>OX376065.1:16010000-17220000 GCA_947361185.1 Charanyca ferruginea | reverse complement strand
TAAGAACAATCTGAAAATACTTCTTTAATGGTGGTTATTTACTTTTTAGAGGGTTTATTTTTGTGTAGGGAGATTTGAAAATTATTAATTTAAATTTAATTTTATTTTTTTAAATTGAAAGAAGACACGCTACGCACAGCGTAAACAATTATAATTAAAAGTAATAAGTTCCATAATTTAGTTAGAATTATGGCTTTTGTGTAAAAAAAATACGCGTTAAATAACATCTCTCTGTTTTCGTAGTGGCTAAAAAAATAATGTCGTAAGTAATATGTTAACAATGTCCAGTATGTTCCAAGTACCTGATGGTGGTGGTGACAGTTCTGGTGCGGCTCGTGCTTGACGTGCTTGTCGTCTCGCGGAGAGCGCGCGCTGCAGATGACGCCCGCCCCCGCCCCCGCCCCGCCCGCCCCGCCCGCCGGCACGCACTCGCCACTGCCGCCTAGGACAACAACTAGGTTAGTTTAAGATGGTTTGAAAAATTATAATGTTCACAAAGAAACAATAGAATATGCGGCCTCAGTAACATCGGAGGTAAGCTAATTCTTGACACACAGAGCACAGACAAGCCACGAACCTGTGCCTATATACCTAGAGATGTACCTACCACAACACTCACGCAATTCTGTTCCAGAGATCTAACAGCCGTCAGGCTCAACACTGATAACGAAGCACCCGACATAGTCTTAGCGTCGGTATACATGCCAGGCGAACACGAAGACTGCCCACCTAAAGAGATGACCGACCTGGTGAAGCACTGTGAAGATGCCAACCTGAGCCTGGTCATTTGCACGGACTCAAACGCTCATCACCCACTTTGGGGCTGCAACAAAGCCAACTCCAGGGGCGAGGTATTATGCACGTATCTTTTCTCCACTAACCTTAACATTATAAACCATGGCTCAGAACCCACTTGGGTCACAGCCCGCGGACAAACAATTATTGACTTAACCCTTGCCTCAGAAAGCGCGGCAAATCTTATCTCAAACTGGCATGTATCTAACGAACCCTCCTGTTCTGATCACAGAAGGATTCGTTTCTCACTATTAGCTAACACAAAAAAACCCGAACCAAGGCGCAACCCGCGCCGAACCAATGTACCTGGCTACAAACGACTCCTGGCCTCCTTACTAGCCAGGGATCAAACACCTTTAAACATAAATAATCCCAAACAACTTGAGGACACCGTAACAAAGCTCTCAGAATATATTATTGAAGCCTACCACACCTGCTGCAAACTAAAAGATCCGAACGCCAAGGGTAAGGGAAACTCTTGGTGGAATGCGGAACTAGGCAAGCTCAGGCTAGCGGTACGCAAACAATTCAACAAAGCCAAAAATTCCAGACTACCCGAAGACTGGGAGCTATACAAAGAAACCCAATACACATTCAAAAAACAAATCAGAGCTGCCAGCAGAGCAGCCTGGAGAAAATTCTGCGAAAATATTGAATCACACAACGAGGCCGCGCGGGTGAGAAAAATCCTAGCCACCGACCAAAATCGCACCCTCGGGTCGCTGAAAAACCCAGATAACACATACACGAAAACAGGACTTGAAACAAGTAAAGTTCTACTAGAAACTCACTTCCCGGACTGCAGCCTCTCCGAGGACAGGACATGGACAAGTGAGCCAACACATACGCCAAACAACCAGGACTGGTATAGAGCCAGTACCATAGTAACAGAAGACCGAATAAGGTGGGCAATTAAAACCTTCAAACCCTATAAATCGGCAGGCCTAGACGAAATCTTCCCAGCGCTACTGCAATGGGGAGTTGATCTCCTCACATCGTGGCTGGTCTTAATCTATCGTGCCTGCCTAGCACACAATTACGTACCACTTGCATGGCGAGAGGTGAAAGTTATTTTCATCCCTAAACCAGGCAAAAAGGACTACACACAGCCCAAAGCGTACAGGCCCATAAGCCTGACATCATTCCTACTGAAAACCCTTGAGAGGCTCTGTGACCGACACATCCGGGACGGACCTCTCCGGGGGCTGCCACTACACAAGCAACAACACGCCTACTCCACAGGGAAATCAACGGAATCAGCACTGCACAGTGTGATCTCCAAGATCGAATGTGCGGTAGACCACAAATGTTCCTCACTAGCGGCTTTTATTGACATAGAAGGCGCTTTCGACAAAACCATATTCCACAGCATCAACGCAGCTCTCGAGGAACACGGTGTGGACTCGACCCTGCGAGGATGGATCACGAACATGCTCAGACTAAGAGCCGTACAAGTCACGGTGAATGATACCACAAGAGCCATTGTGGCGAAGGGATGCCCGCAAGGAGGCGTGCTCTCACCACTCTTATGGAATCTCGTAGTAGATAGCCTCATAAGGCGCCTAAATGACAGGGGATATTTCACAGTGGGTTATGCTGATGATATAACCATTATAATAAACGGCACACATGAAAACACACTATGTAACCTTATGCGCCAAGCCTTGAAGATAGTAGAGGACTGGTGCAAGGAGTACAAATTAGCAGTAAACCCTACTAAAACCGAACTTGTCCTTTTCACAAAGAAAAGGAAGTTAGCAACCCTACAGTTACCACACTTCTTTGGAACCACGTTAAGCCTATCGACTGAATCCAAATACCTGGGCATATATTTGGACAAACAGCTGACCTGGGCAAGACACACTGACTACATCACCACAAAAGCCAGCATAGCCCTATGGCAATGCAAAAGACTGCTTGGCAGGAATTGGGGCATAAGCCCCAAAATCACCTACTGGCTATACACCACAGTCATCAGACCAATTGTCACATACGGCTCTCTAGTTTGGTGGCCCAGGACCAATCTGAGCACAGCCCAGAAGGAGCTCGAGAAACTACAAAGATTAGCCTGCGTGGCGATCACCGGCAGTATGAGAACGTCACCCACTGCCGCCCTACAGGCGATGCTGGGACTGCCACCCCTAAATCTCGTCTTGAGAGAGGAAGCGACCCTAGCGGCTTTTAGGCTCGATATATCCGGCACCCTAAGCAAAGACTCCCGAATCAAACATACACGGATAAAAGAGGAAGCAATTAAACGACAGCCTATGATGGCATCACCCAACGACAGAACCCTGAAAACACACTGTTTCCAGAAACACTACAACATAGAGCTCACAGCGGAGCTATGTGACTACTCAGGCCCAAATGAGCTAAGGATCTATACCGATGGATCAAAAACCGACCTCGGTACCGGAGTCGGGGTTTTCTCTGAAGACCTAAACATTAAAATATCTAGGCCCTTAGGAATGCTAAACACTGTCTACCAAGCAGAATGCGTAGGCATCATCCAGGCAGCACACGCCATTGAGGCCAGGGAAGTCACGGATACGCATATCCGTATACTCTCCGACAGTGCCTCAGTCCTTCAATCCTTAGAGAGAAACCAGATCACGTCGAGACTAATACTAGAATGTCATAATGCACTGGAACGCATTACAGCACCAAATCGCAATACAGTGACACTACAATGGATCAAGGGACACAGTGGTTCACTAGGTAACGATGCGGCCGACGAACTCGCCAGAAGGGGTTCCAGCACAAAAGCCTTCGGACCCGAACCCATTGTGCCCATTCCGTTCAATCAGTTGAGAAGTTGGTTAAGAGATTACACACAAATACAAGCGGAGAAATGGTGGACCTCGACACCAGGGTGCAGGCAGTCCAAGGAGGCTATGCCATCCCTGGATACGAAGTTGACCAAGCGCCTTCTGCACCTGGACAGAGATAGCCTGCGACTGGTGGCGGGGACCATCACCGGACACTGCTCATTGAATAAGCACTTTCACACACTAGGTATCACTGATAGTCCTCTGTGCAGGGCCTGCATGGAGGCGGAAGAAACGGTGGCGCATGTACTGCTTGAGTGCACTGGCGTCACCCAGATCCGCAGGGAGACTCTTGGAACGCCAAACTCCCTTGCGGACGCACTGAGAAGCCTGGGAAGATTGATCTGCTTCTGGAGGGAGGTGGGCTGGTTGGAGTAATCGGCCGCTATGGCTCACGTACAATGGTCCATTTTAAGGACTAAGTGCGGAAACCGAACCCCCCTAACATAGAACATAGAACATGTTCACAAAGAAGAGGGTCAACATTTTATAGAATATTTTATTTTCGGCGTTTCAACATGAGATAAGTAACCTAAATTTTTAATATGGTATTAATTTCTTTTTCGTTCTGCTGAATAGAAACCTACGGTTTAGAACGAGCAACTAGCCTCAACTTTCTGACTGACTGACTCCTTGACAATTCAAAAGTGCCTGTAAATGGTTTATTTAAAATCAGTGATTTGAGTTTGAGTTCGTGACCCTGTGCGTCACCAAGGGGGGGGGGCAGGGAGAGGTAGTTGCGCCCCCCCCCCCCTAGAAATTCCAAAAAGATTCATGAGCCCTTGATTATTTTTAAACTTTACACTTTTCCTATCCCCCTTATATCAATTTAAACCCCTAGGCCATCACCAGACGACGACTTTATAATATAATGTTATTAGAGTCCAGCCTGTGGCACGAAAAATATAGACGAAGAATGTATAATGCACACCATCGGAGCTAAGTACATAATAGTGAATGTTCCCGAGCTAATATGATGGTAATTACTTAAGCATAGACAGCGTTATCGACTTAGTACCCCAGACGCATTATAAGACCTTAGAAAATCAGGTAACCAGCATGCGTAGCATGACCACGCTATATCTACGGAAGAATAGACACACTGACAGCAAGAATAGGCAAGTCAGTACAGTTTGTCTATTCTTCCTGTCAATATGTCTATTCTTCCGTAGACATAGCGTACCACGCTATATCTACGGAAGAATAGACACACTGACAGCAAGAATAGGCAAGTCAGTACAGTTTGTCTATTCTTCCTGTCAATATGTCTATTCTTCCGTAGACATAGCGTACCACGCTATATCTACGGTAGAATAGACACACTGACAGCAAGAATAGGCAAGTCAGTACAGTTTGTCTATTCTTCCTGTCAATATGTCTATTCTTCCGTAGACATAGCGTACCACGCTATATCTACGGAAGAATAGACACACTGACAGCAAGAATAGGCAAGTCAGTACAGTTTGTCTATTCTTCCTGTCAATATGTCTATTCTTCCGTAGACATAGCGTACCACGCTATATCTACGGTAGAATAGACACACTGACAGCAAGAATAGGCAAGTCAGTACAGTTTGTCTATTCTTCCTGTCAATATGTCTATTCTTCCGTAGACATAGCGTACCACGCTATATCTACGGAAGAATAGACACACTGACAGCAAGAATAGGCAAGTCAGTACAGTTTGTCTATTCTTCCTGTCAATATGTCTATTCTTCCGTAGACATAGCGTGGTCATGCTACGCGTGCAGATAATGACGCTATCTCTACGTTGACACAAATGTGATAACTTTACTCCATTGGTAGTTAAATAAAGGTGATAAATCTTGAGATGTCTTTTTATTATAAAGTGCTTGTTAAAATTCTGATATTTCTTACAAACATAGGTACTAAATTTGTTTTTTATTTGTAATATACAAGCAATACATACTACATGTTTAAAAATTTTAACTTGCAGATATCGATAAAGAAAAGACAACCACCTTCAAAAAGTAAAAAATAACTTCAAATACGCAAGTCGGTGGCAATACAAAACAACAAACAAAACCAAAGCGACTTGCGAATAAGTTTTTTTTTTGTAAAAACTTTATTATTTACGCTTTTTAGTGCTTAAAACGCGAAACGGTGACACCAAAAAATTTAGTCATCTCTTAATTTTCTACCCTTAGGGGTGGAATATTTTCTCGAATTATATGGGACCAAATTTCAGGTAATTAAAAAAAGAATCATCAAAATTGGATTACACTGAAAAATTTTATGCGTGGTCAAACAAAAGAAAAACATAATATTACGTTACGAGAACCTCCTTCTTTTTTTAAGTCTGTTGAAAAGACATAATATCAAGATTTGTTTACATTTATTTTAACTACCTAAAACTTTCTAATAGTAGAATAGCTGACCTGACAGACGTTGTCCTGTCCATCTACCTACTTACCTGCTTGTTTACCTACCCTACACCTACCCTATATGTTATTATGCCTGCCTATGTTATTCAGCGACAATGTAGCTTTCGATTGGTGAAAGAATTTTTGAAATCGGACCAGTACTTTTTGAGTTTATTCGTTACATACAAAAATACAAATATTTCCTCTTTATAATATTAGTATAGATGATAAGTAACCGATGTCGGGTAACCGGTGGATGCAAGCGGCAGGTCGTTGCCGCTCGTTGTGGCGTTCTATGGGGGAGGCCTATGGAGAGTAGATAGTTCAACAGTGGACGTCTTTTGGCTGATGATGACGATAGATGATAAGTTACCTTGATTGTTATGCGACTGAGTGGCGTGCGTAACATGCGGGTGCCGGTTCCGGCGCGGCTGCTCCGCGTCGTCGTCGGAGTCCGAGATCGTGATGACGGACACGGCCGGGGACGGCGTGTCGCGGATGGTGATAGTGTGGGCCGGGCCGGAGCCGGGCCCGTCCCACGCCGGGCCGGCCGGGCCTGCGCCGCGACCGCTGTTGGAGATAACACGATGTGAGCCGAAATCGATGGTGCTGTAGGTTAATAGGTAGGGAATTGGTTAAGTACGTTGGGACTATGGAGGGTAGAGGCACAGTATAAGTGTTAGTACAGTCAGCAACAAAAGTAGATTAACACTATTACATTTTCATATCCTCTAAAAAGACACAAAAACCAATACGATGTAAGTAATATTTAACAGTATTTCAGGTCATAGTCAAGAGTTTTTTTATCTTGATCTTCTATCCTGTCCGTATTTCCTTCAGCTCAAGAATTATGATTAAAAAATTGCAAGTGTTTATCGACTTTCGTTGCTGACCGTACTACCGTACAGTAGCGACACGCTCCGCCCCCCTCAAAAACACTGTTCATCACCTCTTCTCGTGTGGAACGTGCTCTCGGATCTGCTTTTAGTTCGAGCGGCGCGTAGACACACACACACGCATGTATTGGTACAGTCTGTTATTTTGGTAGTAGTGTAGGCAATTATATCGTTCCGTTAATATGGAGTATCGTGAGTGTGATAGAGGTAAGAGGTAGTGAAAGTCGAAAAGTGTCCAGCTATACGCATCAAGTAACAGTTCCAAAACCCGCAAAAATGGCACAGTCTTTTTTTGTGCTTGACTGTATATAGAACTCATACTTTACGCTTTTAGCCAGATCGTACAAATTCTTTGATCAAGTATAGGCGACGCGTGCTTAATTATTGAAAATATGTGTTATAACTAGAAGCCTAACGAGGGCGAAGCGCGCGAAATCGCGTCAAAAAACATCGTTCTTCTGTGTACAATAACCCACAAACGGTAATATTCTAGAATAGTAGTAATGTAACAACAATGTATACTAACGTGTGATCATGATGGTGATGCTGGTGCCTGTGCCTCGATGGTGGCGTGCCTTCCTTGACCCGCTTCTTGACCGGCGACAGCTGAGTTGGCTCTTTTTTACCGCCGCTGCTTGCCATACTGCATATCACGAAAAACATTTTTAGCGTAAATTCGCAAGGGAACATTTCTACGCGGACATTTTCTTACTACAGGAAAAAAAGGAACTTCTATATATACTATAGTGAGGGGACATCTACGTGTTTTATATGATAGGCACCTGTATTGATGCGTTTGGTGGTGCGGTTGGTAGTGCGGCACCGTCGTCTGCTGCTTTGTTGATCTGTCGACAACCCCGACTTTTAGTACACCATTTTGTTTATACAAGCTGAAATCTAAATGGTCCATTTCCCACGGCAGAATGATTTGCCCTCAGTAGTACCATCGATTCATAGAGGTAAACTTAAAAAATAAAAACGATTTTCATTTTTAAAATAATTAATAAAATATGCATCAACTGTCCTAAACCCGTAAAAGTGTGAAAGGAATATTGGAATAACTTTTAACGTTTAACCTATAATGTTCGCGCTGTATCACTATTGGTTCGGGGTCGCTAGTTTTCTACAATAGAGTATTTTACTCTATACGAGAAAAAAACTATAAATATGTTATTGAAACAGTTTAGGCATAAAGCAGTCGGAAAATGTAAGTTTTAGTTCATAAGATATCAAAACAAATTTTTAAATTCAATTCAAAGTTTTCAGTATTTTTAATCTGTTATAAAACACCGTGAAACACTAGCGGCCATGTTATTACGTCGTACGGCTGTGTAAACAAAAAATTGACAACTGTCAGTCAACAGATTGGCGTAATATAGGCTTTGTACTTTTATTATTTTCGTAACCAACGTAATTTTTTCATTATTACACCTATTACAAAATATACTTTTAATTATTTTTAAATGATATACAATTATCACATTTAATATGAGCTCATTTGATACAAAACGAACTGACGTCATTTACGCTGAGCAATATGGCGTCCAGTAAGAGGCGTTTTCGTCAAACTACGCGCGAAATTTGAAAATTTAAAATTTAGATGCATTTTTATGGCACTTATCGATTGAATAAAAAATTTGTGATTTTTTTGGTGGCATATTAGCACTACAGAATTTCATTGAGACACTTTTCAAAAATGGGTGTAATAATTCCCCTATTCTTAATCTGCCGTTTTTTAATATATTTTTTTTAATCGATTGTACTACCAAGACATAATCATTTCGCTTCGGGAAAATAACCACTAAAATTTCAGTGTGTATAATGATTAATTTTCCCTACCATCATTTGTTCCTACTAACACAGTATAAAAATATGAACAGTACAGAAACTACGTACAAACGGTTGATACGGTACACCCACACAGACGCGCGCGCATGTACGCTACTCCTAAGCGATAGTCGCGGTGCTCACAGTAGCGGCCGGGTGCCGTGTTGGGACGTGTAGACGAGGAATACATTTAATTTCATTTTATGCGCCACGGACTGTCCATATTTTTAAAAATGTCACGAGTGTATTGCGTAGTATACAGGGTTCTTGTTTGAATAGAAAACATATCAACTCCAAAATAGCAGTATTCATTTACAAAGAACTTGACAAAACCCTGTTTTATAGTAGCCTGTCCTTGTATACTCGATATAAAAAAAATATTCATTAGAATGAGATTTTTTTTTACACTGATTGATTAATAAAGTATTTCGAACGTGTCGTAGCAGACGAAAGTATTTTTCAGTAAATCATTTTGTAATTACGAAGAAAATCATTTTTTTTTAATTTGTTTTTTTTCTCAAATTACACCTATTTTCAAGTTGAAACGCGGTAAGGTGCAGAGTTACAGAGGCATGGGCTGAGGGCTGCCCCAACAACTGTGCCTACCCTAACGCTCGAATGCAGCGTAGGCAATTATTTCAACAAATAGGCCTAGTTTCCATACTGTTCATATTTATACTGTGCTACTACCCAGCTATAACTACTAGGTAAACAGACCTCTTGTGCGGGTGATGATGCTGTGGATGATGCGGATGGAAGGCGTCCCACACGTCGGGCTCCGGCATGGGCGCGGGCTCCACGATGAGCGGGGCGCGCCACTCGCCCACGCCCGCCACGCCGCCCACGTCGGGCACGCCCGCCACGCCGTGCTGGTGGTGTGCGGCGGCTGCCGCTGCTGCGGCGGCTGCCAGTTGCTGCACCTGGAGGATGTCATACTTTATGTAATGTTATTAGAGTCCAGTTTGTGGGACGGTAATGATAGTTTGCTTGTGTTTGTACAGGGTGGAAGAAACTAATATCACATTAAGAGAGTGTTCTTAATAAGAATCGTTATTGTTCTGACACCAGCACATCAAGCCATATCAAACTTTCAAATTTTCCTAATTGAATATGAACCTTATGTTTTTGAGATAAAGTAAAAAATACACCAAAGAAATTTGACAGACTATTGTAGCTTGATGTGCTGGCCTCTGTCCCTTCAGTCCACTGTTATAAGTTTTAATCATAATTATTTAATTATTCTCGATTGTGTCTCAAATGACGATGATCAAGTTGTTAGGCGAATTGTCTATGAATCAATATTTATGGTTACAACATTCCATACGTTCACAAACCAGTTTATTTTAATTATTTCTCTTAATTTTATAAATCAATATCCCTTCCACCCACCCAGTACAATATTTTTTTTTAATAATATTAATGATATTTACCTGATAAGCGGGTTGGCAGAGTATAGACGACACGAACTGATGCGGGAATGGTTCCGCAGCGCGAGTGGCGTACTGTCGCGCGCCGCCCACTGCCACGCGGCCTCCTTGGTACAGTTGGTACTGTGGATCGAAAAATAAACATTGGTTGGTCATCTATAATAATAATAATAAAATGTCTATAATAAATAAATAGTACAAAAGAAAATCGTTAGTCTCAGTCTGTTTGGCAGCTATGTTAATTAAACAAAACATCTCAATTATTTTCCGCGGTCTTCACCACCACTTAAATAATTTATTCCGAAAGATTTAATTGATATAACTTGAATATAACGCATAATCTTATAGTCTTGACATGTCGCCTAATCCTTGTACACAGACGGGTAAATATAAGCTAAGATTATTGCGATTAAACTCGCGTCTTGTTACTAACATAAAAATGAATTGAGAATCAATCCTTTCACAATTCTAAAATAGAGTCGTTTGATGAGTCAAAAATGTGGAAAAGCAAGAGGAATAACGCGACAAAGTTAAGAGCGCCATAGTTTCCATACAAACACTCGTGCGTGATTAAGGTGTATCCTCCAAATATTTTCAACACACGGGTATCTTGTGGTTCTAGTATCTAGGTTCCTAAGTAACGAAAAAACAACTTTTTTATAAACAAATTCAGTAAACACGTCCGAAAATCAGCATTTTTGCGCAATTTAAATCTGAACTTTGGCCGTTCATAATACACACAGCTTCATAGAAACCTTGCACATGTAATGGAGATTCTAAATTACAAACATTTTTACTAAAAACTTGTGAGTCTTTATCAAAAACACTTATTTTCTGGAACAAGGTTTTGTGAAATATTCGCGCGCCAATTTTCTTGCGATGTTATCGCGTTCACTCACTCGTTTGTTTACGAAAATTGCGTTGGATAAAACAATAAATTGTTTAATCACACTCGCGTCGAAGGTCGGCCGATGGGGATGGGCGCTCTTAAGACCCAATCCTCTCACAATTCTAAAATAGTGTCGTTTGATAAATCGAAACTGAAAAGCGAGAGGAATAACGCGACATGATGGCAACGTGATGACAACGTGTTCTTGCGTACCAGGTTATCATAAGGCGCGGCGCGCAGCCTCTGCTGGTTGATGGTGAGCGCCAGGTGGTGCGCGGGCGCCGCCGCCGGCACCACGCCCGACACGTACTCGGCCGCGCCGCCCACGCCCGCCACGCCGCCCACGCCTGCCACGCCGCCTACGCCGCCCACGCTGCTGCCTGAGCGACGGCAAACCTAGGACAGAAAAACATTCAGTTTAGTTATCAATTAGTAATAAAGGTATAAGCTGTTTCTTATACGGGTAGGCTTGTCGCAAGAACGTCGCCAGCTGATGGCCTAAGGAGGGCAAGTTGATATATGGAGGAAAGTAAAAGTATATGAATTTTAAATACAGTCAGTCACATAAAACTTTTGTAATCTGTAGGGCAGGGGGGGGGGAGGGTGACACCCTTGGCTTGTAAGCTCGCCAAATGCATTCACGACGTGGTGTCACCACAAATGTCGGTTATTATAATAATCTCCTGGCTGTCAACTGCGGTATCAGCCGTCTTACGCTAGGAATCTCTCTTGTATATCGTGAGTTACTACTTAGGTCACATAGACAAACAATGCCAACGTGACAGAAGAAAAATCCTTAGATATAAAAGAACAACAATGTTATCCAACAAAAAAATTGGTTGTCTGTAAAGTCGGTTTACTGACGATAGTTGAACGTGACAACGCGAAAGAATCATTACCTTTATCGCTGTAATTATCGTTGCTATAAACAATTGACACCACATTCACTTTTCACTGCACTTGATACTCGATCAAAACATGTAAATGTACTATAGTATAGCAGCTGTCCACGCAGACGCATCGCTCACTCAAGTAGGAGAGAGACTGATGTCGAACGCTGCCGAACGCAAAGGCCGATTGTGCTTCTTTGTCGCTCATTCCGCGCTCTCGCTTGCACTTCAAGCCTTACATGGAACGCCTCAGAGCGAGGTAACGCCACATGAGTCATGTTTTTTCGTGCGTGCAGCCGGCTCTATCGAATTATAAGACGTTGTCACGTCAAAACAATATTTACCTCCATCATCTGAACAGAGGCCTTGACGTTGTTACAATGCGCGTAGTCAACAAGGTGAGCCAGTGTTACAAACGCGTGGTTTAGCGCCTCGCCTGGTGTTATTCGTCTTTCCTGTAAAAAATATAAATTTAAGTGTCAATAGAACATGGTAGTTATGTTACTTAATAAAGAATCATGGCGAGATTTGTACAAAAAAAAAAAGATGTTTAGAGAAGTTGAAATTCAAATTTTTATATTGTTGGGTACCTAAGGAGTATCTTCAGGCATTTAGAATATTTTTAAAACCCCGCAAAAAAAGTTAATAGTTTCACGAAAAGCTCATTATTTCAGTACGAAACTGCGACAGTAACAGTGACACTGACAGCCGCCGTTTCGCAGTTCTTACATTGAAATTGCATCGTTTTATGGGAAATAATATCACAAAATAATGATTCTTTTTTTCTACACACTTGTCATATCACTTGTCTGCCAATTTTATAGATCCGTTAACATCGCTTGTCACTTTTTTTTTATAAACACAAAATGGGCATCGATATGAAACGAAAAAGTATTATTTTCATTTCGTAATATTTTAATTATGCGGGGGTTTAAAAATATGCTAAGTATATCAATCTACTCTTGGTAATGTATTCTTGGAAAATACATACATTGGAAAATATTTTAAACCCTCTAAATTACTCTTTTTTTTCATACAAATGAATGTATGAATCTCGCCATGATTCTTTGAGGAGAGCCTAATTTACCCGTGTTTGTGTAGAGATGTTATCTACCGGGTAAATTAAAAATTGGAAGATATTTTTATGACTCTTATAAGTTATCAAGCACTTACACAGGGATAAAATTTTAGTAAGTAGTAACAATTATACCATGTTTAATAGCAATAAACTGTTATGTATATCTTTTTTATTAAAATGGATATAAGAAATAATGTTTTTTTATTTCTTCTGTTGTTATATTTATTTATTACAGTAAAAGATATATGTAGGTATATAATATGACTTTTAATACTTTGTCCTATGTAAATGAGGTAACAACAGAGAAGCATTTGCCTAGCAGTGCACTGTTACATGCGGTAAATGAATTCAAGCCTCCTTTTAATACTGATAGATTATAATTATTCCTATTATTATTATATCTGGCTAAAGAACTAACCTGGTCCATAGTGAGCATCCTCTTGAGTAGATCAATGAACTCCCTTCTGTCTGCTTTCTCGGCCAACAGTTGGCCGCCTTCAAGATCCGTTGGTACATTTACCTGTTGAACAAAAATATTCCTTATAATAATAGGGTATTTTACTCTATAGGAGAAAAATCTATAAATATATTATTGAGACAGTTTAGGCATAAAGCAGCCGGAAAATGTAAGTTTTAGTTCATAAAATAACAAAACAAATTTTTAAATTCAATTCAAAGTTTTCAGTATTTTTAATCTGTTAAACAACACCGTGAAATAGTAGCGGCCATGTTATTACGTAGTACGGCTGTGTAAACAAAAAAATGTCAACTGTCAGTCAACCGATTGGCGTAATATAGGCTTTGTACTTTTATTAATTTCGTAACCAACGTAATTTTTTCATTATTACAGCTATTACAAAATATGCATTTAATTATTTTTAAATGATATACAATTATCATATTTAATATGAGCTCATTTGATACAAAACGAACTGACGTCATTTACGCTGAGCAATATGGCGTCCAATAACAGGCGTTTTCGTCAACTACGCGCGAAACTTGAAAATTTAAAATTTAGATGTATTTTTATGGCACTTATCGATTGAATAAAAATTTTGTGTTTTTTTAGGTGGCATATTAGCACTACAGAATTTCATTGAGACACTTTTCAGAAATGGGTGTAATACCCTATTGTAAGGTACCCACTGAATGCTGGTGATGATGTCGTTCTAGCTGTTTTCACAACTGCAATTCGGACTTCTCGTCATGGTAGTTGGAAGCATAGGTAGGCGTGCTGCTCTTTCATGTGACTAACATTAATTTGCAGCAGAAGTAGCAGTTTGCCTTTGGCTGACAAACTTCGAGCACACACTATTGATGAAAATGAACCCACTGAATGAGCAAAACTTTGGAGTTATTCTGCATTGATAGTGCAGAGATTGAGAAGGATGTTTTATTGGACAGCTTGAACCTACTAAGGCCTGTGTTAACCCAACATTTAATCAAATGGTTAAATTGTTAACATTATATTTAAAATTAGCTTTGAAAAACTAACAAATACGTAACTAGTTGATTGAATGTTAGTACACACGGTCCTAAATATACGAAGTTAGGTAGAACCCTTTTTTAAACAAAAACTCTTCCTTCTTTTAAGTTGGTAAACAGCACCCACGACAAGCGATGCTTAAAATGTACGTCCGGAGTGGAGGATGGCAGTTAGCCTTGCTATCATCTGATTGGCTAACTATACTAGTATGCCCAGGTAGAGTTTATTTTATTTGTCAGAAATCTCTGCAAGTACTTGAATGATTATAAAAACTTTTTCACTGATATAAAGTTGCACTATTGCTTTGTGTCATAGAATATATTTAATTGTATATTTGACCCACACTTACGAAGTCGTGGCTAAAACGTAATTCTAACTATTCCTATTGTACATAGTTCGCGAGGGTAGCCGATACTCTTTCAGTATTTACTTGAGAAAATTATATAATACTCCAATCATAAAGTTCATACAAGTGGTTACCTGTCCAATGTCGTCGAGGCAGTTGAAGATATACTTCCTGGCCTCTTTGCTCTTTATGCCGGTCTCGAGCTCGTGTTCCTCGGGAGTCTTCAGCCGCCAGAACGGGTACGTACTGTCCACGTCGCGATAGAAGAACTTTGCTGTTTTACTGGCGCTGTTGAAAGGAAATTACTAGGTTAAAATTGTGCTACAATATATGGAAACATATAAAAGGATGCGGTGAATTTTTGTGTGTAAGTATTCCCTTCAAGTTTCCCTTATCTCCAGTAATTATACTGCGTGAGAACCTGTTTAGATTGTCATAAACTAGTGCGCATACAGCACTATGTCTCAAATATTTATCTAAAGATCCTTTAATAGTGATTTCGTTCACAATGAATTAAAGACCCAAGTTTATATCACTAGGCACTATCCAATTAATACTAACCTGTTAAGCATGTGTTCCGTAGGCAGGCCCTGGGTCTGCGAGATGTACCGGATCTGGTCGTACTCCGAGGAGCCGGGGTAGAGCGGCCAGCCCAGGAACAGTTCTGCGACCACACAGCCGAGCGACCACATGTCGATAGCTTCGCAGAACGCCAGGCCCAGGATTATTTCTGGTGCTCTGTGAAAGGGAAAAGTTAACGTATCATTCATCACAACTATAGGTATTCCATGAAGGAAAAGGCAGTGGCGTATAGTATGCTCACATTCTACAATCATATTTAAACCCCAGGCAACAGGTAGGAGAACGAGCCTATTGTTACTCAACCTAACGCTTTGCCAGACCTGAGGGCCTAGTGTGAGTTTTTATTCGAACTCGATCGCGTTAACTCCAATACTCCAATTCGCGTCAACTATTAAAACTGCAACAGCGCAGTCTAGTGACAACGATAGGAAAAACCATTTTATTATCCTATACAAATTGACATAAGCGATCGTTTATGTTAACGCGATCGAATAGGTTAATAAAGTCACACTAGGCCCTCTAGAAATCAATACCAGGACCCACGTACAGCAGTCGCGCTTACGACCATCTGACTAGCCAGCAATACTTGTTACGAAAGTTGTGAGTGCGCAAAAAGTATCTTCACAAAATCTGTCATAATAATGTCATAATCTGTCATGTAGTTTTTTTAAACGTATAAGATCTGTAGTCGTTTTGTTATAGTGTACCTGTAGTATCTGCTCTGTAGATATGTGTTGCAGACAGCCTTGCTGACGTGTGACGCGCTACCGAAGTCAATGACCTTGACGCGGTACGGCTGCCGCGCCGGCTCCACCAGCATTATGTTCTCCGGCTTCAGATCCGCGTGTATCAAACCCAGTTGCTGGAAAATATAAATGTTGAGTTAGAAAAACGTCATGTGTACATTATTTCGTTCACACTATTGTGCATTAAAAAAGTATTTTAAATAAATAATTATGTTATTAAAGTCGTGTCCCACTCCACTGCAGGGCAAAGTTTAAGGTTTCACTCCTTTAATGAAACGTATTCCATTTCCATCTACTGGTATCCACCTCCTCCTCCTCTTAATGACCTTGCAAAACGACGCCTTGATGTCACATTTTTCAATATTCTGTTACCTTATAACCAAAGAATAAATATGACAGCCTTACATATTTTGTATTCGTGTACCCGATTTTTTTCTATTCACATGACAGGATCGTTCAAAAGTGACTTTGAATTCAAAAACTCAGTTTACATTGAAAAATTCCTCATGAGTTTGATTAAAAATATGGAATTTATCACTGAATTTAAATTCGTGTACCCGATTTTTGTCTATTCACATGACAGGATCGTTCAAAAGTGACTTTGAATTGAAAACTCAGTTTACATTGTTATCTGTCTGTTTACCAAACTTTTATAGGTACCTATTTTTGATTTAATCTGGGATATAATTTGTATTTTTGACAGCTTTCCCATACAAAAACTAATAGACGCTCATTTTATTCTACGGATAACAGATTTCAACCGTGAATAAAAATGGGTGAAATTAACCGGCCGTTAAAGGTAAAACAACTTACTTTAAGTTTAAGCAGCGCCGTAAGAACCTGCTGCAATATAGGTCTTATGTACTTCAAGGGCAGCGGCGAGAACTTGTTCTGCTTGAGGAAATCGTACAGATTCTGCTCCAACATCTCGAACACGAGGCAGGTGTGCGAGCGATGTTGGAAGCATTCGTACGCTCGCACGAAGTTGAACTCGTCCGCAGACTCCTGGGAGAGGCGGGAGAGGATTGATACCTGGAATAAAAAGAATAAGAAAAAATTAAACAGAGCAAATAAACAAGGAACTTGAAAATTCTGAAGTTTCTTTGGCCAATATTGTGGTGGTCTGTAATTGGCATATACATATGTATATTAAAATGTAGCCCAAGGATGTATTGTATGTATGTGCTGTGCTAATAAAGAACTCAGCAAAATAAAAATAACTTTGTTTGTTATTTTGTAGAATGTAATGCAATTTCGGCGGTCTCTAGCCCTGTGCCCATTGTCTCTAGACGGAACGCCCACACCGACCTGCTCCGACTTTCGGTACCTCGGGTCGCTGGTCCAAGGGGATGGCGATGTAGACCGAGACGTAGCGCACCGGATCAACGCAGGATGGATGAAATAGCGACAGGTCACTGAAACAACTTGTGACCCACGGATGCCCCTCAAGTTAAAGGGGAAAATCTACAAGTCCGTGATAAGACCTGTCGTATTGTATGGATCGGAATGTTGGGCCGTAAAGAAAAAGGGATGAAAAAAGATTGCACGTAGCGGAGATGAGAATGTTGAGATGGATGTGTGGAGTTACCAGAATGGATAAGGTGAGAAATGAATATATTAGAGGAAGTTTGAAAGTGGCGCCAGTGACAGAAAAGTTGAAAGGGAATCGTTTGTCTTGGTATGGGCATGTGAAGAGAAGAGACGAAACTCATGTGACCATAAGAGCTATGAATATTAGTTTGGATGGATGGAGAGGGAGAGGAAGGCCAAAGAAAAGATGGATGGATTGTGTGAAGAATGATATGAATGAAAATTGAGTCAGTGAAAGCATGACGTTGGACAGGACGGAATGGAAGAAGAAAACATGTTGCGCCGACCCCAAGTAACATGGGTTAAGGGCAGGAAAAAGAGTTATTTTGTAGAATGTGTGTTTATTAAGAAAGTAGTAGCTTTTGCCCGAGACTTTGTCGGCGCAAATTTCCACCGATCCCTAATATTTTTAAATATAGCCTACTCAGGGGTAACGTAGTATTAGCGAAGTAAATTGCAGTATCGGACCCGTAGTTCCGGAGTTAACAGTATTAGTATTGATGTAAAATTCACATTATCAGGTTTATATCTATTCCATAATCCTCTACAAATCTAAACTCTCTGGTATTCGTAGGAAATGACTAAGTTCTCAACTCTTCTTAACTTGAAAATGGAGGTCGCGAAACGCTGACACGTTACGGCTACTATATCAAGCATTTCATATACAACATGCAAAGTTTTTTTAAATAGCAATTTCTTTGGTTTTTGCACTAGTCATTAGTTTGCTGTTTTTTTTTTCAACCTGTAATACTATCGCTCGCTATTTCTGTATACAGGTAAGTGGTTTTTTTTTTTTTTTTGTAAAATTGTACTTCTTCCAGCTACCTAGATGACCTTATCTACAAAATCGAGCTTAGCTCTAGTTTTGTTCTTTGCTCCACATTTCAGTTTCAGATTATGTCAAAAACTCACCCTGTATAGGAGGTACAAACCACTCCGGTGGGTAAACACAAACAACTGCTGGAGCTCGGCCAAATTCACTATAATAGATCGAAATTTGCTAGCTATCAAACATAAATAATGTCAACGGCGACTTCCATTTCTTTTGACAGTAATATAAAGTCTGTTGTTGTACCTATGTATCTACAAAAGGTGATTTCACATTACGGTACTAGCGCCTGAAAATACCTTTTCAAAGTTATGAAATGCTTTATTAGCCGACTTCAAAAAAAGGAGGAATCTCCTCAATTCGACACGTTTACATTTTTGTTAACCACGCGTAATTTTTTTCATTTTACTTAGATTCGATTTTATGGAGTGTATATCTCAAAGTTGGTCCCATATAAATTTTATGAAAATATTACACTTCTAGGATGGAAAATTAAGGGATGACTTCAATTGTTTGGTGTTCATCAAATCAACCTTAACACTCCCACTGCTGGACATAGGTCTCCCCTAAAGAGTTGTTTAGCCGTAATCCGTAATCGCCACGCTTGGCCGATGCATATTGGCGATCGCAGTAGGTGTTATGGTATTCTGAAGAACGCTGCTGCCCATCCTCTGGTCAATATTCCTCTGTCACCTTCTACGACACCCACGAGTAGACATGGGTCGTCGAGTATGTATGGGGTGTTGCTATTCGCGGCCGGCACCACACGGCTTAAATTTTAATTTCAATTAATTTGTTTGGTGTTACCGTTCCTTAATTAATTTGGACGATAAAAAGTAAGCACTAAAAAGCGATAAAATAAACTAATAACTTTTTTATCACAAAATAGAGCAGCCTTGAAAAACTAAAAAAAAATACTTTCATTTCGATGATTTAAAACGTTTTGTTCCAAACTAAACTTGGAAAAAAACCAAAGCAATTACATTTATTTGTCTTCTGTTTATCCTATAGTTTCATACAAAGTGTTCTAGAAGAGTGTGACCTACTTAAGGGCTTTCAAACACACGGAATAATAGTAACGGCGAACTTGGCATCTAGTCAAGAATGCATTTTGTAGTAGGTATGTCAAAAATAATCATTTTTTGTACAAACCTCACATCAGCTATGCACTTTCACTAGTAAATGCGAATTGCTTTAGCTCTGTACGAAAACTTTGGACTTAAAACGGAATAACTTTGTACTTCCCACTTCTTGACAAATTATAGTATATTAATCCGAACTAAAATAGGCGGGAAGTTCTTGTCAAACGTGTTTTTTTTCCGTTTCGAGCAAAACTTTCTCTACAAGTTCAAGAAACCCTCATTTACTCGGTATGAATACTGCGCTTATTACAAAACAGAAGATTTCAAGGTCAAATTGTTACTATTAAATGTAGTTGACTAACTCCCTGATGGCAGAGTAATAGTAGAATAGCATGTACATGTACCACTCATTACAATAAAAAAGTGAACATTTAGTGTAAATTGACTAACAACTCATTACTATTTAGTGGACATTTAGTGTGAATTGACTTATTACTGTTTATTACAAACTAGCTGGCGACCCGGTAGAAATTGGATACGATTCAAAGTATATTTTTAAATACGTAGTGTGGCTGCCATTTCATTCGTCTTTAGTTCGTTTTAACTGGTTACAAGGAGCCGGAAGAGGATATTTTCCACAATGAAAACATATCCATTGTCTGTATTATTACAACAAGTCTTCATGATTGTAAAGATCTTACAATTATGTGAATGTTTGTACAATCTTTGTGAATGTTCTTGAACATCATGAAAAATTCTGCCCCTAAACACATACATAGCCGTGTGATGCCAGACGCGAATTGCACTACTCTATTTCTACCCGCGAGTGTCGTAGAAGGCGACAACGGGATATTGACCAGAGGATGGGCAGCAGCGCCCTTCTGAGTACCATACTGCGATCGCCAAAATGCATCGGCCAAGCATGGCGATTACAGCTGAACCCCCTATTGGGGGAGACCTATGGCCCAGCAGTTGGCCTCTAAAGGATCACATGATGATGATGCCGATGTAATCTGTATAAACTCCCGCAGTGAGTTTAGATGAAGTCTGCTTTAGGTGAGCTGCCATTCCACTTGATGCTAAGGATTTACTGCAAAAGCCAAGCTTCAACTAAATTCACAAGATTTTCCAGAACAGACCAGAATCTGATAGCCTAATAAGATTTCTAATAAGTAATGCTGACAAATGTTCACTGATGTAACAATTTATTATGATTTTTAAAAATAATAGAAGAGCTAATATTGTATGTTGTTAGTAAGAGAGTTAGTAATCCGATTACAAAAAACGTGAGCTTACAACTCGAGGAGGAGAAGGACTTGACTTCTAGACGAACGAAGTCGCGGGCAGATGACAGTAAGAAATAAAACTATCAACAAAATTAATTGCCCAAAGTATATGAAACAAAGTTTCTGCGACTTTAGATTAGATCAACGCAACACAATTCTTAAAATAAAAGCAATATCATCATTACGTGTGGTATGTTACGCGTTTAGAATGTTAATAAAATTGGAAAAGTTTCCAGAAACCTGCAGTTTAATGTATTATGTGTCCTATTGACAGCGATGCGGTCAAGGTTTTTGATGCTCTATGAACCCTTATGGATGTACAGACGCTAGCACTTACAGCTAACCCAAACAGTAAAATTTTCCCAATTGAATATGAACCTTAATCTTTTGTGATAAAGTTGAAAATCGATCAAAGAAATCTGATTGTTATAGCTTGATGTGATGGCCTCTGTAAATTAATTGCGCACTTATATAAACATGTTATGTTTTACCTCAATCTGTCCTTGGCGAGCATAGCTGGGGTGGTTCTTGAGGATCTTGATGGCGACTATCTCGTTGGTACCCTTCTTCCAGCACTTCACCACCTGCCCGAACGTACCTCGCCCGAGGAACTCCAGCACCTCGTACCTGTAATACGAGAAAGGAAACATACCACATATTTAACTAAACCACAACCACATATTTAACATTACATATTTAACTTTTTATGAGCGCGTTAGGCTAGGTGTAATATAAGATCAGGTAGAAAGCAGACTTCTGGCGCAGATCTGACGGCAAGAAGCCTAAAATAAAAGTGAAAAATCCTGTCTCTCTCTGGTGAGGGCTACCAGAAACAACATCACTTTCTGCCGCAAAAGAGAGACACAGCTTCAAGCTCCAATACGGGTTTCACTAGACCCTTTACCATCCCTTCACTTTTATTATAAGTCTCTTGGCTAGAAGTAGGACCGACCAGCGATGATAACCACCGCGGATCGGCTTCGACAAGCCTCGGCAGATCGACGGCTCCCTGCTTTCTACCTGAACGCAACCTAACGCCGCAGTGGCGTCACCGTCGTCCAGAGAAATCGGTCTCGTACCAATATGCTCACGATGTACGTGTTGGGGATGTTTTGTAGAACTTTTCTCGACATCATTAGTTTCTAGAATGATCCATTGTTGACTAGCCAACTCGAGCTTCGGTCATCATCCTAAGAAGCGTTATTACTAATTAGTGACTAACTAACAAAGAAACAATAGATGGACTGTGTAAACGATGATTTGAACTAAAAAGGTGGAGATAGAAATGTTTGAAAGAAGAAAATATGTTGTTAGGACTCCATTTTGGCATATTAGAGCTGCCGCAGGAGGACGATGATAGCATCACCAGAACAGTATAGGTCTCTAAACTAATACGCTGCATTAAGACTGATTTCCACGGTCCAATTTAATTGCTTGTTGCATAAGTACAATAAGTTGAAACAACAATAAAAGCCAGTAGTAATCAGTGTTTGGTCGATGTAAATCATTTGTATTTTAAATTTTATTCTACGCAAAAGCAAAAAAGTGGCATCGTGTAAATGGGGCTTTAGAATACTCTGAATTGGACTAAATAGCTGCAGACGTACAAATGAATTGGCGTTACCAATCCCCAGTGCGGTAAGGAAATGAAAATCGCAATTTATACATGTACGAGATTCCGGACTTTTCAATTCAGTAAAACTCAATTACCGGTCTGAATCAGTGCCAATGAGACGTAAATAAAAAAGCGTATTTAAAATGAAAAGCGTGTAGTAACATGAATAATGTATTTGGAAGACTAGAAAGAATGCAAGGACTCTTGATAAATGAAACGAGTGCAAGGATTTCTAGTGGCAACTGTTACTGTGCGCATAACAGCGATGATTGCTAGTTAACGCGTAAAAATGTGTATAAAAACCACTCCTGAAATAAGTTAATTTCTGCCAAAATGAACAAACTCTCAATTTCCGTTTCAACTGTGTTTTTGTATGTGAGATTATATGTTTGTAAACACAAACGCACCCAGAAACAGGATAGATTCCTAGTGTGGGGCAACATTATTTCGAACAAAAAATCTCATTAATTAAATTAATTACGGCGAACTAATTCAATGTGACAATTAATGTCCAGCAATGACACTTTAATGTTTAACCAAAGTTACGCTTAGAATATATTTATTATTCAACGATAACTATCCAAAATCATTACAATTACTTTGCAAAAAAAAAAGAAACCTAAATGTTGAGTACATTTCAGCCTGCAATCACTCTGATGTTGCAGACTAGTAATCCATAATTAACATAATCTGCTGCATCTTGCTGAACCTCTGAACCTCACCAAAACAAGTATTTTCCCTACCATATATTTTTACTCTCTAGAGTCCACAATTTTGTTTATTTTTCTATAATTTTATCCAAGTCCTCCTAACATCCTGGTTGGTAATTACCGACTGTATAAGTCCGAGACTGATGATTATGTGTAATACTCGAATGTTGATCTAATTCTAATGTATAAAGAAGCTGTTGGCAATCCTTAATAGTAAATAAATAATTGATGCTGCAATCACCACTTTTACAATATCATTGGAATACTAGGTAGTATATTCTCTTCTTTTTCTAGTGTCTATCTAAACTGCGAAGGTTAACTTTTCTGCACTTTTCCTTCTCTCTTTCTACTATACCATATTAATTATCCGTATTTTTGTATAGGTACGTCACAAGGAAAACATATTTCCTTATACATACAGTTACATTCAGTTACAAAAATAATATAAACAAACTTTACTAAAGCAACGCCTAGTTGTTTGTAGTTTAGTAAAGAATGCATTGCAAAACTGATTTTGAAATAAAATAAGGTTTTCCAATGTTATACAATAACATTTACAAAGCGAATGGAAGCCATATTGTAACATATTCATAATATTCCACTGCGAGGAAGGTTGTAATGCTTCTGGTTAATAAAGATCAATCTGTGTTATCAACAGACCCGCCTTGTTCGTCGTGCGATCTTATCTGTGGATGTGGGTACCTTCCTACTGCGACCAATTACAGCGACGATCTCACGACGCAACGCCATGTACTTGGCTTGGGTCCACAGTACCATACATAAGAGCCACAGCAGAGAGCAGACTAGCTACTGTTAGCATCGGCGATCGACGATTAAGCCGCTTTTTAGAAACTAAATGCATCGACCAACTCGCTAAAACGCGCGATTCCAATACCGCGTCCAAACGCAGAGAGTAGCCGAAACGCGATGAAGCTTCGATACAGACGCAAAATCGCTGATCGCCAATGCTAAAAGTAGCGCGTGTTCTCACACACATAAAGTACTGCAGGGATATCTTTACAGAATCATATCAGCATGTAAACGCTAAGGGCTCTTCCAGCTCGGCACAGCATCAGCACTCAGCTGTTTCAGAGCGGTTTTAACTGAACTACTGCGGCGGCAGCGACGGTTTTTTTTGTCGAACGTGATACGCGATATTTGTCGTCCGAAATGATGAACTTGCTTCGAACTATAACTATAGCATTCATACAATCTAAGACTTGCTTTGCGTGTAATCAGGTTATTCTGGTAAACAATATGAATTATGCTCTCTACTTAGTAGCCTGCCTAAAACATTTTACAGGACAACATTTTCATGGAAATCTGTGACCTGGAATGCTGAAGGGGTAATTTCTTTTACCACTTAACGCCTGGTATCTCTTGGATGGTTATCAGCGGAATATAAAACGAAACATAACCCATTTGTTTTGCATGAGATTTTTATAGGTTTTCTCTGCTGGGGTTCGTAATTTTAGGAATAAAGGCTATAAAGGTTGCGACAACTCACCTATTGGACGAGGAGTAGAGCACCTCATGTTGCACCAGCTGGTAGTCGCCATCACCACCGCAGCCGGAGCCTGTAGTAGCAGTAGCGTTGTGTCGTGTCGTGTCGCAGTCGCAGCATCAATCGCACCCCCAGCCGCATCCGCATGCACAGATATTGGATGACGACATATTAGCAACATGCGTCTAATTTACTAAATACACTTTGACGCCAAAACACATGTGACGGCATTTGTGGAAATTGTCCTGTTCATTATTGAAAAGCTTATTTTCAATGGAAAAAAATCGAAACAGTTTCTATTTATGCCTCCACAGAGTTGTGGCTTTATTATAATATAATGATACTTATGATAGGTTTGTTTGGACTTCTAAAAGGTTATATTATAAAATATGTGTGTCTATATCTCACGTTTTGTTCGTGCTGTCGGTCTTCTAGAATTATCATATTTTTTGTTGCCTTGTTGATCTGGGGAAGAAAGAAAGACAGGGTTGTGTCAATTGAATGTCATTTCACCCAGCTGTGCATGTCAGCTGAGCGAAATGGGGTTAATTTAAAAAGTTAATTTCAAAGCGACAAGCTCGTGACTCGGCACTACATACTATGAACGAGACACTTTTAAAGCATTGCAAAATTTAGGAATTTTCTATTCAAACCAACATCTGAATAGCCATCTTTGAAAGGTTTTATAATTATGATTTATTCAAAATGGCCTTCAGTGGCGATAGAAATAGACTCATTAAAATGTATAGGGTCCGGACACTTGCAGACAACTGTGGTTTAATGTAAGCTGACTTGGTATTAGAGACATAATAACTGTGATTACAACGTCTACTGTCTAATATATTGCGGGTCTATTATCAAAATACATACATTAATTCCAGTGACCATAACATTCTGTTGTGAAGTTTTAGTATTCCGACATTAATGTTAATAAAAAAACCTTTTAGAAGTCCAAAGATTTGTGGAGAATTCTAAAAGACATGACACGGAATCTATTAAAAATAAGAAAGAAAGAAAAACAAATGAGGTTTGGTTACATGATGGTACACATTAGAATGCGCTCAAGCAATCGTTAATACGTGTTAACAAGAACGTTAATCGATCTATGTTAAAATAAATAGCAGAAGAATATAGAATATTCTCAGCTTGAGCCTACTCAATGTGTACAAAGGTACTGTTTGCTGTGTCAACCTAAACACTTATACTGAGTGCAGTTGTCAAAGGATAGTGCATGGAAGTACAAACAAACCACAGATTGGTTCCCACGGGACCTTTGGCTTAGTTACCTTCTAGCAAGTAGGTTGAATTTTTATACAATATATTCAATTGAAAGCTTAAAATATTTTTATACTATGAAGTTTTCTACAGTCATTGTCAGCTTTGTAGGCAATGACGACATTGACCGGACGGTGTGGTATACAGTAGTTTTATTTTTAATGTCAAGGTTGAGCAAATATGTAAGTAATAATATTTTGAAAGTTGGATAATCTGATTGTGACATTATTAAATGTCAAGTGCATCCGTAATTGTCTGACCTGCTGCAGCATGTTTTAAAAAACTTCAATATAATTTTTATGGTCTATTTGTATTTTAAACGATTAATTGAATTCTTTATGTGCTATTAGGTCTTAATCATACTAGGACTGATTTTACTTTAGAATCGCTAAAATGGTATAGTTCAGAACACCGTCCGGGTAATGTTCACAATTTAGAATTTGATTAAACATAATATTAATGACAAAGCTGCATATGGTGTGCTAGTGCTAGTAGTAGTAGTAGTAGTAGTAGTATAATCTAGAATACATTACAGTTTGTACCTATAGTATCATGATTAGTGTGTCAGAGAATAATATAATCTAAGAAATCCTGCTGAATCGTATTATCAGAATGCCCAATTAAATAGAATCCTTTATGTTTTGGAAACCCTAGAATTCGAGAACGCGTTACTGAACGTTTACGTTTCAGCGAGTTTACGAAATTGCAAGTGTGCAAAATACGAATGCTTATGAAAACTCAAATAGGCAGCTAAGTACTAGTAATATCATGATTTTTAAATCAATATTCGGAAGAATTGTGTTCCTTTATACTAGCCGTGCTACTTTATTGGTTTGGTTATTTAGTCATTACGTACTTTGATCAGTCACTCCACGAAATAGCCCTTTCTTGACTGCCCAATTCTTAGTGTGTTAGTGTGCGTGTGTGAGTGCATGTAAAAGGAGGATAACAACAAAGACATTACGTTTGTGGTTACCTTGCGGCTGGGGCGGGTGGTTGGCCCCGCCCGCCGCAAGCTGCTTGCTGTGAGCCGTCGTCGTTGCGGCCTGTGGAGCCGTCTTGTGCCGCGCGCCGCCCGCGCCCGCGCCTCCCCCGCTGCCGACTTGTTCAACGACGCGACGTTGTTCGATGCTATCTCCGACACTGTTGGCAAAAAGGGCTGTTAGAAACGTATGATTTCGAAGTCTTCTTCTGTTGCGAGACAGGCTCGATACTGGGTAGTAGAACGATTAACATCCAATTCCAAGGCATTGCTCGAAGGTCGGATAGTGGTTGGTCGGGACGAATTATCTTTATATTCTGTGCAAATTAAAGTGAACTCCTCCTAAACGGCTGCACCAATTTTGATGAAATTGTTTGTGTGTTAACAATTGGACCCTGGTAGGTGGCGCTGCAGTCGAGTTGTAGGACTTTTTATTTTAAGGGCAGAAGAACGTCTGCCAGGGTCCGGCAGTAGAAATATAAAAAAACAGAAGAAGTGCCAAGGGGGCGTGTCTGTGTCCGCGTGTAATGCCCAACATGCTCATGTTCTAGGCAAATGGCCGTCTCCGCGAACTAGCGCGCTTTCGATCGCGATCGTGACAAGATATATGAATGTAGCGTGATTCTTTCATAAATCAATGGGACGAATATTGGGTGCTATTGCTTGGTTACCAACCCAGTCGCAGTCAGTGACAAGCTGGATGTCATTTCAGCCGACGATTAAAAGCATAGTGATGAATGTAATGCCCAGTTGCTATAATGCTGACCACAGAGTTTGGCGGAAAAAAAGCAATGAGCACAGGCAAAGGGTAAAAGTATAAGGTAGGTGGCCCTTCATAGTGTGTTCCATGAACAAAGTGGAAGTGGAAACTTTCGTGACAAGTGAAACTCAAATATTCCATAACATTTTTTGTCCAAATGCACCAACATTCCACTTTACACGGACGGAGGTGCCATCTTTTTGCTAAGCCCAAAAATAATTTAGCCACAAAAAATAAAGAGAGCCCACGCAAAGGTTCCCGTTAGAAAAAATCCCTTTGGCGTATGCGCATGTCCGCAATCGGGCTTATAAGTTGGGGGCAATTCTGATAAATCAAATATTTGGTTACGGGATTTCGGACTCTATTTTGTAGACAGTAGACTATGAAATGGCATAAAGGGTTAAGAAAACATTGAAAATAACGTCGAAAGTAAGGGACGCGTTTTATTATTATTGTTTACGATCACTGAAGCAAGTGAAACACTTTATGTAAGTTAAGAGAAAGTAGCGTTTACCGATAAAGAAGAATGTTGTTAAAACCTCTTTTGTAAATTAATTTATTTTTGATTATAATGTTTTGGATTTCTCTTCACTTACATTGTTTTCACCTATAGAAGCAACAAAAATAATGCAACCAGGATTTTGTAAAAGCTTGATTGAAAAGAGTGTCCATAGAGTTTCTAGCTCGTTCTTCTCCATAGAGACCTACACTACGTTTTGGAACGAGCAACTAGCTTCAACTTTCTGACTAACTAACTGACTCTTTGACTATTCAAAAGTGCCTGCAAATGGTTTAATTGAAATAAATGCTTTGACTTTAATTGTATTTTGTTTTTTTAATATCCGAGTAAATCCAAATTTATCGGTTCCACGGAAAGCGAAGTATGGCGTAGAATATAAATGTTTACGAGAACGAGAACGAGAAATGTTTTAAAATCTCATGAGAACTGTTACAATAAATCTCAACAGGATAAGTATTTTTGCAGCTCAGGGTAACTTCAGAGGTTCAACTTTAAACTTTTTTCTTATGAAACCTGTGCCTATGTGCAACATGTTTTTGCATACAAAAATCGTTATTATCATGTTATTTAGTATGAAATTATGTGGAGTTAACCAAGGACGTAATTAACATACTCGATAATATTAATCAACAAACGATTTAGAAAAGATACATCGTGATTGAAGGAATAATCGAGTGCTTATGTTTCGAATCTTTCGATCACTGATAAATTATTTTGATAGCTCTATTCATAATTCCCAGTTTCCAACAATATAAAGTTAACAAATCAGAACATCAACTTACGTGTCTCCGAGAATAAAATCCTCGTATCCATCGTCTTCACACTCAAACTTCAGTCTAGGTATCGAAAGATCCATTATTAATATAATATCTACACATTCACTATATTACACTGTACAAAACTCCACTATTATCATAACCAGTCTAATAAAAATGCTAGTTTTAAAAATTGTGTTAAACTCGCGAGTCGTGGAAGTATGCGTGCGCGCATCGTAGGGGTTGGGGGCACGAATGACGCGAAGGGACGAGGGTAGCTGAGGGTAGAGGGGGGTGCAGGTAGCGAGGGAACTCAACACCCAAATTCCCCGTATTGTGTGGCCCATTCAATAATAAGGGTACCGGTAACCTGCGCTTAAGCAGCGTACGCGCGCGGTGGGAACGCAACAACGATTGTATGAAATGTTTGCTTGTTTTTAAATGAGATGTTGATGCTATGAATTGTTCAGTTGTTTTCTAACTGCGACATAGTGGCCGTGTCGTAGTTCTAGTCTATTGAAAGTAAACTATCTTTGTGTGTTAACCAAAACAGACCTCAACAAACATTCTAAAATAAGAATTGCAACTATCAACTTATAACTTGAGTGATTCTTCTGACTAGTGCCGCTGTCAAAATTACTACAGAACGCCAGCATAGCTTCCTACTTTTATTCGGCAAAAAATAAATCCTGGAAAAGTTCCCCTAGTTTGCTTCGTGACAAATGATTGTTAGCGTAGCCATTTGGCTATCCCTAGCCAAAGTTGAAAGCCGGATTTCAAAAAGAACGCGGTTCATAGGGGCGCATTCAAAATTACCGAGTGGAGAAAGTTCCCCTGACATTCGCATTGTAAAACTAGTCATACCAAGTCCGAATAGAATTAAAGTTTTTAGTTGGTTCATCCTATCCATCCTTTATGGTTTAACCCTCTGGTAATTCGGAGACTTACATTCCATTAGGGTAAACATTTTGTATTTGAAAGCAAATTTGTAATTAGGAACGTCCTTTCGTTTACACATACTAGTACATCCGTCCCTATAATTTCAGCGTCAGCATCGTTGAATAACCGTTATTAGTCCAAATGAGAAAAGGTGCCAGCTTGCAAACTTTGTTTCGTAAATAACTAAACCATCTACATTATGCTGCGTTGTTCTTAGATTGATATTAAACTATCGAGTTTGGAGAATCTGTCTCGCCGGCGCGACTTGCGGTTCCTAGGGGTTACAAGTCGAGAAAATAAAGCTTGAAAGAAATACTAACGTGGCGTCGCGACAGCAGGGTCTGGCGCAAAGCACAGGCGGAGCGGGAGGAGGCGCGGGCGGCGGGGACCGCTCCGCATCGCACGCGCGACTCGGCACGGCGGGCGCGGTGCAGCAGCCCGGCCCGACGCCTGACCACCACTTGTTCTGCAAGTACAAATAACTACTTTTATTTATTTGACTAAAACAGGGTCAAAATGGCCATATCTAAGTGGTGAGATAAATACCTATGATGGTTGCTTACATGGTACATATTACCACTTCACAACTTTTCAGATAAAATCTTTATTCTAATTAAAATTCATTTTCTCTAAATATTATCAAAAGTACCTATTCTACATAAACTAAAAAAACAATGGTCAATGTTTTATGTGCGGAGTGGTAACATGAAGTTCAACTTAAACATTAATTCAATATACCTAATTACATATTAAGGATAACTACTACTTCCATCCACTCTTAATGAAATGTACGGGAAATAAAAATTTCTAATTTAAACATCGCCAAATATTGTTTTGCTAATGTGCGTAGTTTAAAGGAAAAGCCGAAAAAAAAATAATTTGCTAAGTAATATTACTGTCATTAAGCTCTTAGAATTTCCCTAATGACCTCTCTTCTTAATCACTTGAAGTGCAAATTAGTGAATCGCTTAAGCTTACTATACGACACCCATAATACTACGTTAGCGTTAAAATTAACAAATGAACGTTAAATTAATGCTTCAATATAAATCTATGTTCAGCAAAGTGTGGAAAACGTGACTAAATCTTTCGCCAACGGTGAATAAATTAAAGTGAAATTACTAGCTTTTCCCTTAGGGCTTGTACTAACGTTTTCATTTATGAAGCTCCATTTTAGGTTATTTGTTACGTTGTAAATAGAGGTTTATTTTTGAAGTAAAAGTTACTAGAAAATGGCTCGCGGCCAGCTATTAACGTAAATCACTTTGTATGAAAATTGTTGTTCACTTTTATGATATTTTTTATCTAAAATTCCAAACACCAGTTTTTATATTCCGATTCCGATATGAATTTGAGGAAAAATGACAAATTTTCAGCATTAGTGGCAAGGTTATCTCTTAAATACTTAAGTATATAAAAATCTCGTGTCATAGTGTTTGTTATCGAACTCCTCCAAAACGGCTTGACCGATTTTTTTTTTTTTTTTTTTTTCAGTATTGTCTGAGAATAGGGCGTAGGGTAGGTTATATTTTTTTTTATTTATATGGTAAAAGAACCGAATTTCGGTTACGCTTAATAGCGTAATAATAACATTTTTCTCAACCTGAGAATCTAATCCAGCCGGGCTAACATACGCAGCGCGACAACCGTTGTCACACTTGTCACTCTTGTTTTACCTACAATTCCGACGTCATCCTAAACTCTTAGTATGCACGACAAACACGATAAAAGACAATTTAACACTGTTTTCTCGCGACGAGATACCGATGTAGCAAGTTATTAACACAATTATTTTCATCATAGCATTTACATTCAATCTGTGTGTACCTCTTTTATTTTTAATTAGATTTTTGTGAAACTGACTTTATAAAAATGTTTTTTATTGACATTAGCATGACAAGTTAGGGACATCTCAGGAAAAGGGAAGGTTGGGTTTGGGTTATCTAATATATAAAATTCTCGTGTCACAGTTTTCGTTCCCGTACTACTCCGAAACGGCTTGACCGATTCTGATGAAATTTTGTGTACATATTGGGTAGGTCTGAGAATCGGCCAACATCTATTTTTCATCCCCTTTTTTCACCCCTTTTTCATCCCCCATCCAAATGTTAGTAGATCGGGACAGGACAACGTCTGTCGGGTCAGCTAGTATCATGTAAAATTCTAAGTACGTCAAAAATTTGTGGACACATGCCGAACGCTTATGATATTGCAATGTTGTTAATCACCACACTTGTCAAAAAACTGGCGATGAGTAGGCAATCTCATTTTTTGATAAAGCAAGGGTTGATATTACAATAATCACCATAAGTAAAACCTATGATATTGAAATTTTGGTCTTAGTGTATAATTTTGGTAAACCACACTTATCAAAAGGTCTGGCGATCACATTAACATGCGGCTGGGGTTGAATTTGCTACCTACTATAATCATAAACACACAAGCTTTTAATCACGCCCTTGAAAAAGAAACTGGTGATTGCAATGTAATGCGAAGGCCTATATTTTCAGAGTGGTGATTACTAAATAGGCTGCTCATGGAAGAGACCACCGGGTACTGTTTACAGTTCCACTTAACTTGTAACCAACCAATCGCTTTATGTAGCATCATAGAACCCCCCCTCCCCCCCTCCTATCCTCCGCACAGCCCCCCATGTTATTTTTAAGTTTCAGTTATTGTAATAATACGTATCTAATTTTGTCGATCCTCAAAAAATAGGACGAGTAAATGACAGAAGAAAACGAGATTAACTCATGTTAAAGGGTCAAAAGTCGACAAAAATATAAGTAGTGAAATGTAGTAGGTAGGTACCATGTTATGGTTTGTAGAGAAAATATCACGTTTGACAGAGAGAGTCGAGTATTTTGTATGGGAATATTGGCGGCAAACGACAAAACGGACAGAAATGACAAAATTTTATCTACGCGACAGTGACAAAATACTCGCGCGCGCATGTTAGGTTAGGCCTGCAGGACCAGGAGAGGAGATGTCTCGAACAACCAATTGGCTTGCGTTATTTTCACATCTCACTGCTTAGCTTCAACGTAATACAGTGTCCCATTGGTTGTTTACGAGTCATCTCCTCTCCTCTCCGCTTTTCGGTGGAGTCCGGGCCTTAGCAGTCGCGCTTGCCACGTGACCAAAACCGGGCAGTCAATCTATACGACTGCACGTATACTGATAAGTTACCATCAGTTTCAGATAATCCCAATATGAAGCTTATGTAAACAATAAAAACTTTCGCATCTTAAGTGTTTTGTTATAATTCCTGGAACAATTACACCATGTGTACCCACACCTCTGGGAAAATAAAGGAAAAACGTTGTGTAACATCGCTGTCACGTTAATTCGCATTGCGGAGTTAATTATCAGAATTTGTAGGGTATTGTTAATTGCTTTATATTGTTAGGAGAGCTTTTATACTTAATTATATGTAGGTACATTACGATCCGCTCTTGTGAGGTCTGGTTTATAACCTTGGTGTATAACGTTAATAATTAAGACCCACTTGTCAACACGAGGTTAAATTACATATATGCAATGGGGGCAATGGGCTCATGTTAGCAACTAACTCGGGAGTTAGTAACCCAATTGAATTAAAATTATCGATTAATTAATTGGATTGTTTCGCTATGGGATGGGAGCTCGAGTAGAAGCACAGATGATGATTGTTCAACCATAAAAATATTATAAAAAAACTTATACTATGTGTTCAACATCTGATAGAGTGTGCCAAGAATCATTCGGAAAGAAAACAATTCATTAGTATGATTAAATATAAATCGTTCAAATGTCGGTGTAATCCAAAGTACAACCTGGGAGCCTTTAAGTCAAGAGTGAATATGTTACTTCTAGGTAAGCATGCTCAATCTTAGACCGCATCATCGCTTTCCATCAGGTGAGATAGCCGTCAAACGTATGCCTACCAATAGTAAAAAAAAAGTACATATTTTGGCTATACAGACATTCAAAGAAGTTAAAATACGGTATGATCTAGCAATGTGTTGGCTTTAGAAATACTACGTTTAAGATTGTCTTGTTGTTGTTTTGTTAATTAAGGCGTGATGGGACTGACTTATCCTGATTTGGTCAGTAGTCCCTAAATAAATATAGAAAATATTGTTAAATAACCGGTAACGACCAATCTTTCACCATTTTTATTGTGACACTTCATACTGCACGTTAGTACGCATGCCCGTTCTTACCTCCTAAAACAAGTAACAATACGTGTATCATATACACAACAACTAGTGAACCTTGCAATAATACAAGCAAGTGTGGCCCGGTTTCGAACCAGTCTGGGCGACATCGAGCTAGATAAATGGCCTTATCTGACTCGGACCAACATTTTACATTTAGAATTTGTACTAAACTGGCACCTGAATAGTTATTACTTCTTATAGTGATTAAATCTAGTGTTTTGAAGTTAAAACAGGAGTCTGTATGAAGCGTTCACACAGAATTTCTTGGCAAAACTTTGATACTAGTAGATAAAGACAATACTACAGGATCTTGAAGACAACTTAGTACAGCTCGACTTCAAGTAAGATTTAGCTTAAAACTATCTCAAGAGTACTCTAAAATTATCATTCTACAGTGTTCTTAGAGAACAGGAAAATTACTTCAACAATTTCTATAAGCCATTCGAGGAAGCTCAAGGTGATATCAACGTTGAGAATAGTTGTGATGAAACTATACTGTAAAGGTGTAAAAACTGTACCGCTTTATTTTTCATTAAATAAAGAGTTATCTCCGAGCTGGAGCACAGTTTAATTATTAGTACTACCGTACAGTAGCAACACGTTCCGCCTCCCGCCGAAACACTGTTCCTCACCTCTTCCCGCGTCGAATCTGCTTTTAGTTCTCGCGGCGCGTAGACACGCACACACGCACGTATTTGTACAGTCTGTTATTTTGGTAGTAGTGTAGGTAATTAAATTGTTTCGTTTGTATGGACTGTCGTAGGCGAGGCTGGAGTAAGAGCGCAAGGCATGCTATTAGCATCAATATAACTGACCAGCTTTGCTCGAAATTTCGTCTGCGTAAACATCTGAACTGAACCGTAGTCCTACACCTAGTCCTAGTTCGAATATCTATAAATACGTGTACCAATTTTTAGCAAATTCCATTCAGCTGTTTAAGAGTGAAAGATTAACAACTATCCACCCATGCATTCTCACAAACTTTCGCATTTATAATAGTAGTAGGACTATCATCAAAATACACACAATTTCCTAAATACTATCTTCGTAATCAAATTATTCATACTTTCTCCCATCAACCTCCTAATTAAAACGATTAAAAGTACATACATGTTTCACATACAAATTAAATGCACATGCAAATCACTGAGTTATATGGTCAGACATAATTATCGCATTATCAGGCACCTAGACACGGACTTAAAGACGGAATTACCGCGGCGCTGACGAACACAACAGTAGATGCAATTAATACTTTTCGAAGGCATAGGATTGTTAAAACAGAACAATGCAGTAGTAGTAACGGGTTGATAACCTTCAAGCGACAAAGCATACTTATTGTTCTCGAGACTGCTTGGAAAGATAAGTTTGAAGTGATATCATTTCTACTCCCACCCTAACCTGCCTTCTGGATTAGTATAGTACTGTTATGTGGATAGAAATGGTCTACTGCAAGTCGCATTCGTGTGGCAGTATTGATCACCGGGTGAATGTTGCCGATGATGAACGACTGCAGCCGAAGACGAGTAAGCTAATGAGTATGCGCAGGCGACATTTTAGTGTTATAAATCTTTTTGTTAAATAAAATGAGAGGTTTGATTAATGTTTAATGAATAATTGGATAGTTATGGTCTTGAAAGACAGCTAAAAAGATAATTTAAACATGACATCAATATACATAATCTCATAAAAAGTCGCTCTCATTCTGAGGCAGATTCTAAAATCTATAACTTTCCAGACATGCCGTCTGTCTATTAGAATATAACCATAGATAACATAAATAAATCTTTATAAAACAAAGTTTGCTAATTTAGCACATTGCTGTGATTACAAAAGCTTTCACAGTCCTGAATAGCTGTAAATTGTAACTAGCAATAAATTCTTCAGTAATTGTTGAGACGACTCACCATCAATCAATAGCAGTTGGGCGACTCTTGCGCACGCAAACGAGTCACGTTTTAACAAATGAGAGGCGGATACAATGACGTTTACCACGCGCGAGTTGCATCTAGCTTGATTTGCAGTTAACAATGTGAGATGGAATCTTCTGGAGATTTCTTCGTGCGTCAGAAGGCGGAATAGAAGCTAGAAATGACAACTGTACAAAAGAATGTCCGTGGAGTTTCTTGCTCGTTTTTCTCCATAGAGACCTACCCTACGTTTTGGAACGAGCAACTAGCTTCAACTTTCTAACTGACCGACTCCTTGACAATTCAAAAGTGCTTGTAAATGGTTTAATTGAAGTTAATGCTTTGACTTTGAATTTGCTATATTGTTCAATGCTCGTGCTTACTCTGTATGAGAAAAAGCCTTTGCCCAACAGTGGGACAGTAACAGGCTGACATTATTATTTATTTTTGACTTGGTGGCAACCTTATTTCTTGTTAAAGAAAAATGTTCTTCCATATTCCGTCATATCTTTACTTCTTTATTTTATGTTAACAATAATCAAAGTAAATAGCCGGGTTTCGTTCGCCACTTATGTGTGTGTGCAGTTGTTATCAAATGCGTCAGTACATGATCATACACACGCACATATGTACAAACAGAACATATGTACATTCGGTGTAAACGACCCGTGAAGGACAGTTCACTTCCAAGTATTGTCAATTGTTGTATTGCGTTCTGTATTGCTATGATTAGGAATTATATAAATACTGTTTCATTCAAACAGCGAGCTTGTGAGATATATATTATCTCACAAGCTATAAGTTAATTATAGTCCTCTATAATTAACAAATTAAAAAGATGACCATTTACTTTTTCTAAAAACAAACACTAAGGGTGAATTTCACCAAATGTAAATCCTAGTCTTAACCTGTAAATAAATTTTAAATTTTTTTCGTCTTTTCCATTCCAAAATCGGTCGGACGTTAATTTTAATTTTATTTCACGGATAAAAGACTTACACTGGGTACAAAAGTTTGGTGAAATTCGCCCTTCATTACTACATTTCATAAATAAAGTAATATTATAACCATTCGCGCTTAGTTATGTTCGTTTGGTCTAATTTCAGAAACTACTGGTCCGATTTTGAAAATACTTTTGCTAAATAGGGTAATAGAGTTATCAAACAAAACTATATAATTGCCTACACTACTACTAAAATAACAGACTGTACAGATACGTGCGTGAGTGCGTGTCTACGCGCCGCTCGAACAAAAACGCAGTTTCCAGAGCAGTCGTTCGACGCGGGGAGAGGTGAGGAACAATGTTTTGGAGAGAGGCAGGCCGTGTCGCTACTGTACGGAAGTACTAATATTTATAGGCTTATGTTTAACGAACCTCCAGATCTAGTAAATGATCACCAAAAATAGGAAATAAAATAAAACCAAAAATAGTAAATGATCATCAAAAAAATAGTAAGTAAATGATCACCAATATTTTATGAGTTTGACTGTAAAAAGCGATTTGGTTCTGTAGGGGGTAACAGTTCTAACCTAACCTAAACATGTCCGATAAGCCCCAGGGGGGACTTAAGGGTCAAAAAGATTTTGGTTATTTTGCACACTAAGATTTAGTGATAATTTACTACATTTGGTATTCTAAAATATTTTTTCGTGGTCATTATATTTATTCCAATATTTATACTGTGGCTATAGGCTATATTTGGTTATCAAAATGTTTAGAGATCTGTAAGAAAAATTACGCGGACGCAGTCGCGGTGAAAAGTTTAATAAATAAAATTTAATTAGCCAGACCCAAACTAATTTTGAGCATCGTAGCAATTTAAAGTTACAAACATAACCACAACAAGCGTCAGATAGGTGAATGACAAGGATACCTTTGGGATTCAAATTAAGTAATTACAACTTTTACTTTATACATAGCCTGGGAAAAAACGTATTTTGTAGGGACAGTAAATTAAAAATTACCATGCCTGACCTAACAAGTCGCCTGGTTCTAAAAAAGTTCTAGATGGAGTTTTATAAAATGAATACCAGGTCATGTGATTTTGTTGATGATTGAGGAATTTCCAGGCGAGAGTGTAATTCTTGTATACTTACAATTACATAATATTGTAAACCATTTAATTTAAAAGAGTAGAGTCATTATGGAGTTTCTTTACAATTATTCTCCATCCAAAACTACGTTACGAGATTGAATTATTTTATCTTGTAAATGACATTCCTTTTCATGGTATTTTTGAACGAAATAATTTGACGTGAACTTTGCTTGTCAGTCGTCCTGCCTGGTGTACTATTGATCCAAGATATTAGACGAGTCGCCTAATATCTTGGACCAAAAGTAATACATAATAGTAGTAGGTACACTATAATATTATGTACTAGCACTTTGTCCGCGACCTTGATTAGCCCACGTGAATTTTCTCAAGGATCTCAATATTTTTGATAATGCAATATAGCCTATAGCACTCAGGGATAACGTAGCTTTCTAATGGTGTAAGAATTGTTGAAATCGGGTGAGGAGTTTCGGAGATTGCCCCCTACCTACAAACTTTTACCTCTATAATATTACCATAGATCGGACATTTTGACGCATGTATGTTCAAAGCAGAATGGAAATACTGACCACAAGACACGCTAAACATTTGTTCTCATACGACCTCTGATGCGTAGCCACTACCCACGTAGCAGTGAATGGACTTGTAATGTAAAACAATGACGAAATGAACCACTAAACGTGAACGACCGACCTATTCTAATAAGGGTTACGTTAGACTACACCAACTAATTAACTTATTATGCACTTTCAACACCACTTTCTTTGTTCATAATAATAATACTAGCTTGTTACTGTTTCGTTGCTGCGCAAAGGCACTAGCATCGATCAACACGCTTGCTCAAGGCGAATTGGCGTTTTTAGTAGAGCTATTCTGGTACAATCTCCCTCGGTGAACACCTATACTTCGTTTACAATAAGATTAGACATTTACACAAACCTTTTTTACAGTCCCTTCAACAGATTTTGACTTCTATTCCGTAGGCTTAAGGATGACATTAGAGGCAAAAAGTGGTTACAATAACAACTATTTTTTGCAGCTGCCATTTGTCATGCCACCAACGCAATATAAGTCAAAATCGGTTGAACTGACTGTAAAAAAGGTTTGTGCATATGTCTAATCTTATTGCTAACGGAGTATAGGTGAAGTGAGCTGTCATCCGCCCCGATTCTAGGGATTGACAAAGTAAAAGGACGGATGACAGCTCACTTCACCCAGGTCTTCACCGAGGCAAATTGTAACAGAATAGACATACTGATTTATATTAATAACTAGCTTATGCCTGTGACTTCATCACCTTGAATGTCGGTTATCGCAGATGCAGACAAAATCGCGGATTCAAAAGTAACCTATGTCCTACGCCAGGGTTTAAGCTGTCTTCATGGCAAAGAATCATGGTAGGATTTGTACAAAAAAATAAAGATGTTTAGAGAAGTTGAAATTCTAATTCTTATACTCTTGGGTACCTAAAGAGTATCTTCAGGCATTTAAAATATTTTTAAAACCCCACAAAAAAGTGAATACCTAGTTTAACAAAAAGCTCATTATTTCAGAACGAAACGGCGACTGACAGTCGCCGTTTTGCAGATCTTACACTGAAATTGCATCGTTTTAAGAGAAATAATGTCACAAATAATAATTACTTTCTTTCCACGCACTTGTCACAAAACTTTTCTGCCAATTTGATACATCCGTAAACGTCGCTTTCTTTTTTTTATAAACACAAAATGTGCACCGAGATAAAGTGTTATTTTAATTTCGTAATATTTTAATTATGCGGGGCGTTTAAAAATATGATAAGTATATCAATCTACTCCTGGTAATGTATTCTTTACATTGGAAAATATTTAACTCTCTAAGTTATTTTTTATTTTTCATACAAATGAATATATGGATCTCGCCATGATCTCTTTCATCAAAATCGGTTCAGCCGTTTTTTTGTAAAAACGTAACAGAGTTACTTTCGCATTTATAATATTTGTATGGATGTATGGATTTTAAGTCCAGGTTTCCTTACGATATTTCGCTTCACCTATGTCAGTAATGTCCAAGATAATCGTAAACATGTCTTTGTTAATGAGAAAAGATTTTATGTTTGGTTTCTTTGGTTAAAATTCCTGTTAATAAGGAAATAACTTAAGTAACTTTGCAAGTCTTATTTTCCTATAGTTATGTAAGTGCCAACTGAATGCTATGATGATTGCAGACGTGCAACCTGTCACCGCCGCTTGCACAATATTGTAATCTTTGAAACGAGACATTTTGTAGGGTTAAAGTTGATCTAACAACATTCCATGAGGTCTAATTTAACAATCAAATAACGTACTTGGTACAATACAGTCCATATTTTAAATTCATCCAATCTTTGTTTGGATACGAATTATTTCAGCGTTAATGAGGTAATTATTATGGTGCAAAATATTTCAAGTACAGGCCATCCGGGCCCAGTGTTTGGGGGCCCGAGTAAGGATTACAAAATCCCCGTGTGGTCTCGGGTTGTAGAATAGGCCACCCCATTTCCTCCTATGGGTGTCGTAGAAGGCGACTAAAGTATACTGCCGGAATGTGGAAAGACAACATCTTTCTCATCCTTCATAGCTCCGGCCACCGGTACATGGCGGTATAACTATGCATTATGATGGAATGCTCCCAAATGCCGAACCTGATAGTGAGTAGCAGCACTATCAGTGAAAGCATTTCGACACTGCGGTCACCAACCCGCCTGCCGAGTGTGGTGACTATGGCAAATCCAATGATAAGCAGTCGTGAATGACAAGTTAACCAAGTTATCATAATAAACGATGGCAGACATAGAAGTGATATCTAAGGTACAAACACAAGAGGTTTCAAACCAGCTGTTCCATATGAGAATGCTTCAAACCAGCTGTTCCTTATGAGAATGCTTATTACGTAAGAAGAGAACAGGAGAACGAGAGTTCGTTTTCAAAAGCTTATTCAGCTCTAAAATATTTTTTTCTGCCACAAAATAATTCAGCCCAAGAGCCAGTCATGTCCTTATTGCATATTGTAAACCCAGACAGGAACACTGACGTCATAGGTACGTGAAACAAACAAAGTTACACATGGGAACCCAGTTCATGGCAAATGGCGAGACAAACCACGTATTACCATAAGATTATAGCGATTGTATTAAACATGGTTACGAAATATGTTTTTTTGGCGGCCTGAACAGTACCTATCGGCAGAGTGTTTTGTTATGTCTATGTTTGTGTTTATTTACATAATGTATCTTTTGGTTGGTTTTCAGATCGATTTTCCTGTTGTATTTGACTGAATTTCAAGAAGTAGAGCAATCATTTTTGTTAATTTATTCCTAATATTGCAGGTATTATGACTATACATTTTAGAAAGAATCTGTTCCCAGAGAAGATAAGCTTTCTCTCTTCAAAAAATCTGTATAAAACAGCTGTGCCTTTACATTTATCATTTTCTACATAACTTTCGCCAAGATAAACAATATAATATTTCTCTAGACCGAGCCACTTAAACCTAGTCAAGTATAACGCAATCTAGCTACCTAATATCTCAAAACAGTTTCGCCTACGACGCGAACCAGTATGATGTATGAGGGTTGCCTAGGATCTGGAAGTGAATCAATCATATTCTCACACCATTGCCCTTGACGTGGCTCGCATCGCTATCTATGTGGCACAGGCCTAGTGTGAAATGGGACGGTGTATTGGAAGCTGCAAGGGTTTATTTAAGGCATAGTAATTTGTTTCTATTCACGCAGAAACTGTGTAAAAATAATTTAATATCTATACGTAGTTTTGAAGGAGCTCGTGGCTAAATAAATGCCATACAGATCGATCGGTCAACAAGGTTAAGCTACGCTTGCCGCGGTCTGTCTGTGGATGGGTGACCATCCATTTCATACAGAGTTCCCTCCGTGCCTCGGAAAGCACGTAAAGCCCTTGGTTCCGGTTGTCATTCGTAGATCTTTGGCAGTCGTTATGGGTAGTCAAAAACCAGAAAGACAACCAGTCTTACCAAGGGGTATCGTGTTACTCGGTAACTGGGTTGTAAAGGTCCGATAGGCAGTGGCTCTATGTAAAACACTAGGTTAGCCTCTGGTTAGCTGCATCTGGTTAGGCTGGAAGCCGACCCCAACATAGTTGAAAAAAGGCTAGGCAGATGATGACGTAGTACTAGCTGCTGCCCGCGACTTCGTCCCAGTAAAAATTAAGTAGGTATGCCATACAATGTAAGAGATAACGTAGCTTCCTTTAAGTGAATTAACAAGCATACTCTTTAGCTATATAATATTAGAAGTACAGATTCAGGAAATACACGTACTAAAAGTACCTACGTGAAAGAAAAAGTGACAATAATAACAGGTACATTTTCTAGTTAAGAAAACATTCTACTGCAACAAATGGTTAAGAAAATACAAAGCATTTCATGTTAAACAGTTCCACCGAACAGTTTTACAGAAAGGATTGCATTTGAATTATAAATCGAGCGACGAAGCACGCAAACTACACTTCGTATAACGAGAATACGAAAACAGTAGTTTGTATCCAGTCCATTGCTGTTTAACTGAACTATTGGCCTATGGCAAGCGTTTGTAGAACCGTAATCGATTTCTGAGAGACCTTCGCGTTACGTTGTACCGGCTACACCTATACCTGGCAGTCAGTCGAGGTAAAGCTCGATTGTGGACATGGATGGCTTCATTAAAGTTTCATTGATTGATTGATTACTAACAATTACTGTGCGAGGTGTTCCAATGAGTCACATGCTACGGAATATGTTATTATTTCTTGTAGTTCCAGTCATTACTCAGTCATGATACTTTGTCATTACACGTTGTTGAAATATCAATTGAATGTGTTTTCTTATAAAATGTGTGCATACAATATTAATATGATTATCTACTGAAGCTAGAAGGAATATTTTTAAATGATTGGTTGAAGCCCGGGACACATTGATGTGGTGTGTTGTGTTGCCTAAAATCTTTAGGGTTTGCGCACGCTGGCGGCACAGCACGGCAAGGGATTTTTATGTAACACAGCACAATACACCTTAAAATCATAAAGTTATTGTCTTTGTAGCTACAAAACCAAATGGTAAACGATGTCGTGTCAGTACGGGTTTGCAAATTCAACTATAATTTCATGACTTTAAGCTATATTATGTTTCGTCACATAAAAAAAATCCCTTGTCGTGCCGCACCTTCAGTCTGCGCACGCCCTTACATTTGACGTTACGCCTTCAAAACAACACAAGAGAATATTTGCTGACCAAATTCCCTTGCGAATGCCCTGAGAAGACTGATCTGTAGTGCTATTCTGCTACAATCATCTCCCGCGGTTAACACCTAGGTTAAGTGAGCTGCCATCCGATTGTAGTGCTTTGTATATCCCTAGCATCGGGCCGGATGACAGCTCATTTCACCTAGGTGTTCACTGAGGGAGATTGTAACAGAATAAACATACTGCTTCTGGAGGGAGGTGGGCTGGTTGGAGTGACGGCCGCCATGGCTCACGTACAAAGGTCCATATTAAGGACTAAGTTCGGAAACCAAACCCCCCCTAAAATAGAACATGTGAATTCGCTAACAGTAAATGCGTAGGTTAATACGCAAGAGATGACGTTATGACGCGCAAAGACACAGATAAATAAGAACCTAGCTTAAGACGCTATGAACTACATACAACTACACTATGGAAAACGTGAATTAGTAGCAACAAAATAAAAACAAATTACTACAAACAAAAAAACTAAAGCTAATTTATACACAACTGATAAAATCAACACTACTTAATTACACAAACATCGCACTTTCATCGAAACGTGCACAAAGCAAAAAGTACTGCAGTAATGAGCATGCAACTACGTGTCCTGAAAATCATAAATGCATACAGTACGCACTGATGCACAACAATGACTTTCAGTTTCACTGTAGCGCCTTGGAATCTGAACGCAGTGATTGTCACCGGAACAGCTAGTATTGACGCAAACTGTATAAATAAGCCAAGCTAAAATTATACAGGGGTCAAAGCCATTCCAAAAAAACAAGAGCTACTAATTTTAATATTACAAATTCACACAAAGTAAAATTCTACTTAGCACGCTCCAGGCCACACGTGCTGCCCGCTTGATAGGAAAAACATGTATGAAATGATAGGATGCGGGCAGCCTGCATGCGGACGAGATCCGCGTGCGGACGAAAACACGCATGACAGGAAAAGGGGAAGGGTGTTACCAGACCAATCGATCGATTGTCGAACGACGATCGATCGATGGTAGAATGGATTAGTCGACGTCGATCGAGCTGTTTGATTATTTTTAGTGATGGATTATAGCCAGAGTTAATCAATCAACGTCGACCGATGCCATCGACCGGCAACCGATCGATTAGTTTTTTTTTTTTTTTTTTTGGGACAAGCCTGCCACACTATCCCCTAACCACTGTAACTCCTGTAAGCCAGAATCAACAGTGGCGACCACCAGAAAAGCGCCACCAGAAAAGCGCCGATTAGTTAGTCGAACGGTATCCGTCGATCAGCCAAAGCTACCACACCAATCGATCAACGTCGATCGATATTCGATTGGTGTAGTAACACCCTTCCAGTGCCCGGGCGATCATTTGGGGGACAATTCTACCAACTTTAACCTTTTCACCGTCACGTTAAAAAAGCAAAAACGTGCCCTCGGCGCCAAGCTACGTATTATACGTGACCGTCATGTAGTCGTGACCGTGGCGTGCTGGGCGCATTTTGGTTTTTTCATCTATACATGACTGTGGCGCCACAAAATATAAAGGGTACAGAAGGACCGCTCCCGCTATCTTCAAAAACAATTACCTAAACTTGTCAGACTCACTAGGGCTGCTGGCTACTGTATTGACTCGGTAGGTTTTATTTGTGACAATATGAAATTTTATTGAGACTGGTTGGAACTCTTTGCATTTTTTTATAAAAAAAAAAATCTGTTCGTCATGAAATGTCAATGTCTCTCAATGTATTCATTTAGACAACACGTGACGTGACAGTCGAAACTAGCTTGAAACTGCTTGAGAATGCCTATAAACGAAATATCAATGTGTGCGTGCGAAAAAATGGCGGTTTGTTCTGAGTGGTCTCTCTGCTCGGGCGCGCCGCAGCCTTACGTACTTTGTGGTGGCGGTGAAAAGGTTAAGGTACGTTCGCATTCTCGTCTCATTGTCACTCAATCTGTCAAAAATGTTTCTAATTTACCCTACATTTTTTGACATTGATTGTCGCTGAGATGATTGTGACTAGATTTTGAACGTTTTTAATTAGTAGAATTGGCATTCTGGTATATTGAGTTTTAGAAAGAGACTGTTGCACAGTTTTGAGCAGAGATTGAACAATCGAATGCATCCGATTATCCGATCCCTAGTTATGAGACAGAGACTACTAAAATTCAAGGAGCCATAAAAATATTCTTCCGATCGAATTTCGATCACGGCGGCCAATCTCAGTGTAGAATAACCAAGTAGGCAGGAGATAATATAGTGCACAAGTGTGTGCGCAAACACAGATGCACTTTCTGTTCCCTCACTCTCATGGTCGGATGGGATAGCAATCCGACACGACCGGGTAGAAATCAGGCGCAGGATCATCGGCTTTACATGCTTTCAGAGATACGGAGGTGTCATATCAATTGCCATTGAGAAAATCGTAATGGAAAAGCTCAATAACATTTCCCAGACCTGGGAATCGAAGCTAGGACACCACACTCAGCACTCACGCGACCACGATACCAACTAGGTACTGAAATTAAAGTCAAAGACAAAGCGTTTATTTCAATTAAACCATTTACAGGCATTTTTGATTTGTCAAAGAGTCAGTCAGATCATTCCAAATCGTAGGGTAAGTCTCTATGGGGAAGAACGAGTAAGAAACTCCGCGGACACTCTTTTAAATCCAGTTTTTACAAAATACTGGTTACATTATTCATGTTGCTTTTATAAGCGAAAACAATACAGGTAAAAAGCAATACAAAACATAGAAAAAGAATCAAGATAAATGCCACGGCAGTTAAGAGTTGGCCCATCTCTACTGACAGCGCCCGTCCACGAATATGATGCGTGGATCAGCACCATTCAGCTCAACCATTTTGAAGGGAGCCGCATGATCCAACACACGCGCCACCATCAGCGAGAGTGAGCATGACAATGCTCTCAAACGCCATGTTCATATATGTCAAACACATACATATAATTTACTTAATAAATGGCTCTACGGTATTCACATTCACAGAATTGAAATACATATTGCTTGATTATAATAATGATGCATACTGTAGGTACTAACACTTCTGGCATTGCAACTAGAAGGTTCCATCATGCAGCTACTACACATGCCTAAAAGGAGTTAAAAAAACGTGTTTTACAAACTGATGTTACAATCAGATAGACTTGCACAGATTCGATCAATATCCGACATTACAATACCCCATTAGAGAGTATTAGAACATATCACGGCGATAGAAAGAGATACTTAGTTAAGAAATCTAACTAGAGCTTCACGTTACAAGACGAACCCCGTTTTATCGAGTTAAACAATGAATTTTGCGATAGCACTGATGTAACTACGAAATCCTTCTAGACATGTAACGTTAGATAAGAGAAAAACATGGGTAGTTAGGACAATACGTGATTTTGCAAACTAGACGCAACAAAAGAAAATTGCATCATTTAGACTTGATACTTTCTATTATTTTTATACTGGAAGATATACTGTTTGCTAAACGTGGTTTTAAAGTGGTCTAAAGATTTTTTTGTTTACTAACTAAATACCACCAATCATGAAAATCATATTTTAGTCTGTTTGTAATATCAAAATAACAGCTTTTTACTAAATGCATATGAAACAGGAGTAACATAGGCTACTTTTATTCTAGAAAAAGAATTGGGTTCCGTGAAAAATAAATTACCCCCGCTGACAACCGACAATCACGCGGACGAAGTCGCGGGCATCAGCTAGCTTATAATAATAATGGGGAAGAATGGAAAGGACATTAACCTGTGACAGTGGATTTAATACAATACATGATTCTAAAACCCGCAGCGATGAAGTTTTCACGTTGATATCCCTTTTATATTCTGATGTTAAGGGGCTATTAAACGACTTTTACAGATTTTAAACTGACAATCACGTCAAAATGTGCAGTGTAAATGATTTGAAAAAAATATATGTTAAACTAGAACATTCTCTTAATCACTTAGTAAGTGAATATTTTTAATTATATTCATATTATATAGTTTAATTAACACGTGAAGTTGTGTCTGACGCGGACAAAACATTGACAATGACACAAAATCTACCAGGTATAATTAAACGAAACTTACACCAAACCACACCACCAAAACTGATGCAGAACGGACGCAGTCTGCGTCCAAAACTTTCAAAATTTAGTCGAAAAAATTAAATAAAAGTAGTATTCTTTCAAAATTAAAAAAAAGGCGTATACTAAAAGATAGATAATAAAATTGTCTGTAAGATAGTGTAAGTTTCGGATAATTATACCTGGTAGATTTTGTGTGATTGTCAATGTTTTGTCCGCGTCAGACACAACTTCACGAGTTAATTAAACTATTTAATATGAACTTAATCAAAAATATTCACTTTCTATATGATTAAGAGAATGTTCTAGTTTACCATATATCAAATCATCAAATCATTTACACTGCACATTTTGACGTGATTGTCAGTTTAAAATCTGTAAAAGTCGTTTAATAGCCCCTTAAATTAGACTTTCATAACTTCCACATATGGAAAACGAAAATCAAAAAGAATTGAATGATTCATCACGCAAAGTTCAATTTTTCTAAAAGATCGCGAACCTCTCAAATATACATAACGGCTAAGTCATGAAACTTTGAAAATTTTGCACGTCCTTCATCTCGTTCGAAATCTGGGACACATCCGTTGGGAATCCGGACGGATGGGTGCACTAAGTTTAAGTACGTGGGCCAGATCCGACGGATGGTCTCGAGTGTCGCCCACGGCTCCGGCACATATTTATGAATAGAGCGGGATGATAATTGGGTACTTCTACTTGGAAACCGGTTCGAGATTTATATGAAAATTCATTACTTAGTCATAAAAGAGGTTTTGCGAATTGAGGTTGAGGTGTAGGCGTACCTATTCGTGATGAATACAAGTGTATAATAAGTATTGTATTGATCACGTCGCGTTCCTTTTTTGGTGGACCAAAAGTTTTAACAGGTATGTCGGTTTCGAAATTTTGACCAATATAATTTATTATTGTAAACACAAAAAACAAAACATATATTCAAAACTACTAGCTTCGATGGCCTAAAATAGTAAAGACAAACCATTTTTTAAAATCTAGGTAGTGTTAAATTGGAGCACTGAGTTTATCTCTTCAAACGCTTAGTAAATTCAATCGAACTAGATTTAACTTCCAAGGTAATAATGACGTAAATGTTGATGCAGTTATATCATCATCCAAATAAAATATGATTTGAAGTGATCCAATAAAGAGTGACTAACGATCGACAGTGACTCCATAATGAATCGCGTTGCCGAATCGAGTGCAATCAATCATCATGGCATTACCAAACTAGAAGACTTTAATAGAAGTCAAACGACGAGTGCTTTTAAAAAGGGTTTCGATTTAACCGTTACCTAACAGACAACAGACTAATTTTACGCTTGATCTTCGTAGTAATTAATAGGATAACAAATTAGATCTTAACATTTTTTTCCCAACAAGAGCTTTTGAATTTCTTGCACCTCGAAACATTTATCTTTTTGCTGCAACGACTAAATTGAAACCTAATTTACTGTTTTGCTCAGAATTTACGTTTTTCCAGTAAGAGAATTTTGTTTTCAAATAGAAACATAAAACTTGAATAAGCAAAAACTAGTCAAGGTCTTAGATTCACTTAAAGACTAGGTACGTAGACAAAGTAAAATGGATTGTTGCATAATCGCAACTTGGTTCATACATTTTAAACCATCTGGTACTCTGGATCATGAATCGACCACTACACTGTTACAGTTACGCACGTCCAGTAACTTGGCATACGTACTTAGAGTTTCTGTCCTTTAAATCACAAGTTCTAGTTTTTTATGTAGATAATTAAGTTCCAAATTAAAGCCGTGTGGTGCCGACCGCGAATAGCCCCACCCCATTTCTATGTAGAGATATTGACCAGAGGATAGGCAGAAGCGTCGTTCTGAGTACCATACACCTACTGCAAACGCCAACATGCATCGGCTAAGCATGTCCCAGCAGTGGGCGTCTAAAGGTTGACATGATGATGATGAATTAAGTTCGCGAAACGCCAATTCTACTGATTAAAAACGTTCGAAAACTTGTCGTAATATCATCACAACGACAGTCAATGACAAAATGTTGTTAAACATGTAGGCAAATAAAGCCTCTATTTACCTCAATGATAGATAGAGACAGGTTAGAACGCTAACGTTTCTTAAAGTTACCAGAATTGCCCCCCTGGATACAATGTGACTAGACTACGACGAACCGTGTCAAGGATCCCTACACGCTGCAGTGCATCCACCTCAACAATCCGTATTTAGAAAGACTTGACTCCGCCACCTGACCTCGTAACTGCTTTAGATGCAACGCGATCTAAGTTTTCTCCGTCGAAACTGCCATATTTAGCTACATAGATGGAGATACTTTATTCAGCAATATCACTAAAACCTTAAGAAGTATTTGGCAACGGTACTGCCACATAAGGGTTCATTTTAGTGCTTTGGCTTGCTCTGTTGCGATAGTATCTTTAAAAGGTATGGTTAAAAATATGTTTAGTCAAATGTTGCTAAGCTACACCTATGTATCACTAAAGTAACTCTGACTAATGCTGTGCGATAAGCAAGTAACTGTTCAATATGATAAAATAGTGGAAAAATATTTGGTTTATTATCAGAGGTAAATACTAAGAAATAATTATGTGGCAGAACCACAAAGCTGTTTCAAATTGTTTTCTTGTGACGACAGTGAACACAATTGGGCCGCATCATCACTTAAAATCAGATGAATTGCAGGCATTCGCAACCCTATTAGAATATTTTTAAAAAACAATTATAGACACTATACTCGTCTCATCAAACTGTAACTTTAGAAATGTAACAATTGTTACAGCTAGGATAGGAGTCGTACGTTAAACACTTTACATTTCATCAAATGTCGCTCTGCAAAAATTTTTCAACAAAAAAAAAAAACAACCGCTAAAAGTATAAAATAACTTTCAATTCGCAAGTCGGCGGCTTTGGTTTTGCTTGTTGTTTTGTATTGCCACCGACTTGCGAATTGAAAGTTATTTTTTTTACTTTTTGAAGGCGGTTGTCTATTTTTTGAAAAGTTTATTTTTGCTTTTTAGTGCCTACTTCTTATCATACAAATTAAATATGAAACGGTGACACCAAAAAAAACAGTCTTCCTTTAATATTCTACACTATACACTATCAATTAAAAAAAGAATCATCGAACTACACTGAAATCGACCAACACTGAAAAAAGATATGCGTTACCACGCATTAACATAAAATCAAAACTACTTGGCCAAACTATGTTAAATTTTTATGGGACCAAATATGGCAACTATTCCGCATCAAACTAAAAAAAAGAAGAAAAATCACGTAAATCGCATCATAAATCTCAGCGTAATCGGTGTACCCTGTACATACATAAAAAAAATACGGTGTCCCCTTGTTTCGCAGACAGAAATTTCATAGAATTTCGTTTCCCAGAAAATGTTTCATATAATATTTTGTTTTTGTAATTTTATTTCGACTATTATTGTTTCAAAGACTATTTACTTCAATGAAACATATTTCACAGAAACACAATTAAATGAATTTTTATTCACATTTTTTTGTTTAACAAACTTATCAAACAGTTGAATTATTTTTTAACGAATGTTGTTTGTTCAGTGTATTTTTCCATGGAATTTATTTCAACGAAAATATATATAAATAGACCGTCCAGTTCCTTCAAAATCATCCAAACCAACCTCCAGCATAGCCAGACTGCCACGGCTTGCTTGCGCAGGGCGCTGGAGGTACAGCCCCGAACCATCGCACTGATCCAAGAGCCGTGGATCAGAAACAATAGAATATGCGGCCTCAGTAACATCGGAGGTAAGCTAATTCTTGACACACAGAACACAGACAAGCCACGAACCTGTGCCTATATACCTAGAGATGTACCTACCACAACACTCACGCAATTCTGTTCCAGAGATCTAACAGCCGTCAGGCTCAACACTGATAACGAAGCACCCGACATAGTCTTAGCGTCGGTATACATGCCAGGCGAACACGAAGACTGCCCACCTAAAGAGATGACCGACCTGGTGAAGCACTGTGAAGATGCCAACCTGAGCCTGGTCATTTGCACGGACTCAAACGCTCATCACCCACTTTGGGGCTGCAACAAAGCCAACTCCAGGGGCGAGGTATTATGCACGTATCTTTTCTCCACTAACCTTAACATTATAAACCATGGCTCAGAACCCACTTGGGTCACAGCCCGCGGACAAACAATTATTGACTTAACCCTTGCCTCAGAAAGCGCGGCAAATCTTATCTCAAACTGGCATGTATCTAACGAACCCTCCTGTTCTGATCACAGAAGGATTCGTTTCTCACTATTAGCTAACACAAAAAAACCCGAACCAAGGCGCAACCCGCGCCGAACCAATGTACCTGGCTACAAACGACTCCTGGCCTCCTTACTAGCCAGGGATCCAACACCTTTAAACATAAAGAATCCCAAACAACTTGAGGACACCGTAACAAAGCTCTCAGAATATATTATTGAAGCCTACCACACCTGCTGCAAACTAAAAGATCCGAACGCCAAGGGTAAGGGAAACTCTTGGTGGAATTCAACAACGCCAAAAATTCCAGACTACCCGAAGACTGGGAGCTATACAAAGAAACCCAATACACATTCAAAAAACAAATCAGAGCTGCCAGCAGAGCAGCCTGGAGAAAATTCTGCGAAAATATTGAATCACACAACGAGGCCGCGCGGGTGAGAAAAATCCTAGCCACCGACCAAAATCGCACCCTCGGGTCGCTGAAAAACCCAGATAACACATACACGAAAACAGGACTTGAAACAAGTAAAGTTCTACTAGAAACTCACTTCCCGGACTGCAGCCTCTCCGAGGACAGGACATGGACAAGTGAGCCAACACATACGCCAAACAACCAGGACTGGTATAGAGCCAGTACCATAGTAACAGAAGACCGAATAAGGTGGGCAATTAAAACCTTCAAACCATATAAATCGGCAGGCCTAGACGAAATCTTCCCAGCGCTACTGCAATGGGGAGTTGATCTCCTCACATCGTGGCTGGTCTTAATCTATCGTGCCTGCCTAGCACACAATTACGTACCACTTGCATGGCGAGAGGTGAAAGTTATTTTCATCCCTAAACCAGGCAAAAAGGACTACACACAGCCCAAAGCGTACAGGCCAATAAGCCTGACATCATTCCTACTGAAAACCCTTGAGAGGCTCTGTGACCGACACATCCGGGACGGACCTCTCCGGGGGCTGCCACTACACAAGCAACAACACGCCTACTCCACAGGGAAATCAACGGAATCAGCACTGCACAGTGTGATCTCCAAGATCGAATGTGCGGTAGACCACAAATGTTCCTCACTAGCGGCTTTTATTGACATAGAAGGCGCTTTTGACAAAACCATATTCCACAGCATCAACGCAGCTCTCGAGGAACACGGTGTGGACTCGACCCTGCGAGGATGGATCACGAACATGCTCAGACTAAGAGCCGTACAAGTCACGGTGAATGATACCACAAGAGCCATTGTGGCGAAGGGATGCCCGCAAGGAGGCGTGCTCTCACCACTCTTATGGAATCTCGTAGTAGATAGCCTCATAAGGCGCCTAAATGACAGGGGATATTTCACAGTGGGTTATGCTGATGATATAACCATTATAATAAACGGCACACATGAAAACACACTATGTAACCTTATGCGCCAAGCCTTGAAGATAGTAGAGGACTGGTGCAAGGAGTACAAATTAGCAGTAAACCCTACTAAAACCGAACTTGTCCTTTTCACAAAGAAAAGGAAGTTAGCAACCCTACAGTTACCACACTTCTTTGGAACCACGTTAAGCCTATCGACTGAATCCAAATACCTGGGCATATATTTGGACAAACAGCTGACCTGGGCAAGACACACTGACTACATCACCACAAAAGCCAGCATAGCCCTATGGCAATGCAAAAGACTGCTTGGCAGGAATTGGGGCATAAGCCCCAAAATCACCTACTGGCTATACACCACAGTCATCAGACCAATTGTCACATACGGCTCTCTAGTTTGGTGGCCCAGGACCAATCTGAGCACAGCCCAGAAGGAGCTCGAGAAACTACAAAGATTAGCCTGTGTGGCGATCACCGGCAGTATGAGAACGTCACCCACTGCCGCCCTACAGGCGATGCTGGGACTGCCACCCCTAAATCTCGTTGTGAGAGAGGAAGCGACCCTAGCGACTTTTAGGCTCGATATATCCGGCACCCTAAGCAAAGACTCCCGAATCAAACATACACGGATAAAAGAGGAAGCAATTAAACGACAGCCTATGATGGCATCACCCAACGACAGAACCCTGAAAACACACTGTTTCCAGAAACACTACAACATAGAGCTCACAGCGGAGCTATGTGACTACTCAGGCCCAAATGAGCTAAGGATCTATACCGATGGATCAAAAACCGACCTCGGTACCGGAGTCGGGGTTTTCTCTGAAGACCTAAACATTAAAATATCTAGGCCCTTAGGAATGCTAAACACTGTCTACCAAGCAGAATGCGTAGGCATCATCCAGGCAGCACACGCCATTGAGGCCCGGGAAGTCACGGATACGCATATCCGTATACTCTCCGACAGTGCCTCAGTCCTTCAATCCTTAGAGAGAAACCAGATCACGTCGAGACTAATACTAGAATGTCATAATGCACTGGAACGCATTACAGCACCAAATCGCAATACAGTGACACTACAATGGATCAAGGGACACAGTGGTTCACTAGGTAACGATGCGGCCGACGAACTCGCCAGAAGGGGTTCCAGCACAAAAGCCTTCGGACCCGAACCCATTGTGCCCATTCCGTTCAATCAGTTGAGAAGTTGGTTAAGAGATTACACACAAATACAAGCGGAGAAATGGTGGACCTCGACACCAGGTTGCAGGCAGTCCAAGGAGGCTATGCCATCCCTGGATACGAAGTTGACCAAGCGCCTTCTGCACCTGGACAGAGATAGCCTGCGACTGGTGGCGGGGACCATCACCGGACACTGCTCACTGAATAAGCACTTTCACACACTAGGTATCACTGATAGTCCTCTGTGCAGGGCCTGCATGGAGGCGGAAGAAACGGTGGCGCATGTACTGCTTGAGTGCACTGGCGTCACCCAGATCCGCAGGGAGACTCTTGGAACGCCAAACTCCCTTGCGGACGCACTGAGAAGTCTGGGAAGATTGATCTGCTTCTGGAGGGAGGTGGGCTGGTTGGAGTAATCGGCCGCTATGGCTCACGTACAATGGTCCATTTTAAGGACTAAGTGCGGAAACCGAACCCCCCTAACATAGAACATAGAACATATATAAATAGACAATAACTAAAATATTGTCTTAAAAAGTGAATATGTTGTGCTACAAAAGTTAATGACAGAAACGAATCGCTGCGAAACCGACTCCACGTAGTCTTGTCTGCCCTACCCCTAGTGTAATTTAAATCCGCGTAGGCGCGGAGGGGCGAGGCGGCCCGCGAGCTGAGGAGCAGGTGGTTTTAACGCCCGCCGCCGCGGCTGAGGCTGGCCGGCGAAGCCAGTAAACCGAAGCTGCGGTGGTGAGCGTGAATACCATCTGCGACGATAAGCTCGCGTGGGACCGCCGGAGCCCCGCAACGCCGGAGCCGTGACAGAAATCATGCCTGCTGTATGTTGCATGCTCGCTTGCATGTTGCATGCTTGCTTGCATGATGCATGCTTGTTTGCACGATGCATGCTTGCTTGCACGCTGCATGCTTGCTTGCATGCTGCATGGTTGCTTGCGCGCTGCCTGCTTGCTTGTAAGCTGCATGCTTGCTTGCCTGCTGCATGCTTGCTTGCACGCACGCGCTGTAGGTTTGGCTAGAACTGAGACCCCCATTCTTGGTAATAATTTTTATATTAAATAAACAATATATGGATAAAGAATATTTGATTTGTTATTCTATGATATGATTAATCTAACATTAAATTTTGTGTGAAACAAAAATCAACGATTTAAAAATCTTCAAAGTAAGTATTCTGCGTAATCTGCGTATTGATTATTCTATGAAACGAAATTATAAGATTTTTTTTATCTGAAACGATATTCTATAAAACTATTAGCTACGAAACAACGTACAACCAAAAAATACCAATCGAATTGAAAACCTCCTCCTTTTTGAAGTCGGTTAAAAAAATATCTATTTACTTTATGGGAGTCGAGATCAAGAGGTACCACCTCTTGATCACGTGTACACAACGTTTTATTTATTTCGCTCATTTTCTGCGCATCGAAGGCCGGGTACGAAGGCACCGGCGACGACAAATCCTCGCAGATAACGCCATGGCAACCGCCTGACGGAAATAAGAACCCTCACTGTATTGAACAACTGCCTTCGCTATACGAGATATTGCTATGCGAATTTCGACTGTAATGCTAGGGAATGGATTCGATTTGCTATAAATTGTCGTTCGATTTTGTGGATATTTCCCAAGGATTGAAGGAGAAAATACTGAAATAGTGAAGTAATTCCAACATTTTATTAATATACCGTCTATGTGGAAACGGATCTGTATTGTGGAGTGGATAGACAGCTCTCTACTGAAATGTAAACGCATAATACATGAACGACCTGATTTCTTTTTTCTTGTTATTATATTCTGTCCCACAACTGGGCAAAGGCCACCCTCCATGCCTTCCATCTTTCGCGAACCTTTCATCACTCCAGTTTTGGAAGAATCCGTTCAGTACGTCCCGCCATCTCCTTCATGGCCTCATAATTAAAAATAAAAGAACAGTTCACTGTTTGTCATAGGTGATATGTAAATGCGGACGATTGGAGAGATGACCGTATCTCGTTTCGAATATATCAAAAGTAGACGAAATTTAATATTATCTCGTGGATGTCGATGTAAAAGACGTCACTAACTTTAATTAGAACATTTGCTACACTTCACTACAATTTAGAACAGAGGCCAGCAGCACATCACGTAACAACGATCTGTCAAATTTCTTTGATAGATTTTCAACTATACTACAGAAGAGTAAAGATCACATTCCGGTTTATATTCAATTGGGAAAATTTTACAGTTTTGTATTTTGACTTGATGTGCTGGCGTAAAAGCATTCGCCCAAGTACAAACTTGGGCGAATGCTTTTACACTAATCTAATAACTAGATGATATGACTACAAAAGGAGTGAATGCTGAGATGACGATTCATGTACCTATAGAAAGACACTTAATGCTACGCCCTGCCCGAGTCTAAATAACTGAGATGAGGGCTGAAGAACGACCAAGGTGATGGTGGGTAGGGTAGAGTAATATTAATCCTCATACCACCGCAAGGGTAGGCGTGACTGCTAAAGGCGGGCCATTGGCCTTTACTACGTATACCTACATAAGCAATGTAATTTAAATTCAAACTCATTCAGTGAGGCGGGCCGTCCTACTCAAAATGACGAAACGGACAAAGTCGGTCCGGAAATACCTGTAAGCAAATATGAGTATATTGACAGATCTAATTCGTTTGAAACCAATGAGTTTGTTTGTGTTATTGAATCGATCAAGGTAATGCCGGCTGAGATGCCAAGCACCCACGATCGATGAAAATTCAATTACGACTATATTTAATTGAAGCATTCGTGTAACTTTTCATCTCGTTGGTCCGTGGGATGTCGTTTAGTCTCTCAGCTAATAAGGGAAATTGAGACTATCAAAGCTATCAACGAACCTTTGCAGGTGGATCTTTCATACAATTTGTAGTCTAGATACATTTCAATTAATTAAAAACTCCACAATGTTAAGGATTTACGACACTTGATCTAAATAGAGCTAGAAAGGGAGTTGCCATCATTTATCTGCTTACAAAGTCCAACTTTTACAAACTCGAAACATTTTAAAGGTACAATTCGTTGTTCAACAAGAAAAGTATTGGAATGAAACAGTCCTGTGACACCCTGTCACGGTGTCAGGGACACGGACCGGCACGGGACTCGGCTGTCCGCGGCACTAGCTCCTGTGTACCATAATGCCATTGTTGGGACTTGGGACACGACACACGACCCATTTATGTGACAGTGATTTAGGTCCAGTACACGTTATTCCTAATATTGTAGGACTTTGTATTGTTAATGTAAGGTTGGTCTTAATTTATTTATGGTTTATCATATTCATAACTAAACTGAGTAGTAACTAAAGATAGGATTGAATTTTAACTAAGTTTAGCGGTGTCAAAATCAAATTAACTACAGGGTGCAGCTGCAGTCTTGTTGGTGACTGCGAAGTGCGTCGAAAAATGAGTGAAATCCAAGAATACGTTAATTGATATTTAATAACTTACTCAGATATAATTCGGATCCGAACGTCTGCTTACCTAAAAACAAGAATAAACTTTGGTTAATGAAAAATGATAACAGATTTAATTAAAAACGTTATTACAATGTCCAAGTACATTTTAATAGGGGAATATGGTAAAATAATAGGTATATTTCTCTATTAAAATATACTCACAAGAGCACAATTTATTACTAGATCATTTCTCAAGACGATCTATAGAGGTGTATATATTTATAAACTCATAAAACTATATAAAACATAAAAAAAAACAGAAAACGGTCGCATAACAGACGCAGAACGGAACCTTGAAATACATAGCATAGTCTACACTAATGCCAATATGATAATAGAAAAACCACTTTTGCAAGTGTCAACTCTAAAAAGAAGTTAACAAAGTTGATTTCAGAGTAAGAAAAGAAATAAGGCAAAGGTCGTAAAACCTGAGCCAGTTTCAATGAAAATTGAACTATACACAACGGGGTTAAGGTATTAAATCGACTAAGTTCATAAGATAACATTTGGTGAATAACTTCATCATAATCAGCTTTAAAGTTGCATGTCAAGGGCATATTGCACCACATATGCTATTATATTTTTATATCATGGTCTTTGGCGATACAATACTGTGAACTGTGAGAAACGTTTCAAATCCTTGTGTTCAATTGATTAGTTTCTGAAATTGAATAGCACAAAGAACGGCGTTTGGTTCCATTAGCGGTTTCAATTGAGTTTTTATTTGACGTTGCATTTTTGATGATTGGGTTGTCTGGACTTTGGTCTCTTGATATAACTAGACGTTATTACTCAATGGTCGTCTTGTAACACATAAGCATGCAGACTAATAAATCTGTTATACGTTATAAACCAGAAGATTTAATGAAAGATGCGGTTAAAACGAGACCTGAAGGTAGTAAATCTGTCAAAACAAATCCAGCTTACGCTTTCAAATAAACCGTATTTATACCTCATTCCATTCGCATTTCCCGACGCCTCTCACCTTTCCCAACTTGCGTAGGTAGGTACTTACGAATACATTACGTTCTCAATTACCCAACATACTAAATTTACCGTCTTCTTAAAAGGCTACTTCCCGAAGTATCGTATACCATGTCTTAGTCACGTGTATAAAGGGCGCCAGCGCCGATCCAAAACGAACAGTTTATATTTAAACCAGGAATCATTTTGTACCATTCGCGGTTGCTCTGACTCACATCTGACACTAACATGTTCTTGTCAGTTTATTACGTCAGTATCGACTGAAACTGAATACTAAATAATAGCATGTAGGTAGCCTAGGCTGATGCACTTTGGCAAGACATGTGAGTGGGTAGATAGGACTCATTGCTAGACGCCGCAGTTGTGCAAGCAAGGCCATAATGATTTGTTAGTCATTTATTAATATCAATATAACAAAACCTTGATACGTATCAATACAATAATATTGTATGCTTATTGCAACGTTGTTTGCAAATTAAAATCATTTAAGAAAAACGAGGCAGAGGAGGTTGGAACATCTTGAGAATTATTGTTGATGTTATGTTATAAGAATAAGGAGCCTCTTGGTTGAAATGTTGGAAATTATATCCAAACTTCAGTCAAGAAATGATAAGTAGCTCACTCCATTTCCACTACTCCTTGAAAACTGTCGGAAGCTAGAATGTTTGTATGACGTCAAATTCGTGGTTCTGGAGCATGTTAAATCGCATGCTGATTATAATAATAAAAATCATTCGGTTTCATTGCTTGTCATTAGAAAATATACTTTGTGTAAAAAAATTAAAAACATCATTATCACAACATATCAAGACATGTGACGTCACAGAAGAGCCGTAGCACCGCGACAGACGCCCCTCTATGAATCACACGAGGAAAGCCCACAGTACTCTGACGTCATCGCACCTAACTGCCATTTTAGCGCTGTAATAAGCTTTGCGAGCTCATTTCTTATGCAAGAAACATACAATAATAATGCTATAACTTAACTATATGCTATAGATAAGAAATCGCGTGCGAATTGCGAAAAGCAGCGTGTTATTTTTTATTGACGCGGATTTTCACGTCAACCGCTGATTGGTTTTTCCCCCTCCCCTTTGATTGTCATATCCGTCTGGACGAATGGATTTCTCAAGGAGACCGCGTTCTTCACAGTCAATTTCCTTGTCTGAAGTTGTTTTTTCGAATCGAAGTGATGTTTTTATAGGAAATCTAGTTTATCAGTATGGTAATTACTTCCCTTGCGGAAATTGATTTGCCTACTTGACTTGGCAGTCAAAGCAAGTAGAAAAGGTGTTTCTTTTTGGAAAAAGTGACGTAATTATTGCGAAATATTTATTTGAAGTCAATGTTGTCAGCGTAACACGCTGTTAGTTAATATGACGCAATACAGCAGCTTTTATAAATGTAATAATTAGATTTAAAACCCCATTCTGAAAGCTTTTTACATTATGTCAGTATTTGTTGTACCTCCATTCAAAAAGAATGCTAAAGGGTCTCTTAAAACTTTGTCTATATACTATCAACTAGACTCCGCTCTACACGATAAGAATTTAAATAGGAAGAGTTATGGACTGATAAGAAGATAAAAGATTCTAATCGTAAAGATGTAACACAGTGCTCTGTCAGAATACCAAACAGATTTCGTAACCGTTGTACAATATTCATAGTATTCATGTGGTTTTTATCTATGAATACGATCTCATCAATTCTCATAGAAGTTATTCAGAAGTTCGCATCCAGTAACACAAACAGTATTTAAAATGCAGCTGTGCCTAAGTTAGATTTTAAAAGTGTACGAGTTACTGGCACCTACCTAAGTCCTACACCTACACCTATTACAATACAAAGTTGGTCATAAATATGCGTAGGAAGGTCTAATTTAATAATATTTCCTCTTTCTTTTCGGGCCCACGCGAAATGAGTCTCCAAAACGCTTTTAGAAGTTGCCTTTATTTTGAGTCTCTTCATTTAGAATGAAATTAATATTTCTTGATGTGTCGCTTTCTGCAGCAAAACATCGTAAATACATCAGACGGACACGTTGCGATGCGTCGCGAATTTCCGCAAAGCATTCGCTTCACGCCGAATACCTATCGAATGTACACTCGCCGCGAGATTAGCCCGATACCGGGTTTAATTACCATGACGCTAATTGAATTTTAGACAACGTTTGTGGGTAGACGACAACTTGACAAAGCCGTTGTTTACTACATGCCTGACGGGCCCCAAATTGTGGGTTTGTAGCAGATCCACGAATGCTATACAAAAATTCAGAATGATATTCGCAGAACACTGTTCATGGTATCAGGTTTTGTCGTTTTGGCATGATTTATTTCTGTCAGTTTTAACAAACAAAGCTTTGGCTTACCAACTGAAGATAGAAGTCATAAACAGAGACATACTTTGTGCATTGTGCGTAAAAGCAAAGAATGAAGAATCATAATTTTCACTATTTCTGGAAATGGGCCAGTGACAACTATAAATCAAAGGCCCAAGCTGTGCTATATGAACATACATTCTCGAAGTGGTCTTGCTCGTTATGGGGGTCGGTTTATGGGTCGCCCGAGTCGCTCGTATAATTCGCAGGCGAGATACTTGAATCTCCAAATACAGCTGTCTATATTGCTTTATTTGTCCCCGTCCTTGTTGCTAACACCGTTACGAGAATGTGAGCTGAACTGCGTCGCCGGCTCGTCTATCGGAACGTGTGACGCACTCAAACTAAGTGGAGACAATAAGCAATTATTTGAACATCCAATTTATCCACCTCTACGTGCCCGTTGTCCTTCTTACGTAAGCCCTATATTTAATCGAGATTGTCTATCTTTTGAAAACATTATCTAGGCGCCAAAGTATCTTTGTGTGAAAGAAAATCTTTACAAAGTTGGCGAATTCAAAAATCCAATCTTTGGTACTAGAAGCTAGCTGGAGTTCAAATTAGAGAGCCTCTTTGAGTCACGCATATTCTCTTTTATATGCAAAGTGTCGTTCCGAACAGATGGTGGCTGAATATGCAAAAATACTGTTTCTATGAATCCTGAAGCTGATTATATCTTTGAAAATGTGGCTTCTATGAGCAATAATGATTTAAACGAGTACGGTAACTTTGTTATAGAATAGCATCTAGTAAATGGTAACAATGAAGTATTGTTGAAGCCAGGCAATAGGCTCAAGAGTTGTGTTTGCGATGGAGATTCTATGACCTCGTGGTCGTTTAAACAAATTGCTTTGATATGACGCCGAGGGTGGACTAGTGTGTTCAATAATAGCGTGATGCGGGTAGTATCTAGTAATAATAATATATAATAATAGTGCTGTTTTGAACAGTCCAACATTCGCTTATTTGTAATGCGCTTGATTGGCAATTGGTGAGCGAAAGGAAAAGACTTTCGTAACTGTCCAAGCAGTGAAGTAAGCACGAATTCAATGCACAAATGACTTTTTTTAAAGCCAAGCAAACCAATTGAAGTATTTCAAACCCGTTAAAATTCCTTGTAAAGCAAGAGTCACAATTCTCGTGATTGCCGTTATTGTCAGTTTGTTTTCCAATTCCAATAGCGTCTGTTCCCTTGCGACATTCACTGCAGGCAACCACACTAACAAGTTTTTTTCTCTGTGAGAAAGGCGTCCATTATCGTCGCTTGCGCCGCCTGGCTCGACCTCGGTATCAGCCGAGTTTCTACCGTTCCAGTTGTTGGTGCACTCAAATCTATTGTTCTAACGGGTTTAATCACCATCGAGATATCAGTTGCGCTATTTTTCTTTTAATTAAAAACTCTTTTTATATTGTTCTTTATTTGAGGTTGCGATAATTTAATTGAGACGGGTCACTTTGTCTTGTTTGATTCGCTATTGTAAGATTCTGATACCACATTATTTTTGTTTTGTGTAACTTAATTGCGTTCTTACTCACCAGAAGTAGGTATTTGTACATCGATAGGTATCTTTAATATTACGCTCAAAATAATTATATCACTGTTATCTACTGTTGATAACTTTAGTAGGTACATAACATAATGATAATCCTGCGTTGGATTGTTGTTGTAGATATCGAATGACGAATTTATAGATCTACAATATAATTTAGGTTTTTTCTAAATTTTCTAAGCAAATAAACATTTCATTGTTATACCCGCTGGCAATATGACAATCAACTATTCCAACCAGGACCATTCTAAACCACAGGCATTACTGGTGTCACAATTATTGATAAATTCGTCCGTCCAACTGGTACCTATTGTTGCTGTGGTTAGGGGTATTATCAAAACAATATTTATCGTAGGTAGTCTATCAGTCATTCATGCGACTGTGTTTGTCTGATAAAGCATACTCATTTATGTAATGCATCATGTCTTATCGTGTATTTTGGAACCTACAATTTTACGGAACAATCCTAGTAAAAAAATACAAAAGTAGTCTTTATGTACCAAATATACTGTTAATAAAAACAGTCTAAAAACTTACACTACTACTACACACCTACAAGTAATTTTTTTTGCACGTATCATAAAGGCATACGGTTGAGTTTTGTCCTTAAAGCTAAGAGGGCAGACGAAACATTTACAGTGGTCTCATAAGCCAACAGCCAAGGCGACGGTCACACAGTAGCAATATAAATGTCTCGACAGTATCGTAAAACGTCTTGTTTACCTCCCCCAAATGAGTCATACGGCCTACCCACAGTTTTACGTACTTTTTAGTATTCTAGCAATATCGCCAATGTTAGTCACGGCCTTAGTTTTAAGAATTCTAAAATATTTGTACAGTATTATCAGCGTTATGTCCTTGATTTGGTAAGTTAACTTAGTTAGCGTAAACATTGGTTGGTTAACATAACAATTCTATATTTCAACAAAGTTGCCGATAAGCGTTTTTATTGAGACTTGAATGGAATTTCCGATTGAGAAATGTTAAAATTTAACGGTGTACGGCCGAGTTTATGGATTCATTGAAGTGAAGGAATGCTATGAAGGCGTCCCGTCCGTGTTCGTCGACGGTTCGGTCGTGATCGGTGTGAAGCAAAACGTGACCGCATTGACGCGGCTGTGACCGCAGCCCTCACAGCTTTTAGCTATCAAACTAGGAAACTGCGGTGTTATTAGGTACTTAATGAACGTCAGATATTTTTTTATGAAACAGTTTTTAAAGCCATCTACTGGAATGGAACGGGTCACAAGAAATGTCACGATTGCCCAAAGATGATAATTATTTTTTTCTGTTTGTGGAATTCATTAGAATACTTATAATGTTGACTGGACGGTTCGATTCGAACATAGAAACCATGTCAAACGTTAGCATTGATCGCAATCAAAACTTGGTTATGCACACCAACTTTGTGACAATGTCGTCACAAAGTTTCATAGCATACAAGTTACAGCAGTCAAAGCTACAGCAGAAACTAGCGTTATTTGCTTGACATTTAAAAATTTAGGGACATTTTCCAGCGATGCCTCCCCTACGTAGTAATTAGTTCTCGATTGTACTAGTTCTAGAACTAGCCATGATGAACTAAAACGGAACATGTTGTGAAAGTGGTCGGGCCGTGCGTCTGCATTACGATGTTGGCAACGCATATCAAAGTTTGGCAGGCGCCAGCGACTTTCGAAACGTCCCACATTGCTGGTACAAAGTTAAACCCGTCTAGCGCATGGTTGACTCATACAGAGTACGAACAGTACATACGTGTTGGAATTATTACAAATTTATTTTTGGATCGGGATATCTATTGCGCCAAATAATCTGTTGATTCAATTGAGATAAATAAAGAAGATTCGTCTATTAGTATACAGGCATGTAAATGTGAAGCAGAAGAGGAGATAGAAATGAAGGTAGGTAATCAAATAATTAAATTCTATACAATATTATCATACTCAAAATATATATGATGAGTATGACGTACATGCAGACAACAGCACAAATAGCAATGGGGCACTCCCTAGCAGTCAGAAAATAAACGAAATCCAATAGTTGCATTGGCAATTTTTCATCAGTCCCAGAATTGAAACTCAGCGGGCTATTCGAATCCCGGGCGATAAATATTAAAACTTAATGAATCGCAACCCCAGCAAACAGAATTAAGGGAACATTTTACATTACAGCGGGATTGCGAGCTAACAACATTGCCAGCAGATGTATATGTGGACCGTATAATTCCGATTTGATTTGGTAAATGTTCAATCTGTTTATATGTATCTGTGTCCACGCAATTATGTAAATCCTGTAGTAAATTGAATACATTAATAGTAAGTAGCTCAAAAGATTGGATTTGCATCAGCTGTGTCTTATTCCAGACTTCTTCTAAATTCTGCGGTAGACGACGGAAAATTCTTATCCATTTTCTTAGAATATTATACACTTGAGTTTGCCTGTTCAATAATCTTTCAATAAAATTAAAACAATAGTAATGCCCGTTAGAGAAATCTAAATTTACTTTGAAACACAATGAGCAATTACTTTAACGTTATCATCGCGTGACACTGGTTTGTGTTGTTTTTGTGGCTTGAGAATAGCATCGAACTTTGTACATAGTAACTAAAATTGAGTAAAATCAGATATATTCATGCTGTATAAATCACTTCTAAAATGCATATAAATCAATTGAACCACATCTAATAATGCATACATTTACTTAGTTTGAAGCTGATTATTAATCGTGATATTATGTTTACTTGATTAAGCCTGCATTTATGCATTAAATCAATTTTGTGGATATGTCAAACATAACAGATTAAATTAACGCTCATAATATTGATAGACATTTTTGAATATAATGTAGGCTGTGTACTGTAGAGACTAGCTGGTTTAACTATATTCAACCTTATTTTAATAGCTAAAGATTGGTAATTTGACTTATAAAACAAATATTGGTCTCGTATTCTACGTGCCTTGTTACACGCTTCAGGATTGGTGGATGCTACTGACGTGACAGCGTCAAAGCCATAGCTAAGTTCTGGATTTCTAGTATGTTAACTGCAATCGACCCTCTAAAGAATCAGTACTGCTATAAAAAGATGAATAGGTATTTGACAGTCAGTCAATAAGACAGGTGAACGTTCTGAGGTTCCAATAATTATCTTTTAATAGTAATTAGTCTATTTTCAGTAAAAATCAGAACTAAAAGTATCGAAAGAAGTTCAAAACTACTATCGTACCTATTCATTATGCGAAGTTTTAGGCAAGCTGTCAATAAAATGTTACAAAGTAACCTTAACTTTTCTTTTATTTTCGCCTTTAGTTTCAAGAATTAAATCAGCCATATCATAGAGATGGCAAAATTATAATTTGACATAAACAACACAAGTTTATGTAAGAGTCAAATCTTGGCTATCAGAGTGTTCTGGAACTCGGGACTGCAATAAACATAACATATACAAACAAACCAGCTACCAGCAGCAGTTCCATTTATATCTTATCCACAGCTGCTAAAAACGCATTTTTATCTGCCCGTACAGTTGATGCGGTGTAATTATAGGGGGAACGGCGCCTCCACCAGATTGCCTGCCAATTGAGTTATGTGCCGGCCGTCGGGGCTCGAAGCATGGACGCCAATCGATATCCACCGGTACTGATGGGTCTGCATCAATTTCTGTATGGTTGCGAGGTGTGGACTAATTAGTGCTGGGGCTGGAGTATTAAACGCTTACATTAGGTCACGTGGACCAGTCGATAGATTATAGAAAATGTATCTACGTTTTGCTATAGTGTGGATGGGTTTTCATTGGTTTATATTAGTCCCGATTTCCTTGTTTACAAACTAAAATTAAACAATTGGCATCTTCTACCAGGCAGCTGAAGAAAAGGACGGCGACAGATTAACTCAACGACTGTCGGGCGAAAGTGTTGAAGGTCAAACCTCCGCTGCTTATGTCGGACTGTGTAACATAAGACATTCGAAAGGTTAAGTAAGAGATGTCAAATTTGTTGTTTCCTTGAACTTCGCCGTGTTTACAATCAATACGTTCTAAAATGACAACTTTGTATGAACATTTTAGATCCACTTAAATTGACAGCTCTTATTAGCATCTGTCTCTTTCTTGTTTTATCGGAGAGAAAGAGATATAAATAAATTAAAATAAGTTTCGCCCGTGCACAATAGAATTGGCACCATACAAATAATTTTGGTTAGTACCAGATAGGGAGCTTTTGCATTATCATTATACCGAGATCCAAGACGTGGTGCTAAAATATTATCAAACATTTGCATCCATTGTCTTGAATATAAATTAGCAGGTATCTAAAAACCAATACACTCAATGTAGAGTCTCATTATTCAAAGAAGTAAATTATTCACAACATAAATCTTATCTAAATAGCGAGCGTCTGGGAAAAATAAAGATACAGAATGAGTTCGAAGTTCCAAACCAAAGCAAACACGAATCACGTGGTACAAGTTAACATGGCTAATAATAAACTTAAGAATAGTAAATAAGGCTTAGTAAATAATACAGGGTTATTGTTATTTGGACATAGTCTCCGAAATGCAATACTTACGTCAATTAACGAATAAAGGTCCCAGCATGAGCGCACTGACGTAAAGCAATCGATTCGAGTCGTTTTCCGAATTGGAAATACGATTATCGTACAGCATGTTGGTTTAATTTTACATGACAAGCACAATCTTCAAACTAAATGAACAATTTGTGCGTAACGAGTATTTCCAATTTAAAAATCGATCGAATTTAAGTTACCTACCTATAGGATGTATGTAAACACCCTCCAGTGTTAAATGTTGTTTATCTATATAAATGTATGTATAAAAAAAAAAAGTATTTGTGTATGTATATCAGCAGTCTGACACCCATAATACAGGGTCTCCCTAGTTTGGGGTCAGATGGCCGTGTGTGAAAATGTCCCCACATATTATTATTAAATGAATTTGGTTATTAAAGATAAATAACCTGCATCATACAAAAGCGCAACGCTTAGAAGGTCAAAGCGTATGGAACAACAAATTTTCCAAAACTTCTCATCACGATGTTTTTTATAGATAACTAGCTGATCCGACAGACGTTGTCCTGACAATATAGATTTTTCAATATCTTACCGTTTAAACCTTCCCTGGACTTCCACAAATATGTCAAGACCAAAATAAGCCAAATCGGTCCAGCCGTTCTCGAGTTTTAGCGAGACTAACGAACAGCGATTATTTTTTTTATTATATAGACGATGTGGGTATATATGCATACTAATAAAATGGATTTTCATTTCCATTACGCTCTTCAAGGTATGAGTGATGATAAGATGAATGCAGATGCTGATACTTCGTTTGATCTTAAAATATCACTTCACCCGTTGCTTGTGAATTATCAGAACTGCTGTGCTATTCTGTTACAATCTGATCCCTCGGTAAGCACCTAGGTGAAGTGAGCTGTTATTCGTCCCGACGCTAGGGATTTACAAAGTACTTCATAGAGGGAGATTGTAACAGAATAGACATACAGGGATCTCTTATCAGACACAACTAAAGTACTTTGTCTTTAACTGCTGTCATCTATAATAAAAATGAATCGTTGTTAGTTAGTCTCGCTAAAACTCAAGAACGGCTGGACCGATTTCGCTAATTTAAATATTTGTGGAAGTCCAGGGAAGGTTTATACGGTAACAAAATTGAAAAATCGATTGACAGGACAACGTCTGTCGGGTTAGCTAGTTGTGAATAAACTAAACTTCTTCCGGACAAGACTTCAAAATGCATGAACACAATTTTATTCTAGAGACGCTACGATCAAAGCAATTACAAATTGCATGGCTATAATAAAGAGTAGTTAATGGCATACAAGGCTTGTATCTTTGAATAAATAGCATGCAAGTGTTGTAGATGTGTAGGATATCGATGTTTGTTTGTATGTATGTACAGATAGATGCGTCGCGATGTATTGCCGGAAATTACGTATAAACATGGCTGCGTATACAAATATACTTCACATACTGCTTGCTCATTGTCAATGCGTTCCAAACCAGTGCGTTCTAGACGCCTAGAATTTTTGTGTTGATACTGTTTTTAAATGATTGGTTGTTTATTTTATGCTTATTAATTGTACAGCAGCGATAAAAGTTTGACATCAAATTGAATCTTTAACGTTATCGGCTTAAAATAAGAATAATTAAATATTTATGCATATGCACAAGAGCAGACGATGACGTGCTAATTATACTAAAATTTATTGGGTGAGTAACTCGTAACCTACATGTGTTAACCTCTCAGTGGTTTGATAACAATATAATGCAGCGGTAATCAGTAGCCAGTACAGAGTCTGTATATCCATTAAAACACTGATACATATAATATGCACTAAATTAACGTTGCTAAGCTTAGGGGTGGCACCACACTGATCGATGAAGTCGTATAAATATGTCAGAGAAATACGAGGACAAGGGATTTGAAGGGATTTCTTGACTCCTTTTTATTTGTAAGACTTCACCGAAAAAGTTAATTAAAATACAAACGTTCCGCTATTATATTACTCGTTAATTTACCGAAAACTTAAGGTAGACAGAGTAAAAACCAACTTGCGCGATCAACCAAGATTCGACGGCAAATCAAATCGCCAAACAGACAAATAACTTTACCGAAATCGAGACAGAATGAATGTAATTAGATACTTTTTTTGCATAATAATGGTGTGAAAAAGGCTCTGTACATGTGTACATGGGCCAGCACATCAAGCTACAACAATCTGTCAAATTTCTTTGAACTTTCAACTTTATTTCAAAAAAGTAAGGTTAATTTTCAATTGGGAGAATTTGACAGTTTGGTATGTCATGATGTACTGGCGTCTGTACAAAACAGTAACTGGCAGCCCTGTAGAGCTGGTGTAGAGTTAGCGTTGCGGACGCAATGGGGACGAGCAAACATGTTTATTTGTGTCAGCCCAAACGACGCCAGTACGCCACATAACCAACCCGACCGTAATTACCACAAAAAGTTTGATTAACACCGCGTAACCAGATACTACACGACTTGTTAATTATTATCACAATTGCCAATTTGTTACATGTCAGAAATAACTGTATCTACCTAGTTATTTACATATAATTAACTTGTATGTAAATCGATTTTCTATATTCATGAATACTTACTACCTGTCCATGACAACGACTTGATTTCAAACGTCTTCTTAGTTAATATGATAATTTAAAACATAATTATTTGTACGACTACAATACTTAAGAAGTCATAAGGGAACTTATTACTGTTGAAATTAACTAATATTGATCAATCAAAAACTCCATGTTCAGCTTGGTATTAAAAAGTAATCATTTGTAATAGAGTACAGAGTCAAATTAAAATAGTTGGCGTCACAATCGTGATGTGTATCAACGTCTGTGGAGTTTCCCCAGCAAAATTTATCTGACCTTGTATTTCCAATGGCTGTTCGAATGTTTATATATGACTTATGTCTGAGTCCCATGTTATGTAAATAATAAATCAAACATCCACTGCTCAATATGGGTATCAGAAAACGGAAAAAGAAAAACAATCATGCTCAATTTTTTTTAATGATTTTTGATGTGTTAACATCTTAGCGCTCGATACACAGTAGGCTACTACTAGCTGAGACACGCAAGCGTCAGATGACGTAAGCATAAACGTCAGATGACGTCACCGCAAGACATGTTGTACAAGAATAACAAGTCTTGCAGTGATGTGCGTGAGACTAGTACTAATGCGAGCTCACATGTTTACACATCAATTCTCGTTAATACCTTGGCACTCACACATTTGTTTTTAAGACACCATAGCAATGGCAAAACTAAACTTAGATAAGTACCCAAGAGACTATTAAAAGACTAGTGAACACCCACACACAAAACAATTAAATGTACCTCAAATATTTTCCAACGATTCGAGCATACCGCCGTAACATTAACGCCAGATCTGACCGCTGAGCAAAATTGATGATGATTAATGTCAGAAATATCATTATTATTTTAAACAGAGTTAAGATGAAAGTGGTACAAACAAAATTAGACTCGCTCTTACACATGGGGATTTGCAAATAGCAGTGCTAGGAAGTTCTTTGATGTCAAAACGTGTCATTAATTTTGTGTCTTTCTTTCTTTGCATCAGGAAGTGGCTAATGATATCACAACTTGAGCGTTCATTAGGGGGTGGAAAATCTAGGCCTAGTTTAACTAGGCTCTTGTGTAAGTTTGAAAATAACTGAATGGCTGTAGTCTTAGAATTTATTCGTGAGGGTCCGTCCTTTCATCATCCCCCGTCGACTCTCAACAGAATCAAGTGGTGTTGTTTTATTAATTTCATGAATCTACTTCATGGAATTAAAAAAAACAACACCATTTTGGATGAGACTGATGAAATACTATATTGAATCACTTGATTGGTCAAACTTTAATTGTACATACATAATTATATCGACAATGTAATGCAATCCGAGAACGGTTTAGTCAGTCTGTAAGATTGACAGGAAGTGCAATCAGTCTTGATTTGATTGACGTCAGTTTTAGAATAATTTATAAGCCTGTGATGGATAGAGGAGGATATTGCAAAGTCTAAATAAATCTTATATAACTAGTCATGACTCCGATCGCGTGATAAATTTGTATTTGTGTTTTCCAGGTAGGTTTCAAGCAAGCTTTCTGCCAAATATGATTGATAATTGAGACAGACTTTCATAATATACCCATGCGGGTCGACAAGTTACTAAAATAACTATCTCATTTCTGTCAGTATATTTACCGAGGGAAACATAAAGGGCTTCAGCATAAAGTTATTTATTCCATAAATGTATAAGTTTTGAACAAAACTCGTCGGTTACACAGCAATAAGCAGGGAAAACTAGTAACAAGTAGAACTTCCATTTATTTAATGAGACATCTCTCTATGTAGGGCCATTGAGGTGGGGAACAGTGGAACAGTTATGCTTTTCTCCGCTGCAAGCTAAGAAGAAAGATGCTATAACATGGTATGATAATGACACTAAATGGTGGAGTAGCCTGCCGAGGTAATTAGATGGAAGGTATCATGTTGTCGCTAGTGCATTGGTTATGCATATCGTACCGTGCTGTGCCTGGTTTTACCTGAATGAGTCAAACGTAGTGACTAGGGTTTTACGTCGATTGTGTTTACAGTGGTTGCATTTATAGCAATTAGCAACACATTAAAATAGATTTGGCATTGCTAATTTAAACCTAATTTTGTAAAGAACTGAAATGATGGGTTTCCAAGGAATTGTGTTGGGAATTCAAGTTTACAGCAAACTTAGACTTACTCGAATGTAAACATTAATGGGCACTTTCGAGAACCTAAGATTCGTTCACCACATAGTTTGGAAAAGTTTACACAGAATACACTTGTGAAACAAATAGTCGAGAGTATTTAACGTTAGTGGTTTTGAAGCGTTTCGAGGTAAGCCAGACGATAACAAAATAAAATCGTTTCAAAGACGTAAAACGTAAAATTTCATACAAAAATAAACTAACATTTTTACGAAACGAAAACTAAAAGTGAGCGATAATATTTGAAATGACGAAATAAAACAAGGCATTTTTAACGTTGACTTTTTCCCTGTTTACACAATAAATAAACTATCTTTTAGACGTTGTTCTTTAAAAAAGTTATTAAGTTCTAAACACTTCGACGTTTTAATTTGAAAATGTTACTTGATTAAACTTAAATAAGTAACTTCTATGTGTTTTATTGTCGTAAGAGGCGACTAAGGGACGTACCGGTACCAGAGAATGGGCAGCAGCGTTCTCTGTGCATTTGTAACAACCATACTGCGATAGCCAACCCGCCTGCCAAGCGTGGCGATTATGGCAAAACCCCCCCTTGTGGAGGCCTATGTTCAGCAGTTGACGTCTTTCGGCTGAAATGATGATGATGTGTTTTATTTGATGGAAAATAGCCTCATTCTTATTTAACCACATCCTCACTAAAATACCTTTGAATTTTGTGTTTTAGAAAAGTCATATTAGTACACCTAACAAAATGAATATTATCTGGACTTGATCAAATCACGTGACTGTATCCCTAAAATAAACAAGGGATATTATTACAATGCTACATTCAATATTCATCCCTAAACAATGCTCTGGGGTCAAATATAAATAATCTCACCCGCATTTAATATACACACATTATAAACGGAACTCAATGAAATAATTTTGAATATTATAATTAATTATAACTAATTTATACAGAGAGCAGTAAAAGTTTAATATAATTCCAATTTCGAAAACATGCTGCGACCGCTTTAATGTATCAAACGGGTATTTCTGTACATTTTATACAAATTATTAATCCGACTTTAGTTTTAGTAAAGCCTAAATATAACTAAACTTACTTACGTCGTAACTGTCATGAAATATTAATAGGTACCTATACAAAAACCCAACTTTTACGAATAAAAGTTCTCAAACGCCACTTAAGGAAATAATAAACAAATATGAATAATATCCCGTATCTCTCTCAACTCCAACCAAACAAAATAGTATAGTAGCTTTTATGAACATGAAGGAAAAGAAAGTCAAAGTAGCCAAAAAGAAGTAGGTTATCATAACATAAGATAAATCTTTTTTGTAACAGACAACTAACTCCGTGAAAGAGAAGTCTTTTTTATGAAATGATTCATGAGTTACGAAAGAGCATTCATTAGGTACGTACAACGTAATCGATTCTTCCAATTTTTACTTAATTTCTAGTCGTGTACTGAGTGATCTGAAATTATTTTCGCTACTAGAGCTGCCTTTCATTGGATAAGAATCCATTATTTTTGTTCGGTGTGTTTTCCAGCGCCCACTCGGTACAAACATTCTAAGAATACATCTTGGGAAAATATTAACATTTACAAACATGTTTAATAGAAACGATCCACAAAACACTTCTTAATCATAAATATATGGATTTTAAGAAAACCTTAAGGACGAGATGAATAAACGTTACTTCCAACGCAAACTACCAGTGCAAGACAGAGACGGGAGCTTAGCTAAGTCAAAATACTTATATGCTAAATAACGTTTATATGTATATCTCGTCTCGTCCCCGTTCTAGTCCAACAAGATACTTTGACAAAGTAAACATCCACGATATTAATTAAATCCATTCATCTGAATAAATTCTTGCCAGTGACTTCAGGTCTGAACTTGTGTTATTAACAACCAGACTCTGTTGCCGAGACCAATTTGTGTTTGGAGGGTCTCCCAAAATACTATAGTGCTCGGGTCACATACATTACCCACATAATATATTGTGAGTGCTTCATGTTATCTGCGAGAGGGTAATAGAGGGCAAAGCTATCGCTCCGGGCAGCTGCTAGTTAACAAGATATGGCCAGTAACGGCAACATGGCCGACGGGGCTTCTAAAATGGTGTTATGATGACCGGGTAATGTTCGACTTGATTTTGTTGAAGGAATTGTTGATGATTTGGGTTTTATGACTTTTAGACCGCGTTTAGATAATGTTGTTTTAAAGCGCAAACAAGCAGCATGCCCAAACAGTATAAACGCTTGCTTTTTGATATCTGTGTTACGCTTTTTTTGTTTTTAAGTGCTATTTACTGTATGCTGTCGTCTGCATTTGCTGTCAAACGGCAACATTTCAATGACGTTTAAAATAGTAACTCCTATTCATTATGTATCAAACTACAAATTGGAGTAACCTTGGAACGGGGAAAATATTATAAAGGAATTAACGTAAAGCTGGCTCGTTTCAAGGTTACAAAATATTTAGATATATACCAGGAAAGTTAAAACAAATTAATATTGTAGGAATTTTTAAACCTTAAATTCGGCGACAGTAGTGCTATTGATTGACGATTTTAATATTTTTCCCAGTTTGTGCCCTACCAACGAAAAAGGTTTTTGAAGTTTTTCTTAAACTATAATTTTTGATAGTCTTATTTCTGAAGATATACTTTTGGAAATTCCATGATTTATTTGGAACAATCCTAACAAGCCCCAACACGACTAGAATACGTTGTTACGCTATGGACTGCCAGTGGCTTCTAGGTCCATCTTCAGACCAGATCGATGGTTCTATATTATTGTATTGTCATCGGCATTGCGTACAGACCAGACCAGCCACGCCAGTACGCCAGCACATCAAACTACCGCAATCTGTCAAATTTATTTGATAGATTTTCAACTTTATTACAAAACAAAAAGGACTATATTAAACTGGGAAAACTTGATTTTTGGAATAGCTTAATGTGGTGGCGTCTGTCATATGCAAAGTTTCAAATCGATACGATATTACAAGTTAGTTAATTTCGAGTTCTAAGATTTTTTTTACATAGTTTAAACTTAATAAAAAAACTAGTTTATTTCTGAATTCGGGCCTACAACCACGCAAATGCGTAGTTAAGAACAAGTTCCCTTGAACTTTCGAATCGATTAGTACAACTCTAGTTTTATCATTCTGGAAGTGCCAACTAATGATTGTGTGTCATTAAACGTTCGGTAGAACTCATTTATTCACGTGTACTTTACGCCCACGGGTGGCAAATCAATTTTGATTAATTATTGGCCTCCTGATCATATTATATTGGGTGAGCAGTTTAGCAACAATGTGCTGTAACGTTTACTTTGCGTGTACCTCGCTACACTCAGCGTTCAATAACGTATGCATAAAAGTATGTTTGAAATTCTATTCTACACATAAATGCCTTTAGGAAGGGTAAGATGAACGAGACTGAGGCTTTACCTTATTTTATTTTGTAATTTCACAGTCCAATCGAAAACGCATCGGTTACTTCAAAAAGGCTAGCTTAAACCTATGCGAGTTATTCGAACTTAGTAATATATGCCTTGAAGCTTTTATTTATTTATTATTTCAAGCTGAAAGCCTTGGATACTTTATCGATCTCATTAAATACAGGCTAGTGGACTCGAAGGTCGCAAATCCCATACCACTTAACTGAAGTTTAAATAATCAATTATTATGATTTAGGTCACAAGAGGCCAGACTTGAGTAATTTTGAAATAAGATTCAAATATATGAAGGTTTACTTATAAGGATGCAGAAATATGATACCAGTATTCTGGTATTTCATACAAGGAAGTAGCTAATAAATTCTAACAGACTATAAACGAAACGTTAATAAAAGGAAAAGACCAAGGTTTTAGTAACCAATAAAGTATAGACAAAGTAAGTAAGCCGTGTGGTGCCGGCCGCGAATAGCACCACCCCATTTCTGCCCGTGGGTGTCGTAGAAAGCGACAGAGAGATATAGACCAGAGGATGGGCAGCAGCGTCCTTCTGAGTACCATAACACCTACTGCGATCGCCAAAATGCATCGGCCAAGCATTGCGATTACGGCTGAACCTACCCTTGGAGGAGACCTATGCCCAGCACTGGGCGGCTGAAGGTTGATTTGATGATGTTGATGAAAGTACATTCAGAAAAAGTAATCTACAATAAAGAACAGTTTTTCTACAAATACTTGCCTATGGAAATCAGCAATGATTTAAACCTTGTCTGTCAGACAAGACGAAGTTCCTCCGAAGAAAATAAACAGATATTGACAGTTGATATTATCCAGTGAGCTTTAAAAAAACAGGTCAAGTGCGAGTCGGACTCGAATACAAGAGTTTCGTACCACACACTAAAAACACGTTTGAATGGGGAACCCCCTTTAATGTTTAACTATTATGTATTCGTGTAGAATATATTATACTCCGTAAAAAAAATAAGTGTCCTAGATTGACCTAGTTTCAAAAGATAAAGCCCTTTTATCAGGCGGACGGATGGACAAACAGACAGACAACGAAGTCTTAGTAATGGAAGCACCCTCTGAGTACGGAACCCAACAAATACGAAAATAGACGGAGCAAAAGTTAAATTAGATTCTGATACGAATCAATCATCGTGGATCCGTTGGTTTGCGGATTGTTCGTGGATTAACTCGAGTAAGAAAACAAAGGAGTAATTATAAAGTGGCCAGCAATTTGTTATTGGTGCTGTGTAATTAATCAGCATCTCTGCTGTGTTGAGGGTACTCTTGTGAATTTAATCGCCTACCATTCATTACCGCGGAGGCGTCTGTCGATTTATCAACGTTAGTTTTACGGACAGATAAGCCCTTTGCGCGAATCCAGTTGTGCTGTTCTTGCTTGCCAAGAAATATCTGTAATTAATCTAAATTTTTATGTATTTTTGCTTCGACCATTTCATGTTTTGCCCAAACTAAAAGGATTTTAACATCTTTTTGTTCAAGCATGATTGATTTATTACTATTTTGATTTCAGAAATGCCCTTTGCGCGCAAACTGGTACTTTTATCAGGTTTCCAAATAATATTATCAACTAGACTGTAATAATTGGATGTTAAAGGACAAAAGGACAATGGTATATAAAGAACTATATTATCGTCTCGGGCAAAATGGGACCGATAAACTTATAATGACCACCTGAATAGCGGCGGTCGGCGAGCATTGTTTTCACAACTCTTTGAACGAATGCCAATAGACAGTTACAACATTTGCTTCAAACATTCATACGAATATCAACCTTATTACTACCGTACAGGGAAAGTATCAACCGGAATTCAGTCAATAATTGCGAAGTACAATGTATAGGGCGTTATCAATATGTAGCGATGTGGAAAATATGTCAGTATAACAACATGAGACAACGCATAATTATATCACATATTATTAATTAATTGATTATATTGAGGGAACAAAAATATAACGAAGTTTGAAGATAGAATTAAGTATGCATTTAGTAAATTCACTAAAAGCATTACGTTACACAAAATGTACTCAATAAATATTTAAATGACAAATATTGCACTGAAATACCAACGATTTAAACAATAGGTAAGATAGGTATACGATTGATTTTATGCTTATGTCATGGAATTTTTGCTAATCAAGGTTGGCAAGCGTACCGCTTCAAGTAAATAAAAAATGATTAACGATTACAATACTGCATTGATAACAAGCACTCCATTAATTAAAATTTCTTCGTTTTGTACGCAACCATGGAAAATAGTTACACCATAACCCATTTGCTCGCCCTCCTACACATTAAACTTTGTCAAATTAACATAACAGTAAACATAAATAAGAATCTATGTTAATGAAATTCGTAGAACATTTTCGTCACTAGTCAAAAGTTGAAAACCCAATTAAAATTAATATACACAGTAAGAATACATTAGGCAAACTAATTAAGAACGCGGCAAGGGTGCTAGAAAACAAGCTATTGTTGAAACGTTCCAATGGGTAGTTAATTAGAAAAAAGTATACAATGGCCTAAGGGATGTGAAAAAGAAAATCAACGGCGTCGGTGTTAGTGCAACAAAACAAGAACAAGAGGCAAGTGAACACTACAACGACGACTTGTGTTTGGAAATGAAATGGAACTGTTTATGAGAATTTATTGCACCAATCAATAACTGAATCGAAGTCGTTCTAGCACAACATCTTGATTGAGACGACAAAAATCAATGCACAGTGAATGATATCCTTCGTTGATCAGAAAACTGATAAATGTGATTAAGACGAAGAAGCGTTCCATTGACTTTAGGACGTAGGTACAATAACTAGAGAATAAAGCTATAGGCAAATGTGAAGACGCCAAGATAGATCGTAATGAAACTAAAATTATACCCAGACAAAGATGACGGAAGCCATTTCAACGTAACAGAGAGTAGAACGGTGATGACTAAAAAAGGAAACGCGGCTTTAATTGAAATAACAATAAAGTAAGTGACTCAACACGGGCGAGGTAGAATTTCGTCAGTGTTGCCACGCCAATGCGCCGGTTTACAATAAAGTTAGGCGCCAGGAAATAATAAACATGCTGCATGTAGTCAAATTGTATCAATTGAATAGACTTTAGAACGAAATTGTAACTTTGCACGAATGTACAACCTCGTAGCAAAACCACATCTGGTTTACGTAGCAGAACAATTTCTAAAAATGGAAACTATTTCATTAATTTGATTTACTTTAGGATTTTAAGTTAAATATAAGTCATTACGGAAATTAGATTAATAAATCCATTAATAAAAAGTGCGGCAATAGAAAACTAAGTGTAGAGAGAGTTACATACAGCCCACTTAATGAATTATAATTATTGTACACATTATTTTGTTAATTGTGTGGTGTATGATAGCGTAATACTAGCGTGATTTTAAGCTTAAAACAACAGTTAGCATTTTTACTAGTATATTTATTTTTCAATAATTTACCTCTCATAAAATTCCCAGTTTCTTTTCAAAATACACGTTGAAGAGTCTTCATTACCTGGAAAAGAACGAAAATTCTTAAAAAACGAAAGTTATTTCTGATATATTTGCTGTCGTCTCAGAAAAGCTTTGTCTAGTATTTTATTTATAGGGTCAGACAAGGACATTCCGCTGTCGAATAAAGGAGAACTTATTACGAACCTATTTTTTAAATAACTTTCAAGATGGTCTTGTCGAAAGTTATTCAAAAACAGAAGTTAAAAAAGACAATTAAAATACTACCCAGACTAGACGTTCTATTCCTAAAGATTGGAATTAATCAGGATACGAACAGTTATTAAAACGTACCTACATTGAAAACGAAACTCTTAAGACCCTTTTGGGTACCGTATTTATTTCGTACAAAATGATCATAATGGGAGGCTAGATAATTATCAAAAGAGCGAAAAATAAAATAAACGTTAAGTGTATCGTTCTGTGTATTGATTTACTAGCTAAAGTTCAGTACGTCCATAACGATAAAAGACTATTAAAGGGAAGATTGATATTAAAGCAACGTTTTAAGTGTATGCGGGTCATAATTCTTATTAAGCTAATGCACATTCGTTAACTGTATTGCACCCTGTGTGACCGTTCCAAACGAGACCACTTCGCCTTATTACTGCCCACAATGATAATAGAATTACGTCAGACCACTATGATTTTAATAATCAGATTAAAACGGCCTTTATATTTTTATGTTTGTTTCAAGCTCCATTTAAAGATTTGACATTTGTGGATTGTGACCTTTAATGATGATGTAAAGACGCAAAGTGCATGTTATTTGTGCCTTATATATCCCGCACCTCTAAGAACATCAATCTGTCAGCAACTCTATCTGAAGTTCTCAAGGCTATTACAGTACATAATTCAAAACATTCAGTTAAAATTTAAAAAAACCCCCAACGCAAAACATAGCGATTATTTAAAAAGTAAAAAATAATACCTTTTGTTGAGCCATCAAATGTTTGTTCGTTGAAATGGCGCTATAATGTCGCAGCGGGGTACCGCTTAAGTAAGTCAGACTCTTCATTTCATTGACTATCTATTAATTAACTAGCATTTAAGATCAACTTGCTTCGATACGATACAATTTTTGTTGCAAATCTAGTTAGCATGAGTTCGCTATTTTAGCTATTAGTAATTATTGCTTTAAACTTAGCGGTACCCCGCCGCGACATTATAGCGCCATTTCAACGAACAAACATTTGATGGCTCAACAAAAGGTATTATTTTTTACTTTTTAAATAATCGCAGTTTTGCGTTGGGGGTTTTTTTAAATTTTAAATTTAATTTTTATTTTAATTTTTTTAAACGTAGTTTGGTTTTGTACAAGATCTTTTAAAAATAATTTTCAAGTTTTTAGTTTTTAATTCGATAGTTAATATTCCTCATTCCCTTTCAATATAGTATACATTATTTTACTAGTCAAGCCCTTTCATTTGATACCCATTATATTGAGGGAGTTGTGAAAAAAATGTAATTCGCCATTTTGTGGTGGCGACCATCTTGGATTTGAAATTTGTCATAGTTATAGTATTCCACTAGTCAAGCCCTTTCATTTGATACCCATATTGGGGGAGTTGTGAAAAAATATGTAATTCACCATTTTGTGGCGGCGGCCATCTTGGACCGATTTTCATCAAACATAGCTAAGAACACTCCCGACTAATTCACCTTTCAAATAAAAAAAACAAAATTAAAGTCGGTTCATCCGTTCGGGAGCTACGATGCCACAGACAGACACACACACACACACACACACACACACACACACACACACACACACACAGACACGTCAAACTTATAACACCCCGTCGTTTTTTCGTCGGGGGTTAAAAAATAGTAGTACTTAAATTCTTCTCAGCGACAATCAATAATATAAAAATCTTGTCATAAATGTAGGTGAAACTGAGGTATTTTTGACGGGTCGAGAACTACTACTTATTAATTCGCGATTTCGTCTGCATCCGCAATAACCGATATTACCGCGGACGAATTCGTGGGCAAAACCTAGTAATGAATTAGTGTCTTTACGTTTGAATAATTATTCATAATTGATTCGTTGTATGTTATTATGCCATTTAATCATGTAACATTTAATATTAACCTTATTGCATAACCACCCATCAAGAAATTAGCCATCAGTGTTCATGTGAGTACCGTAAGTACCTAAATCTTGGTTTCGTAATTGTTTTTCAGTGTTTCTTAATATTTTTTTTCTTTAATTCATTAATTTCGGCCTCCGTTGTTTGTGCACATAAAAGTAATTAGCGTTTCCTGCTTAGATTGTTTATGAACGTATTTTTGGACTTCTAGACAAGATAACATATACTTAAGCTTCTTCAGTTCTTCACTTACTGTTATAAACTTTTAACAAAAAAAAGATGTTATTTATGCTGTTGGCCTACATTACTAAAATATGGATCTTAGGGAAATTGCGGTTCATGCATGTGATTTTTTTTTAAATGCACCAACAAACACAAAATAAACCTTAACTATATATCATATTAGTTTCGATACGAATTATACCTCTAACCAGGCAGACACCACACATGTTGTTTACCAAGACATCCATTATCTACAAAGTACTTTATCTAAAAAGACAACCGCCTTCAAAATCTAAAAAGTGATAAATAACTTTAGCACATAACACACATGACTTTATTTTCGGAAGTCGGTGGCAATACAAAACATCAAACAGAACAAAGCCACCGACTTCCGAAACTAAAGTCATGTGTGATATGTGCTAAAGTTATTTATCACTTTTTAGACTTTGAAGGCGGTTGTCTTTTTTGTAAAAAAGTGTTGTTTTTTTTGTAAAAAACGTGTTCTTTTTTGTAAAAAAGCTTTTTATATTTCGCTTTTTAGTACTTCCTTAACATCCAAATCCATTTAGAAACGCCAACACAGTCATAACAGAGATTGAAAGTACAAGGTTGGAGCACATTACAACATCATCCATGTATATTTTTAAGCTTTCTGTCGATTTCTTCAAAAAGTGCTGATCAATTTCGATAAAATTTATAAAGGACCATGGGACCACCCTTGAGGCATACCCTATCCATCAAAAAAAGTATTTTCAAAATCGCTTTATATTTGCCGGAAAAATCGCGTAACAAATATACAAAAAAAAAAACCACATACAGACGAATTGAGAACCTCCTTCTTTTTGAAGTCGGTTGAAAAAAAAAGGTTGTCAAATACTATAATAGTTGTTATAAAATCTAGTTATTATATTTATAATCGCAAAGTCCACAGTCTCGCCATGTAATTGATTGTGATTTACGATGCAAATGTATTTCAGTTGTCCACAGATATAGATAGACCTAGATAACGCAAGAGCAACTACTTCGCGTGCCTAGTTTCGTGCCTAGCTTACGTACAAAAATCGTAAGTAAAAAAATAAAGTAAACGTTTCCTTCTATCGGTAAGTCATTTTGTGATTATATTATGCGTAATTAAAAAAAAAAAAAAAAAACAATTACTTTTAATCTAATACCCTCAGTAATATAATACCTGGTAATTAAACTTAAACAAATTAAACAACAAAACAAAACATTGACGACCCGGTTGGCGCAGTGGCTGAGCGATCGACTGCTGCGCAGCGTGTTGCGGGTTCGATTCCCGCCCAGGGTAACATTTGTGTGATGAGCACTTGTGTTTGCCTTGTGTCTGGGTGTTGTTTATCTATATATGTATGTATTTACAAAAAAAAAATTATTTGTGTATGTATATCAGCTGTCTGACACTCATAGTACAGGGTCTCCCTAGTTTGGGGTCAGATGGCCGTGTGTGAAAATGTCCCCACATTTTATTATTATTATTATTGTGACGTCATAATAGGTAGTCAAAATGGCACGCTTGGTTTTCATACAGATCGTGATACTTGCGTTATCTAGGGTCTATCTATATCTGTGCAGTTGTCCTGCTCAAACAGTCATCATTACATAATAAAATGTAATGATGACTACAGTTCGTGATTCAGTGAAATCAATTTACTTACTGGAAAGAAGCCCAGTGATTGGTAAAGCCATTAATTTGCAACGTAGTATAATTACTATGTTGGTAATAACTTCATAATTAATAGCCAATGAACAGCCAATAGTCAATTAGGAATTAATATTATGTTTAGATTAAATAAACGTTTTGTATCTAACCAGTTTATTACAATGTAAGAGAGAATTTATTGATTAAACGCGTCTACATGTTGACATACCTACAAGACAAAATAAATATATAGTAATGCAACCTGTGATCTTTTTTTTGTTAGCCTATTCTGTCACTCTACTGGGCAAAGGCCTCCCTCTATGCCTCCCATCTTTCCCGATTCTGGGCCTCATCCCACTAGTTTTGGAGGAATCCATTCAATTCGTTCTGCCATTTCCTTCGTGGCCTGCCGCGACCCCGTCTTAGGGTGTTACCAGACCAATCGATCGATCGTCGATCGACTGTATAGATCGATGGTAGAATGGATTAGTAGACGTCAATCGATAGTTTCTACCAGACCAACCGATAGATTGTCGATAGATCGACGGTAGAATTTATTAGTCGACATCGATCGAGCTGCTTGATTATTATTACTGATGGATTATAGCTGGGTTTAATCGATCAACGTCGACCGATGCCATCGACCGGCAATCGATCGATTAGTCAGTGGAATGCTATCCGTCGATCAGCCAAAGCTACCATACCAATCGATCAACGTCGATCGATGCCGATTGATGGCATCGATCGACGATCGATCTTTTGGTGTAGTAACACCTTTACTGGGACCGTCAAGAAAAAGAAAATGAATTCGCCAAATTGTGAAACATGCGAAACTATTGATCATATTCATCATCTACATATGGATATGGAGTATACTAGAAACAATAGACAAAGAGAACTCCTAATGAGAACAAACAATGTGAATGAATATGACATTAGCCCACATATAAATATTTTAGCACAAGCCGACCGACGCAAACCTACTGTCTGATTTGTTTACGCATTAGTAATTTCAAGTGTACATTTAGAGGTAAATACTTATATATCAGCCTATTGCCATCCACTGCTGAACGTAGGCCTCCCCCAGAGATCGCCAACCAACCCGGTCTTGGGCAACCCGCATCCATCCGCTGCCAGCCACCTTTTTTAAATCGTCGGTCCATCGTGCCGCAGGGCGTCCCACACTACGCTTGCCCAAACGCGGTCTCCACTCTAGAACGTGTCTGCTCCATCTACCGTCTGTCCGTCTGCAGACATGGCCGGCCCACTTCCACTTCAGCGTGCTAATTCGATGCGCAACGTCGGTGACTTTAGTTCTCTGGCGAATGACTTCATTGCGAATTCTATCCACCAGAGAAACTCCGAGCATCGCTCTCTCCATGGCACGCTGAGCAACCTTGAATTTGTGGACCAGGCCCACGGTGAGTGTCCACGTTTCGGCTCCGTAAGGTAAATACTTAATTTAAGTTATTATGAGGCTGGCATGCGACTGTGAATAAGTCTCCTAAAATTAAATAGAAAAAAGTTTAAGCTAAAGTTTGAGAATTAAAAAAACTTTCTTTTCGTTTTTCTCAGTCTTTCTTTTACTCTACTTCCTTTTTGTAATTTATTTATTAACAAGAAACACCAACATAACAGTGTTCATTTTTTTACAGTCCATTGAAATACAAAAAGCATATATTTTACAACAACCTACTTAAGAGATATAAAAAAAACCAATATTAGTAACAAACAAAAAGTTAATAAAAATGGGCAATATAAAATAAACAAAAAAAACTTATCTTTCGTCCATTATCTCACAAAATCTCAAATAGTAATAATAGTAGCGATATAGGTGCACCATACACCTCTGCCTAACTCTTCGGGGGGAAAGAGGATTGTATCTTTCATTAAAACTTTCCCTATGACGTAACATCAACTTTGCTGAACAAAACTAACAAACAGAGTACACAATCATACATTACTTCACCTGAACATACGAGGCCAGTCAATACAGTTAACAGAAGGTAACATGTCGTGATACATAAAATTTAAGGCAAAGCATTGGAAAACACCAAGTCCATTTATGATATTGTTGGCACTACGCCTACGGAAGGAGTGCCAAATGATGGCTGAGTTTAGTATCAGGGCGGCACGCAAGCGTTGCGACATTATTTGTACTACACTATGGTAATTTGCTTTTGTTATTTGTATAAAGGGTTCTGACAAATATAGTTTAAGTTACAACTATTGAGATTAGAATTTATGTGTCTGGCTTGACGCTCAAAGGAGTACGAATGGTGTCTCCTTTAGAGCCATTTCTTTAAGCTAAAACGTAAACGGTTTGAAATTAATGATGACTGCGCGCAAAATGCCGTAGAACTACGTTTTAGGGCTGTCAACAGTTATACACTGTATAGAACTGATTCTTGGTAACGGTACCAGCTCGTGCCTCAAACTATCGTTAACAATTTACCAGCGAACGTGACTTGCCCTTACCGACAATGCCTAAACAAGGGCCTTCCTAAAAATGTGCCCATCACTAGGTTGAACCTTGAACCTATCATATCATAATACATTAGTGGAGTCGCCCAAGGCTACTACGCCACAACAGACCCTATCGATCAAATCCAACGTCACATGGACACGCCACTTTCTAGTGGGCTGGTATGCTGCAAATAGGTTGAAGAGATACAAAACTTTTGACTTTTTAAACGGATCTGTTCCCTGACAAAATTTCACTTTTTCTTGTATACTTTTTAACAGTGTATTTTAATTAAACTAATTGACATCTAAAATAAACATAATTTCATTGGATGTTGTTAATTGTTGAAAGTGAGGCTTAACTTTGATTGACATTCAAAGTTTCAGACAAAACAATATAATCCAACTACATTCTATTTTCTAAAATAAAACAGTGCTAGAAAACATTTCAAACAGTAAAGACAATGCGAAGAGAACTTAGCAACCTTCTCTTTTTCAATAAATGTATGTTCGGTAAGTACTTTCTTTGCTTACCGGCTGGCTCAATATACATTTCTAAGGGGCGTATACCAAGTACCTTTATTGGATTGCGCTTAAAAAAAATCGTAGAACTTTATAGTCGACATTGAGAGGTCAGTCCAAAGACCAAATATAACTCGCCACAAATTGAGTCGTAAACTGCGTTTCATACTGTTTACGGGGGACTAAAATGATTTTAGTCTTGTAAAGTTTTAGCTAAGGCATCAATCATTCTGGTACCTATTTTCAGGCGAATATTGTCAAGAAAAGCGTGCAAGAATTTGACAAATGATGTGGTAATGCGATACATTTTAGTACTAAGTTACTGTTAGGCATCAGGTTTAGGTTCTAGAGCGTCTTAGCACGTGAACACGATCGATGGTTTCAAGCCGTATGAACTTTTTAAATTTACATAAACCTTCACGAATACGGAGTTACGAGCGTCTTAGTCACCAAGGACACCAGCAGCTGTAGTGGTCACCCCAGTTAACTGAGTCACCAATGTTACCACATTTTCCGTATTTTGCCGTCTCGTACCCGCGGATCCGCCCTACCAGGCACTTACGGCTTTACGACACTAGTCGTCGCAAGATGGCCGCGATATTTTAGTGAGAACTTGAGACGACACCGTGTTAGCTGCGAACCAAGGGCCGAAACGAGGTTAGGTATTGATGACAAGTTGCTCAAGCAATTAGTGTAGTGTAAAATCCCTTATATTATAAAGGGATTTAAAATATTTCAGCACGTTAGGCAGTATATGAAAGAGGGGTTCTATCAGTGTTATAAGCCACAACTGTTATTTTCGTAGCACGCCTTTTCTGTGTAAACATACGGAGAAGGTCATAAAAAGTATTAAGAGACAGTTGTTTGTGTCCTAGGTATATTTCTCGACCTGAATCATATAGTAGGTATTGCGCAACACATCTAACATACACACAATAATGTGGAATCACAACAATCTAGGATTCTAAGGGTGTCACCAGACCAATCGATCGATCGTCGATCGACGGCATCATTCGATGGTAGAATGGATTAGTCGACGTTGATCGATAGTTTCTAACAGACCAATCGATCGACGGCATCGTTCGATGGTAGAATGAATTACTCGACGTCGATCGAGCTGCTTGATTATTATTAGTGATGGATTATAGCCGGAGTTAATCAAGCAACGTCGACTGATGGCATCGATCGGCAATCGATCGATTACTTAGTCGAACAGAATCCGTCGATCAACCAAAGCTACCACACCAATCGATCAACGTCGATCGATGTCGACCGATGGCATCGATCGATGATCGATCGATTGGTGTAGTAACACCCTAAGGAAACCAGTTGGTCCTTGTGTGCAAGTGTGCAGGCACAAGCAACCATATCAAGTTTCTATTTCACATGCATATTGGTCGGTCTTGACTGCCTTCGAATTAATTTCGCGTAATAAAATAAGATAACATTTTAAATAGATGCATTTATAGAACGAGTATTTCGTAAAGATCTAAGCAGATATTATATCCCACCAAAAACATTTTCATGTAAAATGTTGCCAAGACGCGAAATAAATGGCTCGCACTGTCAAAAAGTTATCAGATCTCTACCTTTAATCTCTACTTTACTTGCCCTAACTTCACAAACTCTACTCCTTAGTCAAAATATTTATATGAGGCTAGGCCGTTTCGCTACCGTTGGGCGTAAGGTGAAAAATTTATTCATTGTTCATTATTTTACTATTAAACAATAGTTCTTGTAGTAACGAAACAGCCAAGCCACATACATAATTATTTTGACTAAGGTCTAGGAGTTTGTGAAGTTAGGGCTAGTAAAGTAGAGATTAAAGGTGTGAGTGTTGTGCGAGCGTGCGAGTGTGCGAGTGTTCGAGCAATTTATTTCGCGTCTTGGCAACATTTTACATGAAAATGTTTTTGGTGGGGTTCAAAAAAACGACGAAGCGCTTCGAGAAAAGGTAGGCAGTGCCCTTCCGCTTTGCTTGGCTCGTCTTGGCGGGGGCACTGCCGTGACCTCTGATATTATATTGATTATACCTACATGTAAATTCGTCTAATCATCTCATGATCATGTATTTTTAAACTAAACGTCTGAAAACAGACGGTCTTTTAACAGCCGTGGCCCATGCTGACTTTTGGATAAGCACCACTTTTCTCTACCGGTACCGTAATATTCTTCATATCCAGCAGTAACAATAATTCCGTCAGTAATTCGGTAGATACGTGCACAGCGTCAGGGAGTCGACCTATCGAAAATAGACCGGGAAGCCAAATAAGCGACTATAACTGAGCACTAGAATGCAGACGCGAATACCTATACGCGCGCACGTGTCATATTGCATGATCTCATATTAGACCTGATGGTAGTCTGCCCACCGATCGAAGAACTACTGTTCATTGACGAAGAACCTGACGATTCTTAGGAATATTATAGAACTAGCTTATACGCGGGGAAGTCAAAAACCCCTAAATTCCGTTCTTCAAAGTCAAAGCGTTTATTGTGAACCAAGTGAACAATCTTAGTGATACTTCTGACTTTTCAGCATTTTTCAAGTATGTAACCTTCATTAATTTCAAATAATATATTAATAATAATTAAAATTTTACCTGACATCTCTTACTTTAACTACTTACTAGCCAAATTCCAATTTTATAGTTCAAGTAATTTTCGAGGTTTCGTGTTTATTTAGTAAGTGACCTTTCGTTTTTAAGACAGTTATAAACCTTATTGCAAATACAAATAAAGGATTTCTATTTCTCTCCATTTAGCAAGTGGAAAAGAACCAAATTATTAGCAAGCCACCGCGTTACATAACCTCAATGAAGATTGAAAGACGACTGCAACAATAAATTCAAGTATCAGTGACACCAATTGACACAGATGATGATGATTGGCTGCAATTCTCTACAATTGCACTGATAGCTCAATCTGGGAGCACTCGGCTAGACGAGACTTGTCAAAATGTTAACGAGGCAACTCGTCATTCTTTGGTGAAATCTTGGCATAACGCCTGTCTGCGTCATCGGCGGTCAGGCCATGATAGGCACCGAAGGTTGAGCTGCTGAGGTATCGGTTACAGTTCGGTGAACAACTAATTTATAGGGCGTTTAAACGGTATGTAATTTAAAAGGTAGGCGTAAGCATTGAAGTATGTGATGGTGAAACTTAACATTATCATTTTTAAGCCCTTCAGCAGGAAAATGGAAGTAAATGGCTGGATGACTTACGCTTAGGTATTTTTACAATTGTAAAGGTCAAATAAAAATAACATTCAGGTGTTTGTGTCCGAGAAAATTCAATTATGCAAACAAGACATCTGTTTATAAGCATCGGTTACTTTATTAAAAGTTGGTTTATTAAAACTAAAGTGGGGTCAGGATTCTGTTTTCAGGACGTTGATGTTTCAAGATTCTGCGTATACCGAAAATAATATTTTCAAAACATTACAACGTTAGAGTCACGACTCTACTATGTGATCTGCCTTTTTTAAAGTATGTTTTTAATTTGAAAGTTCCTAATGACCGATTCGCCTGACTAAATTTTTGGTTCAAGGTTATAATTAAAATTTTATCTTTAAAGTCAAATAAAGCGTAAGGTCACAAATAAATATAATCCTCGTGCAGACACTATTCAGTTAATTCGTCGAATCCACTTGTCCTTACCGTTGAACATTATTGGTTTAGCGATGTTATAAAAAAATACCCAATATTTTTGAGGATTCTGGTATGGCATGTATATTGTATAATGAAAACCTTATCTAGATGCTGAAATGCCAATAAAATGAGAAATCTGATTTGTCAACGTATTTAAGCCGCCCATTATACACTGAATCATTGAAAGATGGTAGGAAACCCAACAGAAAACCTTCGAAACCTTTCAACACATTAAAAAAAATACATTCGTTAAAATTTAAAAAACTGGAGGTTTGCGCCTCAAACGTTCTGAGTCGACCTCATGTACGCATATGCGTGTTGGCTGACGGCTCGTCATGTGAAGAAATTACCACTTTACTAAGACCCGTCAGTCTTACACCACCTTTCTTCTGTTTGCATGGTCAAATATATCGATGTAGGAGGCGTGGCAGACCAGCTTAAGCTAGTGTTGTGTCGATCAACCTCGGTGCAACCGGTTCCGAGTCGATCCGGCCGAACAAGGCTGCGATAAATGCGTGATAACATTTTGTATTTGAAGAGAGGGGGGGACCAAACACTGTTGAAGACTGCCCAACGGAAGCTCAGCTCAGCAACTGTTTTTTGCCACTTAGAAAGTCAATATTTAAACATTTAAATTTAATTTATGGCTGAACAAATGAGGTTGAACCATTAATTTGATATCATTCGAACTATTAGAGCTGAATGGATAAATTAATGCTTTTCAAGTTCTGTTAGTGTACAAGTAGTTTGTTTGCCGTATTCTACTGTTGGAAGTGGTTGTGTGAGAGATAATTAAGGGGCAGACGTGTTTGTACTACAGATATCGTATCATAGACGCGTGTATGTAACTTTGTATGAAACAGTTACAGGTCACGCATTGCCTCCAGTAAATTGAATTCATGGAAGTGTCTATATGTGGACGTGCGTGATGTGATCATACCTCTATGAATATAATCGCTATCTATTAAATTTCTAGTTTATCGCACTCCATATTCATAAGGAAATTAAAAGGAGGTGTTATTAAGTCGATGAGGACATGTTGTGAAAACAAGTCTTTATTATTTTTCTCATAAATACCTATACTATTTTCGATGGGTTATGGAAAAACACTCATTCACAGAATTTATTAAGTGTATTTCTCAATCATTAATTTTACTAAAACCTAACAATTGTATATTAGCTAAGCCGGTGCAACCTTTATTTCTCATGTAATCCTTGCTGAGCTGCCTCTAATTGGCGATCGTACTACCCAATCCCCTGTCAAAATTCTCACGGCCAGACGTAAAATGCATCACAATTTCGCTCAGACATTTTTATGCTCAAGAATGCTACTAATAACCTGCAGCCAAGTATTCGTGTCGAGTTATTTACTGTGAATTATCTCCAACATCGCATCAATGAAATACGAGATGTGGCGAAACAATATCAGTTGGCTGCATACGAAGCAATTAAACACATGAGCAATTAAAAGGTTGATTATTTGGACGATAACTTAAGCATATTTATAAGAAGAACAACATCATAATTTGGAGATATATTTATATATGTACTTCAGTACTCCTACACATTAAGTACATGATTATGTTCATTCAAGTCATAAAATGATTGCAGAATAGAGTTAGAACAGTTTAGTTTTTGGAACTAATCAAAAATCAAATAAATTTTACCACTGGACTGCTACAAACGTTTCAAACTTCGAAATTCTAACCCACAGGCCATAACGAAAAGAGTCCTAAATTTAAAACTTTCCAGACGATGGATGGAGGTAGTGGGCACATGATAAGTATCCTCCAGCACCAAGTAGGAGTGCAGAGCCACTAACCAGAAGACGCCATTCGCCTAATAATAGTAACAGAATTTATTCTTGTCGGCCTCCAACTATGATACGGCTCTATCTATTTCTGTTTTGGCCACGTCGCGTGATACGTTCGAAACACAAGTAATTTAGATAATGTAAAAGGGGTTCAGTGAAAAAAATACGACGAAAATGTAGGTATGTTTGTATGCACATACATCGTGTTTTAGTTACGTGACAGTGCGAGTAAAGTTAAACACAGTACAATAAAAGCAGTCTACTTCAGTGCCTATATGATGATACACGGCACTGTATTGACACAGATAGCCCTAATTGGGTTTAGGATGGCAACATATCGTACCATGCTGACATTTTACCGTTTTGCAAATGCAATTAGCGGTCCTTCCTTACTGACTTACAACACGAAGCTATTGAACTTTAGCAGTTAAAATATAAATTGCCTAAGCAAGGAAGATGAATGCAGAAAAGTTGACAAATGACGAGGCTGATATACGGAATGTATTACAGGAGTCGGGAACTTAAGATAATGCCATAACTCTATCGTTCTATAGACAATCGAGCTCGAAGAGATGGGTAAAGGAAAAATAGAGGCATGAATACACAGCAGCAGAACAATAAACTGATGTTACTGCTCATGTCGCGCATAAAGATGTTGAATGCTCGTCGAAAAACGGGAAAAATTATCAGCATTAGATGGAATAGCTATGCTCGGAGTTTCTTTGCGCGGTAGAATCCGGAACAAGGAAATTCGCCAAAGAACTAAGGTGACCGACACAGCTCTCAGAATATGCAAGTTGAAGTGGCAATGGGCATGCCACATCGCTCGAAGAACCGATAACCGATTGGGAAGAAAGGTTCTCGAGTGGCGACCACGAACCGGAAGACGGAGCGTTGGTAGACCTCCCACCAGATGGACCGACGACATCGTCAAGATCGCGGGTAATGGATGCAAGCGGCAGGTTGCCGCTCGTTGTGACGTTCTAGGGGAGGCCTATGTTCAACAGTGGACGTATTTCAGCTGACGATGATGAGTTTGAATAGATAATTATAACGTGTATCTAAATATTCTACGCGTAGTCAAAGAATTTTAATTGGATCTAAAAATAATAGCACGTTATACAAACAAAGTGTCAAGCATCCATCATTATGATTGACACCAAATTGAGATCTTTAAACGAATGTCAATCATTTTGGTCCTTATCCGCTAAAGGGGATATGCTACAGAGTAAATAAATTATTTGTTGCATAGTTGCAGTGTTAGACTATGTAACTGTACAAGAATGGTTCGATATTATGGTATATGTTTCAGAAGCAGAGATAACCTGCATAACACAATACAAATCCATAAACATACAGTATTCTCAAGTTCTTAATCTTCACTATTTCTGTAGAAGACATTAGAGGAGCAATTTCCGTAACTTTAAGAACGTTCGCATTCTAATCTCAAGACCCATTCTGTCACAAACACCTATTATAGTACCTAAATTTTTGACATTGATGTGACCGAAAAGATTTTTAACGTTTTTGAATACAGGAATTGGCTTTTCTAACACACAACTGGTTTCTATTACAATCAACTCTTTTGTACAGTACGATTCAAAGTTAATGGCGGCTCTGAACACAAGGCGAGTGGCTGCGCAGTAACAATTTCACGTGACAGCGGGGGTGAGGGGCGGGGTACTGCGCAGCCAACCGCTCACTTCACAGCCGCCATTAAGTTTAAATCGAACTGTACCATGAAGTAAATCGTTCTTATGTGCCTACGCACATGAGAACGATTTACCACTACCTGCACGGATGGATATTGTGAAAAAACTTTAACAAAAAGACAACCGCCTTCAAAAAGTAAAAAAATAACTTTCAATTCGCAAGTCGGCGGCTTTGGTTTTGCTTGTTGTTTTGTATTAAAGCCGACTTGCGAATAAGTCAGAATATTACGTCAGCTTGACACTCTATAGTTCTATAAATACTCCAAAAAGGTTTTGTTGTTGATGCTACACCTCCTATTACATGGGACTGAAATATAACTGGCAAAATGTATTTATAGGGAACACCTCTTCTGTAGAACCCTTTGAAGAAAACAAGTGTGAATGTAGGAAACATTCACACTATCTCTGTCTTGTCCTTTAACTAATATTATTAAGATACGAAATAATAGAAACGAAAATAAAAATAATCTTAGCTCAAAGCTAGAAAACTTAACATGTTACGTTGAACACAGTAGATACAAAGACACGTAAAATAAATTATGTCCCGAAATGGGCACTAACTCAGTAGAAAAAGTAACTCTGTTTGTAATACTAAATGTTTTACGAGTAGGTACTACGAATAGTACTGAAAGATTAAATTTGAACACACGATTCACGAGTCTTACATTACATATTAAAAAGTGAAACATAGTTGGACGAACACTTGGTCACAGTTCGGTAGACCATTATTTATCTACCGTACTAAAGTTCACACCCACGCATGAAAAATGAAGGCTGTTAACAACGTTTCGGTCGTCATGTGAGCCTCAAACGTATCGATAAAAGCGTCGAAGCAGCTCGTACATATTTCAAAACACTTCACACGAGAATACCAGGCGAAATTCGAAAATCAATTTGGGCTGGTGCGGGCTGTTCCCGGGGTGAGCCGGGAGAGTCACGGCCAAGGTCGGTCGCGCCGAACTCGCCCCCTCCCGACCCTCAGCCTCGGGGCTGCTGGCTCCCTCGCCCCTCTAACGAGCGGTTGCGTCGATACCACGCCGCTCATTGAGCACGCACTCACTCCAACGTCTTGTATATAAAGAAATTTACACGTGCCTCGGTAATGTTTAGGTAGCAACATCGACTCGACTCGCCAACCTTTATGGAAACAAACAGCCCTGTAATCTCGCCTTGGAGATCGATTGAGTAACTCCATATATGTATACAGTTAAGAGTTTGATTTCAAGCCTCCATTGAACGGAAAATTATCAGTATATAGAACATAGTCGTACTAAGGGTGGCGTTTAATAACCCACATACAGCACTTGCGGTAATATAATGTTATCAACTTGTACATTATCATTCAGGCGTATCGGACCACAGATACCTAATTGATAAGACTTTTAGTATATAATATTCGGTATACGAATGCATTTGCAAGCATAATGAGAAAATATTTGAATAGAGGCGTTGAATATCGCACCTAATTACATATTTTGAATATATTATGTTAATGTTACAAAGTGCTTCAATCAAACTGAACAACCGCACAACGTACTTACAAACCGATATTAAATCGCAAGAAGTACCAACAAGTCATAACATAAATCAAAATAATACACAATGAATATGACATTGAAATTATCTTTTGCCAGTTTAATCAAAACGTGATTGGACGGGAGCCAGGACAACTTAACGACCAACATAAACCATACGCTTCTAGTGTTGCGTGAGATAATGGTGAAATACAGTCGAAATACAAAAAAAACAACCGCCTTCAAAAACTAAAAAGTGATAAATAACTTTAGCACAGAACACACATGACTTTAGTTTCGGAAGTCGGTGGCAACACAAAACAAAGCTACCGACGAAACTACGACGAAAAAAGCTTTTTATTTTTCGCTTTTTAGTACCTCCTATTAAGAAATGGCAACACAGTCAAATCAGAGATTAAAAGTACATAAAAACTTTTTGAAAAAGAGAACCGCCTTCAAAAAAACAAAAAAAAGTGATATATAACTTTAGCACAGAACACACATGACTTTAGTTTCGTTAGTCGGTGGCAATGCAAAACAACAAACAGAACAAAGCCACGGTTCTCTTGGTTCGGAACAAAGTCACGGTTCACGAAGGCGGTTCTCTTTTTTCTAAAAAGTTTTCATTTTACACTTTTTAGTGCCTCCTTATCGCCCAAATCCATTAAAGAACGGCAACACAGTTAAAACAGAGATGAAAGTCCTCCAAAGACGGAAAGATGGAAGAAACGAAAACGTCTTCTCGGTTTTTGTTGTTTTTTTCAAAAAGCACTGAATAAATTTCTGTTTGTTTCTAAAACCTTCTCCAGAGTGTAACAAACACTTTTCTGAAAACCGCATCAAAATCGGTTCAGCCAAACGGGAGATAATCGCGGACAAATAAACATACATACAAACATACGGGTCGAACTGAGAACCTCCTTTTTTTTTGAAGTCGGTTTAAAATTGGAGAAAATTAAAACATCATCTACGTATATTTTTTTGCTTTTTGTCAGGTTTTTTCCAAAGGTGCTGAATCAATTTCGATAAAATTTATATGGGACCCTTTTAAACAAAAAAAAGAATTTTCCAAATCGGTCCAGGCGTTTTCAAGTAATCGGTGAACATACATAAAAAAAAAAGATTCCGACGCATTGAGAACCTCCTCTTTTTTTGAAATCGGTTAAAAACGAAGACTTCCACAAAGCTCCAAGTAATCTTTAATTTATTGAACTGTAGCAAGCCAAGACACCAGCGTCCTCCATCGGATAAGTAGACGACGTTTCATTGAAAACGAAATGTTACCCAATAAACATCTAGACGAGGCCGTACAATCAGGTTTCACCTTTGCCTCAATGCTTTAACTTTATAAAATGTATATTGGTTTATATTTCCAATTGCAAGATCGAGATCATGCTCTTCGATATATTCATGATGCGTCTGTGTGGAGACAATATACTCATACAAAATGCAAGAGAGTTTGAAAAAGGACATAAAACAAGATGAGGACAGGTGTTCGGACTGGTACCGAGCATGACATATGGAAATTCTTTGATTTATGTCCATGTACCGTCGTCAGTCTTGTCTAGGGTCGAATGGAGTGCGGCAATATTTCTGCTTTGAAAGAATTATGAAGCAGTTCTATGACTATTAAATCGTTTATATCAATTGTTCTAAGGAAATTCAACATAATTAAGGACTTACATTCGCGGTCGTTAAAGTTTTTATGCACAAGCGGAATAACGAAGAATCCCCTATGCTCGGGAGCTGTTTTGAAAAAACGCAAAACAAAAGAAGTTCATATTTTTTGTTCCGCAACTTAATTTCTGGGAATATTTCCAAATGCAAAGCAACTGTAATATTCCAGGGGTGGCAACATGCAAGTTGTCCGGACGTATTTCATTGTTCCTAGAAAATAGCAGCTATAATGAGTCGCTGGGGTTGCGGCTCCCCGGGGCTCCGAAATATGCTGATGTGAACCCGTGCTGTCCCCTGTAATACGATAATCCCCCTCTCAGTTATTTTGAGACCCCGTCTGATGAAAATGTGGTTTCATTTCATTGTTTCAGTTATTTACGTTTTTGTTGTTTTTTTTTTTTGTAAGATTTAAAGCTATGTACAGTCACGAACAAAAACATGTAAACAGTTGGTCTCATTCAAAACTGACTTTCTCCTAAACTCTTGATTGAAATGTGATGGGGTTACGAATAGGGTATTTTCAATCTCAAACTACTTTAAATAGGTTTTATCTATAAGTTGAAATAGTTATTTCACGAGAAAATTGCTTTTGAATTTTGCAATATGTATACATATTTATGCTCGTGACTGCACTTGTAAGAGTATATTCTAAATACATAGTCACAAAAATATTTTACTTAATTAATTTCTATAATTTTCCGAAAGCCACCGAGAAGCGACCTTGAGAATAAGGAAAACCTAGTCAGATACTTTTAGTTAATGAGAAATTAAAATATTATCCTGGCAATGGACGCAACAAACGGTAGAAAAACCACAAACTCATCGACATACTTTATAATGTTAACAGTGACATGTCTCATAACTGGCGAACCCATTGGAGTCCTGCCCTTTGAGCCGCACTCCTGAAGTTCTATTTTTATTTAGCTCCGTGACGGGGGATTTCGTGATATGAATAAAGTTGTTCGACTTACATGGAATCTATTTTCAGTAAAAGAAATACTAGGCCAAATTGATGAATCACAATAGTGCTTGTGCAGTCCGGGAGGCAATTCGAATATTACAAGGACGTAGGTAATGGTGTCCTACGCCCCAAATTGCGTACCACAATTCCCATATTATTCTGAGCATGATTCGTGTAATACATTACTTCGTTTGTTTGAGAAATTTGTCTCCTTGATAACGTGGATAACGCAATGCACATTGCTGAATTATGACAATAAAAGGTGGAGTGTTACATAATTAGGTTGCCAGACGTCTTTTTCATTTGGACGCAAATTTTAAATATAGAGGTATTCTATTCATCCAAGGGGAATCTTATTACGAATTTCACACTGAAAGTTCCATTTATCATTTCTTCTACACAAGTTCGCATGAAGAACTCTTGGCACATCTCAGAACTATAAAAGCATAAAATAGGAAAGCGCCCGAAATGCTTTGTTCAATCGTGTCTGAGAAATCCTACGTTGGTATGTTTTCGCTACCATATTGAATGGAGAAAGTTTTCAGAAATAATAAAACTAAAATGGTTAACAGAAATTCGAAGTTTCATATTAAAGAGACGTATATTATGTGTTAAAGTAATAGGTAGCTCGGTATCTATGTGTAGCGTTCATTCTACGGTTGTTGAGGGCGCGAGACCTCTCCCACGAGCCTCCATTGAACGACTCCCGGGCTCAGGCATCTATTTTTAGGGGCCAGGGGTGGCCCCGGCAGGAGATCTGACGTCACGCCCCACCCCAACCAAGACTTGGGAATGAACGCAATTTTCACTGAAACGATGACGGTAAAACATGTTGTCGAGGAGTATATTTTCTCTGGCATGTATAATTTTGCCTAACTTCGTAATTGGTGTCTCGTTTGGTTTGTTTATCTTGTTTGTAATAGCCAGATACGTTGTATTGATAGATCATTACTGTAATGGCAGACATATAGGTTTACGAACTAACGAGAAGCAATTTGGGACAGCCACAATGTGTGTAGTAATCATAAATTACAGACATTCAGAAGAGGCGTATGTAATAAGCATAATTTTATTAGATAAAAATTAGCGAAGCTTTTTAAAAGTCTTTGTCAAAAAACATTGATCGCTAGCAAAAACAAGGCGTGGGCGGCAGACGACCGAGCTGGGAAATAGAATCAGTCTGGGGTGGAGAAGTCAGTCTTTATACTAAAAGAGAGAAAGGGTAATGACTGTATAGTGCTGTACAACATACAAAAGTAACTCGCTTTGTCTCCCAGCCATTCGGGTGTCAACACCCGGGTAAAACTTCAATAAAGACAAAACCGACTAAATATCGTGGTTTTTCAGAATCTAAACGTGTATATGAATAGCCAAAAGCGATAGAATGCGGAACAACTAAAACCAAGGTGGCCCCACGTCATTATGTGGCAAGCGAATTAAAAAGAACAAAGATAATTTTGTTATTAATAAAGGAAAAAGTGCAATACTCTGCAACGTAGTATGTTTGATGGTAGATAAAGATTTCAGCTCGGTGATTAAAGTTTGACGTCAATGTGGAGTTAGACCGAATGCCAGAAACGTGTAATAAAGTAGGTATACAAAGTGTACTGATTTAAGACTACAGAAATTCTCGCTACACTTGGTAGAAAGATCATACGATTTAGTGTGAGTACAAATATAATATTTTGAATTTTTGAAGATCAACTACTTTATTTTTCTGGATTTGTATCGTCTTATAATAAACCTGACGACATGAAAGCTCTGAGAATAAACCAACCAAAACGAAACAAATATTTTAAATGAATTTAGTTGACTGTAGATAAAAATCGCTACACAGAACAAAAGATTTAGCTTACCTAAATTAAGATATTCTTAAATCCAAAGAAGTGATTAATAGATGAGCCAAAGCGCTCACAGAAATAGTGTTCGTGTTTTATCTCGTCGCTGCTGCTTCATATAAAATTTGCTCAAAAAAACGAAAACGCATTTGTAGCACATGGCGTATTCTCCCACGGCTCACAAAGACTTCGTTGAGAAACCAAAGGCATGGTTTAAAAACCAAAGAATCGACGTAGACGTACCGTCTTGATGTGAAGAGGATAATATTAACAATTTAGAAGGTTGAAGAAAATGAAAATAGAGAGAAAACATTTTAAGGAAAAGGAAAATTATGATTCTAACGTACACATCAAAAAAAGGATGCGATCACTTTGAAAAGTCGAAACCTTTTTTGTTACGGTAGATTATACTATGATTTCTTCTTCTTTTTATTAGATTCTTTATTTAAAAATATAGATTTAGAATATAAAACAATAAAACGGTTCAATTGTTTTTCCATATAAAAAGGCTTTCAGTCCTAGCTTACTCAGAAATCTGATTTAGTCAATTTTAACGGATTTAAAATATTTTTCACGGAAAGTTGTGATTGAAAAAATGCGAAGAGGATTATCAGAAGTTTAACGAGCAAGAATAGTAACTTTGAGGGAAGAAGGATACACCACGACAGAAATAGTACGCAGTGTTGTTATATCCCAATCCTGTGTCCTGAGTTCCTGACCACGTTGCAGAGGTACCACGGGATCGGTAATTTAGCTGACCGACCCCGCAGTGGTCGCCCAACTGTTTTAACTGCTGCCCAAAAGCGCTATATTAGACTGCTGGCAGCCCGGGACCCAATAATCAACGTTACTAAAATAAAAGCAGAAGTTCGGGCCACCTCTGTGCTTGAAGTTAGCATTCAGGCCATTCGGAACTGCTTGCACCAGGCTGGATTACAAGCACGGAGGTCTTGGCGAGCTCCTCTGAATTCCCGGCAACATCAACGACGGAGATTGCAATGGGCTAGGCTTCGGCAAAATGAAGAAGAAAACATTTGGCAAAACTGTCTCTTTGTTGACGCATCGCGAATCAGTACTCATCCAGATAACCGACGTGTCCGGGTCTGGAGAAAACCAGGAGACCGTAAAAGGCAAAGAACTGCCACTGGAACAGTTCGGCAAGGCGGGAAATCTGTGTGCCTTTTGGGGTGGTATTATGATTGGAGCTAGAACGCCTTTGATCCCGTATCGAGGCTTCATGACAGCAGACATGTATAGAGCAGTTGCTTTGATGGAATTGTCAGACCATTCCGAGTAAATTTTTACAATTTGTACTGGTCGATTATAATGCGCCCGCTCATCGAGCTCAACGAGTCAATTGCTCTCCGAGAATACGACATCACAAGGTTAGACTGGCCTGCCGGCTCGCCTGACTTAGACCCAATAGAGCACGCATGGGATGCTCTTAAGCGAGCTGTTTGGAACTGTCAGCCACGTCCCCAGACAGAGCCAGAGCTCAGGGAAGCCGCTATTCAAGAATGGGACAGGTTACCCCAAGAAATGCTGGATAACTTGATTCTCAGCATGCCCAGGAGGATCTTCGCATGTGTTTGAGCCAGGTGAGGAGTTATATTATATCTATACTAATACTAATCTATACTAATATTATAAAGCTGAAGAGTTTGTTTGTTTGGTTGGTTGAACGCGCTAATCTCAGGATCTACTGGTTCGAATTGCAAAAATCTTTTTGTATTGGATAGTCCATTTATCGAGGAAGGCTATAGGCCCATGCGAAGCCGGGCTGGGTCGCTAGTTGAATATAAACCTTTTAATAATAAATTGTTGTTTAAGTTTGGTTAAACAGACTTTTTCTTTCTTTCAAATTTCTGTTACAATTTCATTATGATTAATTACTCAATGATTTTATAAAAAATAGTTTTATTTTTTAACTAGCGACCCGACCCGGCTTCGCCTATAGCCTTCCTAAGAATTTTTCAATTCGAACCAGTAGATCCTGAGAGTACCGCGTTCAACCAAACAAACAAACAAACTCTTCAGCTTTATAATAATATTAGTATACATTTCAAACAGGGTATTACTACACTCGGCGTCACAAAAATCGCACCTTTTCGAAAATAAGTTTAAAACATGTCCCGCCAGTAACGAATACATTAAACCCAATTAATATTGGTATCAATTAAAAGTATGTTTAACGACCTTTAAATTAACAACAGTTAGAATTCCTAAACACAACAGATCTCATTAGCACGTAACGTTAAAAAAAATGTTGTCAAAATACGCATTACAACGGCCACTAATTGCACCTCCCTACAAGGGTATAAAACGGGCGACCCGGGTTAAATGTGGGTCATTCGCTATTCAACCTTTGAAGTGAACACACGTGAACAGCTACAGCAAGAAAAATACCCCAGAAGATGGATACCACTGCAGATGAAGCCGCTCAAGTCATTGCACTACTGCAATCAGGGATGCGGCAATGTGATGTTGCTCGGCAACTGAACTTGAGTCGTTTTGCCGTTCGACGAGTGTTCCAACGTTTCCAAGAGACTGGTGGCTATATCCGAAGACGTGGATCTGGAAGACAACGGTGCACATCCGAAAGAGACGATCGCTTCATTGTTTCGACGTCTTTACGTAATCGGTTCTCCAATGCTGTTGAGCTGCAACAACAACTGCGATCAGCTCGCAGAACTTCTGTAAGCGTCTCCACGATTAGAAGAAGAATGCGGGAGAAGAAAATTGCAGCTCATAGGGCTGCTACAGGGCCCAAATTGACTGCACAGCATAGGAGAGACCGGTTGCAATTTGCCCGTGACCATGTGGATTGGACAATAGACCAATGGAGGGCTGTGCTCTTCTCGGATGAGACGAGGGTGTGTCTTTTCTGCAACGACAGGCGTCGAAGAGTGTATAGGAGGCAAGGGGAACGATTCGCACAAGCCTGTATTCAAGAGACAGTGGAATACGGGGGTGGCTCGTGCATGTTCTGGGGCGGCATGTCAATCGACGGTAAAACGAACCTTGTGTGTGTTTCTCGGACTGGAAGTGCTCGCGGGCAAGGGTCGCTGACTGCTGCTCGGTACATAACAGAGATATTAGAGGAGCAGGTTGTCCCTTATGCGGGTTTTGTTGGCAGTGGCTTCACGTTAATGCACGATAACGCCCGTTGTCACACCGCTTTAATTGTAAGAGACTACCTGCAAGAAGTTGGCATCCCTGTTATGCGCTGGCCGGCGCGAAGTCCAGACCTGAACCCTATTGAGCACCTTTGGGATGAACTGAAACGGCGAGTACGGGCACGAAATCCTGCCCCTACCACTCTCCAAGACCTTCAAGATGCCGTCGTTGCAGAATGGGACAACATTCCACAAGAGACTGTTGTCACATTAATAAGGTCCATGAGAGAACGCATGGAAGCAGTCATCAGGGCTAGGGGGGGTAACACTAGGTTTTAAGTTAGTTTTAAGGACTTTGTTGTAATTTTTGCTGATAAAATAAAATTTAACTTTTTAATCATTTGCATTAGCTTGCTTTTTTTTATTCCCTGGTAAACAAAAAACCAAATCCATTGATTTATTCTGAAATTTAAATAAATTACCTTTCCAATTATACCTTATAGTCATATGTATAGGTACCATTGATTAATAGGGTTAAAATGACTTTGAAGGGAATTCTTAAAGAGGTGCGATTTTTGTGACGCCGAGTGTATTTAAAGAAAACACAACAAAGATTTTACCTTGATAAAGTTAAATTTAAAAAAATATATTATATGGGTTAAAATCGCACCAAGGAGCAAGAAAGCGGTTATGCTAGTGATCACAAACGTTTTTTGATGTGTGTGTGTGTGTAATAAAAGTCACTGATACATTACATATTATTGTAATAAACCTGTCGGAGTTTACATTATCTTTTGTCTGTCTAGACCTATATGTACCCTACAACTATAACATTAACATATTTTGTTATGAAGACGAAAACAATGCTGAGATTAGAATCGTGTTATTCGAAGATTTAATCATGTAGCCATAAAGTTGTATATAATTTATTAGGTATAAATTATTACATCCATAAAACTTGATTTAAATTCTGCCTGTGAGATGCCAAATATATTTGGTCAAGTTAGTACTAGATTTAGAACTGAACAGTTATATTTGTAGGTAAAGCGTAACAGCGAAACCAAATATGCTTGCGCAACTTTCCAAAAGGAACTAAGCAGAGTGGTAACCTCGTGTTACATAGACAGAGTAGCGAGGCCTTATAAGAATGATCATCATACACAATTTATTTACGTTGAAAACACAATATTTCGGTATTATTTACTAACCTTATTCAAAGCTAATGTATTCGTAAATGCTGCTTTGTTTACCTGTAACAAAATGAACATGTCGATTTAGATGTGAATAAATAATGTACGCGCTTTTATAACATACAATTTTGGGGACATTATGAGATGGAGCACATTAAATTATCCTTAGTTTCATGTTAATACAATAAAACATTATTACAGAATGAAATGGCCGTTTCTAAATTAGTAAATGTTAGAACAGAAACTGCAGCAAGCAAAGCACAACTTTCCAACGTGGGATTCTGTCTACTAATGACACTTGGGTTTGCAATTTTCATCGCAAATTTGTAAACAAACGTTTACTACTAATGCTATGCTATTTCTGCTCGTCACGTCCTTGCACTGAATAGGTTTGCAACACTAAAAACTGCGTTCAAGAACATGAACGATGTCGGTTAATTGATAACATCATTTCGAAATATTTAATTGCAAGACATATCCTTTGAAAGGTTCGTTTAGTCATTCCAAACTTAATCCCAGCTCTTGAGTATAAAGTCGTGATGGCCTAGTGTTAAGACCTCTCGAACATAAGGTCGCTGAAGTCGTTTAATATAAGTCTGAAACCGCGAATCCGCCTTGAGCTAGGCGTGGTGATCAAAAGGTATTCGTGCCTTTTTTGTATAAGATAGGCAAATTAAATCAAATCAAATGTCTTTATTGCATTCATGTGTACATGTACATAATTATAGTTGTTATAATAGTGTATGTTCCAACATGAAACCCGGTTAGGGCACGGCAACATAATAATAATTTAACACAATTTTTTTTACATGATACAAATTTTAACATAGCTAATCATAATTTTAGCATAATAATGACTTTGAGATAATAATAATTGTAACATAATTACAATTTTAACAGAGTAATAATTTTAACATATAACTTCAATGTAATATTTTTTTCCAATTATAATAATAACGATTAATAATAATTATATTAGACCATGCAGTACAATTTTTCGTTTGACCACCTGCCAATTTACCTACCTATATACCACTACAATCCTACGAATATTGTCAGTACGTCTTGAGGTGTGACAAAACCAATAAGCCTTAACTAATTCAATGATTCACTTCGAAGAACACAAACGGCCTGGTCTGTCCTTCTTCGTTAGCCATTTACATCTTACTAAGTTTACAAGTAAGCCCTAAATAGATAACAAGAAACTTGTTCACTTATTCGGCAAAAATTTCGAAGCCACATACATTACTTATTTACATTGCTTTTCGTCTTTCAAGTTGAAGTTTCTAAGTGAATCTTGATTTGAATACTTTATTTTATTTATTGGTAAAAAAGACTAGACATTTTATTTTTAAATCTGCCTTGGATTTTTTTTGGACATTGGCCGTGGGTTATGAAGTAAAACACAAGAATCGATTTTCCAGATATTTTTCATACAAAATGTAGGTCGGTTCTCGTAAGATTTCGTCCAGATGCGTTAAGATTATAATCAGTATCGGAAACATTTTAGAAACTGTTGAGAGAAGACAAAATTATATACTTATTAAGTTGTCGTTTGATATTAAGCACAGTGACGACACAATGATAGTGTTTCAGATTACAAATATCATTGTTTACATCATCATGGATGATGCGAGTCTGATACCAGTATTTTTGTATAAGTAGATACCACGAAGTTCGAAATTAAGCGATCCAATGGAAAAAGCCTTTCTTCCATAGAAGAACACGAGGCACAAAGCGGCTATAACCGGCTATTCTGAGATGTTCCGGTTACGATTCTACCATCCACCATCTCTTTATTTTAGAACCCTCTTGGCAATTTTCGCTTTACCGTCCTTGGACTGATCACAATTTTTCTGAAGAGCTGTAAGTTTTAGTTACCCAGATTTCTTACTCTTGGTCAAAATAGTAAACGCATGAAACATATTCTTTGATACACTATTACATGTCATTGTTAAACTTGAACATTGCCCCCATTCGCATGTTGTGTAGAACTACCCAAATGATGTATGTTGAAGGAAGCCCAAACAACACCAAAACTAATTTGATTATAATGTGTTTGATAAAAACTATTCTTAGAAAAAATTGTACACCTACGTTTGAACACAGAATACTTAATAGTACTACATACAGAAGGGACACTCCCTTCCCCGCGCTATATCAGATACCGCACCCTCACCCCGCACTAGGAGGGGCTAACCGCCGACTCTTTAGCCAGGGCGCTCAAAATCGTAAGAACTGCAGCGCTGTAGGTACTGCTGACACAAACACACAATTTTGCGATTTACTTTGTTTTAAGTTTTATTTATTAGTTTTAATCTCGATGATTCATTTATTTTTCAAGTTTTCGTCGTTTTATAATAATACAATTAAAACTTCCGTAATAATAATACCAACATTACCAGCTATTAATATTGCTCTCTCTCTTTATTGTCTTAGTTATGTACTTATGTCCCTTTCTTTCACGTTCTATTCATTCTTGGAATTGAAAAGTAGTACCCTACGCACTAACCTTGTCGCGTCGCCCCATTGTAATTATTATTATTGTAATATTTTAATTAATTCTTAATTTTTATTTTTAATACTTTTCAACTTAACATGTATGGACATGGACTGGTTCCGAAATAAATAAATTATTAAATAAAAATTATTGATGAATAAATAAACCTCTTTACATAATAAATATTATAATATTACTTTTATGTCATTACAAATCCGAGTATTCAAAATCAAATATCATTTATTTTATTTCTATAAGAAATAAATAATTGAACGGTCGGACAAGATCACTTCATAATAATGCTCGAAACGTTCGGGTAGTTCCGTCGTCGTTCGGTTCACCCGACGCAAAGCGCTGCACTTTTCGCGCCATTTTGTACGCCACGACATCCTAAAATTCACGCACACATTTGCACGTGTACAGACGTCATTTGGTTTTGTAGTAGTAATAGGTAATTATTTTGCAAGTTTTGTATGAAGTGTCCGAGGTGTGGTTTGAAGCCATAAAACTACATTATTCTGGAGATCATAACATACACTGTTTGAACTGAAATGAATTAGACACACTTACGTTGAATGTAGAATAAATTAAAAAAAAAATCGTTTCAATGATAATTTTAATTAATTAAAGATCGTTTAAGCGTGTTGTGAATGGAATAACGCCAAACGTTTTCCCAACGGTGCGTTCAAAACATCACATGTGAAGTGTTGCTATGAAATAATAGATACATTTGCGAGCCTTGAGTCGGCCGACGAACTCAGAAAATAGGAACGGTCACCGGCCATCACTGTTGGAACTCGAACGCAATTCGATTACGAAGTGGCTCTAGCATTGGAAACATATTTGTACAAGCAATTGGCAGTGTTTGTGGTGAACTGTAAACACAATCATGTAGTAGGTACAACAAGAAGAAATACGAAAAAAGAGTGTTGTTAAAGTGTCAATACGTTTGGTTTTTGGTTGGTGGCAAAATACAACTTTATATATTTTTTTATTGTACTAAGGTACTTTATAAGCTGTAGAAAATATAAAATAAAAATATAATACCAAGGCCGGTCGTCCAACTCCAAGAATTCGAAATTTTGAACAGGAGGTTAGAATAACACTCCACATTTATAGCAGAACTCAAATCTAGTTAGTATGCCAATTCAGTAAAATCTTTCCACTAGTATATTTAGCAACATTGGTTGGTGGTGTATGAATTTCGTCCAATGCATAATAATGTAGAATTGACTGTGTGGACGAGAATGCGAAAGTACATCTTGCAAAGAAATCAGGGAGCGTATCTGAAGGAAAATCGAGATTTTATGCTTACAAAATCGATGCTATCACTGAAAATCAGGAAAATATATCCTAGAACCAGCTTCTGTCGTCGACTATCCCAGGAACACACAAAAACGGGATAAACATTATCCTGTGTTAATCTAGATAAATATCTACATAATTCATGTGCCAAATTTTAGCCAATTCCGCGTGATAGAGTAACATTCATCCATCCATCCATCCAAACAAACTTTCGTTGCAACTGGTTTGCTTACTTCAATGAAAAAGGAAATTTTAGTAATCAACTTAGTTTATGAATCGGAAAACTGTTCTTCCAATAGTACCTACTCAAACCATACCAACACTCGTAAAAAACTGAAGCCGGCAAAAGCAATTTTGTGCCTACCCACTTAGTTATGAAAACGTCAATCACACGTAGGTATGACCTCAGATTACTGTAATTACCTGACCTCCGGGTGCAACGACTTTAGCTACACTTTTCCCTATTTGAATATCCGCAATACATATACCAAGCGAATACTGTTCCTGACCGCTTTCTATCTTTCTTGGCATTTACGTTTCAGGCCTTTAAAACAGGAAAATTCTAAGGCCGCTCAATACAGCTGAGGCTTCGAATGGGTCTTGAATTGTTAATCATTCCACAAATTCAGGGAAGAGTCATCAAATGTATTAAGAGCCATTCATTGTCAATGTAACAGTATTTGAATGCAAGACTCAGTTTTGTACTGGCGCAGTAACGTAAGGAAAATGCCAGTTTGATAGTGTTTTTTCCTTATGCTTCTTAGTAATTTATTATAGGTGATAATTCTGCGCCCGCGCAGCTGGCTACAATGGACTAGTTGCTAGCGAAATCTAGACTGATACGTATCGATGTTATCGCTCCCACGATGTGACAGTGTAGGAAACATCGATCACTGACTTTTACTCCAACATAGTCATTAACAAACGAATTTCAACTGTATTGTTGGGGAGGCTAGTAAACTTATTGAACGGCTATAGTTAAACTGTAGCGTTTAACATCACACAATGTTTTACTCGATTTAATCGACGCATTGGCAAAAAGTTTTTAGAGCAAATGTGTTTGGTGAAAGTAAGCTCGAACTACGGAACAATGGCGTTGTGTAATTTTCTTTAAAATTCGTACCGGTCGAGTTAAACAGGCATACGTTTGAGGAACAATGGTTGACGCCAACGTGAATTGTTATCTCAGGAGTGTGCAAATAGGCAAATACTCGCGGGGCTAGAGTGCAATGCACTTCTTCAATGCAGCCGTCGACGTGCGTCATCTAACTACCGCCACAATACAGATAGAAATTGTCTTTAATAAGCACTTTGTCTGAATTTGAAACGTTCTGCGATGTTATTGATGCTAAGGCCGGGATCTACTACAGAGATGTAAATCTCACTTAGATTTCATTCTGTTTGTAAAATGTTGTCATGAATATTAATACAGCAATTTAAATATATGATGAGACTTTATATTAAGTACGATTTACATTACAGTAGCAACTCGCAGACTAATATTACACAGGTATTTCTATTTTGAGTATTTGACATGACCTTTAGAAACAGTTTTTATCTCAATGATAATTTTAATATTTAGAAACTTAGGTTTGAGGCAAAGACAAAGCTAACATGAAAGTAATAGGTTATCAAATATAAAAAGAAGTTGAAGAGTTAGATATCGGTTTAGAAAATACAAAGAACCAATACAAAAATCAATTACATAAACAAGAGAAACTAAACAGTATTTAAAAAGAAATTTCGTATCGTTTAACGAAAATGACTCTATGTAGCAACATAGAGAAATCGCTTTTTACGACCAGTAAAACTAAAGAGCCGTCGAATTAATTAAGGTTTTATGAGGGCTAACAATAAATGTCAAATAAAGAGACGAAATGAGACAGTGGGAGGCCAAAGTTGCAGCAAGGTACCTACACGACAATGACAGTTATGTCAAGGGTTTAGTCTATATTTTTATGAAATCCGATACAATTCGTACTCTCAGCAATGTATAGTAGGACTACAGAAGGGTTATGACAGCCGGTTACAATTGTAATAGGTACCAGCATATTTGGTGATTTGAAAATCAAACACATGACATGGTTGGTGACCAATGCAGACGCAGTACAATCATAATTGGTACAGAAAAGAAAACGTGGAGTAAAGAAAAAGGTTTATACTCAGCAGAATAGTTCAAACAAGGTTGCCCATGATCATGATGAAGAAACTTAATCATCTAACACTTTCTAAGTATTGTCGTCTTTCGACGACCGACGTCGTGGTTTCATGGAATCTCGATTACAAGGATCGTTTTAGCGAACGGTCTTTCAACGAGGATGTTGCCATAATAATGCAATGAGGGAGAAACCATCATCAAAATATCATAATATCACATTCCTAACAGGTACTTGTGGACTTCGAAAGAAGAACAATCATGATCTTTTTGTTTGCTTGTTTTGTATTTTTCATCTTTCAAAATGGTGTTTTAGTTTACCCGAACACTGACCACAATTGTGTTAAAATTAGTTAAAAAAAACTTTCTCCACACAATGACTGTGGTCTACACACACATGGAACCTATTCGTATATTGTTATTTACATTACGGTCCACATTCACACAATAGATAACACAGCGTTGTCTATCAATAGCATACAAATGAACGACAAACGGTCCCATACAGATGTGACGGCCGACATACATCGACACAATGCTATGTGGAGACAGGGTTGTCAAGCTAAACATGATGCGACAACGCCAACCTTGCAAGGGGTAATGCTGAAGACTTCAACTCATGCTGTAGCAATAACAGTAAGGGTCCTTTTCTTGTCATGCGTATTTTCGCCAGCACGCGGACCTGGTCCGCATGCAGACTGCCCGCATCCTATCATGCGGGCGGCGTTCTTCTGCCTTCAGTGTTGTTTTTACAGTGACGTGGGTCGCACACATGGTCATAGTACGCACCAGTCAAGTCACTGGCGACACGCACGACACTGCAAGGCAAATGAAATTTTTGTCCTGCGTGTGGTCAGGAGCGTGATATCAACCGCATGCGGACTAGATCCGCGCGCGGGCGAAAATACGCATGACAGGAAAAGGGCCCTATGAAAAATTTAACGATTATTAACCAAGTTGTGAAAAAACACTTGCATCTAATTGTAATTCCTTATTTGACTATTTCATGAAGTCTAGTACAATAGCGGTATCATCAAACTATGTAGTTACCAACTTCTTTGCTTGCAGTTAGCCTCAAGTTATTGACAGCCCTAGTTACAATGTACACAACCAATAGCGTCATTGTAGCAATGTGACATACGAAGCCATCATTGGAAAGAGCGCACATCGTCAATTTATAACCAACGACTGTGTATCTTGCAGCAATTTCTCCTATCAACACCCTAAGGAAGTGCATAAAGATGATAACATAACCAGTATAACTTATGTCCTATTCTACGACATGTCTTGTTATAAGTTTGTCTTGTGTCTCTACAGTGTTAATACAACACACAGAGTTAGAATAAATAAGAATTAAAACTTGGTTTATTCGAAAACAGTATTTAGTCATTTAGCAGCTGTGGTGGACTCTAATGTTGTTCAATTTAAGAGATATCTAGTTAATTGGAAAGAGGCATGCAGTGACCACTTTGTAAAAACGGTGCATAACGAAACCAAAATGAAGCTTCTGTAACCACAACCGCAGTTAGTTTGGTTGTGTAGTAGAACATACCACACGTTCTTTATTTATTTTCAGTTCAAATTTTGTAGTCGGCGGATGTTAAGTATGTACATGTATCAGATAGATTGAGATAGGCATGATTGACGGGATTTATTACGCTGATATCAGGGCTTAAAATGAATGGAAATTTACCGGAAAATGTTTCGATTAGATCTGGTTCTGCGATATATTCTGCCTTGAGTTATCCTTCTACGTTTGCTACCTTACGATACTTTAAAATAAAAGCTAATGGAAGTCTGTGTAAAGCAGTGAACATTTATCGACAGAAATGATGAATTGCAATTTCGATTCCATCCATTGATTTAGGTTTAAGTTGTTCGTCTCATCAATTTGGCCTGGTTTGAATACGAAAAGTTCTAAGAAAATACTATTTTTGTTGACAACATTTCAGTTACGGCCAGTCAAATATTCAAATATTAGGAACGACAGCTATAAAGACAAGACCTTGCTGATACAAATTTAATGAACACTCGACTGCTGCTTAATGAACTTTTAATATAACAATTAATTAATAACATAACAGGATAACAGCATCGCAGGCTGGATGTTTATACATTATCTCACGACGCTCGAGTGCATGCACGTCCAAACATCCCGTAACGGCGATCAGAACTTATACTTATGTTATATCAACTATGTGAATGCACGCCCATCCCATTGCCCCGTTCTTGGTAAGATATAAATACAGGGCTTTAACACAGTATTTGGCAGTCTAGGAACATTTTTTATATAGCGAATGACTGTTTTGCACAATGAGAGATAGATATGCAAAAAAAAAAAAAAAACGCTAAGAATCAAATTTGGAAAATATTCATGAGATTAATTTCAAAAGGACCATTGAGTTCGATAATAACAATTCCTAGTGTTTCAATAAGAAACTCATGGAATGTGCTTAGAACAGAAGTAGCTCGAAACAGCGGTTATCGCCTAAACTCCAAACAAACATTGGATGCTGTGCACATAAAAGTGATGCAAGTACTTTGTTTCCTAATAAAGCCATTTACAAACAGACTTGTCCTGGGGGACATACCGAAATGGCTACCATTTCAACACAAAGAAGAATATACACCGTACTGTTTAAAAATATACCAAATAGTGAAGTTTATATTCAAGAAATAAAGACGCCAAGAAATAAGTGGAACAGTTGGTCTAAATGATATAAAAGACGTAGGAGTAAACAATATGCAAGATAAAATGACACTATCCGATGTAGTGGAATTAATAAAGAGCGTCACTTAACCATATTATAATGTATTCATGTCTGTTCCAAGCCGTCTCACTAATTCCTAACTAGAAGATAATTTCCAAGAGTTCCAACTAGTAAAATTTTATCACTTCGTCTTAGCTGATCAGAGCTGAATTGGACGTGTTCATTTTAGTGTTGTATTCAAATGCAAATACTTTACGACCCAATGATGCACTTAAGCGCAATAATGGCTCGTAAAAGTACCTATTTAGAAAACTGCAACGTTTTCTAAAACCTTGAGATTGTGAGAGTACTTACGTTAATGCTGTTGACGGATATAAGCAAGCAATTTTTTTATCTGGATTGTCATAGTTATTTTACAATGTAAAGTAACATCAAAATGTTTAGCGTTTCAGTCGGAAATTTCAAAACTCTAACAATGGCGACAGCGATCTTAACGATTTTTATATCAATCACTAGCTGACCCAACAGACGTCCTGTCCACAAAGCCATAATTTCTTTCGTGAATTTTTAAAATTTTCTCGCCGTTTAAACCTTCCTTGGACTTCCACAAATATTTCAAGACCAAAATTTGCCAAATCGGTCCAGCCGTTCTCGAGTTTTGGCGAGACTAACGAACAGCAATTTATTTTTATTATATAGATAGAAGAAGATTGTACAGGAGTTAAATAAGATCCAACCTTCACCGTTCAACCGTGTGTTTGTCTTTGACTCCGGTCTTTTGCATTTCTTGATGACATCAGTTTGTAAGCCTCATCATGGCACTATTATCGTTATCTCATCTTCGTAGTTTATGAGATTTGATCTGTGGATTTTCATGTGCAACTCTGCGCATACGACTCCGAACAGTGCGCAGTAAAATAAATGTTTTCATGAGAACAAACTCGATGAGATCATAATGAAAGATAATTTTATGCGCCATATTTAATTAGACGTACACTTGTGGAATGTTACTTTAATTTTCATTATAATTAAGACGTTTAATTTGTGAAAACGGACGTTTCGAGTGTTTTAATTAGCTACAATCGGAACTGAAGGTCGCTCAAGTTCGAGGAACACTCGCCTTGTTTAATAATCTTTTAATAATCATATTGTTGTTCCAGTTTCTTTGACCGTTCGTGATGATGAATGACAACTGTGAACTTTTGTTCGCCGAGTTTAACTCGCATTTATGTATATTTCTGCGTTTGGCGTAGTGCGTCTGTTACACCATTCAGATGTTTGTCAAAAGTTTCATTTCATATCACGCTTGTGCGATGTGATGTGTGCCTTCATGCAGATTGGATTACCGCCGTTTCTTTGACCGTTTGTAATACATATGAATCAATGCACAAGTGCCGATCACGGGCACACGGTGTAACACTAGAGTCATATTAGTCGATGGGTAGACCATTCGCGAGCTAACGAACGACACACTTCAAAGTCAGTCGTGAATGCATCGATTGACATCGATGGAAATGGAGCCGGGTCGCAGTCGATGCATCTACCTTGGGAACGGGCCCTAACATGCGAACATTATCTCTTGCCGTGCTGTTATAGTGCACCGGGCAAATTGATGGTTTTCATTTGACGGGGTCGCACGAACAAGTACAAAAGCTATATCAGTAACGACCGTGAAAGTTAACGTTTCTGACCCGGAGATACAATATCCTACGGTGTATGGAGGTGAAAGTTTGTGACACTGACTAATCGATGTGACATAGAGCCCGGCCGTTTTTTTTTGTGGATTTGTCGCTCGGCAAATCACGAAAACTTTGAAGACTTTCAATGCTGCTTCAAATTATATTAGAACAGTTTCTTTTAAGCAAAAGCAATTTTGTAGATAAACCGGTCCGGACGGCCGAAACGAGCAGAGTGACTTTTGATAAGACCAGATTGCCAGGCGCGAATGATCGGCATGGAGCTATCGACTTTGGCAATGTCGTCGTCGGTGTGGCAACAGCGCGGGTGTTACGTAACGTGAGGGACGCGGGGAGAGCGGCATCGTCGGGTTACTGACCTGTATGGTCCGTCGGTGCCAATTCGCCCATCACATCACATCACGAAATCTTCATTGCACAAACACGATGCAACGCAAACTTGTGAACAAAAACAAGTGATCCTTCGCGCTGGATTTGCAAATGATGTCAAGGCGTATGATGTTCCCTCGGCTTCTGTACTATGTAAATGCAAGCGACCGTTCACACATCCTCCGATAAGAGTTTTTCTAGACGACGAATATTTTCAATAAACAATTAAGTTCATTGAGAAAATGTACAAACAATCAGAATTCGTTGAAGAACATCAATTTATTAGACACTTAATAAGATAATTATATTGATAACCTATGTAGATATGTGTAAATTAAATAGTGTAGTAAATAAAATACAAATAAAAGTACTTGTGCTGCTGACAGGGCCTTGCCTTGTCCGTTCCAATTAAAACAGAATCAGCAGGAAACGCGAGCAGAATAATACAAGATTGTCGCAACATCCGAGAGTTGTCGTCCTCTGTCGTTTTCCCACCTTCGCGAAAACCGATGCGCCAGAGCAAGAGCAGCGAAGCATTTTTTTAAACGCAGCCATCCGCAAAATCGCCCCTGAGGTCTGCGAAGTGGCAACGTCGCTCTCGACAATAAGATAATCGTGATATTCAATTGTCGGACCCATTTATTTACTCATGTTGACGACCGCTGCGAGAACAGTGCAAAAGCGAATAGTTGCATTGGTAAAGACCTAAAATAACATCACAGATCGTACGGACATGCTGTTATTAGAACAGGACAGAAAACCAACAAGTGCTTAATTTATTTCTGAAATCTCTCCAGGTGTGTGTGGTGGCTGTCCAGTTGAGATCACACAAAAAAAAAACAGGATTTGATGCTGTGCCTCTACTCTTGTTACTTACTAAAAACTGTTCATTACTGGTCACTCATGGCGATGCGGGCCTCGGTAACCATCATCGCGATGCCAAATTTGGCACAAGCACGACTTGGCAACGTCGTACAAGCTACTCGCTAAATGCACGTAGCCACTTTGCTCCACGTAAACAAACACTATTGCGTCACTCGTTGATACACACAAAATTATACCTTAACATTGGCAGCATAAAGTCTTTTATCGAATGGACCGATGGCTTTAGGTCTGATTAAATTGTTGTTAACGAAATTTTTGATATGTAAAATAATTGGATAACTGGATTTCACTCCGTTCTAGTGTTTTTGACGACACAAGACTGCTTTTATACTATAAGTAGTCATTAAAATACTGCGCCTTTCAATCACTGTCCCAGTCAAATATTTGAAAATGAAAATAAATGGTAAGTATAAGTTTACGTATTGTCTGTTTTCGGGCCGACATCGACATTTTTTTCATTCGATAAAAGAATACTTATGAAACGCCAGTTGTGACATTTCCCTCTAATAAGTTCCAGTTTGTATTCCCGCCGCGACGAGGCGGGGCTCACGTTGTTCCATCACGAGGCTCGCCTCCCGTCCACGTGCCAGCCGCTTACGCAAATATTTCTATTATTTTCCACCTCGGAATACCGCCACTGTTTTTCATTTTAGTATAAACACAATTGAATCGTCATACATATAAAAATCTATAGCGACACTCACGCAAAAATGGAAAAAGTTTTAATTGGTTTGTCGATTAGCTAGCTACTCCTCACATAAAGTAATGTTACGTGACGTAATATAACTGCATTTGGCGAGAAAGACCGCTTGGTAACATGCTGTCATTCGAGTATATTCAGTGAACTTTGGTTGGTAATAAACGCGGTTGGGAACTCATTGTTTAGCAACACGCAAAACGCTAGTGAGTTGATCACATGACAGAATGAAATGAGATTCAATGTGGGTCGCAAACAAAGATGCATTGACTAAACAAAAGCTATTTGGCTTTTGCAGCAAATTGAGAACGGCAATTTGCACAGAGTTTCGTAAGTCTGCATGATTGTATGTACCTATCTACTTAACAACGGCACTGAAATTATCGTTATGCATGTTCTCTAAACTTTCACGTAACTTCAGGGGTGTAATTTACAATTTGGAGCAACAAAAGAAGTTACAAATTGAAATGAAAAATTCTGAGCAAGTCGACCTCCGGACTTCAGTCAATATTTAGTTTAAATACACAACAAAGGACTGCAAACCAATTTCGGTTGCGTCGTGTAGCGAGTCGCATGCCGGGCGATACTTTCAAAAGTGCCCCAGATGTTGATTAACGGTAAAAAGACCATCTCGCGACAGATGCATTGTGAAGTTCGCCACCGTAAGGGGGCTGCGTTACAATAACCGCCACCGGCTGTTTTGGGAAAATCGTTATCCAATCAAATTGTTTTCTCGCATAATGGATCAATAAAACCCGCTGTGTGTGCGTATGGACGATGACGAAACATAAAGCAAAGTTAGCCTTCATCTTTAAGCATTTCATCTTCGAATTCGGTTTGATTAAAGTAAAGTCATTTTAGCGAAGGTCACTTGTCGACCGAAACTTGTACGTGGGCAAGTCGATTAGGGCTTCTTACATACATATAATACATCCAATGAGTGGTTGGAGCAAATATGGCGTATTACTCCCGGGAAATCATTTTCATGAAGTATTCTTCCGAAAACCGAAGAATAACAAAAGTTTCAGGAATGGAATATGTCTAGACATAGCGTCAGCCTAGTACAGCTGTAGCCAAATCATTTCCCACACCAAAGACGCCTTTAAATCAACGATAATGTAAATAACACAGAGATTACAGTACACGATCGCTAGCAATAGAAAAACGTATGGTTCGGCACCGCACCCTCCTTTGTGGAGCGAGTGTTGATGCGATTACATATTCATCAGATGGTCGGACTCCACGTCACGCAAAATTAACTACACATGACTCCTTGATGTGACATTCGCGTTCGTACCGTCTTGTATCAATTTTGATATCAATTTCGACAAAGACGGCATGCAAAATATAAGATACGCTATCTAATATTTATATATTCGTGCTGTGAACTCAATCGGTGAGGCCGAAACGTCAATTCGTTAAGTGGAACAATAATGTAATCTAAATATTAGGCCACAAAGGATTTTTCCTACAAAGGATAAGGCGGCAATTTTCCGAAGAACGCTGCGCCAGTATTGTAGTACTTAGAATAATTTTTGAATAAAATTTGACAAATATTTAATGTATCCTCTAAAGATTATCCTAACTAAATAACTCTATACATAGCGATTATTTTTTAGGATTCGGTTGCTTAACGAAAACTATTGCAAAGTTTGGAATGAATGGTTTATCTATCATGGTTGTTCTGTCTCCGTCGTTGTTACGGGTAGTCAGCAGCCCGAAAGTCTCGTCAGTTAAGACTGGTTGTCGGACTTTCGGCTTCGTTTTGGTAAGCCAAGGGGTATCGTGTTGCCCAGTAATTGAGTTGTGGACGTCAGACAGGTAGTAAAACACTGGTATTCAGCTGCATCTGGTTAGACTGGTAGCCGACCCCAACTTAGTTGGGAAAAGGTTAGGCTGTTTGTTTGGTTGTTCTATCTCCCTCGTGATCCCTTTTATTACAGCCAGTTACGAAGTCTAGCCTGACTGTTCAAACAAGGCTATAAAATTATTCGAAATACAATTTAAAACATTTAGTAAAGCCATGTTATCCTCTATCGATGAAACCAGTTGTTTACATTAGTGGAGGTGGCTGTGAGCACTAGTATGATGTTGTTACATGGATATTTAATGTTGAAATACCACAAGTAACCTTTTCTTCGTTTCATACGCATGACTCGTGTATTACAAATATGTGGTTTCCGTAAATCGAAATCGTCGTGAAAGTGTTAATTCTTTGCTTTCCCGTCACGTTATATTCTCACATTTTCCCCGAGACAAAGAGACTGCCAAAGAGGTATATTATGGGTGACGAAAAATGCAAAGTTGGTTTAACAGAGTTAAGGAATGCAAATAAAGCAATAATATTTCACTCCAGTTTCCAAAGAAAACTTGAGAACTAACTAAGAATAATGTTGACTACAAACTAAAAAATGCTGATATCGTAAAGCACAAGTAAGGAATGATATTTCCAGTTGGCGAATTGGAATCACCTTGACATTTTCTGTTGTTTGTTCTATTGATGACGATCATTTTAACAATACTGAGTGTTGCGGAGGTCACGAAAACAATGTAAAGGAAAAAGAAAAGCTAATAATGATATTATAGAATAGATATTATGAAAATTGGTTAGTCACAATGCTTACTGTCAGTGACTTTGACGATATCACTTTTTGTGGCACGTTTGACAAAAGGCCTACTTTTGAGGACTTTTGCTTTCGTGTTTTTAAGAGACATTAGTATTGTCCATATAGCTAAAAACACCAACCTAAGAATAATTAAATTTCACTACTATTATCTGGTCCTATTATGGCGCTCATAATCAGTTTTCTATTCAGTCCTCTTCGTCATGAACATACAGTTAATTTATTGTCTCGTCCGTGTGTTAGTTCTCACCTTGTAGCCGCTGTTGTCAAGCTGTGCGTGTGGTATTCCGTTATGTTGTTGCGTTTGTGTGGGGCTCACTATGCGGCGTTTCTTGGCTGGCTGCTGGAAGGCCGGCGATGCTGCCGGTCGGTATTCTGGCTGCGGGCACGGGGGCTGACTGCTGTGGTATTGCGACGCCGGCTCCGGGTACATGACATGCATTCCCTACCAACAATGATAACATAAGTTGTACATTTGAGCGAAAAAAAAAAACGAAACAAAAATCTTCATTACAGACATACTGCCACCATTGTTATGGCCATGGCTATGACCACGACGCGACGATGAGCCACGACGTATTAACTTACAATTAAAACTTTATCCTAAAAAGCCTCAATTAATTTCTGATAATGAAACCTCAATATTAAAAGTCAAGCGACCAGAAATTAAAGACGCCGCGCGAGACACGGGCACCGACGGCGCAATTTTAATATTTTTCGGCTTTTACAGCCAAGTAATTTCGCAGAAAGCGTCGTAAAAATCGAGTTTTCATTTGCTAAGAGCCACCATTACCGTGAAGCATGTCTCCGTTCCGTGAAGCCGACCCGTAAAGGCCTCGGCTTGAAAACCGACGACAACGCTAACACGAAGAAGGCACATTCATTAACAAATTGAGGAGCCTTTCCTAAACATGATACTTAAGATGGCGACATTAAACGTAACGATGATAACGTCTCTCCTTGAAGCCTCACCATTAAACTACCTAAATAAAACTTCTATTATGATATTAATTTGCGCTAACGGAAAGGCGAAAGAAATACGAGTGGAGCAAAACAATCTAGATTTACAATGAAACCCGATTCTTCTTGAACAGTCGATAGTCGAGACAGAGTTGAGCCGCCTCGACTGAACGTGAAATCCGCTTATTATAATAAAATCTCAGACTTACAAGGTTTCCCTAAGTATTGAGCAATGTCTGGTAGGCATTGTCTATAAGAACGAGGTGTTTCCCTATTATTTCTGAACAATATTAATAGATGAAAGACAATGTCATGCGAAACGATCGGGGCGTTGAACTTAGTCTTTAATTTTGATACGTTCGGTAAATTTTACATTTTATTCAAATGAATAATCGTGGAGATGCATGAGATGGTAATCAGATTTTGAACCTAGTTCATTTTCACACGGGTATTGGCTCGTTGGCCCAGCTAAAAGCGGACACAAGCTAGCCAACACGCGGCAAAACAGATTTAGCGTTTGTTAATTAAACTTGTTAGTTAGAAACTCGTTACGAGAGCGTTTAAAGTTTGATATTGAGGAGAAAATTGCTCAGGGATAAAATGTATCTCTTTGACTACGTTGCAATTTAAGTTATTTGGATTTACATTTGTAACTAAATGTATGTCATAAATCCTAATCAGATGTTATTTATAAAGAGATAAGTTACCAAGTCAACGGAAAAAAAATTGGTTTTCAGGTATTGAAAAATGACTTTCTGCCATGTCTGATCGCAAGTCAATCTTTGAATTTTTGTGATCTTTTCCAGTATCGTTCAAGGCGATGCAAGTCAAATATTATTTCCGTCATACACTTGGCAAATATTATGGCTTATTGTTTTTAGACAACTTATAACTTTTTAAATCCATGGATCAAAAGATGAGTAACCATTTCCTGATTAAGACAATAATGATAAAAAGATCTCTGCAGATGATAGCATAGGGTTACTAAAGACAGACTATGCTAGTAGCCAGATAGGAAGTGGCATGGTAGAAAAAACTGAAAACTACCAAATATTCAATCGTGTTAACCTATTACTAGAAGGGTCAAAATATCCATACTAATTAATTATATTGTCGAGGCTTCCTATCTATCGCGATGCTAAGGGCATCCTCCCACAATTCACACTTAAACTTTATTGGAAAGGAATGAGTAGAAAATTCAGTGCCGTAATCTGCCGTGTATTTTTTCCCAATTTCCCAACGCCGACTCAATTTAGTCTAATTTTCTCTGCATCGCATTGGAATTGGGAACATTCAGTAATGCTTTGAGTTAACAAAATTGCCGTTTTTCTATAAAATTGGATGGCGAACACAATAGACAATACGACTGTTAGTTTAACCTGACTATATTTTCGCGAGTTATAAACGGTTTAGCCGCATAAGCTATAATCGCCACACCAAATCCTCGTCGTGCGGAAGTGAAAATAGCTTTATGGTCGTATCCTATAATCCTATTGTGGTTGGAGAACAATGCGAGAACCGCCGGCGCCGAAACCTAAGTATTTATCGCGGCTCCCATCGACTTTCTAAAGGCAAGCGTGGGTGAAACGGCCGGACATGTTACAAATGGTAAATTGGGCTCTTAAATAGGAATGAACAAGCCGTTACTACGTTTGTACGTATATCCACGTAGCCCGCTTTAAGGTAATGATCCTATAAGTCCGCGATTAGCTGCAGTAAACAGAAAGTTCTAATAAAACAACTTGTAGACTTGTTTATTCGGACAGGTCTTAGTCCTGAATTATGGGCTAAGAACGCATTTTGAACAAATCAAACGTTGATGCATCACATAGCAAGTTCTTACATTTAATTTAACCAGACATTATTAGCATTAATAGCCTATTGTTACGTGAGGAATACATAATTATGCAAAGAATATGCACCCAAGCTCATGGTATTAAAAAACATATTTTTATCCTAGTATATATTTATAATGATGTCAAGATTTTAAGACAATACACAGTGATACTTATGAGTCGGTAAATTACGTAGAATTTACCATCTAAAATGATGCTGTAAAAAAATGAGCTCAACCAATTTGATAAGTGATTTCGGTAATGATTACATAATACGTAGCGTGAATAGACACACAATTTTTATGTCGAAAACGTGACGTTAAAATGACATGTGCAACTACGACATACAGCATAATAAGGTATCATTATAGACTTAAAAAAAAAACTGGTCAAGTGCGAGTCGGACTCGCGCACAAAGGGTTCCGTACCATTATCTATACAACATTGGATATCGATAAAAAAAAACAGCAAAAAAAATCACGTGCGTTGTATGGGAGCCCCCATACTTATTTTATTGTTTTTAGTTTGTTGTTATAGCGGCAACAGAAAAACATCATCTTTGAAAATTCCAACTGTCTAGCTATCACGGTTCATGAGATACAGAGTCTTAGTAATAGGGTCCCGTTTTTACCCTTTGGATACGGAACCCTAAAAATATCATAAATGCTTGACGATCGATGATCCACGATCTTTACGTGGATAAATTGTTATACAATATACAAAAAGGGGTATATTTCTAAGATGAAAGAATAATGATGCTGTCATGTCAATTCGAAAATAAAAAGGGACTTACATAAATTGGGATATCTTTTTACTTATTTATTCAGTCGTTTAGTTAATTTTGTTCTGTTTTCCTTTCATTATCTGGTCGGAGCAGGGAAGAACAAACCAGTATCATAATAAACAAAAAGCCATATAGGTATATTAGCTCATACTGTGTTTGTATTACATAGTTTAATCGCAGTTTATCTTTGCACGTGCGTAATAGCTATCGCAATTTACGCACTCGCTAGGTACACGTACAATTGTAATATAAAGCACCGAAGCGTCCGAACAACGCACAATAATTTTGGAATTACCAATATTAGAACGATACAATGTACCAGGTCAAATGTACTTACGTATTGGACATTTTTGTATTGTATAACATTTATATTAAACTATTACTTTGCCCGCGACTTCGTCCGCGTGAATTTCTTAAGGGCCCCTATTTTTTTAATAATGCAATATAGTCTATTGTTACTTCAGAGATATTGTAGCTTTCGATTGGTGAAAGAATTATTGAAATCGGACCAGTAGTTTTTGAGTCAAATCGTAACCAACAAATATTTTCTCTTAAAAATATTAGTTTAGAACAGGTTATAAATTATAATGAAGATTTAGATGTAATTATTACCTACTTATCGGGTAATAATTGTGCGTACATACTTATTATATTTTAAGTTCTAGATATTGGTATTCAATTTGACTAGTCGGTACTCCATTTAAATATAGGTAGGTACCTACCTATTTCTTAATGTTTACAAGCTAGCTAGGTGTTAACATATTTAAATAGTTACGTCAATTTGAAAATGAAGGAAGAACACCTGAATAAATTTGCAAAGAACTGCCGAATAATATCGACGTTAACGACCAGCAGGTTACGCAGTAAATGTTTTCAATGTTGGCAAAAACAACTGAATTGCTGTAACACGAAACGCTGTTGCTAAGTGGAGCAACAGTAAGTACAATGCTTACACTTAGGTGATATTACCAATACCAAGAAATAAACATGTACTTATACAGATGAGACCGATTCCTAATTTAATATTACCCACTAAGTGCAAAATTGTGGAATAGTTTCGGTATTTATGGTTAAGGGGCTATTAAACGACTTTTACAGATTTTAAACTGACAATCACGTCAAAATGTGCAGTGTAAAAGATTTAAAAAAAAATATATGTTAAACTAGAACATTCTCTTAATCATATAGAAAGTGCGCAGACTGCGTCCGTTCTGCATCAGTTTTGCGTCCAAAACTCTCAAAGTTTAGTCGAAAAAATTAAATAAAAGTAGTATTCTTTCAAAATTAAAAAAAAAGGCGTATACTAAAAGATAGATAATAAAATTGTCTGTAAGATGGTGTAAGTTTCGTTTAATTATACCTGGTAGATTTTGTGTGATTGTCAATGTTTTGTCCGCGTCAGACACAACTTCACGAGTTAATTAAACTATTTAATATGAACTTAATCAAAAATATTCACTTTCTATATGATTTAAGAGAATGTTCTAGTTTAACATATATTTTTTTCAAATCATTTACACTGCACATTTTGACGTGATTGTCAGTTTAAAATCTGTAAAAGTCGTTTAATAGCCCCTTAAGTTGATAATAAGCACGAATTTCTATAAATATACATACAATGATAGGAACCAACATTGTACGATTTTAATAACATTACCATCATTGTTGTTTTCACACATTCAAATCACCACAATTAGATAACAAATAGAAAATGCAAGTACCTATGCAGCAACTACAACACAACAAATTCAACTTTGACGAAAAGCTTATTTGTTGTTTATACAAAGTTAAAACTTATTACAACTGACGAAGGTTGTTAATATTTTACATAATTTCCGCATAATTGTGACACGCGGGATAGCTGCGTGGGCACTACCACTAGTTTTTTTATTCCGTGGTGGTATGGAACCCTTCGTGTACGAGTCTTGGCTGGTGTTTGAATTACTTTGTCCAATAAATAGCTGTTAAGAGTTAATTTAGGAACTCTTAAACCATCTCTGTTTTTAATATTTTCAGTGTCATAATGTTTTCTACGTGGCAAAGTCTCGATGTATTTCAATACATATAATTCGAGGGTAACTCAAGGTTTTCGGTATCATTCGTTCGTCACGTTTGCACGAAGTGGCCAAGAAAAAAAACTAGATATCGAAACATAAAATTGAATAACGTATTGTCTGGCTGTCTACAATATTTTACATAATTTACAATAATGAGAATTGAGAAGGGACAACAACATAGGTATAGGCACAGAATACATTAACTATTCTGTGCCTATACATTGCAACAAAATTATAATTATTATTTGTTGTCTTAGTTGGAGGAGATCGGTCAAAGGTTAAGCTACGCTAGCCGCGGTCGGTCTGTGGATGGGTGACCATCCTTTTCATACCGAGTTCCCTCCGTGCCTCGGAAAGCACGTAAAGCCTTTGGTCCCGGCTGTCATTTGTAGATCTTTGGCAGTTGTTATGGAGTCAGAAAGTCTGTCAATCAGTCTTACCGAGGGGTATCGTGTTACCCAGTAACTGGGTTGTGGAGGTCAGATAGGCAGTCGCTCCATGTAAAACACTGGTATTCAGCTGCATCCGATTAGACTGGAAGCCGACCCCAATATAGTTGGGAAAAGGTTAGGCAGATGATGATGATTTGTTCTCTTAGTTGACTTATAGGAAGGATTATTTTTTTTATGTCAACTTTGATCATAAAGGTATAGCGATTTTATCAGTCGGGACCCATTATAGGGAAGATTTGAACCGGTCTAGATTTTAATGGGTCCCGACTGATCAAATCGCTATTGGCGTGGTATCGCTATTGGCGTGGTATCGCTATTGGCGTGGTTTTCATTTCAATGGTATAGTTATTCAACATTACTAAACATAATTCTAGACTACAGGACTTGTTTATTTCAGTTTTTATATAAAGTTTACTTTTTTACGCAGTCGGGTTTTTTATTTTTCTAATTTATTTTTTTATTTTATGTTTGTACGAGGTTGCAAATAAACAATTTTTAATTTCTTTCTTTCTTTCTTTTTACGCATTTACATAGGCACCTGCATTGTAGAAGTTGGTTTAAATACCGCTATCGACTATCGACTACATTGACCAGTGTACCACGTCGGATTTTCAAAGATTGAAAACCAATCCCATAAGTAGCTGATAAAAATGGCACTATCTCGCTCTTGGTGGTTATGTAATCAGATTATCAGCTAACCAGTTCAAACCACAAAGGTCAACTGTTTTAGGTACTAGGTATCATAAGAATCGAGAGATGTTTAGTAATTCGTTACTATTATTTTTCAATGTGTGCTTTATTTACTTCAGTTTAACGTATTTTTGTGCTATAGAAGTACATTAAACTTACTACAAATAAATAAAATTGAAGTAGGTATCTGTTTATAATGTCAAAATAACAGCTTTTTACTAAATGAATATGAAAATACGGTACCGTAACAAAAACACAATTAAAAAAAAAAAACTGTCTGTTTGTTCGGGCTAATCTCTAAAACAGCTGGACCGATTTTGACGGATCTTACACTGGCAGATAGCTGATGTTATAAGAAGTAACCTAGGCTGTTATGTATTGTAGCTGTTATGTAAGTACTTACTGTTATTTAACAAAAAATTAGGGTATCGCGCAAAAAATATTAAAACCCCGCTGATAACCGACAATCACGCGGACGAAGTCGCTAACTAGGTAGCTAAAATCGATATGAATACGCATAGATACCTGGGTAGGTATGTGGCATCGATCGACATAATATCTGTTGTCTTCAGTACATAGGTACAAACGGTGATGATATTAACTTATTTTTGTGCCCATAAAGTTTCTCGTCCAAAAGAATCAGATAAACAACGTTAGCTTTAAGGCCGGGCCAGACTGTTATAAACAAGCTTCCAACAGGGGATCATCTTGGTGGGAGGCTTGTGGAGCCCACGGTTGGTGTTTGCGTCCACGCTGGTTTACAACAAGGCTCCCACCTCAGTGTGTTGTCGACTCTTTGTTTATAACGGTGGTATCCACACGCGGTTTACAACGCGCATCCGTCCACAGAGGTTGTTGAAGGTCAAGCGAATTTTTGTTGCAAACAAGTGTTTACACTGTTGTAAACCGCCCGCCGGTATAGACCGTTGTGGAGGGCTTGTTTACAAGAGTCTGGCCGGGGTTATATTGAAAACTGCTAAAATCGCGCGCCGTCGCGTTGTTGTATCATTATAGGTACCTAATCAGAAATTGAAATCTCAAAGGTCAAAGCTGTAAATCATAAAACAAACGTTCGATAACAGTTGTTTTTTATATTATTCTTATGACAGTAAACAGTGTCTTTATAAGATGCTACATAATATATAAGTAGTTCAGCAAGAGAGAAATGTCTACAATGGGAATCTAAGTATAGTCTCTTCAGAAGTACCAGCACAAATTACAATCTATCTAGAACGAAAAAAATATCAAGTTTTCATCCTCAACCTCGGTGCGTGCGTGCGCGCAACAAACAATGACTGGTTGCCGTTATGTTATGCATTTCGGTTTTCTGCCGACAATAGTCGAGTACGTAACGGTGCCTGCGACATTTCACGATGCCCGAGGATTTGAGCGAGCGGCCTGACCTTTGGTTACAACTTTTCTGTACATTTGTGTCATGTTAAGACTGTAATTGCAAGGTAAAGCCTCTAGCCGTATTCTGTCCTTTGCATGACTCATAATACGACTACTTAATAAGGAATCCGGAATTCCCTGCAGGGTAATCCCGGCAAGTTAAAAAATCGACAGTGCGACGCCATTTTCACGACAGAAATGGATTTGCTACATATGGTTCCAGCCAGAGAGTAAGCTAACTAAAAAAACATTGGCAAGTGTGTCTAAAACTGTAAATAAACTTCATCTCAAGGAATAGTTTTTAATCTTAACACATCTTAACTTAACCATAACCCTACTTACCAACTTTTTACAACAAATTAATTACCTACCTAAACTGCGTCTGCCTTCTTTCATTTCTACAGATTTCTACCATGTTCTTGTATGACTGTTCATACAAAAAAAACTCAGAAACACTGAAAGAGTAAAAGTATCTACTTCTACTTCTTCTTTTCGAATCGATGGTTTTCCTTTATGCTAGACTACTTGGACCTAGTAGTAGTAGTATTCCAAAGTATCTACTGTAAAGCACTAGTACATACTTATAAAGCTATGTTGCTGTGGCAAAATTATGAATAAGTACTACAAATAGGCACTGGTAATAACATAGTTATAAGACAAGTAGTTACTTATACACAGACACAACCAGTTACTTGATTATAAGGAAACAGGAAATTAAAGTTAAGAGTAGAGCTACCTACAATATCCTGTTAATTCTATTCTTAGGGAAGTAAGTACTTAAAACGAGTGCAACAGTGTTTTACTGTAGAAAATCTCCCTCTGAGAAATTAGATACATCATGTGAATTGTCTATTTCTAGTATTATTAAGTGGATTGACAGCTCACTACCTGATGACCTGAGAGAGAGGGTTCTTTTCAGAGGATACACCAGCTGATAACCAAGTTCTAATAAAGTAACTGAATTCTTATTACAATTTTGAACTAAGTATGGAACAGAAAGAAAGAAAATTGAGAAAACAGGTAAGAAAATTATTTTTGGTACCTAAGTAATAAGACACCATAATAATAGTCAATCTCTCAAAATGTGAGAATACTACTGAATTTATAGAACTTTTACTATGGGACAATTTCTCTATGTTGTAAGTACTTACCATAAATTGCATTTTAGTATAAAACAGCAGTTTTTTTTTAAATATTACTGAGTACTTTTACCCTCTAAAAGATTTCCAATGAATTCTATAAATTAATCCATTTAAATGAATGCCTTCATCTTTTATTTGTGAAATAAATTAAATATTAACTTGTGATAAATTACCTAATGAGTTTAGCTATTTAAACTGGATTTGATTTTATATCATATCAATAGGGTATTTTACTCTATATGAGAAAAAATCTATAAATATGTTATTGAGCCAGTTTAGACATAAAGCAGTTGGAAAATGTGAGTTTTAGTTCATAAAATAACAAAACAAATTTTTAAATTCAATTCAAAGTTTTCAGTATTTTTAATCTGTTATAAAACACTGTGAAATAGTAGCGGCCATGTTATTACACCATACGGCTGTGTAAACAACAAATTGACAACTGTCAGTCAGGTATAAATGAATAAAATAGGTATATTATAATGTCTTGGTAAGCATACCAATGTATAATTAGTTACTGTTAAATAATGTTCTTTTTTATTATGATAAAATAAACTAGGTTGCTACCTACCATGATAACTAACTGTAAAAAAGTATAAAAATTAAAAGGTTAAAGTAACCAATTATTATTTGAATGCATTTATATTTTGCTGTTGCAGTCAACAGCAAAATAATAATAAATAATTGGTTACTTTAACCTTTACATTGCCCTACTATTACTTTTCCTTTAAAATATTGCTCATAGGTACAGATCTATGAGCAACATTACTTTTTCAAGTGTCACTAGGATAAGTAAGTACCCATTTTGTTCATGTTTTCGTGTAGAGATGCAAAAAAAGAAATACAGCCAAAACCACGATTTGTTTTTGGAAAACCCGTTTCAACTGACTAGCTGCAAACTAACCACTGTTAGTGTTGTTAGACAGATATTTGTTATGTACACATAAAGATGCTGACTGTACTGAACTAGGCTTTTTAACATGTAATCATGCACATAAAATATTTACCAAATACTTTAACATAATACCATCAAGATAAGTTCCTCATTCATCAACAACACGTGACTACCAGAAAAAGTATTCCAATACGAACAGTTTATTTTTAGTCGTGTCATATGTTTACTTCGTACTGACAAACTCTGAGTTTCACAGCATGAAAATCAACACCAAACTAATAATAAACTTGCGTTGAAGCCTGCCCGCATACCTCCACCAACTTTATTAGTACCTACGCAAACGAGAAAATAAAAAGGTTATTAGAAACTCACACGTTGCTAGCGATCGTTTCGTGGGTATCGCTCGCATAGAAAGCAATCAACCGACACCGCTCGGCGGCGGGAACCAGTAATTTTCCACTTCGCGTTTCTACACCAGTACCACTAAAACTTAGCAAGAGCCTTCCTCACCTCTCTAAGATAATTTTCTGACAGTACGATCCCACTACCATGCTGAAAGAAGCACACTAAATCGGACAAAGGGTCCTTCAAAACACAGCCATTTTGAAACCGTTCATACGAAATGTTACGTGTACCGATGCGTACAATGTTTTGGGAATCAAAAAAGAAAATAGGCTTATCCGTTCGCACTCATTTTTGTTTTTACGCACAATAATAACTAACACTAAACATCTCACACACTTTTAGGTACGATTTCACTTCATACTTTCGCACACACCCGTTTACGTCGCACAAAGTCCCTGACGGACGAAAGCGACGAACTCACACGAATGGAGCTGCGGATTGCGTGCCACGGCAAATGTTGTAGTTGCCAGACGAAATAATGGTCAAAACTACTACTAAACCCGAACATTATTGTGCATTACAGTCCATTCATTGAAATTCATAAAACGATAATGAATTTTATTTATGTAATTTTACTTTAATGTTATTTATAAGAAGGTAGATGACAGCAAAATTGCAGGTCATTGGAAATATTACGGTTTTCTGTATTCATTATTGTATCATGGTCAACACATTGTACTTTTAGTTAGCCTTTGAAGTATATTTTGATAATGATTAAGATACACATAAATTTAAGTTAAATAAAGAAAATAGTCTCGAAATCATGGAAACATTTCTACTAAATTGTTAGAAATTTTGTTTTTATGGAATACTTTTATCCATAGACACCCAGTAAGTTCTTTAGATAGCGTCTATTATTTAACGATTTCCAATCATGATGGTTTACAGCTAGCCACTTTATGTTCTAGTAAAATGCATAATTGTTTCATATGAATAATATGAGCAATTGAGCATTGAACATCACTTTGTATTATAATCATTTACATACGATGATATTTCAAAAAATTATACAGTTCACACCAGGTGACACCACAAATAACCTTTCAAATGAATTGTCTATGACCATTGCCACCCATGCATGCGCGCGTTATTCAATTTAGTTGCTAAGCAACGCGATAATAATCCTAAAAGCACAGTTGTATTTGGCCGATTTTCGTAGCGGGTTCATGTCCTGATGAATTATAAATAATTTCCGGGCGTAGGTGTGGAGGCGCTCGAACCTGTCCATTCTTAATTAAAAATTGATTAGAAAATATGATAAAAATAATGTCTCATATTTTTCGGACATGATTATTGCGGTTGTGATGTGAAAATTAAGCATTTGTTATTAAATTAAATGTGATTCGGAAAACTAGATCAAACAGCATGGTTAAAATTATTATTCAGTTTTGGTTGTTCAGTTATATAGTTTTTGTGTATGCTGATGATTATGAAAGTGACGATAAGCGTAAGTCTTGGCTTTAAATATTTGTTACAAACACTTAGATTTCGTTAGATATTTTTTCAATAATTTTAGAAAGTCTGAAGGCACTAAATTAAATACTAGCATTGGTTTTACACCTACCTAAATTACAAGAAATTATGCTAAATGCGCATTTATGATATCAAAGCCTTCAAAATGTAGGCATTTCATTGTTATAGTATATTTTAAGGTAAGTCTTGTAACTTACCTACTGTAGTGGGCTTTTGTTTAAAGATTTTGTAATGACACATTCTTATTTAAGGTTCCTTTCCCGAAAGTTGCCCAACGGGACCTTGTTACTAAAGCTCCGCTGTCCGTCCGTCCGTCTGTCTGTCAGCGGGTTGTATCTCTTGCACCGTAGCAGGTAGACGCTTAAAATTTTCACAGAGTGTGTTTAACTATGGCCGCTATGATAACAAATAATAAAATAATAACTTATGGACGACGATTTTTGGTAGGTTTGCCTCCAGATTTAAATGGTTCAATGACGATGATGTCTTACAAGGGGTCGGGGACCGGGGACCGACAAGGAATTGTTTATGGCTTGGTAACTATCATCATCATCTACCTAGCCATTTCCCAACTCTATTGGGGTCAGTTTCCACTCTAACCGGGTGCACCTGAATACCAGTGTTTTACATGGAGCGACCTCCACAGCCCAGTTACTGGGTAACACGATACCGCTTGGTAAGACTGGTTGTCAGACTTTCTGGCTTCTAACATGGCTTCTCCATGACAACTGCCGAAGGTCTACAAATGACAGCCGGGACCAACGGCTTTACGTGCTTTCCTAGGCACGGAGGGAACTCGGTTTGAAAGGGAAAGACTTGGGGGAAACCAATCGTAAAAAATCGTCCCTCGTCGATTCCAGCCGACCACAACGATTTCCGACCCATAGCTGATTCGCCTTTTATTCTAATTGAATGCGATTGTATTTGATAACAAAGCTCATTCAATCTCATCTCCATTAATCTGTCTGATTTACGTCACCATTAACTTGATGTGGTGATGCTGCGTTTTAAGTAACATTATTACGATGTTCACGTATTCGCTTATCATTGCGATTCAAGTACAAACCCAGAGTTCCCATACCGCACGTACAATGACATAGACAATTATAATAATAATCAATCAAGGCACAGGCAACATCACAGTCAGCCGACCGCGTCCCGTGCTTCCGCTGTCACATGAAACACAAAAGGTGCGTGCGCGCAGTGCGCCGCGTAACCACCGCCATTACTATGCTATTATATGCCTTTTTGTTACTTTTTTGTTGGAAACGAATTCTGGTTACTGGCAGGATGCGTGCTCTCAAATTCCACAGACCTACATGACTCAATATGGGTGGTGAATTGAGTACGTATTTCTGAGCACCGGCCTTTAATGAAACTGAATGGTTGTAGATGGTCAAATGTTAGCCAAGTTGGCCATTGTTGGAGTAGGTACTCATAGTCATAATGATAGTTTGATTCTGGTACATTGTAAGCATGACGATTCATTCACGGAAATCGGCTACTAAATAGCCTTGATTGGATCTAGTAAGTCGAGTTTAACTTTTAAAATGGTAGGCTGGAATTTAGAGCCTGTTCAACTTACTCTGGTCGGTCAAGTTTATCATAGATGAAGCCATTCATCACGATACTTATACCAAGGTAATACCTTTACAAGAAGAGCCTTAAACCCTGTTGTGGGACTAGAAAGGGGTTATAATGATCTAGAATAGATGTCCGTCTGTCGTCTTGTCACGATTCCCACGAGAAGAGCGGCTGGTCTGTTTGTCAGGCCAGTTTATCAAACCTCTACAGAAATTAGAATATAACTCTAGCTATAAAACTTGTTTGACTGTATTCGGTATCCGTGTCGTGACTGCTTCGGTAATTCCGGTGCCATTCGGTGCACCGAACATATTTCGCGTTTTCCGCTATTGCCAATATTTCACTCATTCGGGTTGGTAGTGCATTTTTACTAAACCTACACTATGCTGTAATGTTTTCAATGTTTGCATAATGAGGTTGTACATGGTTACTTTCATAATCTTTTTTAGTCATTAGATTTTGGCTACCTTGTTATTTTTTTACAGACAGCGTCAGTTGCTACCGCCGTTGGTTCCTATTGAACCTATGTACATGTAGCACTACTCTATAATATTATAATGTAGTATAAAAGTTAACAATTAAGGTTATGAAACTACAATCAAGGTAACGTTAAATGTATTGTTTCTTTCTATAGTTTCAAGTTGAGGCAACATAATTAACTTTTGTACACAAAATTACAATGTACATAATTACAAAATCGATGCACAGTCGAACGCAGCAACTAATTACCATACCTACATACAAACTGCGACTTTGAACGAAAGATAAACATCCATCCATCCACTATAAACTTATAATACGTAGGCATACCTGACATTATATTGAGGAAATGCGTTTCGTATCGTATAAACTCTGGAGCATGGTACGGGTTGGCGCTAATCCTGGTGTCGTGGGCTTCTCGAAGTCATGAGCGGAAAGCGATATGAAGAGGCGAACGTTGAGACATGGCTCAAATAAAATTGACCGAGTAACATAGGGTACCTTGTAGCTTTTATTGGAGACAATTTTGGGTGTAATGCTGGCACTTCACATGGCGTATATTTGTGCAAATATTCGCCTTATTTGAATAATACAAGATCGGCTTTATTTAAATATTTATAGGGCACGTTTTGTATTATCCAATTAAGGCGAATATTTGTACAAATACTCGCTGTGTATAAAACCAATATTGTGTGTTTCACGTTTCTGATTTAAAATATAAATATATATTGGTTGTCATGACTTATTGCAGAAATGTAGGTAACTATGTCGTCAGTTTTATAAATCACACGGCCCTGGACTATGTGTGAATTTACTTCCGGGTCTCTATTTTTTTATAATATATTATAGCCTGTACTGCCTGTAGCACTCAAAGATTCCTATTAGCGAAATAATTTTCAGAATCGGACCTGTAATTTCGGAGCTTAGGACGTTGAAAAAAAATAAATAACGAAACTTATGTCAGTTTTATAATAGTAAAGGATTAGGGCCCTTTGCCTGCCATGCGTATTTTCGCCCGCGCGCGGATCTGTCCGCATGCGGGTGATAACACCGATAACACGCTCCTACACGCACGACATATATTTCGTTTGCCACTGCAGTGTCATGCGTGTCGCCAGTGACAAAACTCGTGCGTACTATGACCTTGCGTGCGACCCTCGTCACAGTAAAAACAACACTGAAGGCAGAAGAACGCCGTCCGCATCGGGTTAGCACGCACGCGGGCTCCTCGCCCGCAGCCAGACTCACAGCCAGAGCCAATCCGCCAGCCTGCATGCGAACCAGATACCTACGCGAAAATACACATGACAGGAAAAGAGCCCTTATACTACTTGTAGAGAATTATTATAGATGATAAGTATGATAACTGTTACAGTTCGATACAAAGTTAATGGCGGCTGTGAAGTGCGCTGTTTGCTGCGCAGTGCCCCATCCCTCACCCCCCGCCGTCACGTGAAATTGTTACTGCGCAGCCACTGTAACGTGTGGAAAAACTTATTTCCTTCATTTACCGCTAACTCCTGTAACACGAACGTAACGAAAGCTCCCAGCAACTGAAAGTTACAGGGAAGGCCAATAAACTGTAAACCTCATTTATTCGGGAGATCACGCGATGTTACAAAACTCAGACATGTTTACATCGACTTGTTTGCTACAATCGCTGACTTTGCCTTTTTGGCTATCATAATGTTAGCGCAAATTCTTGATTTATTATAAAATCGACGTAATGCAGCACCTGGCTTGTTTTTAAATCAAGTATTTTATGCTCTCTCGGCATTTCACTGCAATCCATATTATCTATACTTCCATATCCATACTTTAATATTATGCGAAAGTAACTCTGTTACGCTTTCACGATAGAACAGCTGACCCGATTTTGTTAAAACTTGGTATGAAATTACCTTGAATCCTGGGGAAGGACATAGACTTTTTAATCCACGACTTCGTCTGCATCCGCGCGACTTTCACGCGGATGAAGTGGCGGGAATTTTTTTCTGACAATAAAAATGATAATGCCTGCGTAAATCTTAACTGCTTATTATATTAGAGTATACAGGGTGTCCAGTAAATAGCACGACATACTGCAGGGGTGATAGCTTGGGTCAATACCTGTCAAAACAACACAATATGTTAAGCAAAATCTTCCGAAATATCGAAAAATCTCTACCACCTGAAACAGATTTTTAAGCATCTCGTAATGAAAAATTCCTTTTTTACATCAAATTATTCGTGAATAGTTACTTTACTCATTAATAAGTATTTTTTCTATCAAAAACAATAATGTTTTCAAGAAATACAGTTTTTTGTTTAAATTTTCACAGAACAATTTTCCTATCGCCTAACTTTAACCTACAGTGGTGAAAAAAAATCCGTAAAGTTTTACTGAACATATATTGTGTTGTTTTGGTAGGTATTGACCCAAGCTATCACCCCCTGCAGTATCTCGTGCTATTTACTGGACATCCAGTATAAAAATCTTCTGTGCGTGTGTATGAAAGTGAACTCCTTCTAAACGGCTGGATCGATTTTGATGAATTTGTTAGTGTGTGTTCCAGTGGATTCGAGAATGGTTTAGATTCACAATTGGACCCGGCAGGTGGCGCTATAGTTAGTGTTGCAGGACAACGTCTGCCAGGCCCGCTAGTTAGAGTATATTCATCTATGCCTATTATATCATCGACGCCAGTCTAGTTAATAGGTATCAATTGAAGCATAGTAATTCACTTACTTAAAGCTGTTTGCAGCTATCAAACTGAAAACTATATAAGTATTTCCAATTTCCATCCATTGCCTTAAAATTAATTAGATAGCTACCGATTTGAAGGCCGGACGAAACCTTGCTCAGTTTAACTACAATAAAACATGACTTGGCATTTTTTTCGGCAAAATGATATTAAATTATTTTTACAGTAATTGCTTAGCTTTTATCATAAGTTAGCTAAGCTAGGATCATTAGTTACTTAATAATGATCATGATCATCATTCGCTTTAAGAAGGGGAAATTGCCCTCCCGTCAAGTTTGGCTCCGATGTTCTTCCAGATTGTGTGAATGTTAAATACTTGGGCTTTAATTTAGACAGAAGACTCACCTGGACCTATCACATAAAGAGGAAACGGGATGAATTAAATTATAAATTCCGAAACTTGTACTGGCTTATGGGCAGAAACTCTGTCCTATCTGCTGATAACAAGCTATTCATCTACAACGTCGTGTTGAAACCTATATGGACTTACGGAATCCCACTGTGGGGCTCTGCCAGTAAGAGCAATGTCATGTACATCCAACGTGTCCAAAACAACATTCTGCGTACCATCACAAGTGCCCCGTGGTTCTCCAGAAACGATGAGATCCACAAATATCTTGGCGTTCCCACTGTTCAGGCTGAAATTCAAAACTTCAAAAAAAATACGCTGATCGGCTCTCGGTTCATCCAAATACCCTGGCCAGTGATCTCTTAAAACCTTCCCTGACGGTGAAAAGGCTGAAAAGGAAGGATGTGCTCTAAAAAGGCAGACGGGACACTGGTCTCCTCGCCTAAACGTCGTACTCGAACAACCCATCTGCTTATAGTCTTGCGACTGATCGCCGATTAAACAGGAAAAAAAAAAAAAAAAAAAAAAAAAAAACTTAATAATGATGGCGCTACCGTTTTGCCTTGCTGAAAATCGTGACATATTTTTTTCTTTTCATGTATTTTTTTTTCGATTGTTGTAGGTATACCATTTCGATCAGTTCCTTCCGACCGCAACGGTACCATTTATCATAATTGAACATCTTATCAAAAGTTACAAAATTATATTTGGTATCTAAATTTCAGGATGCTTCGACATTTTACAAGTTGTTTAGAAACTGTTCGCATCGATTTTAAATATTATTAAAACAATTTAGCACACATCCATCGAGGTACAGTTTATCAGAAATTCCAATTCTCAGTGTAGTTTTACTATAATTCTCTCATCTCCAGTATACATGCTGGTATCACAAGACCAACATCAGCACACTCCTCGCCTGGAGGACTTCTTCTGGACGGGTTCAGGAGATGGGCCACCTCCACCTCCAGACGCACCCCTACCAGCACCGGTCCAGCCATCCACGCCAGTGGTACGGACTACCACTGTCCTTGCTACTGTGTATCTGGATTCTTATCCACCACAAGTAAGCTATGATTACTGTTTTACACCTTGTACTTGTGTGTGCGTTTCTTTCTTATAGTTAAGGCGCTAAGTCGCTAACAAGCGACTTTTGCAGATTTTAACCTGACAATCACGTCGAAATGTGTAGTGTGAATGATTTGAAAAAAATATATGTTAAACTAGAACATTCTCTTAATCATTTAGTATGTGAATATTTTTGATTAAGTTCATATTAAATAGTTTAATTAAATCGTGAAGTTGTGTCTGACGCCGCTGACGCGGACAAAACATTGATAATCACACAAAATCTACCAGGAATATTTAAACGAAACTTATACTATCTCACAGACAATTTTATTATCTATCTTTTAGTAAACACCTTTTTTTAAGTTAAAGAATACTATCTTTTATTAAAAAATTTCGACTAAACTTTGCGAGTTTTGGACGCAGCGCATACGATTCTCTGGACGCTCAAGGTCGCCGGCATATGCCCAGACTAACTGCGCTTTTATTTACGGCGATGGGCATTTTCGTGTTCGGACGACTAAATTACCGACCGTCGCAACTAAAACTATCCAGACTGCTTTGGTCTAACTAAGTTTAAAATTCGTTATTGAAGTAAGAATATTTAACAACTTTAGCATATTTGCCTTCACGAGTATACAACTTCCCCTAACTTTTGGGGATAATAGTCATAATTGAGTCATTCATTTTCGTTAAGCCCACCCTTTGTGGAGTTGAATTTTGTCTAGTTATGCTAATGTGTTACAGACATGCAAAACTACTACATGTATGTATTTAAAATTTTCTCTTCGTTATTTACTAAAACTTTGAAGTTTGTTGCAGGCAGTCACAGACAGATCGACTGGCGAGTGCTTGCTCAATTGTGGAGAGCCTGGCGTGCCAGGTAGCTTGGAACCAGAGATCCCCGATGATCGAAGGTACTGGCTCCTCACTGTCATTCAGGGATCCACTCCAGATAGCCTACAATTGAGACTCGCTAGGTTGTACCAGAAAGCCTTTTTGAGGTAACCAACGTCTCCCTTAAAATTTGTTTCTTATTTCTTTTAAAGCTTCCTTTGCTCCTTCTTGTCATGGGTTCCTGCCATAAACATCATTTCGCCATCTTTCGTTTCACTTCATATATTCGAATATATGAAGTGTTAATCATTAATAATAATGAATCGTTGTTAGAAACAAGCTTATTTGGCTCAACTAGTATAACTATTCATTATTACGCTTTCAAGATTTTTATTCCTATTTATTCCAGGCAACAAGAGCGTCATCTGGGCATCATTAAATCACTGGACGCGCCGCCAGCCCGCAAGAAACATGACGTTCATTCTTTTGTAGTTAACAAAGACAATAATAATAGTCCAGTAGGTCCTCAAAGTACCAACACACCTTTCAAATATCTTGACGTTGATAGTTCTATGGTATCTCCTGAAGAATCAGTTGCTAATACCTTTGTTAAAAATGTTGAAAATTCTAGTAAAAATATTCTAGATTCTTCCAATAAATTCGGATATCCTGTTAATATAGAAATGTTCTCAATAGACACTAATACTATATCATTAAATGCTGACATAAAGGCAACGAAGTTGAATGATATAGAATCGTGGATATTAGCCACACCAACTGTAATTATTCATAAAAGGGAAGTGACTGATAGAGAACAATTAGAAGAAATTAGAAAGGATTCCATAGATATACCTTTAGAATCGGAAGGTAATGAAACGATGTTGTTTAAACGTGAAATATTGAAACCAGAACAGCAACCACCGGTGCAAGTTCATATTCAAAACATAACAGAGGTATGTAATAATTTTTGATTGATGAAAAATTAGGCATTAAATTTTTCATTTGGGTCGATATAAAACAACAACAACAAACAAATACAAAGTTTTATAACTATTATTTCATCTATGTATATCACCCTTTTTAAAAAGAAATAGAATTAATATTCCTGCCTGTAAATGGCTTGTTGTAGTAATTCAACCTGCGAGTATTGTGTTATTTACTTGAAAAATCAGATATTATTTCCGGTATTACAAAACTCAAAATCTCGTCATTTTTAGTTGACGGAACCCCTTGTCCATATCCACCAATTTATTAATCCTTTTTTTTCAGTCTCCAGAGACGGGTAGCATTGAGATAGTGTACGTGGTGCTGGTTGGTGGAAGGGCAGTCCCTGCAGCAGTAGCTGCGAGAGATATGCGGCTTGTCAGAGATGCCGAGGTCGCAAGAGAATTAGGAGCTGTTGTTACTACGAAAGCTGAACGTGAGTATGATATTTCTAGCATTTTAGCCGACTAATCCCACGAATGAATAATGAAATTTATCTTTTATTCAAAATCACAGTACAAGCACTGGATAACAAAATCTTAAAACTATCTTAAGAGCGCCCTTCCCCATCGAACGAACTTCAACGCGAGTGTGATTGATTTTTTTTTTGTTTCAACCAACGCAAAGCTCGAAAACAAACGAGTGAGTGAGAACGCGATAACATCACAGGAAAATTGGCGCGCGGAAATTTCACAAAACTTGTTCCAGGACATACGTGTTTTTGAAAAAGCCTTACAGGTTTTTGGTAATAATGTTTGTAATTTAGAATCACCATTACATGTGCAAGGTTTGTATGAAGCTGTTTTTTTACTTTTTCAATGTATGAGTGCATTATGAACGGCCAAAGTTCAGATAAAATTGTGCAAAAAAGCAGATTTTCGGACGTGTTTACTGAATTCGTTTCTCAAAAAAGTTTATTTTTGGCTTCATACAAATCTAGATTTTAACCACAAGTTACCTGGGTGTTAAAAATATTTAGGAAATAATTTGTTATGACGCTGTAATCGCGTACGAGCGTTTGTATGGGAAATATGACGGGATGGGCGCTCTTAAATAGAGAAGAGTGTCTGAGAACTATCTTAGTCCTGAATGAAAGATCATCCGGCTCCCCGGCTCTCCGGCGGCGGTTGACAGGAACACAAAATTTAAAAGTAAAAAGAAAAATGAATGAACATATGAACAGTAATCAACCTAATAGGTAGTTACTGGAAAAAAACCTTATCTTTTTGAGAAATTGTCAATTTCAAGTTACCAAATATAAATCCGTTCTCTTTAGCAGCGTACCTGAAAACGGCGGAGGGTTTGGAGGGTGAAGCAGGCGGGGGAGTACATGGCACGGAACTGTGGGCTCTGGCTGTTGGGGCCACCGTAGCTATTCTACTACTACTCGTATTATTAGCATTGCTGTGCTTTGCTCACAGGTGATCACTAAGACTCTTTGATATCATTACCAACCTCCCACCTATTAATCCTCCTATCACTGTCAACTTCACGACGTTCATGTACCGTACCGGAGATACTTCCAATTTTAATCCAGGACGAACTATCTTTGTGCACAAATGCCCATCCATATTCATTTAGCTATCTATGCATAATTTTATGGCATCTTCTTACAAACCTTCACATTTATTTTATTAGTTTGGCTGATCAATGTTGTAAAAGATATAGATTAAAAGTACAAACTACAGACTTCATTCCTAGATTATGGACATTGTGATAAAAATTAAAACGGTTTCGAAATGTTCCGTTTTAGGAAAAAGGCAATGAAATCTGCAGCATCCATGCGTGCTTATAGAAACGAATTGTTAAGAGAGACGGAAAGAAACCAGCTGAAGCAAGTTCACGAAGAAAAAGACGGAAGGGTAAGTGTTTTGAACCGTAACAAAAAACCACAAAACAGAAAATCACTATCGATACTGTGATCTTATCCTGCCGAGAGACATATTATCTAACGATGAATTCAAGGCAGATTCCATTTTGTAAACAGCCACTACTACATTATAGATTGAGAACAACGGATTAACTCACTGTGTTGTCGGGTTCGTCCGACTAGTTAGCCACTACTACCTATGAAGACTTTGATATGATATAATTAATTAAACAAATAAATCATTTAAATCAGACTAGGTATGTGTATTCCATATAATGCTGACCAGTTATCAAAATAAGTAGCAAAGTTATTTTGATGAAGAATCTCTTCTTCTCAGTTATATACTCCTCACTCCTGGCGGAGTGGTCGTGGTCACGGATCGTCTGATAGGTTGGTTGCGGCTTTTGCGAGACTTCTCCATTTCTCTCTGTTCGCGGCACTGCGTGTACACTCAATCAGGGAACACTTTGTCGTCGATTTAATGAGGTCTGTCCATCTTGTGGGTGATCACTGATCAGTCGCGAGAACGTTGCCCGTCTTTCCCCTGTACCACTAATCGCTCCAAAGAGCTAGAAGCTAGAGCTTGGTGAAGGATAGGACAGGTTAAGAAAATATAAATATGTCACTCTTCTCATTTCACTGTCTTCATCAATGTTACAGCTGATCAGTGTAGTGTCTCCAAGTAGAACGAGACCAAGCAGCACCCTGCTGCCGATTTATCGAGCAGCAAGTGCTGCTAGCAGGTACGTACTGACCAAATCAATCTATACTAATATTTTAGACCTCGCAGACGAAATCTCGAATCTCGGAAAAGCTAGTTATGTTTATATTTATTACACCATTCATTTTGAAATGATGGTTAACTTCTTTTCTTCTGAGCGTGTAGGTGGCAAACACAAAAATATATCATGTGTGAGTGAGTGTGGATGTGTATGTATGTTAGTGTGGGTTATGTTTGTTCTTGTCAAATTCCATTGTTGGCCCAGTATTCGGCCACGGCAACGCCATTCCCTGACTGCAGTAGTTAGGTCCTCACATGAGCAGGTGTTAGGCAGGGCATGTGGCGCAGAATAGAAGGTGGACCATGGTCTACGGAGAGTCACCGCATAGGCACTGAAGATGGTTGTAACAAACGGGGAAAACCAAAGTTTAAATGAATAGATGATGATGGCTTAGAGAGTGTACATTGAGTTGTCTGAAAGAGTAGGGGAAAACAATTAGGTACTGCACCGACACCAAAAAAAATGGGAAAAGGTAATAATTATCATGGCTGTAGAAGATGTTACTAGAACTACTTTATTATGTATTTTGATTATTTTAGATGAAAACAAAAAATTGACAAAGTTCGATTCTTACTCGCACGTAGCGTTGCCATTTCTAAAAATCAAAAAGCCGAACTAAAACCCGTCATAAAAGCCGGACTTTTGGGTCCCAAAGCCGGACATCAAGAATATTGAAATATTGAATAAAACACATAATTTTAAGCCGGACTTTTGAATTAAAAAAAGGGATTTTAAACAAAAATAAAATAAGAAAAGACATAAGTAGGTAGGTACCTACTTTATAAGAAGCGTTTAGTTGCGAGTCAGCAAATCTCGTATCGCCCGCTCGTTCGCTACTGACTGAAGTGATTGAATTGAACGATTGTATAAAAAGCCTAACAAAACCCGGACGGGCCGGACGCACCTAAATTTGGCCGGACTAGAGGTCAAAAAGCCTAACACTGTCCGGCTTTATCCGGACGTATGGCAACGCTACTCGCACGTAGAGTATAAGTACGAACAATATCTTACGCTACATACAAAAAAGACGTTTCTTGTAGGGTACCCCTTTTATTTTTGTTATAGCGGTCATAGTAACTAATACCACAGTATAAATATTAGTACTACCGTACAGTAGCGACACGCTTCGCCTCCCTCTGAAACCGTTCCTCACCTCTCCCCGCGTCGAAAGACTGCTATGGGACCTGCGTTATTGTTCGAGCGGCGCGTAGACACGCACACACATGCACGTATCTGTATAGTCTGTTATTTTAGTGTAGGCAATGATATCGTTTCGTTTCAGTTGAACAAAGACCTCTCCATAGAACGCACAACTCACGGCAATCTGCCGCTTGCATCCACCGGTTTCCCGCGACCTTGACGATGTCGTCGATACATCTGGTGGGAGGCCTACCAACGCTGCGTCTTCCGGTTCGTGGTCGCCACTCGAGAATCTTTCTTCCCCATCGGTTATCGGTTCGTCGAGCGATGTGGGCTGCCTATTGACACTTCAACTTCTGAGAGCTATGTCTATATAATATAGCTAGATTAGGGGTGAAAAAAAAGCCGTGTGATTGACGGACGGAAAGACAGACAGTAGAGTCTTAGTAATAGGATCCCGCGGGCACAGAAACCTAAAAAGCATCTATCATCCTTAAAATATGAATGTACCCACAAAATGAAATTTCAGTCTCAAAGAACAAAACATTTGCCTTTCTAAAGAATTGCGCCAAATGGAAAATGTTCATTTATCAACCGAGACTCTTCAAGTCAACAAACAATGTTTCACAGACGTTCAAATAGTCTACCCACTCCATTATTCGGTGCTTGGATAAGGATGAGAAATTAAATATTTAAGTCTAGGAACGGTCCATTTGGATATTACTAACATACATAACTAAACAAGGTTGAATCTGTCTTCTGGATAAACGAAAGTTCTTTTAAATAACCTTTACATAGGTTAGCATACTTAGCATATTTAGGTATTTCTTTTTTTTTAAGAACATTTTTTATTTTTTATGTAGAGGTTGACTTCCAGTCTATACTTTTATTATAAACGGGTAAAGTTTCTATGTTTGGATGTCCGATTTCAAAAAATATTTCACCAATAGGAAGTAACGTTATCGTCGTAAAAGAGTTATTAATAGTGCTTGCTAGTGCTAATAAGTGCTTATGGATGGGAAGCGAGAGGAAGGCCAAAGAAAATATGGATGGATTGTGTGAGGAATGATATGAATAAAAGGGAGTCGGTGAAAACATGACGGTTGACAAACCGGAATGGAGGAAGAAAACGTGTTGTGCCGACTCCAAGTAACATTGGACAAGGGCAGAAGATAATGATGATGAAGTTGTGCCACGCGAGCAAAATCAAGCTAGTTAATTTAAAAACACCGAAGTTGCTTGAAATTTAGTTAATTGAGTTAACCTAGTAAAACTTACCAAGACGTTATGAAGTAGAGATTGTTGGAACTGAAATTTGTGCAATTTGATGCAGAAACGATAAATCCAATGTTCAATCCTGTTTTAGTTCTTCCACATCTTCTGGAGTGTCAGAGGTGGCGTCAGCTTTTCGACGCAGACAGAAAAAACCTCATGCACTAAGGATGCCACAGAAGAAAAGAGGTTAGTGACCCGTGGCTGCACATAAACTTTTATCTATAGTATTTTACTTCATTAATTTTAACATTTAAAGACTAATTTCGTTAAAACGCTATATTTATTTCATGATACAAACATTGAGTTGCACACAATCAACATTAGTTTAACGGAGACTTTAAATTCATGCCATCCCTTACATTTTGTATGAAAAAGAAAGTGGCGGCATCAATTTAAAGTCTCCATAAAATTAATGTTGGTTTTATGCAACGCACTGAAAGCAATGTAAACTATTGCCATTTACATTAAGAAATTCCACTAAAATGCAGTTATTACAAGAATAAAACCTAATAGCTATCGTCATTTGACCGCTCTTTTGTCTAATACTGTAATAAAAGAAGAATAGTTAGTTGTGGAGAGCAATAATTAGCTCGTGACTAAGTAAAAGCCGTACTTACAGATCGATCGGTCCAGGGTTAAGCTACGCTTGCCGCAATCGGTCTGTGGATGGGTGATCATCCATTACATACCGAGGTCCCTCTGTGCCTCGGAGAGCACGTAAAGCCGATGGTACCGGCTGTCACTCCTAAATCTTTGGCGATTATGGGTAGTCAGAAGTCAAAAAGTCTAACAACCAGTCTTACTAAGGGGTATCGTGTTACCCAGTAACTGGTTTGTGGAGGTCAGATACGCAGTTGCTCCATGTAAAACACTAGTATTCAGCTGCATCCGGTTAGACTGGAAGCCGACCCCAACATAGTTGAGAAAAGGCTAGGCAGATGATAATAAGTCACTCTAAACGAAAATATCTGAATGATGGTCTACCATCGTTTAGAAATTAGCCCGTTAGCGTTTCTGGAGTAGTTGCTCGGTACGGGAGAGACAGTTGTCGAATCAGTGAGCTCGCATTAGGTACGTCACCACACCCCTCCCGCACCGCACAGCTACCTCAGGGACGGTCTCAGATACGCGTTAGGGCCCATTGCTTTTAAACTGGACACGGCAGTTGACGCATTTGATATTGCGAGTTCGATTTATCATCTACAGCATAATCAATATCGTGGCTTCGATAATCCAATAGCGCCCCGATGTTGATGACAGATTGTTTATTCCCAGTTGGCACTACTGACAGCTTGCTTGAAGCTGCCGGGTTGGACAGCTCGGATAGTGGACAACCTTCGGCGCCACCGACACCTACGTCTTACCTCTCCATGCCTTCAGTTAATGCCTTCCCTAGGTGAGTACAATTTTTTTTAATACCAAACTTTCATGAGACGCACTCTCATCATTAAATCATCATATCAGCCTATTGCCGTCCACTGCTGGACGTAGGCCTCGCCCAGATATCGCCAATCAACCCGGTCTTGGTCTTCAACACACTCTCATAGTGGTAGTTCAGTACCTGCAAGCAAACTTCTCGCGTTCTGACCGCTATTAGATATGTGGTCGAAATTCATGGTCTTTGAACTTTTAAACAGTGATGGAGAGCCCAACTTTCTTTCGGTCGCTATACACCTATAAGGGTTGGCCAATTCGGTTCCGGAATCAAATGCGGTCCTTACGAGTTGTTTGTATTCCGAACTCAGGGCATGTAAGCAGTTTGTGCAACTAAGTTTATCACCACATCTCACAGAGAAGAGGCATATGTCCTATCAGTGGAAACACTAATCACTGATGCTTATATGTTTTAAATTTTCCAGAGGCAACGTAGTAGAACCATTATCTCGAATCCTAGAACCGGTGTCAGTTCGCCATCTTGACATTGACACCCCACCATCTACGCCTAAAAAAAGCAAGCAAGACCCGGGTAAGGCTAAGGATGTGGTGCCTCGGAGACAGATGGCGTCGCAGCTGGTCCGGCTCGGGAGTATAGATAAGGATCCTGGAGTTATCGGGCCTTTGGTCTGGGATCTACATTGTCAAAGGATTAAGGATGGTTAGTTTCGACTCTTCTGTACATAAATTATCTGTTTTGTGTGTGTTGAATGTTTATTCTCAAGGTGGGGAAATGTGGCGTCATAAATGGAGTCCTTGTAGCTTCAAATGAGAACAATTTCGAATAAAAAACTTCGCTACACGCTTCTTAAACTATTTCTTAAACAATCAGGAGTTATAAAAAGCCACGCTACTGACACCCACAAGTAAAGTGCGATGAACTCAACCCAGGTGGCAGAACGGTAACGGATGTATCAAAGTTATTGAGGATCCAGTTCAGTATGGCATGTATACTACACTCTCGGACTAGTAAATCAAGCTTATTTTTTTGTTAAAGGTTTATAATTGTACTTATAAATAATCGCGAATTAAAATTTGGAGGAATAAGACATCAAAAGATGGCCAGGGGGCCAAGTCTGCTATTTTTATAATTTCGTCATTCCATCACGATCCCATTGTCATTTTGCTAAAAGTTCGTAACCTGCTAAATTCATAATGGTCGATCATTGACTGTACAATGACACAGTAATCTTTACTGTGACAATGACGTTCTAATGGTAGGTCACTGATCAAAGGAAATGTCAAATTTTTTGCAGATTACCGCCTAAGTCAGTCATTCAGTTGTCATTTTGTACGAGATTACCATTCTATATCATTTCTTTCAATGGCGTGTCAGTGGTTGACCATTGGACAGTCATAATGACGCCATTATATTAGTAGATTACCAAACTTGACAAAATCAACAATTATGAAAACAATGATAGACCATTTCTGACACTATTGTAATAGCAAACTTGAGGCCCAGTTTATCAGCTTCAAAACTGCATTAAGTGTTAAAAGATTTGATTCATCATCATTTTAATGTTCAGACCTCTCTATCCATTGAAATGCATGATGGATTGATTTAGGAGTCTAACAGTGTTTAATAATGATGAATTAAAAAAAGCTTTTTCAAAAACTTTGTCTCGGATTTTTCCAGTATCATCATACTAGCATATTGCCGTCCACACACCACAAAAACATAAACTTACAAACAATCAGACCCGGAACAACTGTAGGCCATGCAAATTTATTCCACGCGGGAATCGAACTGCGCTGTCCTTATCAAATTCTATCTTCCTTCAGCTTCAAAACCGTCCAGTCCTGCCCGCTCAACAGCCTCTGCCCGCAAGGAGCCAGGCCCGTCCCGTATGCGACAACGTTTCAACGAGCTCATGGACGATGCCTTCACGCTGTTCGGCAGCGTCAACTCCAGCCCCAACTCACATGACACGTATACTGTCGAGGAAAGGGATTCTAGAGATAAGGATAAGAAACAAGGTAAGGAATGCAATAGCTGGACTATACAGATGACTCTCTTATAACCTCCAGTGGTGTTGCAAGGTGTCTACTAGTTGAGACCGACACTGGTCGGTTTGCCAAAGTCAACTTTATGTAACAGAAAAATAACGTTAGGTATTCCAAAGCTGAAAAGAAGGTAGGTACTACTATTACCACTACCTAAATTGTTTGTAAAACACTAAAGCAGATCGTTCAGAGCATCGTGTAACACAAATAATAAATCCCTTCAATTACCCAAAACATATCTTCCTCTCTGTCGTTTCACTCTTAGCAGAGCGGTCGTGGTCACGTCGCGATGTCCACTTTGGCGGTTGAGGTGGACATCAGCTCTCCACACGGTCTCCCGCCATCTTTCCCTGATAGTAGACTGTCTGGTGCAGTCAGATACGCGGCTTCCTAATACTGCGGCTTTCAATTGATCAGTCCATCGCATAAGTGATCTACCGCGCGGTCTGATCCAAAAGATACCTACTTTCAGATCCAGGAGAGCAGTTGGCGCAGGCTCGTAACGACAACGTGCGTCTGCCCGGCTCACCATACACTGCCATGGATACCCTGAGGGGAAGATCAGCAGGGCCTGGGTAAACTACTAAATTACAGTTCGATTCAAACTTAATGGCGGCTGTGAAGTGTGCTACCGGCTGCGCAGTACCCCGCCCCTCAACCCCGCTGACACGTGAAATTGTTACCTACTGCGCAACCACTCGCCTCGTGTTCAGAGCCCGCGCCTTTCAGTTTGAATCAAACTATACTACCGGCCAATTTCTCGAAAAAATATTGATGAGACAAAATTATCATGCACACGTAATTTTCTGATTGGTTGACTGAATTGTCTACAACTAATCACAGCAGTTTTCGAGCGTTTGACAATAGGGTATTTTACTCTATATGAGAAAAAATCTATAAATATGTTATTGAGACAGTTTAGGCATAAAGCAGCCGGAAAATGCAAGTTTTAGTTCACAAAATAACAAAATAGATTTTTAAATTCAAATCAAAGTTTTCAGTATAATCTGTTATAAAACACCATGAAATAGTAGCGGCCATGTTATTACGCCGTACGGCTGTGTAAACAGAAAATTGGCAATTATCAGTCAACCGATTGGCGTATATAGGCTTTGTACTTTCATTATTTTCGTAACCAACGTAATTTTTTAATTATTACACCTATTACAAAATATGCTTTTAATTATTTTTAAATTATATAATAATTTAAAAATTAATATTTCGCTGAGCAATATGGCGTCCAGTAAGAGGCGTTTTCGTCAAACTACGCGCGAAATTTGAAAATTTAAAACTTAAATGCACTTATCGATTGAATAAAAATTTGGTTTTTTTTTGGTGCATATTAGCACTACAGAATTTCATTGAGACACTTTTCAAAAATGGGTGTAATACCCTATTTGTCAGATAAATTTTTCGTTCGAGAAGTTAATAATATTTTTCCGTCACCTTTAAGTATTTAGTCGTTGGAAAAATAACTTGATGGTTAAATAAGCGATGAGGATGAAACTCAATCCTATGGGCTCATTTACACAGAATTCAATTTTATTCAACTATCGAATATATAAATAGGTACATGCATATTTCCTATTTGCTCGTTGAATGCCTTCTATTCCTAACACACTTCACTTGGGGTATTTGTGCAAAAATATTCGCCTTATTTGGATTTAAAACAAAATCGACTTAATTTCAATAGCCCTAGGGTATATTATTTTGTATTATCCAAATAATAATATAATGGGGACATTTCACACACGGCCATCTGACCCCATACTAGGGAGACCCTGTACTATGGGTGTCAGACAGCGAAGGCGGAGTTATTAAGGTGAATATTTGCACAAATACGCCATGTAAAGTGCCAGCTTATCGACATTTTGTATTGCGTTAAATAATTGCATGAAATTCAACAGGCTATCAAATCACTCCGTTTATTTACGGGCTTACAGATTCATAATATTTTCTTAAGTTGTCTCACCAATCGAGTTCCACGTGTTTTAGGAAAGCAGGTCCCAGCTCATCTGCGCCTGCGCAGGCCCCCCCGGGCGCGCGGCCCCGCACGTCGTTCAGCAGGAGCGCGGCCGACCGGCGCCTGCCGCCCCCCGCGCGGGCCTGGGGGGACCCACCGCCACAGGTAACGATACACTTTGATGCAGAGGAACTTACCACCAGAGACAGTAATCAGAGTTAACAGACTCTCATTACTGACTTTACTTCAGTTTTTTATCATCATGTCAACCTTTAGACGCTCAGTGCTGGGCCATATAGGTCTATCCCAAGGGGGGATTCAGCCCTAATCGCCATGCGTGGCCGATGCATGTTGGAGATCGCAATATGGTATTGTGAGTGAGTAGTATGGTATGGTAGTGTTATGGTACTGTCCGCTGCTGCCTATCCTCTGGTCAATATCCCTCTGTCGCCTTCTACTACACCCACGGTTAGAAATGGGGTTTTTAAATCAGTGAAAATATGGATTTGTTCATATGGTTTTGTCAATCAGTGAAAATATGGAGCACAACTACCCTAAAAAACACTCTATTTTAGTTCAGAAATACAGATCTGTAAAATAAGATTTTTAGGGTACTTTGAAATCGATAAAGTTTGAGTTTGCAAATGAGTGACGTCACAAGAGCCTGTTGCTATACAAAATGTGGGTGATTTTTTACAGCTCAGTTCATAAAAAGTATGCCAGTTAATTGGTGGTAATCTACTCCTGAATTTAGTATCCGGTAGTATCCGTGAAAACCGGCTTTCGTTGCTGACATTATCAACACTGACTTAGCTCCACAGCTCCACTTTAGGGTTTCTTTATAGTACGAAGTGTTCACAGAGTGAAATTAACAAACTACTGTATGACTTCGCTAAAGTTTAACATTTCATACAAATATTTACCTTATTGAGATGGGAATAATACATGATTCGTACAAGCGAACATGAATATAAGCGTTTCATGGGCTCCTTAATCTAATGACAGTAATGATCATAATGTAATATGGCACGTTTAATTTACAAAGTATTACAAACAAACAGAATCTTGACCAAATCCTCCTACATAGAAAACAATAATTATTATTCAAGAGTTTGTCCTAACATAGTTACGACACGACTACTACTCTTAAAAACAAACCTTAGGTACAATAGGGTATTTTACTCTATACGAGAAAAAATCTATAAATATGTTATTGAGACAGTTTAGGCATAAAGCAGTCGGAAAATGTAAGTTTTAGTTCATAAAATAACAAATCAAATTTTTTAATTCAATTCAAAGTTCTCAGTATTTTTAATCTGTTATAAAACACCGTGAAATAGTAGCGGCCATGTTATTACGCCGTACGGCTGTGTAAACAAAAAATTGACAACTGTCAGTCAACCGATTGGCGTAATATAGGCTTTGTACTTTTATTATTTTCGTAACCAACGTAATTTTTTCATTATTACACCTATTACAAAATATGCTTTTAATTATTTTAAAATGATATACAATTATCATATTTAATATGAGCTCATTTGATACAAAACGAACTGACGTCATTTACGTTGAGCATTAAGGCGTCCAGTAAGAGGCGTTTTCGTCAAACTACGCGCGAAATTTGAAAATTTCAAATTTAGATGCATTTTTATGGCACTTATCGATTGAATGAAAATTTTGTGTTTTTTTTGGTGGCATATTAGTACTACAGAATTTAATTGAGACACCTTTCAAAAATGGGTGTAATACCCTATTTTACCAATTATCCTCCTTGACAAGATTGTGCTATTTGTTTTACTAATACAAAAAGTTTACCTAAACAGCTGGGTGTCGGGGTATTACTAAACACGTAAGTTTATAACACAGGCAATAAAAAAATCAACTCCTGAACACAGCTCCTTTCACACAGCAATGGGACGCCAACTCCATGATAATTTAACGGTGGTAGTCCCTAGGTGCTCGGCCAACAGTCAACCCAGCGCTGATCACGACCGAGGGCCGACTACCGGTTGAGGACCCAGCCATTCCCCTAATATCGGCCATCAAGACAGAGATACAGCGCATCAAGGAAACTGCCAGTAAACCTAACACCTAGCCAAACTGAAGAATTTTTGTAGGATAGATCATGTTTGAAGAGTCAGATCTAAGAAAATAAATAGGTAAATAAGGGTCTTTGTTGTTACATAAGGAACTTCGTATGTAAGTTATTTTTAAAAGGATTTTATTTGGACTTCTTTGCTTGAAGTGGTCCTGTGTCCAAAGCTCAAAAGCTGCATAGCAAGTTGATTTCCTAACCAGTTATAATTATGTTATTATATGGTTATCACAAATGTTACATAATAAGTTAATCAGTGATAAGTATTAGGGGTCTTTGAATTTTAACGATTGGTACTGGATTGGTGCGGCGCCGCAGTGGTGCAGGTGGACTGCACACGGATGGTTGATTTTTTCTTCATATAGTTGACGCGTAGAGAGCACTGCGACACCGGTGCCGCACAATTACAACGGCTGGACGACAAACGACATCTGTATGAAGACAACCGTCCGAGTGCAGCACCATAGATGAATATAGTCTATGGAGCACGGCTACCGCACCACTCCAGCGACGCAGTAGTCTCTATAATGAAAGAACCCTTAAGGGCCTGTTTCACTGCTAATAAGTTTTGAATAAATTATTTAGCAGATCATCAATACTACTACTCCGTTTTTAGGCCTCCCACATAGGTAGTAGTCACGCCAACAAAGTGGAAAAATAGACGTTCAAAGCAAAACTTTCAACAGCTAAGTAGGCTTTACAAGTCTACGAATAAAAGTAGACAAACTTAAAAAACTGGAACAAATTTGTACGCGTATAAGAGTGAGATGGCAACTACGGAACGCACTTGTTTGGTTTTTGAATTCAGTTCCATTAGAAAGGTGGTGAAACAGGCCAAAAGTGCAGGTTTTTGAATTCAGTTCCATTTGAAAGGTGGTGAAACAGGCCAAAAGTGCAATTTTATAATTAAATATATTAATGTTATCATGAATCTCTGTATTATGTATTTTTATTACTCTTTTTTAACTTGTTGAATTGGTTTTTACAAACAAAATGGTTATGGTTACTGTCTGACAGCTGACACCCATAGTACAGGGTCTCCCTAGTTTGGGGTCAGATGGCCGTGTGTGAAATGTCCATACATATTATTCATTTTAATGCATTATTTTCATTTGTTATTTTATTGTGTTATTGACAAAAGTTGTTTCAATGAATTTTATTGATGTATGTACGTGGTCGTGTAACTAGACGTAAGTATTAGCAAATTGATAACTATAAAAATCACATTTATACATAAAGTTGTAAGTAAGAGTATTACGAAATAATGTTTGATGCCAATTACTGTAGTAGTTTACTCAACTAATCTACCTGAACTATTTGGGATCCTGTTTATAAATCTCTTTATAATAAAACTTTTGAACTCTTATTGTATTTTGTAACTTTATTACAATACTTCCTTAATAAAAGTCAGTATTTGAAAGTGCATATTTATTTTGTACTTAAATTGCTTTATAAAAGTATCTTAGTAATACATAGTCTTAAATAATATAACTAACATAAATATTTACATACATTTAAGAAGTCACCTGAACTTTTTTTCAACAAACTGAAACAATCGGATCTCCTCTTTGGTTTCTAATATTAAAGAAGCAGAAAAATGAAATATTAGTGGTGACAGTTTCAAATGAAGTAAAGAATTGCTTCCACACACATTAACATTAATAAAAGTTAACAAATAAAAAAACAGATCACACTATAATTTTGGAATCAAAACGGTTAACAAATTCCACGAAATCACGACACTATACTAATCCAGATAACTTGTTATATCAATATATTTACACCTAGCCTCTATTATACACAGTTAAATAATTGATTTCCTAAAGACATTGCCATATTGGGAAGGCTAAGATACCATAATCATTTGCAGGGTGGACCTTAAAATACGAAATGGAATCTTTATAAGATCAATTTTTGTCTGTTACAAAGACGTTTTTTCGTCTGCCGTCGATGTCTAACCTGCTATAAAAATGTATGGCGGCCTCATAGAACATCTACACTACAATACAATTCAGTCCAAAGTTGTATGATCACATCCGCACATTGGTAAGTCTTATTTATTGACATCACACATACACAATGACTTGTACATTGTGTGTAGTCAGACTTCACAATTGAAAGTCACACACAGTTCACCAGTTGGTCTCCTTAGCATTCGTCTTCCTCTGCCGAGTGCTACGCAGACTGCAGAGTCTGTGGCGCTAGTCGCCTCCACTGAGTCGGTTGCTGCTCTTGACCCTCGTCATCCTTAAAAAAGAGATTATAAATAAACTACCTAAACAATCCTTGGCACATTTTCATGAAAAATACATGGTTAAAATGGTGCTTGAAATTACACCAGCACCCATACCCATTCAGCAACACTGTTGGCATAAATAGTTATGGTGGTAGTACAGATACCAGCACATCAAGCCATACCAAACTGTCAATTTTCCCCAAATTAATATGAACCTTATTATTGGGCAATAAAGTTGAAAATCTATCAAAGAAATTTGACAGGTTGTTGTAGATTGATGTGCTGGCCTCTGTACTTACCCCCTTCCACTAATAATCACTAACAAAATCTAACTAAAATGAGTATTCCTTTCATTTTTAATACATAAAAACTCATTATTACCTGTATAATTGTAATTGAAACAGTATCTGGTTTGATGTCTTCTAATAATTTCTGATCCTCGTTGATTTGCTCCACCATATTCTCCAAGTTCCTGTAATGCCAGCACATTCCAAACAAATAAATATCAAGTTTTTATGACTGTAGTACAAAAATAATTCAATATAGAAATACAGAGTGTAAATGGCATTATAAACTCACTTTCTGCTGCCTGAATGGAACCTGCCTCCTTCACCGCGTATCCTGTTCATCGCGTGTCTGTGTCGTGACTCGTGCAAATATTTCTGAAAATAGATACCAATCAAGCCTTTAAAAAGATAAGGTCACAATTAGGACACTCTAAGATCAGGATAAAGGGACATAGATGATAACTTGTAGAACAATATGTGATGTTCAACTCAGGAATCTAGAATACCCCAAACTTACACTTGACTATAATTATGTCAAGTATAAGTTTGGGGTGTAACTACATTTTTCTATACTTTTCGAACTTGATGCAGTGCAGATGGATTTTGGTAATATTCTGCGATGATGAAACCGGCGTCACTTTTTTTTTAATAATAAGTACGATAATCATTTTAAGATTGACACAAGCCCAATTTCTCCCTTTAGCAAGTAGTAGTTTGTATGACAAAGTCACACTTACAGGTCTCTCTTTAGGTATCTTCCCTTGCTCATGTAGCTTGGCTCTGGCGGCGCGTCGCTTGAGGATGCGCTTGTACTGTCTAGCATTCACGTATAGAAGCGGTTCCTCATCAGAGCCAGCTGCTGAGGAGCTGGCGCCCTCAGTCATTGATGCGCTTGTGCTAGCATTGTTGTTGCCGCTGTTTACCATCTGAAATTATTGGAGAGATGTATAAATACATAAACATTTGCGTGAAAACTGAACATAAAGCTGTAATATACAAAATCTTTTTTATTAAGGTTTGTTTACAGTGGTGAAAGATTATTTTGAAATCTGTGATCGTAATTATGAAACCTACCATAACAATGTTAGGTTGATTGACGATCTGCTGCGCCTGTACTGCGTTGCCGACGCCCGCTACTTGCACCAAATTTCCGTTCAGGTTGATCACTGAACAACATAGATTATGTAAATTAAAATGAAAATTATTAATTCTAACTGCTTTGTATTACAATATACTACTTTACTATCTTTACTATAATGCTCTAGAGAATCTTATTGAACTATCTAGAGCACCCAGGCATAAACTTGACATATTGAGTTACAGAAAAAGCTTGGCTTATTATTAGCACTTTGTCTCTGTGATTCAAATATTAATAAAAATATTAACAGGTTTTAATGCACAAGATATTGTGACACTGTTGTGCCCACAAAGGAATGAGATACTTGCACTAATTCATTTTACATAACATGTTAGTGCATACTTGTGCAAGTAAAATTCATGCAAATATATTGTAATGTGTGGCGCGCATGGCATAAAACTTATAATAATAAGTTACTCACTGGTAGGTTGGTGTATAATCTGGTGTTGATCTATAGTAGGCTGGGTATTTGTGGCTACCGGCTGATATATGAAGGTTTGTCCATCAGGGGTCTGAACCAATTGCATAGGCTGAATATTTCCACCAGCTGTAAAAAAATTAAAACAAGTACATATTGTTAAAAAAATAGCAATCATAATAAACATGAGTACATTTTACCAGTTGCTAAGCAAATAGTAACATTTAGATAAATAAAGTTTATTTTTTGCTCAAGTTTTTGTTGGCTTTGGGTAATAACTCACTGTACATTATTTAGTAATTCACAGCACCAGAGCCTCTAGAAGTGGCAATGCTTTAACCTGGCAAAGTTTGTTTTATACACTCTTAGCAGTTTGCCCACTGGCTTAATACTTTGACTAAAAACTTGAGTAATCCTTCTGGCAGGAAAAAACTGGTACAGATTAAATGAGATCTACCTTGAATGCTAGATATTGGCACTACTTGCAACTGTTGGAGCTGCTGGCCACCAGGCGTTGTTACCTGAAAATATAAAAAAGATCTTGTTAAAAACTCCTTGCTTCTTACCCATAAGCTAAATATGTGCTGAGTTGTGGAGTTGCACACACCAGCTTGGTGTACTAGTCTGATTAGATGAAGCTATGGGTAAATTATGAATAATACTACTACCTGGATTTGTTGTGTTCCGATCTGGTTGCATGTACAATTAAATATATGTTAACATTAAAATAAAAATTGACAAAACATTTTTAGGAGTTTAAAAATAAAGACTTATTTTACTCATAAAAAATATTATTTTAATTATAGCTTAAATAAATTAAACACTATAATTTTACACATTATATTTTTGTTTAAATATTAACCCAGTTGTTACTGAAACTTTTTTTATTCAATATTACAGTATTTTTTTAGTATTGTTTACTTTGATGCATAAAGTAAACAGAAAAATACCAAAAAAAAATTTGATCTTTAAAACAATTGGTTGCTGTAAATGGGTTAAAAGGAAATTAATTATTGAAATACATAAGCTTAAATTGAATGTAAGATGTAAACCTATAGTGAAATGATTTCTGGTGAATGATGAATTTTATGTTAACTGTGGTCATCTATAGATAGAGGTCCTCAATAAATATATTGTAATACAACCTGTATAGAAGGTCCAGTAGAAGGTACAGCATGCACAACAATCTGTTGGCCGTTCGGTCCCTGTATCATATGTGGAGAATTGTTCATCTGTAACACCTGCAATTGCTGCCCGTTTATCGTCATCACCTGAGCTCCATCTGAGCTCTGAATCTGTGCGTGTTCCATTGTGTGAAATCACTCTGTAAAAGAAAAAATAAATTTATTCACCTTGATGTAAACAGCTGTTGTATGATAGACCAAGTTAGGTCAGTGGGTCATAACAGATATTTTTCTTGGATATTATTTTTCTAATATTTTGGCTCATGTTCATTATTTGAGGCCTTTGCCCACCAAAAGGACATTACGGTCAGTGGGTCGTCTGGACAGCCTAGATAGACAGATTTCCTCAGAGATCAGGAAGTAACATACTAAACACGTAAACAGAAATATCATTGACTTCCAATTGAGCTTCCAATAATAAAATGCATGCGTCGCACTTGGATTGTCGTTCTCGTCTGTCTTGTACTGTAGATTAGCTTCAGCTTGCTTCACTTGCTTGAAGGTTGCACGATAGCACTCCAGGAGATTTTTGATCTTGCCGAATGGACCAGTCAGTCAGCTAGTTGACTTATTACTCCCAGTCATTTCCTATCTTCCTACCTATCATGGAAAGGCCCAAAACCCAAAACGAAAACTTCCGTCGAACTGAATAATATCACAGGGAAATCAACACGTCACTGCTACGAGGCCAAGGAGTGCAACGTAATCAAAATGGCTGCTGCTTTTCAAGTAATTTCGCCCGACATTGTTATAACATTTACTGGAAATCCCATATTTTTCGTGTTATCCCAAACATTTACCGGTACAGCCATCACAAGGGAATATTCGGCGAAAATAAATTGTAAACTTACATTGGGTCCTCACTGGTTTTTCAATGATTGGTTGACAAAAGATAGACCAATGGCCGAAGTCAATGATCGCAAGAACGCAGTAGATTGGTTCGGCGCATTACCACTCCCAAAGAAGCGCGCTCGCTCAGCTATCCAATCGTTCACGTAATTAATACATTGTCTATGGTAGAATTTAGCCTATCTCGGGGAAGCACAAAAAAAAATATTGTGTTGCACTTCTTGAACCTGAACATATTGAACATTGAACATTACACGGCATTACACTATACAATTTTTAGGAAATCGGCAGGTATAATCGTAGTTAGAACAGATTGGATCCGATTTAGTGTAAATTATTGGTGGTTTACTAAATTGAATTCTAAATTAGTCCAGTTTAGAATTCAATTTAGTGTAGTGTGATCACTAGCTAGCAACTTAGGTTCTTAAATTGATTTCCTACAAATTGTATAGTGTAAAAAGCACTTATAAAGTTCCTAGTATCAGTATCTGAAAACAGTATTTTACCAGCAGTATGAGCAGTTTACGATACGTTAAAATTATGATCTGTAATAAGCTCGGTTGTCTCGACTTGTTTGTCCGTATATTTTTCTCAATAGCTCAATTTAGCATTATCTTTCCCCTTCATTATAGCCTACCATTTCGGTTACAAATAGCTATCATATCAGTTTAAAAACTATAACAGAGAAAAAGAAAGGAATTTCCAACGTGTAGGTATGCAGTCACTCTCTAAACTTGGTGAGATAGTGGTCAAATAACCAGTCATCAGCTGGTCACTGGTCACTGGCGATCATTAGTGAATGATAAAGCTGATTAACGATTGATTGCCATTTGCTACTAAAAATAGCTGAAATTCGCGTAAACATAGAGCAAACATTACAAAAGATTTTATTACCGCGTTTACATTCAGCCATTTCCGTTGCCGCTTGCCCTGCCGTACATATTTCCCCAAATATTGCTGTGGCAACGTCGTCGTTAATGGAAATGAGTGTTTGTTTACAATACGGTCAACGTAACTTGGCGCGTCTGAAGTTAGCTGTTTGGCTGCGCAATGGAACTTTTAGGAACGAAATTGTCTACTGCGCAGCTAATCGGCTAACTTCAGACGCGCCAAGTTACGTTGACCGTACTGTACATTGCCGCTTCGTATGTATTTTCAATTCGACTCTGGGCAATGGATAACGTGGAAATTGTCGGAGCGTCGGCGCTCTGCCTTTTAAATAAGTTTAATTAATGATTTACAAGTTTGAAAAAAAAATTTAATTCAAAAGAGAGAGACGTCGTCGTCAGAGGAGATCGTAATTTGATGAAAATAAGACTAATAAGATATAAGACTTATAAAATTAGATATAAATTATGTACTAAATCATAAACGATAAAGGCCTACGCAGACCGGGACGATATAGCAAGGGATTAATTTTTTTGCTAATGAACATTCAAACGTATCGATGTGTAAGTACAAAATAAATTGCTATGCTTTAAAATTATGCTGTGGCATCCCTTTCGATGCCACGGTATAATTTTCATCACCCTTTAAATAAGATTTTGATTTTAGCTCATCTTTATTGGCGCTCTCAAAGTTCACACTAATCCGCTTCGAAGCATCGTGAACTTTGTTTCAGTTTGTGCACTGCGATGGATTCCATATAATTCGTTCATTTGAAAAAAGTTCCATAAACTTCAGAATCTTTACGTTACCTACTCCATTCCAATGGCATGATGAAGGCGGCTCGTAATTAAATCGCTAGCTCCCTCACCTGACTGCGCACTCGCTCCCACAGCAGGTCAGGCTGCACGTCTATCTCTGTGTTGTATTGCTGTGCCCCATGTTGTAGCTGTTATCTAACATAGACATCGCTAGCTCCCTCACCTGACTGCGCACTCGCTCCCACACGAATTGCAACATGCCTGTCAGTCACGTTCACGCGTTCGCTTCCACAGAGTACCTACATTTTATTATAGTCGCTTCCGACTAAGCGAGCGGGAGAGCTACATCAGCTACACGTAAACACATCTTGCCGATCGCATTGCCGCGCTTTGATGTCCGCAAGAAAAACCACCAAATGGGGAATAGCCAGGCAATGCGAACGGCAACGTCAAAGGCAATGGAAATGAGCTGTTTACATTCTCGCATTTCCCAGTTTATTCCCCATGATCCTGCTAGTAATTGCCGCGGCAATGGGCTGAATGTAAACGCGTTATTAGACTCACTAAACGCAGAAAAAGGAAAAAACGTTAAAAAACTTAGAGTTGTCTATGGATATTATTCTATTTTGAATTGAACAGTGTTCCAGAAACTTCTAAGAAATAAATACTAATATCTGTAACATAATGTGCGCCATTCTTTTCACGGTCGCGCAATTTATACTCTTCAAAAATGAGATGATACTATTCTCAGATGCTTAAAAATCTGTGGTAATGAGAATTTTAGATGAAATAGTTTATGATTGCCATTTTGTTTGGCATTTGGCGAAAACGATGCTTTTGTTGTTCGTGAATAAGATTATTTTGTAACAAAACAGTGACTTTTTTGTGAATTGATCTGCGGAAATTAATCGTAACAAACGCTGTCGTATCACGTAAGATGAATTCGACGATATCTGATGATTTAACCCGTGAGCATTTAACATTTGAGGCAGTGAAGTGTTTAAGTAGGTTATGTTTTAGATATCGAAATACGTCATGATTCAATTGTTTTTTAGATGAAAATTCAAAAATATTGGTAATGTTGTGTTATTTATTCCAGAAAATATATCTTCGAACAGCCATAATATTACTAAAGTGTACAAGGAACTATTAGAAATAAACTTGTCAGTAGCAGCATACGTTGAAGAGAGCAAGAAGCGACTCGCAGGAATTCGCCTGGACTTGGCACACGACGCGAAGTGTTCTCAGAAAGTTGTTGAAATATTATCTGATAAATGTAAGTAGGTAGTATATATTTTTTTTGTTTACAATCAACAACAACAACCCTTGCCCAATTTTGCCTAAATTGTAGTTCAGTATAAATGACCTCGCACTATCTTATGTATCTTTTGCTTTCATCTTATATATAAAATTCTCGTGTCACAATGTTCGTTCTCGTACTCCTCCGAAACGGCTTGACCGATTCTGATGAAATTTTGTGTACATATTAGGTAGGTCTGAGAATCGGCCAACATCTATTTTTCATTCCCCTAAATGTTAAGGGTTAGGGTAGGGTAGGTGTAGGTAAATAGGCAGGTAAGTAGGTAGATCGGGACAGGACCACGTCTGTCGGGTCAGCTAGTTATGGTATATAATACTAGCGACCCGACCCGGCTTCGCATGGGCCTATAGCCTTCCTCGATAAATGGACTATCCAACACAAAAATAATTTTTAATACGAACCAGTAGATCCTGAGATTAGCGTGTTCAACCAAACAAACAAACTCTTCAGCTTTATAATATTAAGTATAGATAATGAAAGCATAATATATGCAGAATATTGCACATTTACCCATGTATTTAACAAAACTGTTGTACTCTACTATAAATTGATTATTAACATTACGCCCTTCATGTTTTCCAGAAAATGTCCCCACCAACCACTCCTCGTAAACGTAATGCCCAATCAAAATTCAAAACATCAAAAGAGAACAATAATAATACGAGCAACAAGTACTCTGAACGCCAACAAGCAAGGGCCTTCATAGCATGGTACAAACACATGATAGATCATGAACGGTCCAACTTAGTACTGTATCTATCTGATGATGCAATGTTTGAGTGGTTTGGCCGAACAGTTAAAACAAAGAAAAAAGTTACAGCCTTCTTAAAATATGACATGCAATGTTCTCGTCATGATTTCACTACAGTAGAAAGTATAGATAAGATTCAAAGCAGGCATGAAAGAGTACAAAGGTTTGTATTAATTTTAAGTATTGAATAAAATAGGTGCTTTTATGATTTGGTTTTCTTTTCTAGACCCTGCTTTCCACCTATTTCCTACTAATAGTCAAAAGCATAAAACTGATAAGCTAAAAGTTTATCTGCATGCTAAAATCGATTGCACATAATAAATTAGTATCATCTATAACTTACCTAATTTTTTTGCCTGGGAACACTGAGCCTATGTTGAAAATTTGTAATTTAGTAAGAAATATGTACATTACCCAAAAATTACTACTCTAAAAAACTGTAGACTTATTTTTTTTCTTATTTATTTTGGTTGGTTTGACATAATTAGCAGTGTTGCTCAAATTTTTGAGTTGTGAGAATATTTTCTCATTAATAATTTATAATTTTCAGAAAAGATGATTCAATCCTGGCTAGTCCACTCCATTCCCCAGAAATTATCAGAACAAAAGACAGATGTTACAAAAAGCAGCTCAGGTCCGACTGCAACAGTCCAGAGTGGGCTGAGGGTTGCCAGCCTCGAGACGAGATTAGCATAGACAAAAAACAAAAGACTGACAAGACTGGGTCTCATGAAGAAAATAGCAATGGAACAGACCATAATCTTTTGAAAAGGTCACACCCTGAGGAGGATTTAGAAATTGGTAGCCAAGGTGATGGTTTACCTAAAGTGAAGAGGAAGTGTGTGCTGGTCACACCTCCAAACCTTGAATTAGGACAAGGCGATTGTCTTCCGTCTACCAGTGGTACAGATTCTGATAGATCACATGATGCACTAAATGCTCAGTTGCCAAGATTAGCTGTAGAATGTAATGGTTACATAGAATTTACTAGAACTCGGAACAGTCGAAGCACTGATGCTATGAAATGGGAAAGAAAGTGCAAAGTACAAATTAGTTATTCAGAAGACCCTTTGAATGTTGGAGAATATATTATTTGGGCATTACGGTACACAGATGAGAGCAAATGCAGAAGAAATCTGTTGGCTGCCTTTGAGGAAGTTGCTAAAGAAGAGGAACTTAAAAAGATTTAAAGTTAGAATTCATAAATTTTACCATCAAATTCATTAAAGGCACAAGGTTGCCATTTTACAAATTGTTGTTAAGGCGAAAGTGCTAGGATAGCCCACGAAATTCTAAATTTCTTACGTTTTTGCAATTTGCATCTCAGTAGGTTATAATGGTAAAAAATACTATTTTCTACTGGAGATAATTTCATGCAAGCTATGTTTAAATAGATACAAATAAAGTCTTCCTTAATGTCCTTGAAATATTGCAATTTAGCATACAATTATGTTTTGTATTATAGCTACTGTTTACCTACTACTCTACATTTTAAAACAATTAGGTACACAAATAAATTTGATGGTAAAATAAAAATCCATTTGAATGGAAGCAATTTTATAAAATTTTATAACCATGTGATATGAAGATATTGTATTTTTCTATGTTATAGCATTTATTTTAAAGTACCTATGTTTATGATACTGATTGTTTACAATGTGACCAACTGTACGTCTTAACATGAATTTGTACACTAGTAATAATTTTATAACAAATATTTTATTACTGTACTCTTTAGACTTGACCAAAGTTTTTAACCCCATTTTAGTCTCTTAAGTAAGGAATGTTGGTTTCAATGTTATCATAATTCGGGTAGTCAAAGTTCGTTTTTCGCTAGGAAGGCATGATTTCGGAAAAGTCCCACTCCATACCAAGACAACACCTGCACGCGTAGCATGGACTACGGTATGTCTACGGAAGAATAGACATACTGACAGCAAGAATAGACAAGTCAGTACAGTCTGTCTATTCTTCCTGTCTGTATGTGTATTCTTTCGTAGACATTGCGTGGTTATGCTACGCGTGCCGAAATGAGGATGCATGTTTTCCGATCCCTGGTCATTATACCCTGTGAGACATATCTACTATGTACTGACGTACCTTGTCTTTAAATAATTTTACCTTATAACTTTAGCTAAGGTTTTTATAAATGAAATGCCTGTTATGTCACTTGACTGTCCGAAAAATATGCTTTATGAGTTTATTTCAAGAACTACTAAACACATTTCTTGGACATTCAATTTAAGCAAGAATAACTGAAGTTACTTGATATGAATTTTCTTTTTATCTCTATGTAAAACCAGGAAACGTCAGTTATGATTTTTAATACTTATGTCTGATTAACAGTTGGTAGATTTGATTGACACCATTTTCATCATCGATGTTTCATGCCACAAAATAGGTAACTTAAATATTAATATCTTGTACGTTCATAGCAGCCGCGGTCATAAAATGCGGCAATTAGATGAAAAGACTAAGCGCTAAATGTTCACCGTCCTACTCGCACACTTTATGACTGCAAAAAGCTAGCAGTCTAATAGCAAAATGGTTTTGGTGAACTTTATTAATTCAGAATCATTCTAATTAGCAATCCTAATTGACGTTTCCATTGCCTTTATTAAGATCTCTGTAAATTCCACTATTCTCTTTACCACCGACTTATCGCTTGTATTCATTAGGATAGTTTTAATTATAATTGATTAGTACTAGAACTTAATTGTGACTCGATCTTGTTCATGTTATGAAAGTCATAAAATATTATCTCTGCGACGTCTTTCTGCGAATGTTTCTTGCGTGAAATGTGCTTCATTTTGTTGGCAACTCGAAATCGTAATTATTTGATTTCATACTGGATGATTGTAATGCTGGCATTTCACTTGGTGTATTTGTTCATATATTGGGCATTCAAAATATACCCAATCAGATTTAGTTCATTTTGGATTAGCGAATTAGCGCTACCAACAGAATTAATCTCATGAAATGATCAAATTAATTACACCAATCATGGTAATCTAATTACTAGCTTTATGTACCGGGTTATAGCCGTCTCACAACCATAACTTGACTGAAATGTGAGCTGTAATCTTGTTTTATACAGTATATTTTCAAAATGTTAGTAGTCATACACTTTTGGGCTACCAGAAATGTTACCGTACGTAACACAAAAAAAAGCTTACATTTCAATGTTTCACTTGAGTAGAGTTGTTTCGGTGTGCGATGGCCATAAGTGCGCTATATCTGTCAGTTGACAGTCCGACTATTTACTTTATTATGTTTTTGACCTAAGGAGTTCGGCAAATGGATTGTAAATGAGATTGCCAATAGTGCGTTGTTAGTTTTAACTACTTTAAGTTTTATGTTGTTAACTCATTACTTGTGAAGTAATGGCGATGGGAATATTTTTGTTTTGATTATGCTAGAGATGTATAAGGTAAATAAAACTTGTTTAGAAATACTAAAGACTTTCTTTTATTTAAGAACCTACCTATAATAAGTACTAATGGTGGGCATACACGAACAGCTCGAGCAGTTAGGCATTGACCGAAATACACAGAGCACTCGAGCAGTCATAGTCTTGTCAACTGCTTGAAGCTGCCGTCGGTTTCAACTGCTTTTACAGCTTTTATAGGCGGGCGTGTGGCGCACGCGACGTCGAAGTCCTAGAAGTGGAAGCACTGGAGGAGGCGATAACTTTGCATTGCCTGGCAACTGCTACACCGCGGAGACTGCATCGTTAACTAACCGCTTGGGTCGCTTGCAAGTATCGTAATATCAACCTTACTCGTTACACACTGACTACAATAGTCTATTCTGTGGTTGTAACCATAGCTACAGGTGCATTGAAGGAGTACTGCCTGCACCTTCGTGGAATATCTGGCTAAATATTACGACTATTAATTGACCTGTTTGGCACCTGCAGTTTCTCTTTGCCGATCATTTTCTATTCTAAGGCTAAGTAACATTTTTTTTTTAATCTGTGCCCACCCTAGGAATTGCCTCCTGTATCTTGGATATGTTTATTAACATAACAACTTCCTGTAGGTCATACAAATATATGTTCCGTGCGGGAATCAAACCCGCGACACGCAGCGCTGCAGCCAATCGTTCAGCCACTGCGCCTAGCGTGTCGTCGAAGTTATATAAAAGCCGTACGAATTGATCGTCATGGTTAAGCTACGCTTGCCGCGGTCGCCATTGTCCCCTAGCGGTAACCATAGGAATATGTTTAAAAATCTGTGTGAGTGACACGGATTTTTCACCAGTGGTGGCAAATGCAAATAATTTAGAAAGTTGTGACGCTGTCCTCCAGTGGTCGTCAAACAAGTGGAGAATCGGGAATCGATGATTTAATTGTATGGCATAAGGCTCGCGTAGAGAGTATAATAACAATATGTTCCTTGATAAGGCTGTGGTCACAGAACAGAACAGACCGCCAACATTGGAAAATGTAGGTACCTATTTTAAGTTGTACAGCAGTGGTACATTATAGTAGTAGAAGCAATGATATTATATTAAACAGATATGTTATGAGCGCCCAATTTTGAAGATTCAAAAACGTCCTAATTGGGACGTATTGCCTTTAGTCTGCGTCACGCATGGCGACGAATGGTACGCTTTGTTATATTTGGAGTTTAGAAAAAAGAAAGAAATGGAAGTACATTGTTTCACGTGAGTAAGACAAGGACGCGTTCACTCCGGACATAGAATAAAAGTACAGATGCGATATCGTAGGCAGTAAAGTCATTGTTTACCCACAGTTCTGTTTTTCTTTTTTCTAACCTTGTAATATTTAATCATTTTGTTTTATTCAATCATTTATATAGGTACCTAATTAGCAATTAAACAATATGACAACAGATATTTATTATCCTTTCTTCGTTAAGGTTATCCAATGAGATCTGGCTTCAAGAATGGATCGCATTTGTTCGTAAACAAAGAAATTAATTTTATTACAAAATAAATATTTTCTACTCTGTATATTATTATAATTATATATTCTATTATACATTTAGTCCTGTTTATTAGTTGTTATAGGTACAAACCGCGTGTATAAATGTACTCGCGGTTTGTACCTTCTGTCTCGTTAAATTTTGCTAGTCTGTGATGCCAAGACGCAGTGATTGGTGGCCAGGATAATGCCCGTTTATATTCACGCGCAATTGACAACACTGTCTCTTTTTTTCTTGTTGGTTTTTTCAAGCCATCCCTTTTCAACATTTTGACTTGTAGTGAATTGTAAAATGAATGAAAAGTGTAAATGTGTGCAGCCGCTGCTGCGCGGAACACTTTTCAACCGACTTCAAAAAAGGAGGAGGTTATCAATTCGTCTGTATTTTTTTTTTTTTTTTTTTATGTTTGTTACTTGATTTCTCGGGACTGGGTGAACCGATTTTGATGATTCTTTTTTTATTTGGAAGCCAGTGCTTCCCGTGTGGTCCCATTTTGGTCCAGGTCTGACCATGGCATCCATGAGAAAACCGTATAAGTCTTAAATTTGCATTAAGTATGTGCGCGATTTGTTGCGCGATTTCTCAGGCAAACGTAAACCGATTTTGAAAAATATTTTTTTTATAGATACGGTACGCTTCAGGGGTGGTCCCATATAAATTTTATAGAAATTGATTCAGCACTTTTTGAAAAATCAACAAATACCCAAAAATTTTACATAGACGACGTTTTAGTTTCATCAATCTTTGTAGTAGTTAACTTTCAATCTCTTCTTAATAGATTTGAATGAGAAGGAGGTACTAAAAAGCGGAAAATAAAAAGCTTTTTACAAAAAAGACAACCGCCTTCAAAAAGTGAAAAATAACTTTAGCACAGAACACACATTGACTTTAGTTTCGGAAGTCGGTGGCAATACAAAACAACAAACAGAACAAAGCCACTGAATTTCGAAACTAAAGTCAATGTGTGTTCTGTGCTAAAGTTATTTTTCACTTTTTGAAGGCGGTTGTCTTTTTTGTAAAAAGCTTTTTTTTCGTTTGTTTTGTGAGTGTATAACATATCTGTTTATTAGAATATCATTGAGTAGAAGCGATACGAATGGAATTTTTCTTATCTTCTTGCTTGTTAGCGTTAAAAACTGCATAAACTATTAGTTAAGGTGGTCATGCTTAATAAAAGAGCACTAATAAAATAGGAAAAATCTATACAATTTATTCCTCAACTATACGAAACAATACAGTATACTAACATTGCTCATAATAATTATCATTACGTAAATAACAGGACGACGTAGGTACCTAATTCAAAACATTAAGATTTCCTATTTAGGTACGGTTTTTATTATTTATTCCAATAATATCATTGATTCCAAACCGTTTTTTTCTTTACAATAACGACACAATTTCGAATTATAAATTACTGCTAAGAAAATTGGATTCAAATTCGAAAATTGAGCAAAATGTAAAGCTGGGTACTGACTGGCGTTACGGGGCGTAATATAACGTGTTGCACAGCGTGTGTTCGTGCAGTCAGTACGGGGAAACAAGGCGCTCGTAACGAGGATATTACTCGCAGCGAATGGTACATTACGGCCTGTAACACCGGTCAGTACCTACCGACCTTAATAGAAATTAAACATGTCAGATCTACTTAAATACTCTTTGCTGGCACCATCATGGCTTTTTTATAACAAGGGTGTAAAAGACAATATAACCAAAAGTCATAATAATGTTCTTTCTACCAGCGGCAGCGGTACATTTCTTCTGTTCTTTACTTTATCTGTATCAACCTTTTACATGCTTTTTACAAATAAAAAAAAGTTAGTATTGCCATAACTGAACTTCCCCTGTACTATAATTGCTTGCGCCGGTAGGTAAGCACAAAGTTTTGCGCGCGTTCCTTTGCGTGCTACCACAAACAATAAATTTTCGCGCCGAAAAAGCTTTTATCACATTTCAGCAATAATTTTTACATTAGGCTTATTTAACGCCCATGTGATGTCTTTTAACACCTCGTGTAAATCTAGACAAACAATCAATACTTGTGATATATAAAATATATTATGTAAAATTATTGCTAAACAAGCATGAATCATGGCTTTACTTGAAATTGCACATAAACATTGAAGTTCAATTGAGCCCTTCCTTATTTAAAGAGATTAAAAATATTTTGATATAAAATAAAATAGTTTCTTGGAACTTTGACAGCAGAAAGGCATAGTAACACTAGGTAGTATATGTAAATGCACTTACAGGAATGATATTATTATGTAGGTACTTTTAAATAAAAATCAATAAGCATATTATCTATTATCTACCACCACACTCTGGTTTCTGGAGCAAGAGAGTTACTGTTAATGGTTGACCAAAATATCAACAATTATTTGCAGCAGCTTAGGGATAGTTCATTAATCACGTGAGGATTGTAACCACCCTTTTTCATGGGGTTCTAAACTATCCAACATATTTAACATAACTTCAGTTTTTTTATTATATCTTTTATAAAAAATTATATAACCATATTCCTGGACTATGAGTTTACTTGATTATTATTGACACTAACATGTTGACAAGCATCTTGAAGCTCAAAATGTACATGTGACATGTAAAGATAACCCCCGGCCCCTTTATGATTAATGTGATGATATCCGAAGCCCTCTCTCCCCTATTAGGAACTCACGTGATTAATAGACAAACTCTTACGGGAGTTTAACCATTTGTTACAATAATTTTTGCATTGGTAGTTGTTTGAGAAACAGGAGGTTTGCACAGTCCATAGGCTAAATTATGAACATTTCATAATATCTTATTTTAGAATAATTATAATTTGTTTTCATAGCTCACATTCTCATATCTTTAGACAATCACAATTCTCAGTTATCATGAATCATTATAAGACAAAAATGTTACAATAAGTTATTTATATTTTAAAGTTAGCTTTTAAGAGGTCCATTTTTTTCGGAATAATATTTATGTACTACTGTCATAATTATATAAACACTAAGCTAACCACCATGAAGTCTAAATTTCAGTTGCTGTGGCCAAAATTGGCCAGATGGCATCATCATCATCATAAACACTAAAATGTAGTCATTTAAATCACATAGCACAATAATATTCTAATGTCCTTCTGACCAAATTAACATCATGGTGGCATATCTCCCTATAGACTAGCCTAGAATGCATGAGATTTTATAATATAGGCAAGAGAGTGCCACCTTAACTTCCAGAACTTAGAACTGCTAATGAAAAATTCCTAAAGAAAAATAGTGTAAATGTTTTTACATATAATAACCATCTCCCATCATTTATCTAATACTTTATTGAATGTGCAAATTTTAATGTAGAACACTGAGTACAATTTGTTGTTACCTTCAGATAACAAAAAATGTACTGACAGGATTAGAACAACATGATAGATAACATTATCACATCAGAGCAATTCAGAGCACAATATTTTGTTTTCAAATACCTACTTATTTATCATAAAATTCAACTCAATTATACTCACAATCCACATACTGCACAATATAAACATATTATTCGTTTTTCTTTCCTAAATTAAAAAAAGAGTGAGAATCCTTTTTTATTTCAATAATGCAATTTAATCTTTTTGTTCTTGGTGATAATAGTTGCCAAGGAAAATAATAAAAAAGCTAATTTCATATAAAGTTTTTTAAGTTGTTATGTACACTATTTAGCTTACAGCCTTTCTACTATCAGCCTCATACTTTGTCCTCTACATGGTAATAATTATCACACCATCAGGCCACCAAATTATGAGTTATTACTTAGACTTATTATAACTGAGGATCAAAGTCATTGCCATCATTCAAGGCATTAGTGTCCTCTATCTCTTCTTTAGCATCATTATTTTCTAATACTGGTTCGTTTATAGGGTTGTGGGCACTCAGGGCTGAGCTCATCTTAGGGGGCTGAGCAGCTGGTGTTATTTTAGGTGCTGCAGATGGATTTGATCCACTTCTTGTTGTCAGTGCCAACTTCAGCTTCTCAATCTCTTTCTCTAAGTCTTCTATTTTTTGTTTCCTTCCAGTTAACTGTGTTGTTAGAGTATCCTTTTCTAACCGTAATGTTTCCACGATTGCAGTCTTACTAACTTGCAAGTTTTTTAGTGACTGTAACTCTGTCTTGCAAAGCTCCACATCTACTTTTGTATGGTTCACTTGACCCTCCGATTTTAGAAATTTAGTCTTGTAATCATCCACATCGTCAACTAATTTAGATTTTTGTTTATCTAGTTCATTTAGTTTCATCACATATCCGTCGCGCTGTTCAAGTAAAGTTAAAGATTCTTCCATGCACGATGTCTGCTGCTTGGAGCATTCCTGAAGCTGTATACTTATCCCCGCAACTTTGTTTCGCAATTCAGTCTCCGCACTCCAACTATTGATCAGTGAAAGTAATAATAAAATACAGATGGCAAACACGATGTACATAGGCCAACGACGCATGTTTTCTATGCCCATGTTACAGCAATATCAAATAAAGTTTAATTGAACGTTCGTTACTAAACTTAAGTTATATGGTCAATTTAACAAACTCTAGCAATTTTTTCTTCAACAAATTAAAATACATAATTTAGACTTTGACATTGACACTTGACAGCTTCTTTCTTTGACACTACACCAAGAAGCTTATAGGTAAACAAGAAGCTTATAGGTAAAAGTGGAGGCAACACTCTAAATACCTAAGTGAAGCCAACTGTGGGCAGACGCTCTCTTTCTAAATGCATACATAAGAACGAGACAGTGATATGTGTTTTCTTTATCTTATGTATGCATTTAGAAAGAGAGCATCTGCCCACAGTTGGTTTCACTTAGATTTTGTAGTGTTGCCTCCACTTTTACCTATAACCTTCTTGTAGGTAAAGCACTACAGTACCTTAGATATTTGACATGGTTATTTTTTTTACAAAACATATTTTTTAATCCTTTTAAAAACTATGTAGTATTGTGAAGTGTATTATTATAATATGAAAGTAATAATATATGTAATTAATAATTATTTAAAATGTTACTTTAATTTCATAACTAGAGCAGTGGGTCCAAGTACAACAGTATTTACACAGTTACACACTCAGACCAATAAAAAGTTACACATATTTAAAAAAGTATTACATATTATTTTCATACTTTGCATAAATCAGCGTAAATGCTAAGTGAGACCAACCTATATACGATTTGTTGCTTTTTGATATCAGTTTTAAAAAAGGCCGTCAACTGATTTATTTATAACAAACAAGACATGTTCCCCTGTTCACATTCTTGACTTCATACAAAACCCGAAAGAAGAAGAGACATTCAGTATTTCTCGATTTTAAAAATGTCCCGCATAGTTTGGAATATTAGGAACATTTGAAAACAAAAGTGATGCGCTCACCAACAATACCAACGATCAGCGTTTCATTTTCATTTATTTAGAATTTTCATTTGCTTCTTATTTCTCTTTCTCACTCAAAAAGTATTTGATTGTTATCTGTGTACTGGCAATTTGGTCACGTGATCAGCTCTTGTTGCCCATAGACAGAAATCCTTCATCGACTTCTTTGGTTTATAGCCACGAGGTTTTTAGAAATATTTCAATTTATTAGTGAAATAATAAAAAGATACTTCATTTTATTCGAACAAAATGCCACCCAGTAATCCTTTACCACCTAAAGAAAATGCACTTTTCAAAAGAATTTTGGTAAGTAAGATTGTAAACATACAATTCGGTTTGGTGCTGCTTGTCATTCTTGGCGATATCTTCATTATAGAAAATAATGCAAATCATAACTAGAGTATTTATATGTTCTTTCATTATGCCGGAACTTGTATGAAATTATTTACAACTCCAATATAGGGCTGTGAATTGTATTAGCTTCGATACACTTGAGTACTAAATGTACCAGAGTAGCACCCTTTTGGGTGCATCTAATAATAGAGGTTAAAACTCAATGATAAGTGCATTATTATCTTTCAGCGTTGTTACGAACATAAACAATATAAAAATGGATTGAAATTTGCCAAGCAGATACTGTCCAACCCTAAATTTCAAGAGCATGGAGGTAAGTTAAAATAACATGTTAAAATCATGGCAAAAAATGATATAAAACAACATTTTAATTGTCTAAAATCTTTATTTATATATTAAAATATTATGTCCTTACTCAGGCAGTTTAATTGGTAGCCTATACTATCAATTTGTATAGAAGTGAAGCAACATTACCTTTGATAAATATCAACTATATTCACTTTACTGAAGTTATGAAGTTGTGTAATTGTTTTCAAAACATGAGTCTGTATGAGTGTTTACCCTTTCTGAATTTGTTACAAATATTCCTTGAGTAACTGCATTGTAATTCACAATTTATACAATATATGAATGCCTGATTATAATCTTGGAATGCTTTAATTATTTATTATACAAGGCATTTAAAACAACATTGATCAAAGTAAATAATAATTCATTTATGTTTATTTTTTCAGAAACATTGGCTATGAAAGGATTAACTTTAAATTGCCTAGGCCGCAAAGATGAAGCTTATGAGTATGTGCGCCGAGGACTCCGCAATGACCTCAAGTCTCCGGTGTGTTGGCATGTGTATGGTTTGCTTCAGCGTTCAGACAAGAAGTATGATGAAGCTATCAAATGTTATCGCAATGCTCTCAAATGGGAGAAGGAGAACATTCAGATTCTTCGGGATTTGTCATTGTTACAAATTCAGATGCGTGACTTGGAAGGTTACAAAGTGAGTTATTATAGTTTAGCCTATTATAGTTAATACTGGTATATGAAATGCTAATCTTAGATTTAATTTTCAATTTTGCATATTTTCAATTCTACATAATTTACTGCATATCCTTTGAATCCACTAACCATACATCATAGTCTAGCAGCACAGGTTTCATGGCTCAAATGGTTTAATTTCTGGTTAGTTATTAATTAACAGTACATATTTACATTTATTATTTATCTAAGAAATCCTTTTAATTCTGATGTCATAATTGCAGTCATCATTATGTCATTGAATTGTTGTTAATTTTTATGTAAACTATTGGAATGCAAAATTGTTTACAAAATATTTCTTGCATTAGTCTGGCAGTCACCAAAGACCTACATAAACATCAACTATTGACTTTTCTATGTGTGTAATGCATTTATCAATTTCTTATAAGAACTTAATCAAGCCTATTAAAAAATATATACAGTATGCATTACAACCTATATTAGACTGCTTACAAAATGTGATAGCAAGGCTGGATTTGAGAAGCAGAGAATTGGTTGTTATGCCACTGTTAGCACAAAAACTGTGGCCTGAAAACCTTAGTGCCTTAACCTTCTAAAAATGGATGTTTTTGGCTAAATGATGATGATAGCCAGGTTGATGTAAAATGATAATATTATATTCAGAAATATATAACTTATTTCCAGGATACTCGTTACCAGCTGTTTATGCTCAGACCAACACAAAGGGCGTCATGGATAGGTTTCGCTATGAGTTACCATCTCCTTGGCGACTATGAGATGGCAAACAGCATCCTAGACGCTTTCCGCACCAACCAGATGAAGGGGCCTTATGACTATGAGCATTCAGAACTGCTTCTGTACCAGAACATGGTGTTAGCAGAGTCTGGACAGTATGAGAGAGCACTACAGCATCTACACAAGTTCTCATCCCAAATCCTCGATAAGTTATCAATTAAGGAAACTTCTGGCGAATATTATTTGAAATTGAAAAGGTTAGTTAAATGAAATGTTATTAATATGGCCGATAAGAATGATTGAAATTCCTTTCATGTGCTTGTCATCGTTTATATAGTAAATAGCCTAGTATTTCATCGTATTTTGATGATGATTGTGCAATCATCAACAGGAATCAATGAGATACATGTCCATCCAATCTTCAGACCAATAAGTTTCTTACTGTGCCAGTAACAACTTATTACATAGCTTATGTATTTCAAGGTTTCTGCAATAATGAGTCCTGCTTGCCATTTTAACCAGTTTTTTTATGAACCAAGGTCTTTCTCAGAGTACCTTTGAGGGTTATGCTGACTGATAGCAAAAAGGACAGCCAATCAAACCTAACAATCCTGCAGTTTCCTCTAGCATTATAGGTTAGTTGAATTCAACTGCAAGCAAACAAAAAGTAGGGTAAAAAGGTCACAGACTAATTCGTTTTTGTTCTTCTTTATTGTAGCACATATTTACATTTTTCAGGTTTAAGGAAGCTGAAGCTGTATATGAGGATTTATTGAAAAGAAATCCTGAGAATGTGATGTATTATGACAAACTTATAGAAGCTAAACAGCTAAGTAATCCTGAAGAAAAAGTGGCCTTCTTTGATGCATATAAGTAAGTGAATACGGAAATATCTGTAATTTTGAAGCTTATATGGAATAGCATAATCTCTATCTATATTATATAAAAGCGAAAGGTCATTCACTCACTCAACACGAAATATCGAAAACCGCTTGACATATTAAAATGAAATTTGGCAGGAAGGTAGTACATAGTTAGTAGACGTCCGCTAAGAACGGATTTTGCGACAGGGCCGGATTAAGGGGGTCTAATGGCTCTCGCAAGTTTGTATGAAAGTCCTTTATTTTTTGCGCTACGAACTTGAAATTCGGCAGAGAGGTAGTTAATAAGTAGTAGACGTCCGCTAAGAACGGATTTTACGACAGGGCCGGATTAAGGAAGTCTAATGGTTCTCGCAACTTCGTATGAAAGTCCTTGATTTTTTGTGCTACAAACTTGCAATTTGCTTGGGAGGTAATTTATAGTTATTAGACGTCCGCTAAGAACAGACTTGGGACAGGGCCGGATTAAGGAGGTCTAATGGCTCTTGCAAGTTTGTATGAAAGTCCTTCATTGTTGTGCTATAGACTTGATATTTGGCAGGGATATAGTTAATATTTAGTAGACGTCCGCTAACAACGGATTTTGTGACAGGGCCGGATTAAGGAGGTCTAATGGCTCTCGCAAGTTTGTATGAAAGTCCTTGATTTTTTGTGCTACTAACTTGAAATTTCGCAGGGAGATAGTTAATATTTAGTAGACGTCCGCTAATAACGAATTTTGCGAAAGGTCTCGATTATGGAGGTCTAATGGCTCTCGCAAGTTTGTATGAAAGTCCTTCATTTTTTGCGCTACAAGTTTGAAATTCGGCAGAGAGGTAGTTAATAAGTAGTAGACGTCCACTAAGAACGGATTTTACGACAGGGCTGGATTAAGGAAGTCTAATGGTTCCCGCAACTTTGTTTGAAAGTCCTTGATTTTTTGTGCTACAAACTTGCAATTTGCTACGATTAACGCCACTAATGCTGCGATTAATGCTGCTCTTACTGGGCCCAAGCAGTCTAACCACGGATATGAGTCTAACACAAAAAAAAGAACACAACCATCGATTCGAAACGAAGAAGATCACTGTATCATAATTACAAATGCCATCTCTTAACACATATAATGAATTGAAATAAACTGCAGCTTGAAAATAAAACTATATGTGGTGTATAGGAGGTTCAACATCTATTTTTTTACAAATTTGCCTTAAAATAGCCATTTTCTGTTGACTCAAATATAAAAATAGTTTGCGTTCAACATCATTAATCTTCATATCTTCACAACCACGCGGTCAAAGTCGCGGGCAACAGCTAGTTCTTTATCAGATAATGCTCATAAAAGGTTAAAAGCAATGTTTTTGGGTTGTGTGTTCAACAATATGGAATCTATCCACAGAATAACAATAGATATTATTTAGTTAAAACTGAATGTAGTCGAAAGTTTATTGATGATATTAAACAATAAACCGCCGTATATGATAATCGTAATCGACTATTGTTGCGGGAAATAGTCGTAATTACTTAGTGATATCGGTTTCTTTAATACTTTAAGGTAGAAGAAAAGAAGGTTTTAGGTAATTCTTTGGAAAATAAATAATTTCCAGCAGTGTTATTCTGCAAAAAACGGCATTGCTGAATTTCGGTGAGCGAGTTTGAGGTGAGTTGTCATTCCACAGTGTTAGGGACTGATATATAACTCGCCTCACTCTCACTTCACGGCTGATCTCTAGATTCGATACATATTATTTTTAAATATCTCTAGAAATAAGTAATGCACATTACTAAGTTATCATTACCCTCAAACAATATGTAAAAATATTCTTGTACTAGTAGAGTCCTTGTGACTGCGTGTCATGTGCATTATTAATTTTATGTCAACGCTATAAGGTATAATTTGCAATGTTCGATATACGCCTGTGACATAATAATAATAATAATATGTGGGGACATTTTCACACACGGCCATCTGACCCCAAACTAGGGAGACCCTGTACTATGTGTGTCAGACAGCTGATATATATACACAAATACATTTTTTTTTTGTAAATACATACTTATATAGAAAAATAACACCCAGACACAAGGCAAACACAAGTGCTCATCACACAAATGTTTACCCTGGGCGGGAATCGAACCCGCAACACGCCGCGCAGCAGTCGATCGCTCAGCCACTGCGCCAACCGTGTCGTCAACATGTTACAACTATAGATACGTATCAGTGGAATGGTTTTCTAGAGTGATTGAATTATTCACAGTTCCCATTTGTCAAAGTGGTTTGTATTATCGAACTATTTAATTTACATAATTATGCATACCATGGCAGTGTATTGTCCTTGATAATTTTACAATGTGATTTATCATTTCTGCAGTTCTTGCCCACTGAAAATAGGCACAGAAGAAATGTATTACGATGAAAAATGTCAAGAAGCAGTAGGTATTAATAGTGCCTTAATGGTTATAAATAGCAGATTGAATAAATGAATATCTAATGTATAAAAATCTCGTGTTTGTTATCGAACAACTCCGAAACGGCTTGACCTATTCTCAGACCTACTGAATAGGCTATTTTTTATTTTATTTTATAAGGCACAGCAACGTTTGCCGGGTCAGCTAGTTTCTTGTATAATGTTCTCTATCTATAAATAATAGCTTTTGCCCGCGACTTATTCGCGTGTAAGTCAATACCCCACTTAAAGCTCAACTGTGCATTTAGCAGTGATTAGCAGGCACAATAGTTAAACAATCGCAATAAGGATTCCAAAAATCATGTCAACCGCTTCTTGTCCGCCTTTGTAGATACCTTTGTGCATGAAGTATAAATAAACAGGCAAGCGGTTTATAAGGCCCTGTCACAAAATCTAATCTGACGTCTTCTACCTACAAACTTCCTGCCAAATTTCAGCTTCATAGACCAATAAAATAAATAGACCAAGTAATTTCCGAAACTTCGTGTTTATTCAGTAAGTGAATGAGTGAGTGACGTTTCGCTTTTATATAATATGTGATGAGGACATTTCACACACGGCCATCTGACCTCAAACTAGGGAGACCCTGTACTATGGGTGTCAGACAGCTTATATCCATAGACAAATATATTTAAATACATACGTATATAGATAAACAACAACCAGATACAAAGCAAATACAAGTGCTCATCACACAAATGTTTACCCTGGGCGGGATTATAACTATCTTCGTCCGCGTATGTTCAAGCTTTTGACGACACGTGTTTCGCATTGCCTGAGCGATTGGCTGCTGCGCTGCGTGTCGCGGGTTCGATTCCCGCATGGAACATATATTTGTATGACCTTCAGGTATTTGTTCCGGGTTTGACTGTTTGTGTGTGTGACTTTATATACTTGTAAACGCACCCAAGATACTACAGGAGAAATGGCTAGTAAAAAAAAACAGTTTTGTCACTACCAAATGACAATGCCAGATCCTCCCCACCCATGTACAGAAAAGTAAATTAATGAATATAGAACCTTTCTATACTAAATTGTTTTTCTTTAGAACTTGCGGATTACGAAATACCTACCCACAAAATACAAACTCATTTTACCTAAAATACAATTTAACCTATAATCAATGTCATTATTGTTTTTAGATTTAAACGTAAGCCACAAGTTCTACAGTCACTAAGACTAATGTTTAGTTATCAGCAATAAATAAACAGTAAGATGCTACATATAGTATGCTTGTACATGAGTTTTATTGAGTGGGGCAAAGTTCTATAGAGTTTCTGGCATACTGTCCTTTCATTAAAATCGGTTTTACCATGAAAGCGTAACACACAAACTCATTTTCGCATTAATACTATTAGTATTGATGATGTTAATCAAATACCGATATTATTTACATACCTATGACTCCTATGTAATGTATGCGTCGAGCACGCATTATCAGCACGCATTATCAGTAACGTACCTATAATGTTACATATTTAGCGGCCTAGTTACATAAGATGCGTCCCATCGATGATGAGTGTGTTAATAGATCTAATAGAAGTGTGTTGTTTGTATATTTCGATTCTAGAATGTGATACAAGACCTTGTTGCTATCTTAGAGCTCTGCCTCATTAAGACGCCATGGCGACGTCGCCGGCTACGTATCCAAGCAGTTAATATTGAAATGTATGGTACCTAACTCACTTGGCGACGGATTGGCTACGTCGCCAAGTTGGAAGCGTGGCCACGAGCTACAGCTCCTTACGTGGCTTCTGGATACTCTGGCGGCCTGGCGTCGTTGCCACTATATTGTACACGATTAAACTGAACCTCGCTCACTTAGTCGCCAGTCAGCCGCCATTTTGGACGCTCGATCGTAATATAGTACAGATATTGTTGTAAATAATGAGTAATGTGTAATATGTAATAATATATACTTAATAATAATGATAAATAATAATAATAAAAAAATCTGGATATTTTCGTAAATCTCCATACAGTTTAAACAAAATACCACTTCGACTTCTATCTGATATAAAAGGATGAACCCATAGTTTCCTTTTTTTCTTTTTCCATTTTTCTGCGACGGAGATAACAAAGAAGTGCGATTTCTTCTATATCCATTCCTGACGACGTAAACGAACTGACTGTCGACTTGTCGAAACGCCATGGCCACTCGACTTGGCGACCTTCGGATGCCAGAAGTAGCCAGGCCTGCGCCGCTGGCGACGTCGCCATGGCGTCTTAAAGAGGCAGAACTCTTAGGGTCGCTATTATATACACTTCAGGTGAAAGTGCTGTGGGTGGCTCTCGAAAATATAATAGATGTTTTTTTATTTACAAGTAAAGATGACCTTATTTAAAGTCTATTGTCAGTCTTTCTATGCGTGCGTTTTAGCCTATGGGCCAAGTATGTGTAGCGAGTATACAGTGCCATGCGCGTACAGTACAACAATGTGTTTAGGGGGTTTGCTGGGACTGCCGCGGTTTTGCAGTGCTTAGACGAAGTATTTAGACAATTATAATGATTACAATCATCAATTAACTCTCACTCAAGTAATCGACATATTCCATTAAATAGGTACATTTACGGATTATTCGTCATGTCGTATCTAAGTTTTTTGTTACCATACAACTAGATACTGAACTAAGAATAATTGAATTACGCGGGTCGGCCAAACCGCATAATTATTATGAATTAAGATCTGATAAGAAACTCTTCAATCGTATTATTTTGTGTCTACTACGAATTTTGATGATCCAGAAGTAATAATCGAATTTGGTCGCTGACCGTACCTACAGAACCCTTATGGTTTTTGTTTATAGCTCAAACTGAAATGAATCCCGCATGAGACTTAGCGCGTCAATTGTTTTAATGATAATTGTAATCCGTGTGCATATTTGCTCGCGATTTTTCTTTGGAAAGTTCAGGCCTTGTGTTGTAGGCTTGGTAAACTGGAATATCGGGAAAAAGACAAATATAAAAATACATTTTTCGCTGACCTATACCTATATATTTTTGTATGGATCACCATTGTGTTGTACATAATGAGTACATTGTGTTGTGCACCATTCAAAACCATGCATCAAAATTACCATTATAATTAACAAAATTGACCAAATGGAAAGTCTTGAAGCATGCGTACTTAAATATTGTAACAACTTGCTTATGTCCTTACATTTTCTTATAAAATACTAGCTGACCCGACAGACGTTGTCCTGTCCCGATCTACGGGGGATGAAAAAGGGGTGAAAAAAGGGGATGAAAAATAGATGTTGGCCTATTCTCAGACCTACCCAATATGCACAAAAAATTTCATCAGAATCGGTCAAGCCGTTTCGGAGGAGTACGGGAACGAAAACTGTGACACGAGAATTTTATATATTAGATATATTCTAAGGGAACGATATTGTAGATTATGTTTTTAAACCTACCTTTTATGATTTTCAGGAAAGAATTCCCCAGGGCGATAGCGCCGCGCCGCCTACAGTTGACAGAAGCAACAGCGCAGCCCGTGTTCGAGCAACTAGTCGATGAGTACCTCAGACAAGGACTGCATAAAGGAATACCTCCGCTATTTGTTGATCTCAGGTATAAGTTAAACGTTTACTAAATTCATTTCTCAAAAAAGTTTTTTACATAGAAACCTTGATATAAAACACAACATACCTGTGTTCGAAATATTTGGAAGAACATTTTTAGGTATAACGCCAGAAGTGTAGTGAATTGTAATGTGTTGGTCGCTCAAGTTGCAAATGCGATAGTGAGAGTTATAAGCGAGAGAATCCTGTATATTTGGGACATCAAAATATAGCATGTTATTGTTTCGCATTTGTGTTTGTTATCCGGCTGAGGCAAAGAAAAAAGAAAATTCAGATCTCTAAAACAAATGTTTAATGGGATCAAGAATTAAGGGTCTCTGAACCCCAGGTCGAGAGACCTTTCTACTCTGTATTGTTACGACATATCCGTTAAAAGTCTACCTATAGAAAATTTACTAAGACATTCCTCCAATATTTCCAGAACGTTATATTTGGACCAGAGCAAAGCAGACACAATACAGAAATTAATACTCCAATATTTGGAGAATCTCACCAAAAACGGCACATTTGCTCCTGACGACGAAATTAAGCAGCCAGCCAGCGCGTTGCTATGGGCGTATTATTACGCCGCGCAACACTTTGACTACAAGCAAGAGACTGACCGGGCGCTACACTATATTGACGCGGCCATAGAACATACGCCTACGCTTATAGAATTGTTTATTGTTAAAGGAAGGATTTATAAGGTTGGTATGGTTTTGTTTTATTGGGTGCTGTTGCATCTTGTGACGGTCAAGCGTAAACGCTGCGTAAAAGCGAAGCTTACGCTGCGTCAACGCGCCTTATTTTTTATATTACGTCTACGACACTAGTGCAGTTTATGCATTTACGCCTCATCTACGTTGTATGAACGTTTGCGCAGGATTTATGCGTAGAGAAAAGACATTACAAGCTATTGCCATTTGCCACCGATAACAAGTTTCGAACTCGTCTTGAGCCGGTTAAACCGGCTCAAATTCAATTATCTGGCGACAAATAAATAAATAGACACGTCACGAACCAGATGAGGTATCGATTTTTTATGACGATAAAACAAAAAAAAATACATTTCCTTAGTTTTAAGTTACTACACTTCCAGCTGCCTTTGTCACCGTAATCGCCTGTAGTATCTTGAAACTAGCCTAGATTATTTTCATTGTAAGCTGATCGTGAGCTGATTTTTCAATATTCACTTTTATTTAAAGAACTAGGTTTTGCCTGCATCTTCGTCGGCGTCACAGATCTAGTAAATGATCACCAAAAAATAGTAAATGATTACCGAAATTGTGTTTCCTAAAGTATTGTAGAAATGTGTGAGTTTGACTGTAAAAAGCGATTTGGTTTTGGCACTCGGCGGCCGCTACCGCGGCACGCTCGATCCGCTCGGTCACCTCGCTCTCTAACCTAACTTAACCATGTCGGATCCGCCCCAGCAGGAGGGACTTAAGGGTCAAAAAGATTTATTTATTTATTTTGCACACCATAGTGTGCAAAATAAATAATGAATGAATAATGAGTAATGAATGTTAGAATGTAGTAAATGATCACCAAATCATAATTTGGTGATCATTTACTACATTCTAAAGTATTTTTTGGTGGTCATTATATTTATTCCCTTTCTTTTTTAATATAGCATGAAACCTTCATACATAATTCCTCTTTCTATTGGTGAAAACCATATCAAAATCCGTACAGTATTTTCTGATACTAGTCTGAACGAACAAAAAATCAGTGTGGCAGCGTACTTAAATTTTTATTAAAGTGATGATAAATATGACAGTTTGAAATATTTTCCGTACATTTGTCAAATCACCATTGACGAAACGGTTGGCGCAGTGGTTGAGAGATTGGCTGTTGCGCCCCGTATCACGGGTTCGATCCCCGCACAGACACGGTTGGCGCAGTTGTTAAGCGATTGGCGCTGCGAGTCGCGGTTTCGATTCCTACACGGAACAAATATTTGTATGGCCTACAGATAGTTGTTCCCGTTCTGGCTGTTTGTGTATGTGAGAATATGTGTTTGTAAACGCACCCAAGACACAAGGCCATTGTTTTTAATAAAAAAGAAGACGATAGTAAGTTATTCCTCCATTAAAGCCCTACCTTGACTAAAAAATCGGTCCTGATTCGTGTTGTTATTGTATGGGTATAAATATAATGATCACCAAAAAAATTTAGGATCTTAAGCTCCCTTACCAAAAAAATATACTAAATTATACCAAATGTACCAGTTGTAAACGTCCCTTTGTGCCTATTGGCCTAGTTCTGTTCTGTCTCCTGCTTGATTTGGAGGGAAGTGGAAAATATGTTTTTCTTACTCCTCCGCAGTTCTTTTCTGATTAATTTCGTTGCGGGATCCAAGACAATTGAATCGTTTCTCTGGGACTCGTCGAGCTTCATTGCTCTGGCGCTTTTCTGGTGGTCGCCACTGTTGATTCTGGCTTACAGGAGTTACAGTGGTTAGGGAATAGTGTGGCGGGCTTGTCCCAAATGGTTACCACATCTTAGTGTGCAAAATAACCAAAATCTTTTTGACCCCCCTGGGGCGGATCCGACATGGTTAGGTTAGAACTGTGACCCCCTACGACTACTGTGACCAGAATCAAATCGCTTTTTACAGTCAAACTCATACATTTCTACAATACTTTAGGAAACACCATTTTGGGGACCATTTACTATTTTTGGTTTTATTTTATTTACTATTATTGGTGATCATTTAGTAGATCTGGAGGTTGGTTAAACATAAGCCTTATTGTATTACAGCACGCTGGGGACCCGGTGTCGGCATACCAGTGGCTGGAGGAGGCGCAAGCGATGGACACCGCGGACCGCTACGTCAACAGCAAGTGCGCGCGCTACATGCTGCGCGCCGGGCACGTCAAGCGCGCCGAGGAGATGTGTGCCAAGTTCACCAGAGAAGGTAACCAGGGAATTCATATTCAGGGAAATCATAGGAAGAAATAATGGTTTATTTGTAAATAATACAGACGCCAGCACATCAAGACATACCAAACTGTCAAATTTTCCCAATTGAATAATAATATGAACCTTATCCTTCTATACTAATATTATAAAGCTGAAGAGTTTGTTTGTTTGTTTGTTTGGTTGAACGCGCTAATCTCAGAATCTACTGGTTCGAATTGAAAAAATATTTTTGTGTTGGATAGTCCATTTATCGAGGAAGGGTATAGACCCATGCCGTGTCGGGTTGCTAGTAAAGAGATAAAATTGGTTTGTTAGTTTGTATGTAGGGGGTAATCTCCGAAACTACTCATTCGATTTCAAAAATTCTTCTACTAAGGGGAAGCTACGTTGTCCCTAAATGCTATAGGCTATATTGCATTATCAAAAAAATAGGGATCGATGAGAAAATGGCGCGGACGATGTAGCGGGCAAAGTGCTAGTTTGTAATAAAGTAAAAAATCTGTCAAACAAATTTGACAGATTATTGTAGCTTGATGTGCTGGCCTCTGTATAATAGTCAATAAGGAGTTGCAATTGAAACCACTAACCAATAAATCCAAGACAGAAGTTCTCTAAAAAACTGAATTTAGCCCTAAAGATTCGATACTTTTCAATTTACTGTAAAATTAGATATTTAGTTCATCATAGCAGCCTATTGCCACAGTATAAGTATTACTACTACCGTACAGTAGAGACACGCTCCGCCCCCCTCCGAAACATTGTTCATCACCTCTTCTTGCGTGGAACATGCTCTCCGAACTGCTTTAAGTTCTCGCGGCGCGTAGATACGTACACACACGCACGTATTTGTATTTGTACAGTTTGTTATTTTGGTAGTAGTGTAGGCAATTATATCGTTTCGTTTTTATGGAGTGTCGTGGGTGTGCTAATTGCCGTCCACAGCTGAACGTAGGCCTCCCTCAGAGATCACCAACCAACCCGGTCGTGGGCAGCCCGCATCCATCCGTTATATTGAATTGCTTTGAAATAAATAAATAGTATCCGATGTTTGTGTGAACGAACGCTTACGATCGAAGGCTTTTAGGGACATGTCCTGAAGTAGACTAGACTGTCTACATATAGCTAAGGTGACTGTTATTTCCGGAACTTTTTCAAATTTATAAAAAAGGAATATCATCGTTACAGGTGTACCAGCGACAGAGAATCTGAACGAGATGCAGTGCATGTGGTTCCAGACTGAGGCTGCGGCATCGTACAAGCGACTGCAGCAATGGGGTGAAGCCCTCAAGAAAGCGCACGAAGTTGACAGGGTATGTGTTGTGGGGTTTTATCATCATCACCATCATCAGCCGAAAGACGTCCACTGTTGAACATAGACCCCCCAATAAAACGCCACAACTCACGGCAACCTGCCGCTTGCATCCACCGGTTACCTGCGACCTTGACGATGTCGTCGGTCCATCTGGTGGGAGGCATACTAACGCTGCGTCAACGTACGTGGGGTATTATACCACCGCCTAATTTCCCTGAAGTGATGGGCAGAGGTCACATTTCACCAGTTATCCATAATTCTCCCGATCGAGATATTATGGTGCTCAAGTGTATGCGTAAGCGCAGGTGCAATCCGTCTTCCCCCACTCTAATAGTTCGATGGAACAGCAATTGGACTCGAACGGAGAGAGATCAGGCGTAGGACCATCGGCTTTATATACTTTACGCGGCACGGGGGGTGTCACACTGCCCGCCATCTTTCAAACAGGGCTGTTACCGAGAAATTCGTAATGGAAAAATCTAATAACTCTTAGAACCTCACCCTCAACAGTTGCGCTTGAGACCACGAGACTAACGCTAGTCCAAGTTATAAGTAACTTAAAAAAACAAACTTATACGGTTACAAAAACCTTTCATTGATAGATAGCCACACTATTGCTGAGGCACCAATCAATTTACATACTTTTTATGTCTATCAGCTGCCCTTTTGTATGGCAATAGCAAACTATGAGGTCGCTTATTTGCCATCGCAATTAACGAATTATATTATATTGTGTATAATTATATAAATCTAATCTTATTAATTGAATTGAATTAATCGGGGCTTCAGGCTCAAATAAAGTGTTTTGTTTTTAGAAAAGTGATGTCCTTAATTCGTTAATGGTGTCTACTGCTCATTTATACTGCACAAGTGTTTCATAAAAATTAACCAAAGCACTTCTGTCCACAGCATTTCTCCGAAATAATGGAGGACCAGTTCGACTTCCACTCGTACTGCATGCGCAAGATGACGCTCCGCTCGTACGTGGGGCTGCTGCGGCTCGAGGACGTACTGCGCGCGCACCCCTTCTACTTCCGAGCGGCCCGCGTCGCCATCGACGTGTACCTGCGGCTCTACGCCTCGCCACTGCAGGACGCGCCACAGACGCAGGAACCGGATACAGGTCAGTTCATCATTATTTATTTATAATAATAACTAGCTGATGCCCGCGGCTTCGCCCGCTTGAATAAACCTTCCTCTTGTCATGTCAACCCTTAGATGCCCACTGCTGGGCATAGGTCTTCCCCAAGAGGGGGTACAGCCGTAATCGCCATGCTTGGCTGATGCATGTTGGCGATCGCTGTAGGTGTTATGGTACTCAAAAGGTGGCTGCTGCCCATCCTCTGGTCAATATCCCTCTGTCGCTTTCTACGACACCCACGGGTATAAATAGGGTGGTGCTATTCGCGGCCGGCACCACACGGCTATAAAACCTTCCTCTTGAATCACTCTATCTATTAAAAAAATCGTTACGTAGTTTTAAAATTCTTAGTATACATAGGGACAGAGACGCGGCGGTGGACGTTATATAATATTTAGTGATAATAAACAAACGAAATAAGCCTCCAACACAATACGCCCTGTTTATAATACACACCAAACGCTGCATGTACTTGGCTCCGACCCGTAAATGCAGCCGAATCCAGCCATAGAGCTGACAACAAATGACACTACCGAAAATAATAATAATAAGCCTAAAACTAATTTCTCTAAAAGAAACTTGATATCACTCTACACAAACCTGCCATATTAAATACATGTCGAATTGTAAAAAAGTTCATGCAAATAGATGAAAACGAAACAGGCCCACACATAAAACATACGTTGCATTTACTTGGCTCCGGCCCGTAAATGCAAATAAAACCAGCCAAATAGCTGTGAAAAATTAACACATCCGCAAATAATAATAATAATTTTATTATCAGGCAAATGTGGCCCTTAGATAAAATACACACAATAATTTTAAACTATAACAAACTAATACATTTTAAAACGTTATATCTACATCCTATTGCACACGTATAGTCGGCGTCGTGTGTCGCGCGGTGTCAGCAGGTAGCCGGCCTCGGAAGCGCTGGAACACAACATCTTTAGGCGAAAGTTCCTCCTTCGTGAAGATCGACGGATGTTCAGTTGGTACTCTCACCACAAAGGAGTTGAAGTTCACATTGTGGCTAGAGGCCAACCGCTCGACCCTCACACGTACTCTACAATCTCCACTAACTTTGTAGAGTAAGGGTGTTACCAGACCAATCGATCGATTGTCGATCGATGGTAGAATGGATTAGTCGACGTCGATCGAGCTGCTTGATTATTATTAGTGATCGATTTTAGCCGGAGTTAATCGATTAACGTCGACAGATGCCATCGACCGGCAATCGATCGATTAGTTAGTCGAACGGTATCCGTCGATCAGCCAAAGCTACCACACCAATCGATCAACGTCGATCGATGTCGACCGATGGCAACGATCGATGATCGATCGATTGGTGTAGTAACACCCTAATGCAGCCGAGACACATACAGCAGCGTCACTGGAACTGCAGGACGCAGCAGGTGGTTCGGTCCGGTCGGTGCGGTCCTACACTTGTTCGGACAAGTAGGTCCGGTTGTTCGGTTCGGGGGTAGGTCGCCCCCTAAAGGGGGGTTTAGCCGTAATCGCCATGCTTGGCCGATGCATGTTGGCGATAGTAGTGGGTACTATGTAGATTGTAGAGTATTGTAGGTGTTATGGTGCTCAGAAGGACGCTGCTGCCCATCCTCTGGTCAATATCCCTGGTCGCCTTCTACGACACCCACGGGTAGACATAGGGTGGTGCTATTCCCGGCCGGCACCACACGGCTCAACAACAATTTATAACAAACATACATTATTTACAGTAACAGGTTCCCTCCCTCCTTTTCTCAGGAGTCAGTTCCTCCAGTAATACGTTTTCACAAAGTATGTTTAGAAATAGGGTACATTGATGGTGGAAGTGACTACACTATTCATTAATATATACGCACACTCCCTGGTTCTGAATCCAACTAAGTCCAAATATATTGTGATGGGATCCAGGGTTTTTCTTAACAAAATGCTGACTTGCAACCTGGACCTCAGGATTGATGGTTGTGGTATTGAGAGGGTTCTGGAAGCTCGTAACCTTGGGGTAGTTTTTGATGGTCAACTTAACTTTGAAACACACATTCTGGAAGCTGTGCGCAACTGCTTCTACCGACTCAAGCTTTTATATCGTGTCCGTCCGTACATAAGTGTAGATATGCGAGTCATGCTATGTGAATCACTTATATTATCCAAGCTGAACTACGCTGACACTGTGTACGGGGCGTGCATTCTCGGTAGAAGTCAGAAGCTAATCCAGCGGGTACAGAATGCGTGTGCAAGGTTCTGTTACAATGTGCCACAAAGAGCCCACATCACTCCATTTTTAAATAAGGGTAATTTGATGAGAATGTCAGCGCGGAGAAAGCTTCACCTGGCTACCCTACTTTTTGGCACTATTCTCACAAAAAAACCAGATTATCTTTATAAAAAACTGTCTTGGTCGCGTGATGTTAACCAAATAAAAACCAGAGCATCTTCTTACCTGATGTTGGCCTCCTCTCACAAAACTGCTGCTTTCCGTGGTAGTTTCAAATTCGCTGCCAGTCGCTGCTGGAATGACCTCCATCCACCTCTTCGTGCTCTAAAAACAATTGGTGCGTTTAGAAGTAAATTCAAATGTTACTTACTCCAACAGCAAAAAAAATTGTCGGAATAAACTCACTAATGTTCTGCACGCAGTTTGCAGGGGTGGTCGGAGCGTCTGGCCGTGCTTATTTTCATTTTTTAGTAGATATTAACAAGACGATACTTAGTTTTCTTGTGTCTGGTAGTGAATTCCCGTCACCTCGACACCGAGATGCATTGTTTTGCCGTTATTTAAAGTCACTTTTTTGGTTCTTTCCATCTGTAACTCACGTAGGTACTATACCGCTGATAGGTAATGTTTGTTTCTTGTTTTAACTGGGTTTAGAGCCCCACTATAATACAAGTTTGTTTCACAATCACTGCACGCTATCTGGTATTACGCAAAGAGTATGGATTATGATTCTGAATTCGCTTTGATAATTGATGTTATAATAATTAATGCTACGTTCCATAACAATAAACAAATATGTCTGCGCCCGCGTCCGTCTCTGTTCGTCAGTGTTGCCACTTGCCACTTTGCCAGTGAATGAAAATGAAAGTTATCGGCCATCCCATCGCGCAGATTGACGAAGGGTATGGTTACGTTGGGTGTAGATATAATAATAATTATTATTTTTTATTTACTGTTTTCTCTAATTTACTTTTTTACATGTATTTATATTTGTTTATTCATTTACACTATTTATTTTTTATTATATCCGTATCTGACCGTGGCATCACTTTGGGCCCTATCAGAATATCAGCGCTGTGACATTTTTAAATGTTATAGCACAATGCTGAGATAGGGGCCTTTTGGCATCGTACAGGACCGATTCGTTTTTTATTTTGTAATAATTTTAAACCTTGTTGTTATTTGTGTGTTTCGTCCTGTGCGGGCTAATAAATGCTTTTTCTTTTCTTTCTTTCTTTCTTTCATACTGTAGAATCCCGCGTACAAATCAGCATAATACTAAAAACGCCATTAGTCTAAAAGAGGAGTGTCATGCGATTTTGTACCTTACGCGAACCAATTGTACAATTGGTTTGCGTTCGCTGTCACCTCTATCTGCAAATGAATGTGATAAGGTAAAGATCAATTAAACTGCTTAGTCGCAGGGAAATATAGTTCTAAGTGTAAAACACTTGTATTTTGTGCGTCCGGTAAGACTGGAAGCCGACCCTAATATAGTTGGGAAAAGGCTAGGCAGACGATGATTTCTTAAACACTCGTCAAATTGAGTATCGTCAAGATATCAAAATAATAGCATTATTAAATATATTAGTTCAGGTTTCCTTAGAAATCAGACAGTTATCGTAAAATAATCTTACATCAAAAAGTCGTAAATTACTCGTAGTATTGTTAGTTACAAATCTAAACGTCTTTCAGCAAGTCAAGTTCAGCATATATCTTATGAATATCATTCATTCATATTGATAAATAAACGATTCGGTCCATAACCGCGACTAAACCGTATTCACTTTGTATTTTTATTTTAATCCACATGTTTCTGTTTGAATATATTCGGAACGAATGCCTGAATAAGTTGGTAAAACAAGGTTTGGTTTAAATTTCTAGGAAAATGAGAATAAATTTAGTTTGCTGTTACAGAAGCAGCAAAATGTAAAAAAAAATACTCAGGTCAATATTAGGATATTTAAAAGACTACATTTTGCTGCTTGGGAAGCCATTTCTGTTTGGAGCATGTATTTTTTATTCCTATAGAAATCCTATAAACGTTAATAGAGCCGCATTTGGGCTCATTTAATAGGACCATCCGGCCTTATAGAAGTTTTGTTACTATCCGGTAAAGTGCAATTCGGTTTATAAAGATCCGGTAAACGCATTGGATAAGCTTGATTAACCCTTTCCCTGTTCCATGTTCCACATACGGTTCAGGTTGGTTGTTTAACTATTCTGTCTGCTTCGCGGACAGTGAGTGTTAATCCTGTAAAGATATGGCTAGTGCAACTACTGGTGTTATTAGTCCTGTAACAATCTGGCACGTGCTGTTACTGGTTTAATTATCCAACAGTAATCAGCGTAATGCCATAACGAGAGCATTCATTTTTCATTGGTGTTTAATTACGGCGTGCGGATTGTGTGCGAATATTTAATACAAAAAATATAATATTTGCATTATTTGTATGCCCTTTTCAATTTTGTCAATAATAATTAACAAAATATCTAGCCGCCATCTTCACGCCACAGTATTGCATTTCTCAGTAGCTTTATAATATTATTTAGTCAAAGTTTTCTATTATAGGACATAGCATTATTTAATTTTTAGGTTTTTACCTTAACAAAAATGTAACAGAAGTTACCACTTGTCAAATGTATGTATATTTTATTATTTTATTTGTAATCATCATCATCATCATCATCATCATCATCATCATCATCATCATATCAACCTTTAGACGCCCACTGCTGGGCGTAGGTCTCCTCCAAGGGGGGGTTCAGTCGTAATAATTACAGTGAAATATTATTCTTAATCGTCCACTGTTTCACGTCCTTTTTGATGATCGAAACATTCAGATAACTTCTCTTCGCAATTTTCCAGGTCTATTTCGTTTTCTCTTTGTACGAAACCATCATAAACTATGTCAGACTGTCCGTTATTGACTGTCCTGCATTCTAGTAAAAATATATTACGCATATTAGTACAATTTTACCCATAAGAATCGGTGGGAGTGCAAGTTTGGTGCTAACAATCCAATAGAAGTCACGACTAAGACAAATAAATCCAAAATAAATAGATTAATAATATCTAAGAAGTTCAAAGGAGTACTCATGTCTTATAGAGAAAAATGAAATAAGACGTTGAAAAGTAGAAACAATTTTATTAAATGTGTTTATAAGATCAAAAATGTAATCTTGCTAATTTGTTTTATCAAATGCTCTTATAAGACTACAACTCTAGTAAAAATCTAATAAAATAAACCTGTGAACGTTTATAAACGTACGAAATATGATCAAAAGGTAAGTTGACATACATACTATAAATTGATCCTGCAATTTTTTATAGAAATACGTTATAGAATCAAAAGTGCATCTAGCTCAAATCGCTTCCTAAGATGCTGTTTTAAGATCAGTGATTTTATTCTCAATGCGTTTACTGGATTCCTAAGACGTTTTGTCTCATAAGTCAATGAATATAAGACTATTTAATACTTGGGTTATAGCTACTACCCAGAGTATAATATATGCTCAATATTTCGACATACGGCCACGTTTTTGCAATTTTATTCAGCCATTTTGCTCTTCGTATAATCTAATGTTACGATTTTTATTGCTTTTCGAAAGCAATTCATCAATAAACAACACGAAAGCACAACTCCCTATCCATAGATGTACTAATCGAGGTCTATAATAGTCTGCTATCACTAATATGCGGTCGTTGAACTAATTAATCACTTGTAAATACTATGTTCTATCTACTCTCAGACTATTAATATTACAGTAATTGATCTGTGTATTACTTTCCCAACATGTAATAGTATCTAGAAGTGTAATATCTACGAGAAAGTGACCAAATGACCTTGTGGTGTCTGTTAGGTCAAGTTGCGAACGGTTTGTGATACACATTACCGAGTAATTGTTCTAAGGTAGCAGTTTTTTTGTCCCTGGCTTAGTTTACAATCGATCATTCAATGTTTGAAGAACTTTGTACATAAAAAAAACTGACCTGAACAATTTTTACATCATCGAACTTGATTTAGTTGAATAATAGCTGTTAATGTTATATCTCATTTTGCATCTATTATGTACTTGTTTTAGTTAATAGTTTTTATTTGCATTTTTGTTGGTGTTTAATATAAATTATTTGGTACGGGAAAGAGGAAACAAAAAGAAACACAAATTTTCTTAACATTTTGTATTATTTTATTTCAAATTCTTTGCTTTAAAAATACAATACAAAATCACATTGATTCATCATCAACTTGTTAAATAACAATTTTATACAATTAACAATTGCTGCCATCATTACACTCAATAACAATGTCACAATCATCGCCAAACATATCACAACATTCCTTAGAGTTCGTTGAATACTGATATAAATAAATTAACTATCATTATGCATGCACCACAGTCTCTTAGAAATAATTTAATAAATAACGTATCAAAAGTAAAGCGTCCGTTTCACAACATCGCTGATAGAGAACATATCTCAGTCACCTAAAGCTAACGTCAAACTTGTTGTTTAAATATTATGGCAACGCGGGCCATCCCGCTAGTCTCTCTTACACTACTTAGGACACTTAACATCACATTTGCGCTTTTATTTACACGGCACGTCGCGTGCGACGCTGACAGTTCAGACTAGAGCTTTGGTTTTACCGGCCGTAGCCTGGCGATCTGTACGGCGATCTTGCCGCCTGCGCCGCGGCTTGTGGTGTCAGGAAGTACACGTGCGCTCCCTCTCCGGGCAGCCTGTACGACACGAAGGAACCGGGCCGGCCCTCGCCCGCCGTGTTCACCGGCTCTATCCACTCCACATCGGGGTTGACCGACGCCGACGGCCGCGGCAGTGGCCTCTTGTAGTTGACAGCAGTGTCTCCCAGCAATGTCGGCCTGTTCAGATCGTACTGCTCGCCGGTGAATTGAGGCCTTTGCACTTGCGTCGGCGCTCTGTACTGCTGTGGGGTCCTGTACCCAGGGTTTGCTATGGGAATAAACTCGCTGTCAGGATTTATTGTCGGTCGTGGAAAGCGATCATTGACTAATGTATCGCCTTCGAGTGACGGTGGCTTCTGCTGTACTAGCTCAGCGTTCCCTTGTGGCACTGATTCACTCTCTGGGTTGATTGTAGGCCTTGGGAGGCGATAGTTCACAAGAGTATCTCTGTCTAAGGATGGTGGGTTAGGGCTCTGGTTCTCGACGATCTCGTAGGCATATTGAAGGTTTATGTTGTTGTTTATCGGTGTTCTCACCGTGTCAAGCGGTGCTGTCACTGCTAATCCGTTCACGTCGTGAATGTTGTCTTCTAGCTTCTTACCGAACACGTCAAAAGAGTTCTTTGTTATGTCATCGAAGTATGTCTCGTCCTGTTTCGTGTAGTACCCTTGGCTTATCGGGTTCGGTGTTGTGTTAGGGTACCTAGATACATGATGACCAAGCGCGGGCTGGTCGCTTTGTATTTGTATCTGATGTCTATTTTTCTTATTCTGAACATCCTTTGGGTACTGCGCGTCGTCATATTCTTCATCGTATGTTTTCGTTGTAGGATAGTATCTGCTGGAAGTCGGCGATTCTGTTGTCACTTGCACGTTTTCGACTAGATATTGCTGATGAAAACCAGGTGTCGCTGATGGTGTTATAGCGTTGAATTCATTTGCCACGTTGAATGGTTTGCTGTAGCTCACCATAGGTCTGAAAGGTTCCGGGTCCAATTTTGGTGCACGGAAGGGCTGTAGTTCCGGCCGCGACTGGGTTTGATAGCTAAATTGATAGACAGGTCTTCCAGTAATAGCTTTTGGTTTGTGAGTATGTGGCCTGTGAGAGTGCGCTTTGGGTTTCTTCGTTGTAAATAAGTCAATAGTCTGTTGTATGTCAGCGATCTGTTGATAGAAAGCGTCTGGCTTCTGTTTCTGATGCACATAGGCAGGTGGTGTTCTAGGTCTCTGTATACTGAAGTATTCTTGTGTCAGAGTATGTGGTCCTTGCTTTTGTGGCCACAGGAACAGTGTATCTGCTTGGTCAATAGCTCCGTACGAAATATCCACTGCTGGGTTAAAACCTGTCTGAGTGTTCACATTCTGTTGCTGTGGATACGGCACTTGGCTCACTGGTACTGTCTTGTAATAATGCCTGCCATCAAAATATGTGGCTGGAGCAGGCGAGGTCTTTGGCTCATCGTAGAAGTAGTACGACGAAAAGGCATTATTGTTTGGCTTTCTGTTACTATAGACAGGTTGCAGTTTTGTGGTAGGCACGTCGTTATGTGCATTCGAATAATGAGCCCTCAGCGGCACTTGTGTTGATGATATATCGTTCGTAGACACTGTAGGTCTCAGTGAAACATATGGTATATACGGTTTCTCCGATGTTGTCGGTACTTTGTTTTCGTATACGGGTTCTGGATAATCGTAAAATACGGACACAGAGAGAGGCTTCGATGTAACCTTCGTTCGTGTTTTATAAACAATTTTCTCGTTCTTCGTCCTTGTTGTATTTTCGTCTGGCAAGTTATGAATCCTTACAGGATGTCTCGATGGTATGCGTTGCGGGTTCCTTGTTTTGAATGTAGTTACAACCTCGTCTGGTGGCAGTGTCGTTATCGTTGTTGGTATTTCAGTTGTTCTAGGCGCTTCAGTTGTGGTAGGTCGCGTCTTGTACTTGGTACGCTGCACTGTGTGCGTAGGAGTCGGTCTCGTGGTCGTCTTTGCCCTTGTATATGTCGTCACTGTGGACGGCTTAGCGGTGGTAGTCTTAACAGCCTCAGTCGTGCTCTCCTCCAATGGAGCAAAGAAGTCTGGTGGAGGAGGCAGTACTATTCCAGGTACAAGTGGGCCCGCAGGCACTTTATTGTTGTAGTCAGCGCGGTAGGAAAAATTGTAGGGCGGCGGATAGTAGATCGAAGGGTCGTCTTCGTCGTATAGGTCTGACTGGTTGCTCGGTGGTGGTAGAAACACTGCGCCCGGTGGAAAGCCTTCTGGAAAAGAGCCGTTCATGGATGGGGGGAAAGGGAATGCTCCCTCGCTCGCATTCCCGGGAAAGAATGAGAACGGAGGACCTGGCTGCGGCGCTCCCCCGGAAGTAGCGTTTCTCTGATTGTCACTCGAGGGGTAGGGCGCTCCCGATGGAAAGAGGAATGGCGTAGGAGGAAAAGAGCCTTCGCCCTCTCCTGTAAAGAAGGAAGGGAAAAGGGACGCAGGGACACTGCCGTTTGGCGTGAGGAAAACGAGCGGTCCGTTGTCGGAGAGTCGTACCGGAAAGGGCGGTGGCACTTTGGGTTTCTGCGGTAACTTTACTTGCCTGTTAGGCGCTTCATAGTTGTCGATCGGTGGCCATGGTCTACCTTCAGTCTCTTTAGTTCGCTCAGGGTATGATCCTCCTTTTAAAACTAGTAGATGATCCTCTGCAAGCCAAATTTCATCTTTCTTGAGTCCACCGAGACTTTGAAGGTTATCTTTTGATCGAGTCTCAGGGTTTGGCTCGTAACTAACGATTCCAGGTCGTTTAGGTGCTTTGGCGAATATTTCATTCTGAATGAGCCCATATTTTCCTTCGGCCACCTGATCTGCTAGCGTCTTTTTGTCTTCATCAACCTCCTTAGTCTTCGGAGCGTCTTTTCCTTCACCAGCGCTGGACATGAGCATGCCATCATCCCATATCCCTTGATTCCATCCCACATTACCGCCTGACTGGTCCGGCGCGAACACGCTACCGTATTTACCACTCGCGCCTTTCTCGTTGTAGAATAAAGAGTTTTTAGCGATGCCGTATTCTTTTTCGGGTTTTATTTTGAGGTGTCCGCCGACTAGTCGTTTTATCGTTCTTTGTGACTCGGCATGAGTGTTGTCGCCCGGCGGCGCGCCGAGGCTGCGCTGGTCGCGCACGAACGAGTCAGGCGGCAGCACGTACGTGGGCACGAGCACGCTGGCACGCGAGCACGCCCATGTCAGCGCCAGCACCAGCGCTAGGGCCGCCCCTCTCACCATCTGAAAGTTTGGAAAACATCACTTCTTAGTTTTATTGCACATATATTATCACTTAAACACAACACGTTAATCAATTAACTTATCTAAGTCGGGCTTTGTTTGTTAATCGTGTAGTATGCTACGTAGTCGTTCATGAGCGCGCAAAGTGAAAGGACCGAAGGAGACAAAAGCGTCGGCCAGTGGCGGTGATTCGGGCACTGGCGAGCCGCGCGCCACCACCCGCCTTTTATTAAGTTTTGTAGAGCGACCACCTCCGACCAGCTGGCATTGAGAATCAAGCGTTTAATTGGAAATTGAATGGCGAATTAACGCCCGCTGTGAGACAGGAAGGCCGCGAGGCCTAAATACGAAAAAATACAAGTGTCGTGCTTAATTTGACTCTATCTGTGTATTGTTAAGTAGATATCAAGCCGGAGCTTCATTGTTCTATAGCGTCTGTGTAACCTCAGCGGAGAAATGTTCATTAGCCTAGTTTGCAACCGCTAACGACATAGAAATCTTCGAGAGTTTTGAAACAATGATCGGATAATTTTTTCAATTTCAATCGGCACGAGCTTCGTAACGTAATCTTCAAGCCGCAGTCACGAAATTATATTCATGCCATCTTTATTATTTGTAATGCCGTTTATTGAAAACAATGAAAATGTTAGCTAGTGCGGCCGCTGTGGGTGAGAAATGACTACTATTTAGTTGGTTACAAAATAGCGCAGCTTAATTGGAACGAAAGCGTCAGGCTGAACTATACCGAACCGAATAATGGCCGAACTAGATATGGAACTATTAGGGCAGTGAAGGCAAAGTCGCCCGTGGTGTCCGGTGGGCGTGCCCGGGCTGCGTGAAAGGCACGGTCACCCAACTCGATTTCGCCTTCGATAAAACACGAGCCTAACCCGCTTTGTAATTGCGCTAAGCAATACACCGAACCTGTACTGGATCATAGAGCGGAGAGGGCGGCACTGCCGGCCGTGCGCTATGCGTTAATGCCTTGCAATGCTGCGCTCAATCGAACATTTAATTGTTTTAGATTGTGCTGCAGTCTGACTAATACATTTATTTCCTCTAATTTAGTAAACGTTTATCTGCCAGATTATCCTCGTGAAAGAGGGAAACTATAACGCTCATTAGCCACGTGATTCATAATGAATAACCTTGATTCGGTTTTATGATCATTTGGTACGATTAACGAGTGTCGCGCGGAGTCTGGTTGAGCAATACTTGCCGTAACAGTCACCGGTTCTTTCCTTTCAGAAATCTATAAGTTGTAACATAACAAACAGCCGATTGAATTGACTGCACGTAGCAACAGACAGGTGAGCCGTTAAGCCTTAAAGTTCACAGCGAATCCACCGACTTGACATTTTGGCCGCGATGCTAATGCTCATCGCGGTGGCATCCTTTCGTTTGCAATACCCAGTTTGCCTTCATAAAAATTGTGTCGCGATTGTTTGAGCCCTGCGTTCCAACGAGACCGTGTGCATTGTTGTCATAATTATTTAAAATGAGCGATGGAAACTAAGACAAGCGCTTGGCCTTGCTCCGCAAGGTGCCCGATTTTTTTTTGCGGTCAGTATAAAACGTGAAGTGATTAACCAACGACTTGGCTGGGAGTGTCACGGTGGCCGGTGCTTTCAACAATGCCGCCAACCTTGCTGGCATGCCCCGCGGAATGAACGCGGCACGACAATTGTTTTATAGGGTTTTACGTATGTGAATAAAAAAGCTTTCTTCACGTTCTAGTTTCACGGTGACAGAGCGTTGGGAAATTCACTCGGCTGATGTATTGTTGACGATTTGTATTCAGAGCTCGGCCCGTGCGCTCGGCGCTAACTTTCCATCGGCCTTTGTTTGTGTTGACTCGAGTTAAACCGCCAGGACACGCCGATTGCCACGTTTTACTATATTTCTCCACACTTTCCAAGCTAATAATAGTTATGTGTAATTTGTGGCCTTTTTACGTTCTTGTTATGCGATTGTCAGATTATTCCAACTAATTCTCAAAGTGCGTACGAAGGCTGCTTATTTACGTAATTACTGAGATAAGTCTCCTACAAATTAAAGTATATATACGTTTGTAGTGGCAAGTAATTGCATGCATTGATCTCCTTGAGTTTGCGGAACGACGGAAAGCTGGCCGGCGTTTATTTATTACAAACTATAACCGCCTATTTGCAACATAACTGTTTGTTGACCACTCCTTAATGTCCGGCACGCGTGTGTCCAAGAAATTGCGCAATGTATAATAATAATGATTGCGATCGCCAATCAATAAAACGTTCTTACATGTATGCTACGGTATCTGGTTTGTCGCGGGATTATGAAACTGTATCGATTCGTCGTCTGCGCTCAAGTCCTCGAGCGTCGCGAATTGTATCGTTACTTGTCTGTCCTTGTTTAAGACATGTTTATCAAGACGAAAGTAATTGGCGTATCATCGGGCTGTCGCGTGCGCTTAATGATATACATTTGCGGTTAATCATAAGAGATTTAAAACCGCAGTAGACAAGACACAGTAATAAAGTGCGCTCGTGCTTCATTAGTCAAGTTATTAAATAAGGTAATAAGGTTGTAGCTATGAGATTTTATTTTTATTTTTAATTCGATTAGAGTACATTTGATTTTCTTAGTAATCACCGTCAAGTTTTTAGTTATTGGTTCTAGAAAGCATTGAACACTGATGTTATAGTATACCTACTGTGTAATTTAACTACTTTAGGTACAATAAATTCAGTCGACAGTGGAAGTATTGCAAAATTCAAGTTGCACAAAAAACATTGAAATATTTTATTTAAACCGAGCATTCCGTTTCGTGGCAACCTTAATTGATGCGCAAGCGCAAGTAGGCGCGTGCCGTTTGATTGATCAACCGGCTCATTACAATCCTTTTATTTCAGATCCCAACTAACTAAGCTCTTAAATTGTCCGCCTTTTGTTCCAATTAAAATTAATGATTATCCGGGCCATTGTTAAGTTACAAAACATAATACTGTTTCTTGCGCAAATTATCTAAATGATATGCAGTTAATTAAATTATATTAATGATTTTAAAGCCAATGAACATTAAGTTTTCATATGGCATCATTAAAGTTTCAGTATAGTTAAATTTTCGGTGGTAGTTTAATAATAATTGAGAAAATTCTAATTCAGTTGTTTAAAACCACAACTGTAACAAGCCAATCCAATTTTAAAGGACCTTTAAAGCATTATCGCAAGCACAAAGGAATTCAGCATATCAATCCGTGGTATTAAGACTATAAAGTTCTATTCCTTTAATGTCAGATGTTACGTTCAGGTATGCAAGCCACGAAGTACGAGAAATGTTAATAGTGTCACGGCGAGAATTTATAGCAATTATAGTGGACAAGTCGCTCGGTCAAGGCAGTGCCATCTTACAAACGCAACCATCTTGAATAGCGTTATGTCATCTAAATGCATTGTTTGTATTATTTGTTTTGGTTTGTTTGTCAATTGAATTGAGCGATCTAGAATACTACGTTCTTTCTGAAAAGCTTCAACCATTTGAGTGATGTGAGTTTTTCAACTTCTTATTTCTAGGCCATTTGCATTTCCCGGTTTGATAGAATTGACGGAAGCTTTCAATGATCAGAAACTAATAAGTAGTAACGTTAAAATTCAACATAACCTTGTCTCGAATTTGCAAAAAATAGACCAATATCAAAGCTGTTATAACGATCGACTGGATTTACGTCATCATTAGGTTTCCTGTTTTATTTGCAAGTGTCAATTATCTAGCTCATTTTCAAATTAATTATTAGGCATGTACGATGTTAATGTCTCACGAACTTTGTGTATTACTATTCATTAGACGTGTTTTATTATGATCAAAGCCTCCCAATTAAAAGACCTTGCATTTTAATGTGGGAATTTTTTATGCATTCCTCCACTTGTTAGTTCCAATTTAGATTATCTTTATTAAGAAACGGATTGCTGTAACAAATGTTTACTTTGTGCAAAATATCTCCGTGAGTAGATTGCACAATATCTATGATCCTAGTTGAGTGGGTTCTACTAACTGCACGATGTTAACTGTGTACTCAGTCTTATACAGTGAACTATTGTTCGATTATCGATTGTGTATTCTTATCATACTCTGTTCATATCGTTTTTACGTGTATAACTATATCTCGAAAGTCCGCGATTCGATATGGTCACAAATATTTGTCTCCACCATTTCAAATCTTAAGGTCACAATTTTATGAAAAATCGATTCTTCAAGATCGTGACCGGTTGCGGTCGTGGAGTGCGCACGCGCCGTCTCTCGGGGCCATACAGTGAAATATTCGAAACTATTTCTATTAAGTGTAGTGCCATGTAGACTATTGTTGGCGGATTTATGATTAATGCCCATTATTGCCCATAGCTCGCTTTCAAGGTTCATAACTTTGCTCTATATTGTGTAAGTTATGACCAGCATGACATATGTACCTACGTTATTTAGTATCCAAAAAGGTCAGATCAAATTAAATCTACTCTAAAAAAATATATTGTAAATTGGAAAAATAATATGACAAACATAGTGGTGATCTCAGATAAGAAACGTGCAATAATTTGACTCGTCTCGCTTGATTGATAGTTTAAACACTGAAGTTTAAAGTTATTAATCTTATATTACCATTCCACGCCCTATTCACGTTTTCCAGATATAATACATTTTATGCATACAATGTTAATCCCACCCTTGAGAATAAAAATAACCTTCACACCGATTGAATGTCCGAAGCTTCCGCGTAGCCTGGCCAAGTAAGTCCATATGGTCAAAGATGTCGCATTACGTCCATAATATATAGACAGCCACGTTTGAATAATACTTATAAGACTCTTATATGTATTTATCCAAACCTGACTGTCTTAAGTAGTCCTTGAGTTGAAGGAAGTATGTCTAGCTTAAACGTGATCTATATTATTATTGCTTAGCTTAGTACAACATTCCAAATTATTATTTTGAGTGTTTTTTGTTGATCTTGAGTTTCCAATGTGGTTTTCAAATTCGGTACGTGATACGATTTAGTATTCGTGGCGCTTTCATTTCTTTGTTAAAAAACTTTCTTGGTCATTGTTTCGTAATTGGCAAGTGGTCTCGATGACTGTTAGTATGTAATCTTCAACGTAATGCTTGTTATTCGTTTACATGTCAACAGTAATTGCTATTACCACATCTCCATTGCTTTTGTGCACTTTCCACGGTTTTGTTTAAAAAAGTAATGGGCCTTGTTAACATTTTGAACTTGCTTATCTATGTTTTTGTTTCTCTAACGATGCGTTTTATTTCTTGTTACAGGTAAGAATTCATATGTTAACAACTGACGCGCTGTTTCGGTAAGTAACATTGTATAATAAGTGAGATTGGATCGGCTGCTGTGGGCGGTTCTCCTATTGCGCTCCTACTACCGGTGTAGTAAACATCAATTAACTGATTTCAGATAGATAATCGACGTTATTAGTTACTCCTTTATTGTTTAATATTAGGCGTCTCTTGTGCAATAAGTTTCAAAATTTTTCCGCTGTTCTTGTGTTACCTTTGGTGGTTTTCGGAGCGTGGCGGATAATAGGCAACCTTAGATTGCGCCCGAGTCCTTCGCTTGGAGTCGTGCGAGGAAAAGCTGCATATTTTAATAGCGAATTTCGTAATACTTTTTGCAATGGCGGCAAACGCTTAAACCGCCTGTATCTATCAGATTATCGGTGTTCGTGATTACTTCGGAGGTAATTCTCCGCTTAGTTTACGCGTTACGTGACAAAGGGTCTGTAATGACGACTTATATTCGTCACAGCTATTAGCGATGCTAGTGCTGATGATGCTGACGATGCGCGGGCGCAACTAATTGCTGAGAGCGCGTCTATTGTTTAACATGTCACACCAGACACATTCAGAGTTGCTACATACGAAACAATTTGTCATTGTTCTCAACTCTCTCAGTTTTCGTAGACCTTGCTCACATCGAGATACTTGTCGACCGGTTTCTTACAAGTGTTGCCCCTTTTTTGCTGCAGTATTATCGTGGAGTTTTCATCGTTTGGAGCCGGATGCGATTTTTTTTGTTGACGAACATAAAAACTCATGACGTAATCTAATGTTTATATTACCATCATTCAAATCAATCTTAATCGCAGAGAAAATTCACTTATTTTGTATGTTTTCACAAGTTCTGTCAACACCTTATAGTGCGTTGACACTGCATTCAATTCCGCAATAGAAATATTTCTATTGCTGAAGTGAAATGCAATGTTGACAAAATATCTCAATTGGAGCGAGGCCGTTCCAAACAACATCATATGTTTTTCAATAAAAATTTTATAAAGGATGGAAAATAATGTTTGTTGGTATATGACGCGATGTTATTTTTGCTTTCGAATTGTTTGCAATAAAACTTTAGCTTAGAAAGTCGGAATGACTTACGTTATGATGGTAAATCAATATGAAGAGTCATTACACTATGTCTTTTTGATGTTTAGAATGTAACTTTACACTGAATAAAGTAATTCGATCGACGACGATGACGATTTGAATTGTATTCTTGGATTATAATACAAAGCTTCGAGAAGCTGATAGACAGAAATAAACTCAAGGCAGATTGCTGGGTATGGCATTCCGGGATCGAAGAAGGCAAACTGGCTTCGTGCCGATGTGTCATCGTAATGCAATAGGACCTTTAGGTCCTATACACTAACACCTTCACATTGGCAAAACTGTACATATTATGACCCTTGACTTTTCCCTCGCAATGTTCTTTATTATTTCCGATTATTAGATTAGTCATTAACTGACTAACCAATAAACCTGTATTATATTCAACACGACTGAATATTTCTAAAGTTTTGATCATATCTACGTCTGCATTCCACACAAATACCATTTTAATTAAATCGCGTAACCCTTGTAATGTTGATCGACACGTTATACAAATGATGCTGGTTTGAATGAACCAGTTGATGTATTAGCATATGTTGTCGTACGTATGTCAGGCAAATACAATATCTATGTATCGGTAACATTTTTACTTTCTAATAGTGTTAAATCTAACAAGTATTTTAGCACACTTTTTCTCACCTAGAAAAGTTGTAACTCGTATAATATTAATATTTTGCCGCAATAAGATGTTAATCTAAATGTTATTATTGTACAAACTCACGGATATTAGTGTTTACGTCCGTGTTTTAATCGGCGTTTGTTTAACGTTCACACGGTTTATCCGGATCGGTAATTATGCGTCCATTTATTTAGATTTTTAGTTGATCGCGTTGATTATTTTAAAGTCCGCGTGTTTTGAGATGACTAGTAGTTTCCGCAGTTTTGGGATCATTAGCGTGCATATTAGCATATTTATGTACTCCGGCCATAATTTCAGCAAGCGACATATTGCGTTTATTTGCATGCACAGCTTCCCTTACATTGTGTTTTGCTACGATTTTGTTATGTCATATTAAGTCCGCGTCCGACTTTCGTAGCCTCGTGCCGCTTACAGTACGTCTGCTTACTATCGGAAGACAGCTATTTGTCAGTCTGTAGTGATATAACGGATCATCAACACGAACACTTGATTTTACATATTCTAAATCTGTCTATCTATAAGCAACCAAAGTGTGTCATTTCAGCTATAACAATAAAACAATTAAGAAAGTTTTGAAAGAAAAGTTGAAGATTTTAATAAAGGATACTAATCAAAATAGTATTGATTGATTGAAAGATTTTTTAATATAAAAACGCGACGAATTATCATTGCATTTGAATAAACTCACACGATACAAATCCTGTTTTCATCGCGCCGATGTTTTCTTTGAAAACCAATTAGGAACGAATCGGTACGTGATATAACGTGAAACGACAACATCGACCGTTTTAGAGGTTTATTTAATAGTAGGTATATAAAATAGTCACGTAATGACGTTGACGAATCATTGATTATAAATTTTGCACGCGTACGAATATAGGTCCGGTTAGGAGCTCCGTTAACTACCATCGCACTGTTGACATCAGAACCGTCCATTGATGGGTCACGTAAACACGTCTAACCATTTTATTATGTAGTATTTTGAATCTTCGGAATTACCCGAATACCGAATATACTTCGCTCATTATAACGCTTTTGCTTAGACTATGACTAATGCGTTCTTAAGCTTGCGTTGATGCAATTCAATTAAGCAAGGATGATTGTATTTCTTGTGCAGCGTCGCTATTAAGCTCGGAAGAAAAAAGTTACCTATTTATTGCATCTTATAGTTTTCACGTAATATCTATTTTGAGAGGACGTTTCACGAGATTGGATTCACAGTATCGAACGATCTCTTTCATTGATGGTGTGGGTTATGTTTTGGCATCGTGGGTTTTTGCGTGGAACATGGGCGCCAGTTTAAGCTATACAATGATAACCGGCTTTGTGATTACAGAACATGTAGGCGAACTAGAACCGAATATTGAATTTGGTCACGTCGGGACCACATTTTAAGATTGTTAGGCAACAATACTCACACAAAACATTGAAACACTGTTGTTTAAATGTTCTCACAGGTGTTTGTAGTGGCGTCATTGGGTTTTATGTCGAAGGCTGGTCGCTGTGAAACTTTGACTTTAATATTTGTGTCGTGATACCGGCTGCATTGTTTCTGGAGTCGCGCTTATTGTTGGTGCGTCGGCGCACCGTCTAGTCCGTGAGATCTGGGTCGGGGACCTGACTGGATGTATGCGATTGTCATATGTACGCTCGTTAGCTTACTATCAAACATACCTAGCTTATCATATTTATTACTATAGAGATTGTAAACAAACACAATCTTACGTTTTCTGTTAACGGTTGAGGCTGCGGCTGTATACACTGTTCTTAGTCTTCAAACGCACATCACACGACGACGTTGTAAAGTCACTTCACTCTTGTTCTTTAATCACTGGTGATCAGTCACTGCACATACTGGGGGTGTAGTGTCACGGTTGTCGCTTAGCGGTGGAATGTCGGTTGTGTTATGTCCCGAGGGTCACCGCGCCGGTCAGTGGTGGGGTGCACGTGTGTTCGGCAGTTCGCGCGGCGCATGAGTGGCCGTGGTGGTAGGGGGCGCCGGTGTAAATACGCCGCCGTAGCGCGTGCGCGCCGCCTACGCACACCGCCAAGCCACGACACACACTGTCGCAGTTCACACTGTAGCGACAACACCGTGACGCGCACCTAGAGGTGAGCGATGCGGCCCGATCACACCTCTAATGACGATTGAGATGAAATTTATGGGAGAATCCTAATACTCTCGACGCCTCGTGTACATACGGATGTAGACAAATCACGTACCCACCTGACTCAATTCTACCGTGATGTAACATTGTTTTGTTTGTCCACTCTAGTACCCTAATGATCTGATTATCGTGAATCGATGATCAATTATATGTAAAAACTTGAATCCGAAGGGTTGACTGATTGACGTGACAGATTTATATGCATAAATATGGATAATTTATGATGATGTGGAGATAAGTACTGACAATTCGTAATTTAATATTTATTGATTCGCTTGTTATTACTACATTATGAACGACTCACTTGTAATTTAAGTTTGAATTAATCTGTAATAAGTTCAAATTGAGAATTTATTGACAATCTCATTTTGAAATAATTTATAATCTTTTTGTATTTAGATATAAATAGGTACCTACATTAATTAGCATACGCAGATGAGGTCAAGTTTAAATTCTTAACACTACCAGAGATTATGCAACGAGACAACAAAAAACAAACAAGACTGCTATTAGCAAAGTAATGTTCTAAACATAATAATATCTAGGTACCTATATTGTAGATTGGCACATTAAAAACAGTGATTATTTATGTTATTTCCATGTACTTCACAATGCACCTACGTAATTTTATGAAAAAAAAAACAAATTAATACAGTATTTATTTAGGTACTGAATAATGTGAGAAAATGAACGTGGATGTCAAGTTAATGGCATTCCTAGGTGCTGACGTGACCCCAGGTCCCTAGCGTTGGGTAAACCCAAGACTCGGTTCAGTCTAATTCATCCAAAGGCCCCCCATTCTTGGGAAAAAACGCGTCTGGCGACGCGAAAGAAATGCAGACATTCTTCAAATAACTTCATGTCTATATTTGTAGATCCTGCTATTTATACACTCAATACCCAGGTTCTATGACTAAGTTATATTTCTGTGTGACATCACACGTGTCAAAGGGTCCAAGTGTCATGACATGATACATTTATGACATCAGGGACTTTATGATGAAATAATTTTCTTGGAACCCAACGCCGCATGAATCGTACTATATTGGCAGCTATAAACAGGCTATGCCCGTTTCTGGCTTGAAGGATGTGATGTCACATTACTTTATCTACTTCCGTATTATTTTAACCTCTGACCGTAAAGTTAATGCACTTCCTGTCTGCCAAAATGATCGGCGAAATAAGGATGTGTATCTTTAAACAAAATCATTCTTCAATCGATATGGTAACCACCTCCTTTTTTAACCCCCGACGAAAAAGAGGGGTGTTATAAGTTTGACGTGTCTGTGTGTCTGTCTGTGGCACTGTAGCTCTTTTGAAGAACAAGGCAAACATATTTATGTTTTAATTTACTAAACACTGATGACCTTGACCCTGGCTAGTTTACAAGATAGACGCGATCAAACTGCAGCTCTATGTCAAGTCCGAATATTCAACGTAGAGATCAGCATTTTGCTCCGCGATCATCTACGAGCCGCGGGCAAGTTGCGCAAGCGACGAGTCATCGACACCGGCGCGTCCTCGGAAGGTCGCGGACGAACCCCGTACGGGACCGTCCACATTACCATAATATTATATTCACTAAATCTTATCAACAAGTGTATCGTTATGTTTATGTGTGTGTAGCCGGATCTAGCTTTTAAAAAGGTCGTTGATTTGTTTTTTGTGTAGCTCAACTGGGTATTCGGAATTTCCCAATGATAAGGAGATAAGTATAGGGAATGGAATAACCACGTCTTGATGTCTAGAAGTACAGATTGGTGCTTAGTGCCTAATGTTTTATTTAAAATTTCTTGTTTAATTAGGTGCAGGTCTCACAACACCACCCACATGTTGATGTATGGGGTCGCCGTGCCGATAACATACTTTGTTGCCTTGTAATTTGTTACTGCTTTTTATAAAATATGGCGACCAGCAAAACAAACATATCATCAATCAACATAAAAAATATAATATGATTAATTATTCGACTTAACCATTCAATAGTGGATAACCTCTAACACTGAACCGAAATCAATATTTTTCTTGCCAATTTGTCAATATTGTAAATAAATAGAATACCTACTTACGTGTGCTGTCATTGACTATAGCAAACCATTGCCAAATGGGTGTGTCATTATTTAAACTGCAGTAAATGTCACTACCGTTTTGAAATGGATTTGCGCAAGGAGCGGAACAATCACACAAATAATTGAATTCCTTATTCTAAGTTAATTAATGCACTGCGGCGTTTAAAGAACTCGAGACTAAATTATTACAATATAGCTGAAAAATATTCAGTCGTAGTTACACGGCACTGACGCCACGGTGGTCGATATCAAGTAATCTCGTGGAATTCTATCAACTCGTACAATTCACGAACGACTTGGGAGCGATTCGCGATGGTCGTTTGTTATTTTCATTATGTTTTTTTTCTCGGAATCGTGTTTAGGTGATGTCGCCGCGGCGCGTCCGTACCACATTCCGCGACACCGCGGCGCTTGCTGGCTCTGACCGTTTGACCACTTCATAACTCTGGGGACCCTACCAACGGTTCACTAAATTCGGTTTCGAAAATAAGTCACACTGTTTCTCTATATCGGCTGTATCTACGCTTGTCACCTTCGATGCTTTGATGCGAGCTTTTGTGACTCACTTTGCTCAGGTTACTGTATTTAAACGAAAGAATGAATGAACAGCTGTGGTTTTACGTCTTTTGAAGAAGACATTTATTTGAAATTTGACAATATTTCTGAACACACGCCAATTGCTTGCCTGTTTACTCAGAAATTACTAAATTAGTCAGTCTCCTGTTTCGTAGACTAAATAATTATGCTGTCGTAAGTCATGATAATTATACTTACTCGGCTTCATTTAGAAGATGTCTTGAAGTATCTGAAGCGAATTAAATCATATTCAGCGATATGGATCTGAACATTTTGGACGATAAATCAGCACAACCGAAATAACTATCAAAACAAGTAATTTCCTGCACCTGTAAACAAATTAAATAGTGTTTTTGGTCGTTTGACGATACTAGTAGTAAATCCAAAAATGTAAACTAGATCGTGGGGTTTTTTTAAATACTTAGTTGTATTTTAAACATGATATACTGACAACATTTTTGATAGCTAAATGTGTTTAGCTGAAATAAAGGAGAAATCTGAACTAATATTAAATTTAGGTAAAGATTGCTTTTACTTTTTTTTTGTAATATCTATAACTGGAAGTACCTGGTACGTTTACAAAAAAACTTTAACTAATAGAGAGCTACTTTATCTAGGCTATGTTTTGATATTACACTAGACTACCACATAGACGAAGTAACGGGCAAAGCTAGTTAAAAAAAATACAGTAGAAATTTCATCAGACTGTAGGTAGGTAGTCTCGGTTATTGCTAGAGCAAATTCGCTGTGCTTCGTACAAGATGTTCAGTGCTCCAAAAAGCCTCAAATTCGCGATACCATAGTAAGATGAGAACATCCGCGGAGGCGCCGGCGATCCCGTGCCCGCCAAAATTCGGCTCCAAGCCTCCGCTTAAATTATGTAATCGAATATTCATGATGCCTTTTTATGGCTGCAAAGGTTTTTTTTTTTACACCGCAACTAGACTTATTTCACGGTCCCGTTTGCGGTTTTTTGGTATTGTTTGGTGCTTAAATAAGATTTATTGTAGTTCTGGTTTTGTATTTAAAATTGGCTAAGTTATAAGGAAATTCTGGGGACCCAAGATTCTAGGAATTGTCCCTCAACTTTTTGCTTCAGCCTGTTGGCTAGCAACTGCTCCAGCATGTGTAGCTGTTGCCTTTATGTAATGCAAGTTTTCATTAATATTAAAATTATGATAAATTGCGGTCAGATATTTGGCGAAAGAGTTTTAGCTCCAATTGATGGCTGTTCCTAAAGTGTAATTTATCATGCACCTGCAGTTGTTTACGATGGACAGACGCATCAATACATTTATTATATAGCTTGATTGTAATCGATCAAGTGGCAGTTTAATCGATATCAGAATCGATTTCACGCTTGTATCCGTAGCGCCTCGTTATTATAGGCTCTTTAGTTACATAATATTGTTACCGTTGTTTCGTACAAGACGCTATTAAAAGTTTGTTATGTGTTGATAACGATTTTAGATAACAATCTTGCAATTTATTTGACTCACGTTATTTCTATTTTTGGTGGTGTTTAACGTCCTAGTTATTAGTAGGTACTTTAATCGGATTTTTTGTTTGTTTACTAAGAACTGATTAATTGGTTGAAATCGATATTAATTTTCGAGTTATTTTATAAATTGGTTCTTTTTTTCGTTTTTAACAGATAAGTATTTTATTATTATAGAGAACATGTTAATATATTCAATTTTTTCACAGATCTCATTATTTTAATGATGTGCGGTCGTGTTATTGTTTATCATTCGAAAACTTCTGTTTGGCAAATTAAATATTCGGCAAATCTATAAAATTATTCCGTGACGTCTGTCACACTGATCTATTAATTTTATTTGAATTTGTTATTTTCTAGCGAACACTTAAATAAGTTTTTATATAGGTTTTTTTTTTACTAATATGGATGTTATGTCAAATAGTTGAAATTTTTGTATTTTAACGCAAGAATGTGTTTATGCGGATTCTACGATTTGAGAAATACCCATGTAACTGTGACTTGTGATAATTAATTGACAACAAGCCAGTAAATTCTTTTCGACATTAAATTTAAATTATAAAGTCGTAAATAGCACACGTTATATAGTGTTTTGATGTTGAAATATTTAAGTTTTTGCCCATAAGAATTCCTTAAATATATTTATTATTCTCAAAATAAAATATAATTGGCGACCATTTACTATCCATTAAAATCACAATTATCTCCCATATCTTATTTGCCGGAATGCGGCATGTTAATTATTATCAATCAACCAATTATATAAACTTTACATTGAACCCTCTAGATGCTTGGTGTGGAACTGTGGAATCATCTAATTCAATTGTTCAGTTTTCATGCATATATTCTCATGGAGTTTCGCAATAAAAAGCCTTGTTCCAATTAGTTTCCTCTGATATTTTAGCACGTTTCGATGTGTTAGCACCCGATGCAACTCGCGGTTTTATTATGCAAGTTCCATTTACACCTTAGAGGTATTAAATGGACCCTTTAGTACGTAATATTTTTCACGTCAATATTGACGGAAACCTTTTATAATTTAGGAAGATTTGTATGCCTTGCAGACACGCTACTTAAGAGCGCCCATCCCCATCGAGCGAACTTAACGCGAGCGTGATTGAAAAATTTTTGTTTCAACCAACGCAAAGCTCCAAAACAAACGAGTGAGCAAGAACGCGATAACATCGCAGGAAAATTGGCGCGCGGAGATTTCACAAAACTTGTTCCAGGAGTTACGTGTTTTTGAAAAAGCCTTCAAGGTTTTGGTAATAATGTTTGTAATTTAGAATCTCCATTACATGTGCAAGGCTTCTATGACGCAGTTTTTTTACACTTTCAATGCATGAGTGCATTATGAACGCCCAAAGTTCAGATAAAAACTGTGCAAAAAAGCTGTTTTTCAGACGTGTATTTTTGGCTTCATACAAACCTAGATTTAAGTCACAAGATACCTGTGTGTTAAAAATATTTGGAGAATAATTTGTTATAATAACGCCGTAATCACGTTCGAGCGAGTATGGGAAATATGATGGGAAAGGCGCTCTTAATAAACTTTTTGGTGGCAAATGATAAAATCTGAAGCATATTAGTCTTAAGACATTTTTAAACAAGATTCCAGAAATGCTTATGGCAGAAAAAGATCGTGTAATTGGTATTATAAAATGACGCTTACACCTAATTTGTATGCATATTATATTGAGAATGTTGTGTTATTAAATACGTGATACGTGATGAAAATGATAATTATGTGATAATGACTTAATAGGTAAGGTGTGGTCTTCCGTTCTTGAAGGTTGTGACCAATTAAGATTTTTTTTACGCCTCTTTTATAGATCCTCAACAAAACGTCCAAAATATTAAATAGCTTGGTCTTAAATTAAGGTTCTATTGGTTAACGTGTTTACCTTAGAAGATAGTATGTAAGAAAAGAATCCAGACTTTTATTGTCCCACTGTAGGGAAAAGGCCACTACTCATACTGAGAAAGCACGAGCATTGATCACCCTGTGCGTCCATCGATTGCAATTTATTTCCTGAAAATATTTTCCGCCACCGATGCCCGTGATTAACTTAAGTTGTACCTACCTTTGGTGACTCCAAAGGAGATAAGGTTAGACCAGGGTCTTAGGATATAGTTGAAGCCGATTTAGAAACCGCGATGTATGTTTCGCACGGTCTATCTGCCTTTTGTTTCATAATCTGAGTTCAAAAAGTAAAAAAAAACATTAAATTCGCAAGTCAGCGGCCTTTGTTTTGTATATACCTACTACGTGTACGTACAGGTATGAGATCTCAATACCAGAATGTATTGTGCACGAGAGTATTTAAAACTAGTTTATTCAAAAAAAGTGTTATTTGTATGGCGCCTGTAATATTTAATAAAATACCTGACCATATTAAAAACTTAACGTTGGGAACATTTAAAAAACATTTAACAGAATTATGTACTGTCAAATAAATGCTATTATTCTGTGCAGGATTTCTTGGACGATAAGTTTCTGTAATTTCTTACCTTTAATTTAATTATGTAGTGTCACTTTTGTTATCACATTTGCATGCCGTCTTAAGGCAGAATGTACAAGGATTCTGTATGTATTGCAACAACTGATTTTTATGTACCTACATTCTGAGCAAATAAAAACATATTCTATTCTATGTGTTTGAATAAAATAAAATTCATATAGAATAAACAGTTAATTAATTAAGTTAAATTTCATGCAAAAACATCCCTCGGTTTCTAAGTAAACTTCAACTGTATCTGACGACCTTTTTTTAGGGTTCCGTAGCCAGATGGCAAAAAACGGAACCCTTATGGATTCGTTGTGTCTGTCTGTCTGTCTGTCCGTCCGTATGTCACAGCCACTGTTTCCGAAACTATAAGAACTAAAGAGAAAAACAACAATACATTTTGGGGGTTCCCCATACTTAGAACTGAAAACTAAATTTTTTTTTATCAAACCCATACGTTTGGGGTATCTATGGATAGGTCTTCAAAAAATGATATTGAGGTTTCTGATATCATTTTTTTTCTAAACTGAATAGTTTGCGCTAGAGACACTTCCAAAGTGGTAAAATGTGTGCCCCCCCCCTGTAACTTCTAGAATAAGAGAATGATAAAACTAAAAAATCTCGTTCAAACCAATTTTCGGTGGAGGTTTACATGGTAATGTAATGTACATTACCATGCAAACTTCCACCGAAAATTGGTTTGAACGAGATCTAGTAAGTAGGTTTTTTTTAATACGTCATAAATCCTAAACCGCAATTTACTATTAAAACATCGATCAAAGTTACAACGAACTACAAGAACTTTTATATTATGTTACTTGCTGCTACGGAACCCTTCATGGGCAAGTCCGACTCACACTTGGCCGCTTTTTTGGTTACTTATCTCTTTTGCTGACTGTACTTATGAATTGACAAAGTCACATTGGTACTTGCTTGGTATCGAACTCGCAACCTCATACATAAGAGCCAAGTGTTTATCTATGGGCCTATGCAGCCTGAAATAAATGAAATATTGTTATTTTAACCACTGGGTTATCAGGATCCAGTACATGCTAGTGCATACATAAAAATAAATATATATAATTTCAAATATTTTGGAATAAGTATCTACATTTTTTCAGTTAACACAACGACTGTTAGTGTTGCAAGTCTACAATGCTTGGTTGGCTACTTGCTTAACTTGCAATAAAGTCACACTCAAAGCATTCATTTCAATTAAACCATTTACAGGCACTTTTGAATTGTCAAGGAGTCTGTCAGTTAGTCAGAGAGTTGAAGCAAGTTGCTCGTTCCAAAACGTAGGTAGGTCTCTACGGAGAAGAACGAGCAAGAAACTTCACGGACACTCTTTTAAATCAAGTTTTTTACAAAGTACTGATTACATTATTCTTGTTGCTTCTATACGTGAAAAGAATTTTAATCTAGCAATACAAAACATAAAAAAAGAATCAAGATCAATCCATGGCAGTTAAAAGTTGACCAATCTTTACTGACAGCGCCCGTTCACGAACATGACGCGTGGGTCAGCACCATTCACCGCAACCATTTTGATGGGATCTGAATGATCCAACACACGCGCCACTATCAGCGAGACATTTGAGTGAGCATGACAATGCTCTCAACCGCCATGCTCATTTATGTCAAACACATAATAATTTACTTAATAAATAGATCCATGAAAAAAGAAAAATTGAAATTAATAAAAATATTAATTGTTATACGTCACCTATATTTTTGTGGTCATAGGTCGTTGTGCTACTTAGATTTTTCTAGCCGATTGCTTGAAAACACCTGTCGAGATACCGTTTTGATTGATTTCTTATATACATTTAGACAAAATGCCAATAGACATTCGTCTTTACCTATTTGACTTTCATATTTCGTATTTATCGATGTTGCTGTGCTAGTTGCTTCTTCAATTTGTCATAAGTGTCAGATGTAATCTGACAAATGGTTAGCTATTATTGGAGTCACTGATATCGAATTTTATTACGAACATAAAGTATCTTTTGACTAAATGCAATTTAATATGTTTCCTATTGAACAGGAATATTGTGGATTTTAGTAATTTGCAACTTGGACCAATCGCTATTTTGACCTGCAAGTTTGACAGTTTATTGATCATCATCATCTTCCTGCTCTTATCCTATGTTACTCGGGGTCGGCGCAACATGTAATCTTCTTCCATTCCGTCCTGTCCAACGTCATGCTTTCACTGACTCCCTTTTCATTCATGTTATTCTTCACACAATCTATCCATCTTTTCTTTGGCCTTCCTTTCCCTCTCTATCCATTCAAATTAATATTCATAACTCTTTTGTTCACATATGTTTCATCCCTTTTCTTCACATGCACATACAATATTACGATTCCCTTTCAACTTTTCTGTCACTGGCGCCACTTTCAAACTTTACAGACAGCTTATTGATTAATTGATCAAATGCAAATTTGACTAAATGCGCCCAAGTGATCGAAATATCTTTGTAGACTTACGAATCACTACGAATTGACATCCTCTGCACAGTCAAAAGTCAATTTAAAGTCTACCAATTAAATATCAATTTCGAGTGTTTTTGTTACTAATTAACTCACAATATTTTCGTTGAAGTGCCGAATCGCATTGACCAAAACGGTAAAGTTATTTAATACGTCGAAAAGTTGATTGTAATTCGCATTTGTTCGCGACAGATGTTTTTCTTTCTCAACAGTTGAACAGTTGACATTAAACCATTTTAAAAGTGCAAGCAAAGTATTATAGGTAAGCATTTAAGGTAGATTTGATTGCAGTTTTAATAATTTAAATGTTTACAAAAAAATATCGGTCAGTTTCGCTGGCACCAAAGTTTTAATTATTGTTTTTTGCTGATCTAATCTAAGTTAGGTTTAAGTACTTACCATTTGATAATCCAATTAAAATCTGGTTTCTTAACATTCGCCATTTGTGTGAAATGTAAAGTTGTAAACTTTGCTTTTGTCGTTAATATGGATTCGATTGCTTTTAAATATCACATTTTCTAATAAAAAATCTTTTAAGATTATATCGATATCTTTAAAAGATAAGGGTTTGTATAAAAAACTAGATATCAATAAAATTATTTATAAGAGGCTTTATACAGTCGTGTTTATAAATATTTTATCATCTATGTCTGACTATTTTTGTATGTGAACCACTTAAAGAATTTTGATCATATGCTTGGAATCTGGTTTAAATACGACATGTAAATCGCTGATGATCTATGGTACAATGGGTACATTTACGAATTTGAAGATCTGGAATGATCTTTAATCGTTCCGTTATGCTAACCGACTGACTCCTTGACTATTCAAAAGTGCTTGTTTGGTTCAATTTAAATATATGCTTTGACTTTGATTTTAGATATGATGTTTGTTAACGATAGGTAGGCCATCATAATGAGTAAGTTTTGCAATATAACTACACTAGCTGGTTTTTTTTACCGTTCCACTTATATGCTTAACTATTTATTGCATTGTGAATAGTTGGCAAAATCGGAAGTCATTAACTCATGTTGCGAAAACTGAAATTAGCGTTGTGTTTTAGAAATAACCTACTATGTTTGTAACTTTTGAGCATCCATGTTGCATCGTCGTCCATCTCGTCACCACAAATCCTCAAATTGTTACAAAGACGAGTCATAAAGCATATGAATCCCACTGTCCTTCTCACCTTACTGAGTTTGCCCTTGCGAATTATTCATAACGGCTCATAAAAGACCAAGGTCGTCGTACTGTCGAGATTGCGGATTTGGATGTCGGTCCGCGGTCCATATACTTAATGTATAAAATGCAAACGACTGGGTTTCACGCGGATCCCGGCCAAGAGATGCGACGCGATGCTGGCGCCTTTTTTCTTGTTTTTTTTTCATCGAACAATAATTTATGGCGTCGGCGGTCGCTATAAGCTGCCAGTATTACGCGTATTTGGAAGTATTATAAAAATTTTACTACTTTTTTCCTTATTACGGTGTTGGAGATAAAGCATGCATTCCTGAGAAACTTTTTGCTGTTGCTAAGGTCTTGCAAGAGCATGCATTGTTATGATGGCATTTCACTTGGCGTATTTGGGCAAATATTGGTCTTATTAATAATAACACAAAATCGACTTCGTTGAAATGAATTTAGGGTATAGGTATTTTGTATTAACCAAGTAACGCAATATTTGTACAAATACGCTAAGTGAAGCGCCACCATTATACATAACACTTTTGAGGTGAAATAAAAGAAAATAAAAAAATAATAATACCCTATTCAAAATACAGATTATGTGAGACAATTTTACAAACAAACAACTCAACATTGCGTAATTGACGTTAAACAAATATTACGGAAATATGAAACAAGAGGACAACAAAAGATTTTTTATAGGTGCCAGTGAATAGAGAGCTTATTACGCAACGGATGCGAGACGAGCCCGGTTCCCGCGGACGTAACTCTTATGTAGAAAGTAGTATAGACGTGGAAAATGCATGTCGCTTTAAAGGGAAAGGGATCAATTTTAGCTCTCAAGTAGTTCAAAGCATCCGCTTCATGCGTCTAAATTGTTGAATCATTCAACTATTTTAATTCGCGACATGTAACTGGATCTAAATATGGAGCATTTTAAATTACCAGTTTTCTTAATATACAGACAGCGTCATCAACTGCTTACAACCTATCTGAAGAAATTTTAATGCGTGGGGGGTAAGCAGTTGATGGCGTTGTCTGTACGTTAAATTAAAGTAAGCTCTGATTATATGTACACTACTATATTTTACTACTACTACTACGAAACTACTATATTTTAAAGGCATCAAACTCTTAGCAATAATATTCGTTTCAAAATGTGTAAACGTAAACCAAAACGTCAATAACTATTTTTAACGATTCTGGAATGTCAAGTTGACAGATGCGTTCAATAATTCATAAAATATTCTTCAAAAAAATAAAGTACGTACCTAATTTTGGAACCTACTATTTTTTTTTCACTTTTTCGTTATCTACTATTTTTTTATGGGTAAAAATTTTAGAACTACTATAGTGGACAGACAAAGAGTTGGCAACCCTACTCATGCCTAACCGGACGGTTGCTATGCGCACTGTACGGTTCAGTCTGCGGTTACCCGCCATTGAGTGAGAGTGTGCACACGTGGTACGTCTACTTACGTGAGGATGCACCCAGTACTTCTTTCTATGTTTTTTCTTCTTTACGTAACGTGTGTAAATGTAATAAATAGCTGCAAATTCTTCCGCGTCCACCTTTGAAATGGCTCTATCAACCGCAAATCGCAACGGTTCTTCAACCGCACGCTGCGGTTGCGAATGCGGCTGCCCGCGATCCAGCTGGCCGCATTTGCAACCGCATGCGGTCAGCCGTACGACTAGCTGCATTGCGGCTACCCGCATAGTGCGCATGAGGAACATCTGCTTACCCCCTACTTACCCCCTACCTGCTTACCCCCTAAGGTAAGCAGAGCAGATGTTTTGATCACATTTATGATCAAAATATTTCCTCTATGTAAAAAATTTCTCTCTCCTATGGTTGCCCCGTGCCTCAGATAACACGTAAAACTGTGTGTCCTGCGCCTGATCTTTTCTCGTTCTTGTCGGTTTGCTATCCCATTCTATCGGAATCGGACTATGAAAGTTAGGCCCTAAGAGGGAGTGGAGTGCACTTGTGTTTGCGTAAACCCTTGTGCACTATAATATCTCCTGCGAACTTGGCTAGTTTCCATTGCGATTGGCCATTATTATAATCGCTAGATAGACCATGGCCACACGCATTTGTGCCAGAAGACAGACGTCGCCGTCGTAACCCAGGCAGGCCTGGGAAACGTTGGTGCTACGAATTGGACTCTTTCATGCTTGATTGGCCCGAAAAGGCAAAGAAAAATGGAAAAACAAGGGGAGATTATAGATTGAGAAAAACGGATTAACTCACTGTTCGTCTGACTAATTTCGATGGCATATGGCCACCTTTCTTGACACGTTGGTGGACAGTACTATCTCACTGGTTGCGGCTACTGAGACACTACTTATTTTCATACATTGCCCAAGGGCGTAGTGTCTCAACGCATGGTTAAAAAAATATTTGTTATGACAGAACCAGAACGGATCTAGGCGTAAGTTCTGCGATCCGTACTCCCCATCATCAGAAGAAAACATGTGCGTGGAGGTACCAACTTTGACGAATTTTTTAAAATTTTGTAGTGACAGTACGAAAGCCTTAATTATACCTGTGGTGACAGTACAACATACCGTTCTTTGTGATATTATGGTAAATCGGTCGTCGTGTGGCGTACTGATTTTATGCAAGTACAAACTCAGACGTCGACAGACGTACTGTCGTATCACTTTTAGCTACTTAGACGCCTGTGGTCTTTACTGTCCGCCAACGTGTTAAGGACCCCGGAACCCGGCAATACAGTGAGTTAATCCGTTTTTCTCAATCTATAATGTGTAACAATACTAACGTTTCGTTGCATGGGGAGAACTTTGCCCATCACTGGAACAGTATAGGTTAATAACAAAAAACCCAAAAAAAACAGTAAAACAGTCCAAGTACCTATATCGTGATCTATGCTCACTGAAAAACATCCCAAACAACGTCATGTGCTTTTAAATTGTGGCAACAACTCCAAAATTACGGCCGCGCCGTGGGTGGTAAACACTTGACGGATAATACAAAAAGAAACTAATGGCCATAATAAACTCCGACCATCGAATAATCACTGCTCAAATATTGTCTGCGAAATTACCTCATCATAACATCATTAAAAACCGTTATTTCCTTTAAAAAAGTCCCGTGTAAACACTTAAGTTTTTAAATGTTATACTGAAATCGTTGTTTGTTTTTCACTTATTGTTAACTTATTTATTTGCAGTTTTGTTTGTTGTAACCGTGACTCGAACCGGAAAGTTAGGCCTGTGTTCACCAACATTTAATCAACAGATTACTTTAAACAGTTGATCATTGGTGAGTAACACAGGCATTTCTAACGAGTAAGGGCGTTTGTACACTACTCGTATTTGATAAGTATGTATTTGTTTTTTTTTACGAACACGTTAATAACGCAACGGAAATTCACGAATTAGCGCTGTGCACTCACTCGTGTTCGTGATTCATTTTGGAGAACATTTCAAGATCCGTTTAAAAAACAATCGTCACTCGAATTATACTTCGCGGTCACGTCAGTCGGTGCCCTTTCCTCACCCTCTCCGCTAAAATTTACGAATACTGATTAGTGCACAAAACGATCGATTCGTAAAAACTGACTCGATGATTTCTCAAATCGAATCAGTTTTTACGAATCGAAGTAGCCGTCATGTGAGAAATTTACGAGTATAAAAACACGAAAGCGAAACAGTACACAAACCACCCTACATTTATTATGAAGTCTATTTTCGGAGAGCATTTTCGCGAATCACGAATATGAGTTACTGCACAAACGCCATAACAGCTCAACTATAACCGTATACCTATGTTTACGTAAACTCGAGTCACGTTAAAACGTAATGTATAGAAACGTGTTAGTGATCTGCCGACCCGCCGACCTCACCTCAAGTTTACGGTCACGAGAGGAGGCTTACTAATAAACTACATATTTATAGATACGTGGAAAGCATTGACCATGAAATACATGACTAAAGTTGCATTTATGTCCGTACGATCATTCAGCTATGACAATGACTGGAGCCAGTTACAAATTAAGCATTAGGTACTTGTAACCTTTAATTAGTTATTCATTTCTCAGATACAAATAAATTTTCATAATAATTAATCTCAACGTTATTATCAATTTTCCTAAGGTCAATATTCAAAACATCACACCGAATCACACGTGACAAGTTGGACATAAAATCATCTCAGTCGCAGGGGATTAAGCACTACTCATTAACGAACGTCTCAATAATTAAGCGTCGCGTTATTGTATTCATTATATTCAACGACATTGACATTGATCGTGTAAATCAGAAGGTCGAGCGTCAATCTAACATACGATTGTTTTATGCAAATGAGAAAAGCGATCGACGAAAAGTCGGCGAATGCGTAAGCGGTCATCTCCGCATTCCGACCGAGGACATGCGCATGCGACCCACAAAGGAATTCCCATCAAACTCGACTTGATATAAGGATAATAATACTTACACTATAAAGACAGAGAGATAGCCACCATTTTGCGGATCTTTTGAGCATATTTTTGGATTCGAGTCCGGCAGACAACGGTTTTTATTAAGTGCAGCGTTTTCTTTGTGATAAAATATACTGTAGAGACTGCCTGGTTTAGATACCTATGAGATAAACTCTGTTCTAATTTTAAATGAGTTGATACATTTACAGTTGATACAAGGGCTGATACATTTTAGTAAAATAAAACATAGTTCAATAAAAAAATATTTCGTATTTTTGTGCATCTATCATAGTAGATTGAACGTCTCTGTAATTACAGGATATATTATGTACATACAGGTTAAAATAGGCAGATACTTTACTTTATGTACTTGTAAGTATGTGTAAATGTAAGATGGGCCATCGCATAAGTTGTACATACTGCACAAACAGATCAAATCACTACCAACCCTGAATCCTTACTTAAACGTTTTGTCTTTGCTCCGATCGACCTGAGTTCGGAGTCTGTTTATGACTTCCAGATTGGCCATGGGGAATTCATGTCCACGACGAGATCTCTCTGCAGGTAGTACGAACAACTCCAAAGTGTTCACATTTTTTTGTTAGCCTGTTCTGTCCCACTCCTGGGCAAAGGTCTTTCTCCATGCTTTCTATTTTTCCCAATCCTGGGTTTTATCCCACCAGTTTTGAAAGAATCCGTCCAGTTTATTTATTTATTTTTTATGCACAAACGTATAAAGGCGGACTTAATGCCTTAGTTCCAGTTCGTCCCGCCAACTCCTTCGTGGCCTGCCGCGATTACATTACAACAAATAATTCACATGACCGGCCATCAGCACCATAGACGTATTTTGCGTGTTATTGTATTAAGTCTTTAGTTTGTTCGTACTACCGAAAACAGCGTCATCTCCCTTACTATGAAGATGACACACGATCACTGTCGCCGAGTGAAGCTGACCATATAATTTGCCATTCTTGACTTTGCCAAATGTTTTTTTTTTCACATTTGATATCTGGCGCCAACAAATGGAATCTCGGCTGTTACGAATATGTATGTATGACCATGAACGAGATTAATGGCCAAAGATAATAAACAAGTCGTTATACTTCTAGTTATGGCTCTACAGACTACCGACTCAACTTCTGTATTAGCATAACCGAGCAAAATCACCATTAGGAGCGGTAATGGCGGCGACAAAAGTTATTTTAATAGCTGTTTACAACAGTGATGTTTCATTGATATTGTATAGATAATTAACAAGATTTTAGAAAAAATATACGTTCAATATCCGGGAAATAATCATATCTAGTCATAAAAATTCCAATGGCTATAAAATACTGGCCCGAAGGTAGGAATAAACAAACTCCTACGCGGCTTGCTGTGTAGCAGACTAAATCGGACCATCACCATTGAAATGTTCAAGAAACTTGTCGAATTTAAAATGGTGTTGTTTATCAATAATGTAACAAAAGGCAATGCAACAACATTAACTCTTAAGGCCAAATACTCAAACGCTACTCAATTTTAAAATGCCGTTAGGTCTCGTTCTGTCCTATCACTTTATGCCAAAGTGACTGTGATAGTAGGAAACTTTTGTTAAGCACTTAAGTTGGGCACCTTTTGGCACTCGGCAAACTATTTTACGTTTCGGAAAATAATTATGACAAACGTTAAAATCTAAATAAACAAAGTGACTTCCCAGCAATTAAATAGCTGCCAACTCGTAATTCTATTAAAATATCTTCAAATAAACTATGATCACCTTCAGTATTCGTAGTTCTATTAATATGAAATTAATGATGAGTAATTCTGTGAAGATGTAAATATGATAGTCATTGTAAGCTCCGGCTTTTTCTTGCACATCGTTTCTATTTAACATAAACGCATATAATCAAGGTGTCAAGGACGTTTTCCTCCGTCACCTCGTGTGAAACAACTAATTGATCTATATCATAGATGCGCGGGAGTTCACTTTCGATAGCCATTGTGTGCTCAATGAAAATTGTAGGTTTTCTTGTCTCTAATTGTGAATATATTTGAATTAATGAGAACTTGCCAGTGAAATGCCCAGCTTTTGCGGATATAGGTGAACTAGAAGAACACGTAAAAACGATAAATTACGTGATTTGGTGGCCTATAATTTCATTTTTATACAATATTTACACATACAAAAGAAAAACCTATAACTATTAAACAAACAAAACAAATAAAATAAGGCATCAAAAAATTCCTCCACATCGCCTTCATCTGGTAATGTGCCCAAGAGACTGGCTGCATTGCCACGTTGGATGGCAGAAAAAGCAGCTCTTGGATCACGGGAAGTGTCAACTAACTTTTTGAAAATTTCCTTAAAAAGAAGATGAGCACTCAGACCCTACGATGCGAGGGTATCAACCCCAACAGCTCGAAAATAAAGTTATCATCAAGGATACTATACTTTCGCCGTTTGAGGTTTTCTGCCTCAGCAGCAGCACCAGCACAGCACGCTGAGCTAGTAAGATGGGATGACGCAAGAGTATCGACTTAAGGCCTACCCAACTTCCGCGGAAATTATGACATGCCGTCCGGTCTCTTGCCATCGTCTCGTGCCAAGCCGTTGGGTTCCAAAACTGATGGAACACCGACGGCGACGAGAGCACTACGAATGATGTCATTAATATTCGCGTGTCGCGCTATGCGACCCGCACTCCGGCTGCACGACAGGCCGTGGTATCCGAGGCAGTTGACAGCTTTCCCACAGTGACAGCGATGAGGAGAACAACAAGATGCTGCTAAACGTAAGGAAGCAGCGAGGCGAAAATTAGTGTCGTCAAATATCTAGGTTTGACGACGGAAGTGTCAGAAGCCAAAGACCCGACTCCTATTTACCCACAGCCAAGGTATTTATTGCCTATTGATTTTTAGATTGTCTTAATGTATGATATAATATTTTTTTGGCTGTATTTTTATATAAGCTTTGTTTCTATTCTATTCTGGTTGCTAACGAACTAACATAGCAATTGTAGTTTTACTATAAATATTTTGTTGAACGACCTAATTTGCTCTGAATTATGAAACCAGTTTTACGTAAAAAACTCAAATGATCTTATGTAAGTGTAGGTACAATTGAATTAAAAGGCTTCTTCCATTGCACTTATATCTTAGCTTTCACACGGGAAGAGAATATCGCGCCCAGAGACAATGACGCGGCCTAGACACTGACAATAAGATGATAACCCGAGCACTTTCCACTTTCCCGCGCCTTCCCACAACATGGCCGCCACATGAAAAGCGCGCGAACAACGCAACGCATGCTCACTAACACTAAATCCCGCGGAAATATTTGTAAAACCTTGTCTAATAAGCATAAGTACTAGCAATTAAAAAACAGTTTATGTTCAGTTCTTTTTTTATTTTTACGTATAGTACAGATGCTCAAATTCGATTAGGCGTAATCATTATGTATCGAATTGCAATCAATTTACCCATCCACTGTACGAAATTTTGATTGGATAATTACATGGCGGTTCAAAAAAATTAAACATAGAACCATTGTAACATCAGTAGTTAGTCTTAAAATAGAACGGTTAAAACTTGTTTGTCATAGAAATATAAAGAAAACATCAAACTTATATGTAATCATTAATTATTACCATCAACCTAAAGTTGTTTTGATTGATAAATAATATTGGAAATTAGTAATGTATGTCTGAAAGTTTCCACAATTTTAGATTCATATCGTTAAAGTGCGATGGTTTCCTTATTAGACCGTTCTGTGGAGACAGGTTTCAAAGTTTACGGTCAATTAAAAGTAAGCTGTGCTTATCCGGTGCATTGTCGATAAGTGGCTTAGGTAACCACGATTTTCAAACTTTCAAGCTTGCATTGAGCTTATTTCTTTTAATACCATGCTAACAAGCAAGTAAGCCTTCTCGTGCTATACATATATGTAGGTAATGATAATGTTTTTTACTTTTGTTAGTTTCTGTGCCCGGAATTGCAAAATTTAGAAACCTATTGCTTTTGCATTCAGGAATGTTTTAAAAAACTAACTTTGTGTAAAAGAATAAGTACTTATAAATGCCTTATTCTTATACCCATTATATCTAACACTATTTCATGTAAATTTAAATAACCTTATATCCATTAAATCTAACACTACGTAATGTATATTTAAATAATTTTCCCATCGTCACACAAAGAACAAGAATGCCTTATTAAGTTTTCAAATAATACTAGAATATTAAGTATAATATTCCAAGACAGAACAAGACAAATTAGTCCAATACTTGGAAACACCAAATTGTAAACATTGTTTACTGGAAGGAAAAATCTATTCGAAATTTATTTTTCGACTGGCGCCGAACACCAGTTTTTAATGATTTCTCGTTATATATTTTAATTTAGTCGCCTACATAATAATATTAAAATCCTAATTGAGTATTATGGACTGATTTATTTGTCCCGGTAGTGTATTTGGTATAGTGCACATTGTGGAACTATTAGTTAATCTGTGACATTGTTGTTGTCCAGCCATTAGTACCTAATTTAAAACTGGTAGCTAGAAGTTGATCGTCTTCGTTAATTTATTGCCACGTTTTAATATAAATAGCTGATAATAGTGACATATTATTAGTCGAGGTATAATTGACACAAGGACCTTTGTATTAGAAAAAAAAATGTTAATATGGCGCCGTCTCGCACGTTTTTGGACATAACATTTAAACCCACTTAATTTTAGTAATTTTCCTGATAAAAATAGATCGAAAACAATTTCTATATTATTCAGAAGCCCATTTGCCATATATATTTTACATATTCGTGCCTATATTGAGGTAAACAACATTTTTCGTTATCAGATACTAGCTTTTGCCCGCGAATCACCCGCATGTTTTTTTTTTACTGATAATTCTTTCCTTAGCCCGTAATTTTTTGATATTATTATAATTTTGAGATTTTATAATATGTAGCGATAATGATAGTGACCTGATGAAGTTGAATTTTTCAATGGAAGGAATGCGTGGCAAAACCTAACGTCATGGAACCAATAGATTAGCAGTTTACGAAATTCCATAGCAACTGATTGTTAATAAGGAAATGCTATCTTAATTCAGCTACCACATTATGTGCATTCATGCAATTCCCAGAAACGTGGAAATGTACCGACTGATAATTGCACGCAGATAGTTTTCTTAGTACTGCTATCTGCCTGTCCAATGCGTAACAGTTAATATGTTATGTCCATCACTTCTTGCAGTTATTACCGATGCCGACGACTCGTTACGTGTTGGTCATTCCAGGGTCGCACTCGCACGCATGCACAGCTTTCCACATTTAGTTTTTCCACTAGTCCATAACTCCATAAAACCAGGAATAACTAGTTTTTTTCCCGTACAAACTAGTTCTTGGAACAGGTGGTAGTGTTGTTACAAACATTTCATCATCTAATAGCGACGGTAAGCGTGCATTTCCCCTGTTCGTTGTTACTAGTTACCGGTAATACCTACTACGCTGTGTGCTAATGCTGTGTAATCAACACGGGTTTTCTTGTACTGGTTGCTTTTGTGCAACTAACTTGATATTTTAGTTTCTAAACCTGAGTTTATGGCTTTGTTCGGTTATTGAAACGTTGAATGCGGCGCTGATCACGTTTGTGAACGATTAAAGGTCTTACCAGATGTGTGTAGGGAATGTTACTCTTTGTATTCTTTAGTACCTAGATATAGCAGCAGATAAATTCTGAAATGTAAAATTGAAAGGTTAAAATGATTGAATTTGATGTAGTCACAGGATTTGAAGGTAATGCGAATTTCGAGAAACAATTTAAAAGGTGTGATATTATTGAAAAACTTAATAATATATTATTATAAAGATTAAGAGCGTGTTAGTATAAAAACTGACATCCGTTGGAAAAACCTGCTTGTAGTATTTCTTATTTATCACGTGTCACCTCTAAACTACAAGTATATATATATATACATGGTGGTATATATATATATATATATATACATGGTTCAATAAATTAGGATATATATATATATATATATATCCTAATTTATTGAATACTGGTAAATAAAACACGAAGTAATTGTAGGGGTGTGTTATATAAAATGTAATGTGCGGTACATACATACGTAGGGTATAATTATTTACTTGATAATGAGCGTTCTTCTGTTTTTATTTAAACAGTACAGACCTTGGCATTGACCATAGAGTAGGACCAAGAAATAGATTATGTTGATATATTGCTAAATCATTATATTTTTCTATTTAATTGCGAAACAAACCTCTTTAGAATTTGCCTTTATCGAAATGATGACTAAAAATTATCCTTATCGATTTGTTAAAGGACAATAAAATATACAATAAAATGTCAACAATATAAAATATTGATCATTGAGCCATAAGATAAAAATGCTAATATATTCCCTAAGTACAAAATAAACAATCAAACTTGTCATCACCTAAGGAGATGTTTAGTAAGATTAGTTTTATCTGTTATTACTCTTATTAATTTATCGTCTGTTTAGTATTTTGTCAACTATGTTGTGGTCGGCTTCCAATCTCATCGCATGCAGCTGAATACCAGTGTTTTATATGGAGTGATTGGATGTCAGCCTTTCTGACTATCCGTAGCGACTGTCAAAGATCTACGATTGACAGTTGGGATCAACCGCTACGTGCTTCTCGAGGCACGGCTAGGTATCAGAATAATAAAAATAATAGTTTATTTATCACTCTTGAATTACAAATTTCTCTTAGTATAAGTGCAAAATCATGGCAATGAATACATATTTTTAAGAGATTACGTTGACGACTATACTAGTATAAAGAATGGAATGGGTGGTCACCTATCCACTGGCCGACTGCGGCAAGCGTAGCTTAAGCATGGTGGTCTGACTTTTACTTAGCCACGAGCCAGGAGTGATTAGTTACTCTAACAAATTATAATTTATTTTGACACACATCGTGATGAAGAGGTCTCGAGTTTTTGACTCGCAACTGAAGATAGATTTATTTACTGTTTTTGCACCTTAGTGCTCATTTACATTTGTACCTAAGATGTAGTTATATTTTTTGTTTACCGCTAATTATATGCTTTGCAACGTGACTTGTCAATTTGTATACAGACACTAAGAACACCTACATTTGTGATGATTTATGCCATCCTCCTGGGAAGTGTTGTGGGTAATATTTTGGATGTATACCTACGAGGCGAAAATTCTAATGGGGTGACAAACCATTGCGGGTTGGTATAATACGCTACTCTTTTGTATGTTTCAGTTTTTAAGGTTCCGTACCTCAAAATGAAAAAAGAAACCCTTATAGGATCACTTTGTTGTCCGTCTGTCCGTCAAGACCCTTTATCTCGGGAACGTGTAGAGGTAACGAATTGAAATTAAAACCATATACTTAGGTCCACGGTCCCTTGAAGCTGTGAAAAAAGCAAACTTCTAAGTTAACTTGAAAAAATTATACGGCCGTTTATGTCGCAAGAAACGTACATTTCGACTCTTAAGAGAATCAGCCGTTTTTATTGTTGACTTCGCGGTCATTACTCAGTATGATATAATTGTGCTATCTGACCTATGTCAGGTCAGTAGTACAGTCTAGACGACGCATTGTATGTATGACTAGCACTTTGCCCGCAACTTTGTCCGCAACTTTGTCCGCGTACATTTTCTTAACGACCCCTAATTTTTTAATTATGCAATATAGCCTATGTTACTCAGGGATAATGTAGCTTTCGATTGGTGAAAGAATTGTTGAAATCGGACCAGTAGTTTTTGAGTTTATTCGTTACAAACATGCAAGAATACAAATCTTTTCTCTTTGTAATAGTAGTATAGATTATACGAAAAGGTTTTTTGATGTTTCGGAGTCAATCTCTATTGAGAACTAAATTTTTTTGTAAGATTACTCATTTTTAGGGTTCCGTACCCAAAGGGTAAATCGGGACCCTATTACTACGACTCCACTGTCCGTCTGTCTGTCTGTCTGTCACCAGGCTGTATATATCATAAACCGTGATAGCTACACACTTTCTGTTGCCGCTATAACAACAAATACTAAAAACAGAATAAAATAAATATTTATGGGGCTCCCGTATAACAAACGTGATTTTTTGCATTGTACGGAACCCTCTCCACGCGAGTTCAACTCGCACTTGGCCGGTTTTTAATATGTGATTAAACTGTGGAATATAACGGTCTGATGCAGGAAGATAAGCAAACGATGTATTGCACCACAAAACATCAATTATCTACACTTTAATATACAAATTAATAATTAATAATGCCATGAAACTATTACATCTTTATAGATGTAATAGTTTCATGGCATTATTAATTATTAATTTGTATTAAACATTTTGTTTAAGAAAACATAGTGAAAAAGCGTGTTGAACTGGACATCTATAAAGATGTAATAGTTTCATGGCATTATTAATTATTAATTTGTATATTAAAGTGTAGATAATTGATGTTTTGTACACGCTGTCCAGTTCAACACGCTTTTTCACTATGTTTTCTTAAACAAAATGTTTCATACAATAGACTAATCATTATTTAATTATTGATCACTGCTTCCTTCTATACCTCTAGTACGTGATAATATAAAAATAGTAATCAATTCGGAATATAGGTTGTGTCAGCACGATTATACGCCTGTGTCCGGTACAAAAATACCGCACATGAACATGTAGTGTTAGACCATAATCCGTAAAGGTCAATGGCTATTGTGTAATAGGCGGTAGAATTTAATCTTTTGCACGGAAATGTATCACGGAGTGGCGTGCCTTTCAATAAAGCCGAAAAGCCCCGCTTGTTATAACGTGATACTCATAGAATGATATTAAGCCAATTAATAATTGAGTGTTTAATCGGATCGATGAATTTGGAAAAAAATATAGGGTTTTTATTATGAAATCTATCGCGCTTACCGTTACTTTAAAACTGTTATTTCACGTAGCCCTAGTATTGTGTAAGCAAAGGTATTAAGGTAAGGTATAAAGGTAAGGCCCTAGTATTGCGTAAGCAAAGCCCTAGTATTGCGTAAGGAAAAAGCAAATACGAAAATGTAACTCGCTGTGGCCGCAGCGTCGAGCTTTAGGATTTCTAACAAACAAAAAGTTTTGCACCTTTAGAAGTATGTATGAAAGGATCGTATAGCACAGCATTGTTATGTTATATTTAAATTTTTCGCTTGTACACCAGAACGTATACAGTTTATTGTAGGTAATGAATTACCAAAGTACCTGTAGTTTATTTGCAAATAAAACTGAAAATGTGTCTTTGATATTCATTACAATGGTTGACCAAAGGTTTGATAAATTAAAACAAAGACTTCACCAACCACGTTCACACATTCATTATACATTCTAAAAATAACTTGTGACTAAATTAAAAATACACAAAGAAATCATTCACTGTTTCGATAGCTATCTGTCAACCTATTCTGGTGCGTATGATCTAATATCTAGTTTGACATATGAGGCCATTGTCGCTGTGCATTGATTATCGCCAAACAATAGCATTCGCAAGATTGAATATTAGGTCCTCCTTTTGTTGTTATGCTATAGTATAACATGGCTAAATTATGTCACGGTCACGACATTTGGTGAATGTTGAGAATGTTTTGTTCGGAATATGTTTCTATAACCCTCGATGTAAACACCATCCATCCATCCACTTCATACCGAGTTCCTTCCGTGCTTTGGAAAGCACGTAAATCCGTTGGTTTTGGCTGTCATTCGTAGATCTTTGGCAGCCATTATGGGTAAGTTAATTTGTGTCAGAAACCAGAAAGTCTGACAACCAGTCTTACCAAGGGGTATCGTGTTATCCAGTTACCGGGTTGTGGTAGTCCGATAGGCAGTCGTTCCATGTAAAACACTGGTATTCAGCTGCATCCGGTTATACTGGAAGCCGACCTCAACTTAGTTGGGTTGGTTAAGAAATCAATCAATAAGAAAGTGACAGCACCAATTTAAAGTCTTAAGTCACTAATGTTGGTTTTGTGCAACTCGCCGTGAGAATATCAGCATTTTTCCTGAAGGAATTTCTGAGACAAGTTATTATTTTCAATTAAATATATTTACATAGCGCTTTTTGATATATAAAAAAATTGAAATACTAGATTTAGAAAAGTTCTTTGTACATATAACGAAGGTGAACTCGAAGGCAGGATTTGGATTCTTAAAAAATTTACACGTAAAAAGTTTCAGTTAAATGAAGTTTGCACAGAAGTTCGAGCACAAGGCTTATGGCATTGTTTTTGGATAGTATATTCTTGAAATTTAATTTTGGATACGAATTATCTATAGTTCATTAAAAACACACGAGCTTTATAACTCTTAAGTTAGAAGATCTAGAATTACAATTTGTTTCTTCGAATTGCCCTCCTATTTCAAACCGTTTAATTTTCTTTTCTGTTCACAATCACAAATCTACTTCACATGTCCCTTGTTATTTTATACTGGCGTTGTGTGATTGCCTCCAATCGCTCATCGAACAATAACTTTATACCACACATGACCCGTTTACAATATGTTACGTCCATTCTGTTATGTGTAACCGTACCACATACGGCCATAGGAAATAAGAATCAGAGCGTGACAATACACACAGTTATAGGACACCATAAAAGCGGTCATCTTGATTTTATCGACCACCATATTTGTTAATCTCACTTTTATTTAGATCACGCTGCCTATAACTTACCGCAGAAGCTTCACTTCACTGTTATATAATCTACAAGGGTAAACCTTATTCAGAAACCGATTACTATGTATTATCTAAGCACTTATTACTTATGAATAGTTAATGTCTTAGAGGAAAATTAATATGTCTTCAAGTGCGTAATGGAAATGCAATTCATTAGGTTGATGTTTATGCCTTGACCCTCCCATAGATGGTAAAAGACCTTCGATTCAATCTAAAGGTATGTAGGATTAAAAATTGAAGGTATGTAGGATGAAATTACATGAAATCTGATATGATCCTATACAATAGAACATTTAAAGAATTTGACGAGGTTATTGATGATTAAAACTCATTGAATGATTAATAATCATTTTGTGTTATTCAAGATCGTAATTGATACAGAAATAATAGGTGAAATCATGTTTTGATTTTGACCGTGTTTTTATGAGCACAATCTGTGTAAACATTTTTCACAGATTGAATAAAAAAATATCTACTTTGTATCTTTTTAGGAAACTTTCTCGTGAATGTAGAAAATGGTGTGAAATTATGATTGGAAGGTTGATTATCATATAACCGCAAGAATAAGTATTACAACGCTTGCAAGTAATTTGGTGTTTTGGCCTATCCATAGTGTTTAAGTAGTTTCTACCAAAAGCCTCGGAAAGTATTTATACACTGACTAAAGGATATTTTTAATACAGGTCAATTGGTTTCTAAAACATTACATTTAATAACTGAATGTAGATCTAGAGATCTACATTACTGCTACAATTACTAACAAAAATTCCCAAAAATAATAAAAAGAACTATTACGGTACGTCAATGTTACACTAACAGCTAAATCTTCAATCGCCTCCGGTGCTAGATTATGTCGGCCATGCCACCGGGTCAATGGATGCTGGGGCCAGCGAAGCGTGCCGCGAATGTGGTACGGATGGCCCGGCCTCTCGAACTTGACCCTGTAATCAGCTGACCTTCAAAGTTTCTAATATTCGGACATGAAGACGAAATTACAGCCTTCTCAAATTGGTCGTAAATATTGTTTCTTGTGATCGTTCGGAACGCCTTGATTACCTGCCGGGGTGTCTTTTAAATTGATTACTTTTATTTTATAATTGGTGTTATCAACTATTTTTTAATTAATTGCTTCTAGCAAAAAAGTACGAAGAGTTAGAGCCAGATGTTACAAGTCTTGTGACCTCAAGAATATTCAAGTTTTTTTTTATGATAACATAAATCGAATCTTAATGCTTCTTTCAAAACTTTCGACGCCTGTATAGTTGATATACGAGTAGCATTAAACGATAACGTAGCAGCTGCAATCCAGGAAATCAGGTGATTAGTTATAAATAAGTTAGTGCAGCAAGCATGTTTTGCTAGGGTTAAATTGTTAGTTTTCAAATGCAAGCACACTTTCATAGGAATGTTTTTAATACTATCTTTTTCGTTTTATTTCCTGCGACATTTCCTCTTACTTATTAGAAATAACTTTCATTTCAGTGACAACTACAATAATTTCAAGAAATCATTTTCTCTAATTCGTTCTAAGTGATGATACGGTCGAGTGTGATCCGCAAGAGTTCCAGTTGGTCGTACGCGTTCTCCGTGAACTTGACCGTTTCGACGGATGCGTTCGCGCCGCTGCCGGTCAGCCTTCTCTAAACATGGCTCGTATACTATGATTTTGAAATAGATAGCCATCATCTGACCGCTGAGCCACCGATGATTGCTCTTGATCTCTGTTTTTTTACTATGTTATGTATTATTATTACACTAGTTATGTAACATTCGACTTCTTATATTATTTGTATAGCAAACAACGTGTTCATAAACAGGATGTCGTGCAACCGCGTCTGTGTTTACAAAAATATCTGATATTATTAATGTGAGTTTACAATCCTCTACTTATGTTAGACATATCTATCTGCAACCAATTGCAATTAATCATTTCCAAATGTTGCTTTCGTTAAGGTACGCTAAAATATAAAAAAGGTTTGGTTAATCCGACCCTATTTATTATTTTAAGCACCATTTAAGGGTTAACTTTTATAGAGTATGTGGACTTTTGGTTCCATAGTCTTGGTATACTCTCGTTCATACTTTTAAAAATTGGTCTTGTTCATGTTGCGTCGCAATTGGGTCGTCTGCTTGTCGGTAAACAAATTGAACATATACTTGTTAACATGTTTATACAGTTTTCTTGTATCTGCCAAACGTGTTCGTTTCCGAGTGTTCTAGTTTCTGGCTGCTTGCTGTCCATGCCCATATTGAATTGGCACATTTCTATTACCTACTGCGTAGCTTATTTTGCTGTTCTATTTCCAGATTTATCTTATTAGTGGATATTGTCATTATTTGTAATTGGAAGAGAAATACTTCATATGAAAGCCTTAAATCATGAATGTACTTTATAAAGTCGAATATAAATCTGCAATTGATACAATCAACTTGACATAAATGTCGGGAAACGTAAATGTTCTTGTAAGTATTTTCTGATGGCGCAATTTACCGTAAGACATGACAAGTGGCATCTGTCCACAGTGACATTCGGACAAATTGGCTGGACCACACGTGATGGACTAATTGAATAATGGAACTGAGGATAGGGACGCAGTCTAGTTAAGATACAACAATATCGCGAATGTTAAAAATGATGATTTATAACATGCCATTCAAAGTTTCTGAAAATAAATTGATCGAATTTAATATGAAGAAGATCTATATTGACAATTCATCGCTTGAAACTGGTCATGTTGTTATTCTAACGTGTGAATGATAGACCTATGCGATATATATGCTAAAATGATTAGATCTTAACAAGACGATGAAGATAACGTTTAACAATGAGAGGTAAGAGGTGGAAACCCTACGCAAGTTTGTGAAGTTTAAGATATCAGATGACGAAGTAACATCGTAGGCGTTGTGTGCTTTTGATTAATGCTATTGATAGGACTGACTTACGTACGTCTTGCGGTTATAAATACCTTTGTCATCTGTATGGACGTTTTAATAAAACTGCGAAGAATATTTTGAACATTGTTAATATGCACCTATGACGTATCAATAAAGATACAAGTAACAAATAACGTGATCGCAAAAATGAATACAATGACGTTAAAATTCGCACCAAGAATCTTGAATTTGTCAACTATAAGGCAATGATGAACGAATTGGTAAAACCCGATAAGTGTGTACTTTGACGTATGAATGCAAAGAATGTTATTGCCAAATGGAAATTATGATTAGCTATGACAGTGCTAGCAGCAAGCTATATTGCGACTCGCCACTTCCAGCTAAGGTCACTACGAACCTTATAAGGATGGAATGGAATGATGTAAAAAAAGTCATGTGAAATAGGCCACAAATGCATACGTGACGGTGCAATATTTCTTCCACTTGAAGCCTCAACTGTCGTTGACCCACAAAACAAAGGCGATTTAAAAGATCGTGACATGCGCGGGCCGCCATCTTACGGTATTTCGTTCATTCGCGTAATTATTTCGTACAGCATGTGCGTTGACTATAAATGGACCTGTTAAGATAATCTGATCGATGCCATTCGTATTGGATTACTCAATTTAACTAAGCTCAAGGTTCGAAAGGCTATTTATTTGTAGTTGTCGTTCGCTGTGAATTTGATGGATTACTTGCATGGCTCCATCAATTTAGTAGTTCGATAGCAACGTCACATGTTACATCGATATAGCGTTATTAATTTCCTTCGAGGTTGATTTATTAATTGTTATAGTTGCGGTACCTACAACAATATTGATCAAAAGTGTAATAAAGAACATAGGGTTATGATGTTGTTAATTTCTTTCAATTATACTCAAGCTTAGTTCAAACTATCTTCTATCAAGCTGTGCATCAAACAACGACCTTGATGCATTGGTTTTATAAATGATTTAAGATGGTGGGATAGTCAAATTGAATAAAATAGCCTCATAATACAATCATATAGTAAAAGTTTAAATTGGAAATATATTCAGATGCATGGGGGCAGGCTGGGGAGCATACTATAATGGAAAAGTTCGGTTTTTAGACATTAGGAGATAAGCAAAACCATATCAACCTTTTAAAACTCTTAGTTGTTTCACTGGATTTGCACTGATTTAACAAAGATTTACACCCTTTGCTTTATATTGTTCAGAATAGACAATACCACAGCAATTACCTAAATAGAATGAGGGGTTTATAATTTCAGAAATTTAATTCTCTAACCAGGAGTATATGGCACTGGTGTGAAATCAAAAGGAAATAAAGAAGCTGACCAATAATTCAGAATAAAAAATATCTAAGCTCTTCAATAAAAGTTCACTACAGGTAAGTTCGTTTAATTGTGTAAATGTAAGTGTGCTAGAATAGCTCCGCCTACGTCTATTCCCTGCAGGACTACAACATTGCATTTATTACAATTGTTTTAGAAAATTGTTCGTTAATACGTTAACTGCCGGGTCAAAAACGTTAAAGGTAAAACCTCCACTAGCGTCGGACACACGGTGTCCCCCATGGCGCTTAAAGTGTTAAGATAATAATAATATGCTGGCGTTACTGAGCTTAGTGTTACTCACGCGTATTGTGGTGAACGTCGATCAATAAGCCGATCAACTAATTATAACTTTATAACACACGTTAATTCCAAGAACTCTCTTGTATCGTTTAAATACATTGTTAATTATTATTGTATCAGAAGAATGTTGTGTTTTTTGTATGAATTTGTAATTAAGTTGACACAGCTGTACTTATTTCTAGGTATCGGTAATACCTGTTGTTCATAAGAATAATGTGTTACGAAACACGTGGCCATTTTCATGTAAATTTGGTCCTCCAATTTGGTCTTGGTCTACAGGAATACAATACAAAAAAATTGAGTCATGAGCACAAAATGAAATAGTCTAACTGAAGTGAATTTTCCAAGAACATCTTCTAAATTTAAAATGACCACATTTTACAATAGCTTTACTCGAGTTTTAGTTTCTAATTAGTAAGTTACCCGAGACAACCATGATTCATAGCCGGGTCGTGGTAGGTGGGTAGGTAGCAGTGTACAAGGTTATGAAAGCGTGGCCTTTGTCTAGTGTGCGCCTGCGCCACCGGGCGGTATGCATACTTGCGATTCTTTTATAGTGTCGTGTTTTTACTGTTATTGAATTGTTACTATTGGTTGTTGATTATTTTCGTCTAGTTTTGATACTAAGAAAAGTTCGGCGTATACAGAGAGCGTCTCAACTTTAAGTTAATGAATTTATGAATTTTTCAAACGCCTTGTCTTATGTAAAGTCAGTTTTTCTCTTTCGCAGATTCATTGAATACTAGCCTATTATTGGTCCACTGCAGAGCAAAGGCCTCTTCTTATACAGAGAAGGCATGTTGCTCTAGGCGGATTAGCGATTTTAGGCTTATAATAAACTATAAGTCAGGTTTCCTCACGATGTTTTCCTTCACCGGTGTCAGTGATGTCCATATACAGACACATTGGTGGTTGACATTGGTGGTATGCGTAAGCGTTGTGCGTCCCTGGTGCGTAGGGTTTGGGCCAGCAACAACAGTATCCTGTCCTTGATTTCGAGCAGGCTGGACTGTCCGTACGAAAATCGCTGCTGCGCCATTTCCCATGGAATGTTGCAGCCACGGTGAAGCGTCGGAGAGTACTGGCGCTGTGTACCTATAATTGATTTGGTTTTGTCATGTAGATAATAATATCACAGTTACTAACATATAATAAGTTTTTTTACTAGCAAATGAGTCATGGTTACTCGATTAAATCAAGTTAAAACAAATAAATAAATAAATAAATAGGCGGGCGTTTCAACCATCACAACTTTGCGATTACAACACGACCCGATTCATGTATCATATTAGAAAAAAACACACACATTATTTACTTTCCGTATATCTATAATTTACTTGGCTTTTCTTTGTTCTTTAGAAACAACAATTATTTCGTTCACATTGCACATGTATTGATATAGGGCGGGGCGCACCGCCTTCCGCGCTCACTGAAACACGATTTCGGCTTTGTTCTCTATGATAAATATGTTTCTTGAGCGAATGTATGTTCACGACTTGGTCGTGTAGCGGGCCTGGGCAAATAAGAAGGTCTACAACATAGTTGAAATAGTTTTAGTGTCGATATCAGCCATTCATAGTTTGGATTCACTTGGAGCATTCGCCTGTAATGTAACGTTACAGAGTACATCAGTGAGGGAGGAAAACCAAGCTAGTGCGCAACCTGTAATGTTACAGATTCGAGCATAACATTGATGAGGAAAGAAGTCAGTCAGTCAGGGAAACAGTATTTTAGTGTAATGTTCAAAATCGAATCCGAAATGTTACATTACAGGCGAATGCTCGTCAAGTCAGTGAGGCAGTACTGCAATGTAATGCTCAAAATCGAATCTGAAATGTTACATTACAGGCGAATGCTCGTTAAGTCAGGGAGGCCGTACTGTAATGCTCAAAATCGAATTTGAAATGTTACATTACAGGCGAATGCTTGTTAAGTCAGGAAGGCAGTACTGTAATGTAATGCTCAAAATCGAATCTGAAATGTTACATTACAGGCGAATGCTCGTTAAGTCAGGGAGGCAGTCCTGTAATGTAATGCTCAAAATCGAATCTGAAATGTTATATTACAGGCGAATGCTCAGATGACACCTTTAGGCTATGGCTATTGTTGATAGTAATCGAATTTCCTTCAATTACCGAAAAATACATTTTTTTTTTCCAAAATCTAGCCTCATACAATAATATATTTTTATTACACTGTACACAAAACAGCGTCTTCAAAGTCACCGGAGCGTGCCATCTTAGTTGAAGTAGTCCAATTTGTAACGAATGCATCGGTCCGCTGCGCACACGCTGGCGACCTTGCAAGGTCGAGCGTGATGCATTACCCACATATGTGTATAAATATTCACACACCTGGAAAATTAGCAAAAAATAGACGGACCTTGACCGTCTCCAATCGGAATAACAAAACGCAATAAAACATTTACTTAGGTAACCTTTTTTCTGTGAAATACGAAGCGTTCCTCTTAAGACTGCACCAAGCAAAATAATTCAAAACAATCATCACTGTTAAAGTGATATAATCAAAACTTTTACCATAATTACCATAAAAAATATGTAATGATTACCACAATGAATATGTTAACCGATTATGGTTGGCAAAAAATAAGAATACTGTTTAATTTAATAAACAAAAATACGTAAAGTTGTACAAAAATCTTTAAAAAAAATCTCGTATTTAGTTGAGTTTTGATAGCAAAACTGTATTTTCTTTTCACAAACTTGAATTCATATTAATCTTTAATATTCATACTACAATTAGTAGTTTTTACATTTTCGAAATGTCGCTTAGTTATTTTATTATTAATTTTTGTTTTAATTGTCGCGCTGTTTTGAATCATACATACATACGTTGCGTATGATTCGAAACAGCGCGAAAAATTATGATTATAATCTGTTAACACATTCATTGTGGTATTCATTACATATTTTTTATGGTAATTATGGTAAAGGTATTGATTATATTAGAAAGAAAGAAAAACCATTTATTCCCGAGATAAACAGTGCCGACTGTTTTGACTTATTTTGCTCGGCGCAGTCTTAAACTTTCTATTTTACTGGATAATTGTCCTATTTTACGCAGTCTTGTATTATTTGCAAGTAATGATCGAAAAAAAAAAAACAAGTTAAACAGCCTTTTGCCAAGGGAAGATGACACCACCAATCAAATGATATACTTTTTATGAGCTGTCAAAAACAGATTACCCCATAGATTTTGTGTGACATTAGTAAAATGTGACGTTACTTTTTTGCCAACTCAATAGGGTATTTTACCAAAAAAATCTAATTAGTCCGTCAGTTAGATTATCGAAAAATATTGGATACGTATTTTTGTTTTATCAAATCAATAAAAACTGACGAAGATAAAACGCATCAAAGATCATGTGTGGGGGTTTGTAACGTCACTTCGCCAGTAAAAGTATACTGACATAGTGATGTCACACGAGTTTTCGACGCACTGTATCGTCCTCATTTTACCCTATTGAACAAGCATTAATTCATTTAAAAGCAACTAAAAATCTAATTTACTGTTAATTGAAAGTTGATTGTGTTTTTAGGCTTAGTAAAATAATTCCATAATTTATTTAATGGTGACATTTACCCAATTCTTGTAGTTGAATACAACGTGTTTTGAATAAAACCGCAGATAATGATGTTTTCACAAAAATATAGGCCACAGAATTCTTTCATGCTCATTCATTTTCAATACAATATTGAGGAAAACCACATTGTTACGTGGTTTGAATACGAACGACACTCTACTTTTGACATATTTTATTGGTTACATTTTTTATCGAATACCAAGTACACACGGCTACATATCAAGCTATACATTTCCAGTATAAGCTGACCTCGCATTGTACGGAAATTCTATACATGCGAAATCAGTATTAACTGGAAATGCATAGCTTGATGTGTACCCGTGTGTACCTGACAATTATTTGTATCAGTTTTATTTTCAGCCATAAGACATCGTGAGGAAACCTGGACTTAAAGATTTGTATGAATCTGAAATTGCCCGATCTAGCTTGAGCAAGCGTGGTGATCAATGTTCGTCCCTTTTCTTTGACAGGCCTTTGCCCTGCTGTGTGACAATTACCTACAGGCTGGCATAATTATTTAATTTCTGCTGCCAAAAATATGATATGGAGAAGTATGAAGACAGCTTCTTTATTTCAACTCACAAATTTTTCTCATATAGAGTTGTTTATTTATTAACACTTCAAGCACAATGTACAGAGGCGGACTTAATGCCATAGACATTTTCTACCAGTCAACCTTTGGGTGATGCAGAGACAAGCAGTGCTAGGTGGTCGAGTTGTTGTATTGTGCCAACTTGTCAGTCTTTGCCATCGCTCTTCATGGCCTTAGCTTATAGACGCATATTCTCAAGAGGATATTATTGAAAGGGCGCTTATACAAAATTAGTCAATTATAGTCGTATTTGGTCAGTTAGTAATTAAACTCAATAAAATGTTGTAGATAGGATACGAATACTAATATGTAGGTTTGTGGTTAGTCCGTTTTTTGCCAAAAAAACTTAAAATGAAGAATGAGTTTGATAATCTCATACGAGGTCTGAGCTACAGTCGGTACAGTTCTACTAATATTAAGCATTACCGTACAGTTATGTGTATCGGTGTATACCAGTTGTCGACGCATCCATTATGGGTGCGATTCTAACATAATCCACCGGTCTTCCTGCCTAGCGACGCAGCATCCGCATATCCGCATCTGCACGCAGCATTGTTACATCCTGATGCTAAGCTACGCAAATTACTGACATTTATGTTATTTCTTATTTCCGTAATCTGCACGGACGGAAAAGTAACACCATCTTCAGTATGGTACCCGGGGAATCTTTTGCGGTTTTGATAAGGCCTCATGAATTTTTATCGCAATGTTTTGGTATTTTAACGTTCCTAGGCATTAAGATTTCTTCGTCTAATATCATTTTAGAATACATGCAGACACAATAGTTAAACAATTGCAATATGACTCGAAGAGTCATATCAACAGTCAAATCAAAGGGGCAGTTCCCGTAATGTTAAGAACGTTCGCATTTTTATCTCCTTCTTAATCTGTCCAAGACACCTCCGATCTACATACATTTTTGACAATTAAGTTTTTGATATTGGTTGTGGCTGAGATAATATGCGAGTTTTTTTTTTACAGGAATTGGCCTTTATTGTAGATAATAATAACAAAGACCAAGAACTTCTGACAATCCTAATTTGTAAGGAATGATCTACGTCTTAGATAGAAAACACAAGTTTAATCTAACCGTAATAAAGAAACTTGCCATGTAAGTCATTTATTTTGAAACCGAATGAGATCTTTCCGTATTCGGTAATAAGTAAATTTGGACATTATAATATGAATTATGAGACAGCATTCCAATATCTAGCGAGCGTATTTATCTACGTCTAGTAACAAAAGGCTTGGATCACAGAGGTTTCGTTGAAAAATTTGTTTAATCTTCATAGCTAACCCTATAAATCTTTATTTTTAAATTGATTGTATCTTGCCATAAATATCCCAACAGTTTTTGTGTGTTCTAATAAAACATGTAAGTTATTAATCAATTGGCAAGAGGCCTTTGCCCAGGAGTGGAACTGTATAGACTAATAACCCTACTAATATTATAAATGTTTGTGAGAATGAATGGATGTTTTTTACGTTTTCACTCTTTAACGGCTGAACACAGAATGCGGCTGATCTGAACTTGAACACATTGGATATTTTTTATTCCGGTTTCTGTTCCCCGAGGATATTTTAATACTTTTATTTAATTCTGAAATCTACACACACGAAATCGTGGGCAGCAGATAGTATATAAATAAGTAATCAATATTAATATTAAAAACGCATGACGCAGAAAACATAGAGACTGCAAATAGTGAATATATCTATCCAGATAAAGACACCAAGATTAAATAAGAGGCGGCGAAAATATAGCAGTGCGATATTTAGTACCTATATTCAAGAAATATCTAAGAAACTACTATTCGAAAGCGATGACGATTAAGAAAACTGAAGACAACAATGATGTAACGAGGAAAAGAAAATTAATTACGGGTTGCAAACTAACATTTTTTTCAATACAATCCGTAATAATTGCTATCATCACTACCTACTATAATCATCGCAGGAACTAGGTCGTAAATACCAAAGTCATATATTGTAATAAGCAAGCAAACCAGTCTGTAATCGTTGCTAGTACAATTTTTGACAGTTGCGTAACATAATTAATGTAACAAGTGATTGACAGATTGACAGAATCTTGAATATCTTTCGATGCTATTCAGATTATACACGTGATTGATCTTGCATCTGTGATGTTTGAGATGAACTAGCTGAATGTGGTCCTTTAAATGTTCAAATATATGTAAAGTAACGAAGGAAAAAGGTCCATCCAAATTTCCGATTTTTCCGGTGGGGTTTCCAAAAAAAAAGTAATTCGTATAAAAATATTGTTCTCACAATTATGAACACATCAAAAAAAAAGTCTGCCAAATCGGCAGAGCCGTTGTAAATGATGAATATTTATAAATATTTCACAACAAGCAGAGAAAGGCTGTTAGTTGTTTGTTTAGCCTGCAAGTTGAGAATTGACTAAAAAATGAAACTTATGACCATCAAGTAATTGTCATAATTGTTTATAAAGATTCCAAATTCACGATTGTATTGTAATTTTTTACATGAGAATTCCATTACATATTATCATATCTACAGTTGTCATCATTTTAAACCTCTACTCGTCTTTGTAAAAAATGTAAATTGACTTTTTGTTCATCATGTAAATGATAATCACAGATGCGTTTATGTAAGTAAGATGCCCATTGCAGTCGACAATCAACAATTCAACATGATTGGGACTAAATGCTGCATACAATGGAGCTGCCTGCGTAGAAACATCTAGATGGCAGAAAATGTTCGCACGATAGCCCCGTATTTACATTAGTAAACGTTCGATAAGAAAAACTTGTGTTTTTTTTTGGTTTATTCGCTTGCATTGTATTACCTACGTCTGTTGGGATAGGTCTTGTTTCCCCTTTTACACGTTCCAGGTATTTGATTGTCGTAATTATAATATCTATTGTACCTTCTGACGTAGCTGATCACATACATAAGTGATTATAACACGTTAGGTTTAATTTTGTAATTGATTACTTAGCTTTTGTTGGCAAATTGTCTGACTAAAGAATAACAACAGTTAGTCCCATACCTACTTACTTTAGTAAAGGGATTGACTTGTTGAATCTTGTGCATAAAGTTTGATTCTCGTGTTTCTTCTTCTTCCATCATTCCATCTACGTATGACGCTTCTCCAAGCTACGCGGTATTTTAAGCATTTCCGCCATCTTAAATATTATATACAAAAATAATGTTACCCATTTTTATAATTCCTTTACCATGATTCTTGGTAAAACTTTCGCGAAGTGGAATCATTGTCAAGAGAGAGTTCGCTTCTTGAGAAAAAAAGCTGGTTCTTAGCTGATTACATCTTAAGTACTTATAGTGTGAAAAATGAATGTGACTCTTTGAAGAATTCTGTATATTCATTTAGTTAAAAAACAGAAAATTCAAGAATCAACAATGACCATATAGCTATTGCCATTTATTTATAGGGCCATACGCTGTTTTCCAACTTTCTGTCTGCGAGGTTTCTCTAATTACATTTGCTTCATCGTATCTCATCGTTTCTACAAAATCTACAATCAAATGTGATCCTAAGTAGAACAGGATCACATCACATAACACAGACTGACTGTCACTTGGTCAAGTACCTAATTGGTATTCGAATCGAATGTTTATTTATCTATCTAAATCATAATACGCCTTTTGTTTTAAGTTTATTCGATTCTAACCTTTAACGCCTTCAGAGAAACTGATAATCGGTGAGGATAAAAATGGTTTTTTACTTTGTATTCAATAGTGGGAGTTAACTTCTTCATTCCGTTCCATGTAAATTATCCATCCATTGTGATTGGTTTATTGTCATACATATGAAACTTTTAGGTGAAATCTTCCCAGTTTGCATTTACAACTTTCTTATTGTTTCGTAGCCTTTGTGGTGTGGTTGTGAATGCAAAGAGACTCCTTGCTATAGAAAGCAATGCAACCGTTGTAACTGTTTACTTGTGATATTGTGCATTTTCCACGCGAAGTCGCGGTGAAATAATATATTTGTTTAAAATCAGTTGAAAGCGAACTTCAGCTTTCACGGGTATTGTCGTAGTAAGAAAGTGTTTTCTCTTCAACAGTTTTGTAATTAGTAAATTATGAGAACTAACATTAATTATGTATGCTGTTTAACACTGAACAATTATTTGTTGCTATAAAAATACGGTGTATTCACAAACAATCGTGGTTATTTCGTTTTACGGTCCACAAACAGTCCATTAGCGGTATTACCACAACAAACCACGTCTAATTGCGTATTAGCACTTCATCCGCATACATAGAGTATTTAATACGAAATTAATTGCCGAATCTTCACAACAATAGAGGTGAGACACACTTCACAGGCAGACGCAACCTGTTTCGTTATGCATATTCGTATAGAGCTGTTATTCATGTCTTGTCTCCTTATCTAGTAGACATGTTTTTGATGTAACGGTAACATTGCGTGCTGTTACGATGTGTAGTTTTAATTGAACATTGCGCAACAGCAATGTAATAGCGTATCGTTTTTGTTTTAATTGGGTTTGATATGCAAATGTTTGGTGAGACGGATTTGGATTTTGAGCTAAGTGTTGGTTTTGTGGTTGTGGGATAAATGATTTCGTGCCTTCATATTTTTTATTGCTTGTTGATGTTTAAGACATTTTGGAGTCTGGTATATGAGCTTCCACTGTCCAATTAGCAAAAACGACATTTAAACGATCACAATATGACTTCAAGAGTCATGTCAACACTCAAGCGGTTATAAACTGTACAAAATGCAGCATGAACTGCTGAATTTTATAAAAAAATCTTTTGGTGAGATATTCTCGTAAATCAGGAGTAAACTGGAAATAAAATTAGCTGGCACATAGTTTTGTATCCAAGCTGCATAATCAGAGATCTGCACTAAAAAAATTAATTGTTCGAAAATCGAACTGGCCACCACTAGTAGAATATAAATAAAAGAAAAATAAGGCACAAATTAAAAAGAGGCGCGAATCTCTTACAATCTCGTGATTGTATTAGCTTTTTTGGCTTCACTCTCAGTGTTCCGCGCTGTATATCTGCCCTTTGTTTTATAATCTGAGGCGCGAATACTGAAAATTGCTTTGCTTTGTTATACAACAAATTACATATTAGCCAATTCTCACAATAATGTCGAGTGACTAGTGATTCGACTCCGGAGTACATTAATTCCGAATTTAAGCCATTGGTATTACCAACAATCTACTCTTAATTCTAGTACTATTGTTTCTATTGTCTCGTAGATGGTGTGAAAAGTAGAGTACCTATGCTCCTCGGGGATAAAGGTGACTTCGTCTTGGGCGACCTTGAATCCCACGCTGCACTCAGGATTCTTGTCTTAACTCCCTCGCTTTGCTCGGGTGTTAATTCTAAACTCCCTCGCTCCGCTCAGGAGTTCGTTTTGCTCGGGATTCAATACGGCGCCCGCTACATAAGACACTACTTTATCCCCTTGATGCATAATCTACTATTACCTCCTGAAAGATGCGTAGTGGAATAAAAGTCTGCATGTGCCCATCAAACACCAACCTAACGCAACAGACCAATAAAATTACAGTGAAACCACGGGAACAACATGTCTACTTCCAAGCTCCATTATTTTTGCTTCCATTGTCCTCATCTATTGTCACTGTCACTGAAGTTTAGCTAATTTTATTAATCAAACTGTCGTTAGCAGTGAAATACTGACGTAGGTAGGTATTGTTAGAGTACTTAAGAGTACCGTGGGAATGTGAATGATTGCACCTTTATTTTCTTCATATCAATTAGCTGAATTACAGTAGGTACAGAGCTGATTTCATGTCTCTGTATAACACGTATGTGGGTAATGATGTGTGTTACTATTGCTTGATAACAAATTAACAAGATATAACGAGTTATGGTTGAACTTGTAACCTTTTGACTTTCTATCAATTACAGATTTGTGTAATGTACGGGTCCCTGAGTCCTCCTATATTTGGCTTTTTAATTTCCTTAAAGACTGTCGGTAAGTTGCAAGAAACCAACATTAGTTTAAAGGAGATTTTAAACTCATGCCATCCCTTATATTTAAGTGACAACATCCCTTGCAATCACCGTGTGACACCTTAGGGTCGTGTGTACTCTCAAGTGGGTCAGCACATTTTGTTCGGCATTTTCAATACATCCTTTGATAACGTTGTATTTTACATACCGACTCGCATGCGTGTATAGCAACTAGTGACCCGCAGCGAGAATGGAAGAGCTCTAAAATTTTCTAAAATCTCTATGCGGTTCCAAGCGGTTCAAGTTTTAATGCGAACGAAGTAACGTACAACTGCTAGTTATTAATAAGTCAGGTATACTTTAAGACCAAAGGTTATATTCTCTTTGCTTAGGACACACTAAATTTAAAAATAAGTCAATATAACATATCTGGAAATAACCCAAGTCATAACTTGGCGTATTTCCAGACGTATTTATCTTCAACAACATCACAGAAGCTGTGACAATTAGATATCTAATCACATTTAAGTGTCACGCTAACTTATTCGTGCTGACTCCAATAATGTATGCAGGGCGATAACAAACTAAAAGCATTTTGTTTACCATTCGATTTTAACGCAGTGACAACTTGAAAGTTATTAAGTAACTTAAAATTGATGTACCTTCGTCCTTCAGTCAAAGAAGCTATTTAGGTAAACAGGCAGCTAATTTGCAATACATTGCAAGTGTGTTGAAGGAGACAGTTTTTAATATCACTATCGCTCATGAATCTCACGATAAATATGAATATTGGTATGGTAGACGAAATATGTATTATACCTAAAGATTCCTATGTGCTGGATTGCCCAGATCCGCATCACTCTCAATATAAATATTGCCGAAGTGGTTCACGTTGCTGAAAGCTGTAGTAGATGGCGCAACATCGTCCATGGAAAGTTGGTTCCCTCATGGGTAACCACGCAAGGAGAAGGAGAAGTAGAAATATGAATACTTTTACCTCTAGACCAAATAGCTGGTTTGACTGTACAATAGTGATACCTCTACCTACATAGGTGTACTTTCAATGCCACAAGGCTATATGATGATGTTTCAGACAGATCCTAAAAACTTTGTTATGTGAGAGCCGTTTTTGAGAATTAACGACATAAACGCGCGTAGGCAGTCGTAGGATGTATAGTTATTGCTATAATAACTACGGAGGCGTAATTGGAAACAGCATGTTGTTATGAAAATTATGAACAGTTAGAAGGTAAAATTAAATGCTGACAGCCTTTCTGAAATAATTCCAGGTTTTTTTTTCATATTATTTTGTTTCTTATCGTGTCAATGGCAATCGACATTGAAAACTTAATACGAGTTTAACATTATCAGTAACGTCCATTAGTTTCTGTGCCGTGCAGGTTTCAGGGTATCGAGGATATGATGTCAAGTGTCTCATCGTTTGCTAAACAGGACTACATTTGCACTGCTGGTTGGAAGGGTCTATAAATCTTTACCTGGCGAGGTTTTCGTTCCATCGATCGAACTAAATCCAAATCATGTTCTTGATCTTGACACTGCTAGATATGCAGGAATTAAAGGCCGTATAGTAGGAATCAAAGGACGCTTAGCAGGAATCAAAGGACGCTTAAATTTAAATTGATACCTAGTAAATGTATATATACCTGCTTATTTACACAGATTGCATCCTTTTGATGACACTTTTATAGAAGAATTTGAAAATCTTTGATTTTGTTTTATGTCTGCAAAATTACATGTAAATAAGATAAATACATGTATTTTGTTAAAACTCTTAAATTATATTCTTATTCAATCTTAAAAATGGTCGATTTGTTTACGGTGGCAAATTATGTCGTCCGCACACTGCATATTATTAAAGTTTTGCAAACGGTCACCTAGTATGCAGACAATGATATCGCCTGACAACTTTATACCATTAGCTTTATACTACAGGTACTTCTGTTAATAAATTGCTTATTAAAACTGGGCTTCCATCGCGCTGGTAATATTAATTGTAACATGGAATTATGCATAAAAGAATAAGTAGCCGCCAGACCACTTATGTATTCGATGCCATTTGTGATTTGAATTACATACATAATAGCATGATGTTATTAGCTATTAATTAAGTAAAACAATGGATTGCTGCAACGCATCTCAATGCAAAACCGTTTTGTTATCAAGTTTTTGTGAAATCTGTGTTTACATTACTATTAGCAATTTATTAATACTGGTTTTTAGTTGTATAATAAAATATGATGTAGCTACGTTTGATATCAACTTTTTTATTTGCTTTTTGATCAGATCAACATTTAATAATTATGTAGTACGGTACTAGGTAGTAAGTCATTCATTATGTACCTACATTATTATTAATTGTCACCGGAGGCTTAAAGCCACGGTTAGTCAGCCTTGGCCTGATCTATTTTTTATTACTTACCTACATAATACTAATTTGTCACAGGATTGACATCACACAGCGATTCCGCTGTCGGCTATTTTTTAAATTTTCGCGAAACTGCGATACATAATCGTTAAAATGAGACTTAATACACTCGGCGTCACAAAAATCGCACCTCTTTAAGAATTCCCTTCAAAGTCATTTTAACCCTATTAATCAATGGTATACATATGACTATAAGGTATAATTGGAAAGGCAATTTATTTAAATTTCAGAATAAATCAATGGATTTGGTTTTTTGTTTACCAGGGAATAAAAAAAAGCAAGCTAATGCAAATGATTAAAAAGTTAAATTTTATTTTATCAGCAAAAATTACAACAAAGTCCTTAAAACTAACTTAAAACCTAGTGTTACCCCCCCCTAGCCCTGATGACTGCTTCCATGCGTTCTCTCATGGACCTTATTAATGTGACAACAGTCTCTTGTGGAATGTTGTCCCATTCTGCAACGACGGCATCTTGAAGGTCTTGGAGAGTGGTAGGGGCAGGATTTCGTGCCCGTACTCGCCGTTTCAGTTCATCCCAAAGGTGCTCAATAGGGTTCAGGTCTGGACTTCGCGCCGGCCAGCGCATAACAGGGATGCCAACTTCTTGCAGGTAGTCTCTTACAATTAAAGCGGTGTGACAACGGGCGTTATCGTGCATTAACGTGAACCCACTGCCAACAAAACCCGCATAAGGGACAACCTGCTCCTCTAAGATCTCTGTTATGTACCGAGCAGCAGTCAGCGACCCTTGCCCGCGAGCACTTCCAGTCCGAGAAACACACACAAGGTTCGTTTTACCGTCGATTGACATGCCGCCCCAGAACATGCACGAGCCACCCCCGTATTCCACTGTCTCTTGAATACAGGCTTGTGCGAATCGTTCCCCTTGCCTCCTATACACTCTTCGACGCCTGTCGTTGCAGAAAAGACACACCCTCGTCTCATCCGAGAAGAGCACAGCCCTCCATTGGTCTATTGTCCAATCCACATGGTCACGGGCAAATTGCAACCGGTCTCTCCTATGCTGTGCAGTCCATTTGGGCCCTGTAGCAGCCCTATGAGCTGCAATTTTCTTCTCCCGCATTCTTCTTCTAATCGTGGAGACGCTTACAGAAGTTCTGCGAGCTGATCGCAGTTGTTGTTGCAGCTCAACAGCATTGGAGAACCGATTACGTAAAGACGTCGAAACAATGAAGCGATCGTCTCTTTCGGATGTGCACCGTTGTCTTCCAGATCCACGTCTTCGGATATAGCCACCAGTCTCTTGGAAACGTTGGAACACTCGTCGAACGGCAAAACGACTCAAGTTCAGTTGCCGAGCAACATCACATTGCCGCATCCCTGATTGCAGTAGTGCAATGACTTGAGCGGCTTCATCTGCAGTGGTATCCATCTTCTGGGGTATTTTTCTTGCTGTAGCTGTTCACGTGTGTTCACTTCAAAGGTTGAATAGCGAATGACCCACATTTAACCCGGGTCGCCCGTTTTATACCCTTGTAGGGAGGTGCAATTAGTGGCCGTTGTAATGCGTATTTTGACAACATTTTTTTTAACGTTACGTGCTAATGAGATCTGTTGTGTTTAGGAATTCTAACTGTTGTTAATTTAAAGGTCGTTAAACATACTTTTAATTGATACCAATAATAATTGGGTTTAATGTATTCGTTACTGGCGGGACATGTTTTAAACTTATTTTCGAAAAGGTGCGATTTTTGTGACGCCGAGTGTATATGATAGTTACTAAAAAGAGTGGAGTTTTTTACTAAGATAGATATACTTTTGTGAAAGAGCTTGAATTACATTCAAAAGAATTCGACGATTGTAAATGAATAGTAGACAGTAGGGTGATTTGAATATCTTGGCATGTTTAGATTTTATTTTTTTTCTACCCAGAGAAGATAGAAATGATAGAAATTATAGAGATAATAAAATCCCCTAAAAGTTGAGATACTCAAATTTAGTTAATAATCTTAAAAAGAGATGAACGTGCACTGTTGTGCATCGCCGACCGCATTATGCATTACATCAGGACAGCTACTGCTAGTGGTCAAACAGTTGAAAATGATAATAAATAACAAAGGTGACTTTCAACCATGACCGCATACAAATATTTATCAGATACAAAGATAAATACCGATTGTAATATACCAATAATACTTCAGCTGCAGATCACAATAATACCTATTGAATATTTTACGCTCACGTTTCGGCATTAATCAAGCACTTGATAAGTTGCGATCTGACAGTTTTTTTACTTCATGAATGCAGATGCGATCACATACGTTTTGTCCGTCTGCCTGTTCATATGCACGTAGACATTAAGCGTATTCTTAATTTGCTGTCCCACATCATGCATACCGTAGCGTCGTGCAACGAGAATGGCTGATTAATTACTTGCAAATGTACCGTCAGCTCAATGCATTGACACGAATAATTGTAGGTACTTCAATTATGGTAGCGTTCCAATTTCAGGCGCATCTTGAGAATTATCTTTTGAAGCCTTATGTATTTTAATTTGGTTGAGATTTGCCGTGAGGTAACCAGATGTTACAGGCAGGCAGCAACTTAATTAAGTTGGCAGTCACTTATCCTGATTTATGATACTATTACACGAACAAAGGAGATAATCATAGCACTTGTGCAGTGCCTATTCCAGACAATTCTATCATTATTAACAAAGTCGAAAGCTTTTGACAGATCACAAAAGGATACCCCAAGGCCATATATCAAAAATATTTTTAATTTCCTACAGAACCGTACAAACAAATCACATTGTAAATAGTACGTATTGTACCATTATCGTGGCAGACAGGATCGTGACCGGGGCGCGCGCCACCTTACCAGACAATTTATATAGAATTCCTCGATAGCTGTCAGACAGGCGTCGTTATGGCTCATTAACAGGCTATCGGCTTTAGATATGTGATAGCGCTTCACTATGCGGTCAATTCAGACTGCACATTTATGTGTAGAGTTAAATTGATAAACTGTTATAATCATCATCATCATCATTTCAGCCGATAGACGTCCACTGCTGGACATAGGCCTCCCCCAAGTGTCGCCACATTGACCGGTCCCGTGCGATTCGCATCTAGCGGATCCCTGCAATCTTTACCAGGTCATCGGTCCACTTAGTGGGAGGCCTCCCAACGCAACGTCTTCCGGTTCGTTATTATATCATTACACAAATAACAATAGTTATTAGATTATATTACATGTACCACAATGGCTGGTTCGAGGTGCCGCTGGGCAAACTTTCCTGGCAGGACTTGGGGTAGGACTTTTCCCAGCCGTGGGACAGCATAGGCTATTAAAAAAAAATACGTGGTTGAAATGACTTCATTTTAGTGATCATTTTTTAAACTAAATGATTAATAGTGTACATCCCTTTGTATTTACAGAAAAATAACAGAGGTGGACATGTTAGCATCGAAATAACGATAGCGTTGTAAGGATATTTGTCCAATGTTATAATGAATGGAGTATTTCTATACTGTTATGTTATCTGCATTCATGAAGTCTTTCTTCTAAACTGATAGTAGCTGTTAAGATAAGCTGGGCTTATGGAGATTAGTAGAACTCGTTGAAATGTTTGTCTTGTAATAATTGCTGGTGAAACTGAAGTTGCTTGACTACCTCGTTCGTTTAGTCAAGTGTCGAGTCCAAGCAGTCAGCATCCATATCAAGCAGCCGGTTTGTTTGACTGTTAATGAGATTTTCCAACAGGAAATTCGTATTAGCACTCCAAATTGACTGTGTACAATGTATTTTTATCTTGATCTTCGAACATTAATAGATGTTCTGTGTTAGTGACACATCCTATTAGTTATTTGCGTATGACGATCGCTGGAAAGTTTGTTGTCTAAGTTTCAACGTTTGTTCCCATCTATTTAAGTTGTATTAAGAAGTGATGGGTTATTTGAATTATCTGCAATCAAGTATTACCAGCTAAGTAGTTGTTCAGTTGTTAACTGAAACTTTTTATTCGTAAACAGTCAACATAACCGGGATGTATTTAAATTCGAAAAAGACGTTTCTTCCAAAACTCCTATTCTTGATCATGGAGATGAGTTGGAGTGAAAAGAATGATATGATACAGACACGGGCTTAGAAAGACGTTGCACTTACACCGTCATATGCGAGATGAAATGCATAGTTGTTTCGTTTCTTTACATCATACTTACATGAAGCTGTATTTTATTTTTAAAGCGGTCATCACAATTTTGATTATGCTGTTCTTGAAACCTAATTGGATTTTTAAATTCACAATCGTGGTTATCCGTTGAAAAAATGTTTTCGTTTACGCCTTTACTCTAGATGTGCCCGACCTAAACTGGACGAAAAAGGCAGCCTATTTAATGACTACGTTTTTCGTCCAGTTTCAATCATCCCTTCCCAATTATGCTGAGGTCGACAGTGTTGCATGCCGTTTTTTTACATGGAACGACTGTCTGTCTGACCTCAACACGATAACCCTTGGTAAGACTGGTAGTCAAACTTTCTGGCTTTTGACTATCTATACCGACTATCAAAGATCTACGAATGAGAGCCGGCACAAACAGGTTTACGTGCTTTCCGAGGCACGGAAAGGTCTTCGACTTAGCCATGAGCCCCTCCGAACTCCTACAAAAATAAAATAATAATATACAATTTGTGAGTAATCCTACATTGTAAGAAATAGATAACTTAGATCAGCCATTTTAATTTTATTCGTGTTGCAATATAATAATTGATTGCACAGTAATATGTTTTCTGTAAATTCAATGATTTCATCAACCTTGAAAAAAATAACCCCTTATTAATCAATTTGTCATTTGTTGCAGGTAAGACGGTGATGAGGTAATTTAATGATACCTAATATAAGTCAGTCAAGTTATTCCATTACAAATGCGGTAAGTAAATGAGAATCAGATTTATAATAGGACAAAAATAACAATAATTATGAGATATGAAAAACGGGGTGCGTATGGTCATCCACCATTGAAAAGGAAGAATCCTCCGACCAGATGGATGTTTAGTCTGGTGGGCCGACGGTCGTTACCGATCGCGGAGGAATTTGATATTGCGGTGTGGAATACGTCAGTTGTAATTCGTATGTGACGCGAAAGTAATCGCCATAGTAAATATAAAAATGAGACATCTCCCGTGGGTCAATATTTTGGCAAGTACTTTTTTTTTGCATTTGAACTCAAAACTGATTATTGAAAGACACTTCGAAGATCCAAACACAGCAACACATTTCAATCAGAATCATGTAACAAAAGAGTCGAGACACACTGCTTTAGTCCTTATATTAAAAACCTTGAAACTTAGAATGCAAAGCGTGTTCCACGACAAACTCTCGAACCCAGGTACACAATACTAGCAAATGAATACAGAAATAATCTTATTTGGATCTAATAGTATACTTACTACAATTCAAGCTTCATCATATTTATTACAAGTTTTTATTTGGGACAGCAAAAGATGTTTGATTTGCATCATTGTATGCACTATACGTAATATTGCTGGGTAACTAAAAAAAAAACAAGAAGAACAACTTTATATTTACCCTAATTGAGTTGTGTAATCCAGCTAGTTTTTGAGGTCTTTGTAGTTCATTAATTAGGTAACCAACCCAAACATACCTACCTAATTGGAAAAAAATACTCTGTTGTAATGACTGAGTTCTTAATGCGCCAGACTAGAACCAGATATCACTAATACCATTGGAACCACTTTTCTGTCTGGTCTCATCAGCCAACCTCATTTTAACATACACGCAATCTTGGCGGCAAGCCCGCCACTCTATTCAAAACCATTGCAACTCCTGTAAGCCGGAATTAACAGTGACGACTACTACAAAACCGCCGAAGCAATGAAGCTCGATGAGTCTCGGAGAAATGATTCCATTGTCAGAAAAGAACAGCGGAGGAGTAAGATAAAAAGATATCAAATTTTTGTTGGTTTGGATTAAACCAACAAAAATTTAATCCAACTGATGCCAATCTTGGAGGCAGCAACAACAGACAAACAGTCACAAATCGCAGGAATGAGATGACACGAGACTCTACAGAGATTTTAGAAACTCCCGTATTCTAAGTATCTACTATCCTTCTCCGCTCGGTTTTTGACCGCGACTGCCAGCAGTCCTGGTGCTTCATCATCATCTAGCCTTTTCTCAACTATGTTGGGGTTGGCTTCCGGTCTAACCGGCTGCAGCTGAATACCAGTGTTTTACATGGAGCAATTGCCTGTTTGACCTCCACAGCCCAGTTACTAGGTAACACGATATCTCTCGGTAAGACTGGTTGTGCTTAATATAACAATATTAGAACAAGTAATGCAAAATAACTACACAAAAAGAGTATTATGTTGTAAAATGATAATAAATCGTTGGTTTACAACGCATTGATATGTCCTGCAGCAATGCAGGTAGTTATAAATAATAGCAACAGTGTTAGCCGGATGTAATGAGGTGTTTCATGTGCCAACTGATTCCGCGATTGAATATGTTTGCGATGTGAGGAAAATAATATGCTACTTTCTTATGTCCGGCATGTCATGGTCACGAGGCTCGCAGATCTTGAGATTTCTTGTCTTTACCGTGAACTTATAAATAGAACATTTTATATTTCGTAGCGTAGCAGGGAGGCACCTTTGTTTTAAATATTATTTGGTATTCTTGGTTATCGTAACTCTTTATAGTGTCTTAAAGTTACTAATTCTGTTATTATTAGCTATTGCCCGCGGCTACTCGGATTTGCGAAAGCAGACAAAGTCGCGGACTAAAAAGTAGTCTATATCCTTATTCAGATCTGCACGCGCACCATGACCACGCTATGTCTACGGAAGAATAGACATACTGACAGGAAGAATAGACAAACTGTAGTCTATTAGTGCTGATCCCAAGTTAATTCTTTGTACGAACAGACAGACGAGAAGAGTGAATTAATAATATTAGTGTGGATGGATGAAATCATCTCATCACATAATGATAGTGTTTATGTAACATTTATTTAAAACTCACAATACCTAAGTAGTTAGGTACTAAAGGATTAGGCATCCTTTAGTACCTAACTACTTAGGTATTGTTACTTGGCAAACACCCAATAAACATATTTTAAATTCGTATTAATAGTTACTTACTATGGGTTAAAGAAGTGTTTTAATATTCAATTTGTTGCGATTCCTGAATACAAATTAATTAAAATATTAGTTTTTTCTCCAGGTAGGTATAGAGGTAGTAAAAATGTTTTATTTTTATAGATATAGTTAAAATGATATTGTTAACAATAAAAGTAGCTTCCGAATTTTCGAAGTCGAACTGACAAAAGCAAAGACTCAAACTCAAACTCAAAATCATTTATTTCAAATAAACCATTTACAGGTACTTTTGAATTGTCAGAGTCAGTCAGTCAGAAAATTGAAGCTACATAGTTGCTCGTTCCAAACAGTAGGTTTCTTTTAAGAAGAACGAGCAAGAAACTCCATGAACAACACTCTTTTAAAATCAATAATATGTTACAAAGAATCATGGCGAGATTTGTACAAAAAAAAAATAAGATGTTTAGAGAAGTTGAAATTACATTTTTTGTATTCTTGGGTACTTAAGGAGTATCTTCAGACATTTAGAATATTTTTAAAACCCCGCAAAAAAAGTTAATAGTTTAACGAAAAGCTCATTATTTCAGTACGAAACTACGACTGACAGTAACAGTGACACTGACAGCCGCCGTTTCGCAGTTCTTACATTGAAATTGCATCGTTTTATGGGAAATAATATCACATAATAATGTTTTTTTTTTTCACACACTTGTCATATCACTTGTCTGCCAATTTTATAGATCCGTTAACATCCCTTGTCACTTTCTTTTTTTTTATAAACACAAAATGGGCATCGAGATGAAACGAAAAAGAGTTATTTTCATTTTGTAATATTTTAATTACGAGGGGATTTAAAAATATGCTTAGTATATCAATCTACTCCTGGTAATGTATTCTTCACATTGGAAAATATTTTAAACCCTCTAAATTAGTTTTTTTTTTCATTCAAATGAATGTATGAATCTCGCCATGATTCTTTCGGTTACATCATTCATATTGAATCTAGGGTACAATGTGAGAACAATGTAACAAGTCGTGTACGTTAAAAGAGATAAAAATATAATCATAATAAACAAATGGACAAAGGAGATATTATTTACATATTATACAAAAAGTCACAGCTAAACAAAACCGTTTCATCCGCCAATCAACTGCTATTCATAGAGAATACATGCATGCACGATATACAAAACTTACATAATACGGTCAATTTTACATATATACCGGTACTATCCATATTTAATTATATTTATATTAATTCATGGTATATAAGTATATCCTGTTCTATTAATAACTAGATGTTATGCATTAAATAAATCTTTGGTAATGGTTCAGGGTTCTTACGTTAAGTTAAATAAAATATATTTTTAGCATATTTATTATGACTTAAATAGTTACTATTTATTAAGTTATGTGGTAATTTCCATGATGAAGTGGGATGACAACTTTGTTTTTAAATGAACTACTTACAAGATCACCGTATTTATGAAATGTACACACGGCTACATATCAAGCTATACATTTCCAGTATGAGCTAACCTCTCATTGTATGGAAATTCTATACAATGCGAGATCAGCTTATACTGGAAATGTATAGCTTGATGTGTAGCCGTGTGTACTCACAATCGTCAATTTGATTAAGTATTCCCAAAAGTATCCCTATTAAGTATTCGAGTGGTACCTAGTATTGAAAGTATTTTGTGAGTTTTTTGTTGTAATATTCTATCTACTGTACTGGTTTTTAAATCATTGTTTACATGAAGCGGATCCTATCAATAAATACGGTTGAATTGTCTACATCTAGGGAGGGAGTATCTTTTAATGTGTAAATAACTTTAGAAACCGTTTTCCCGTGGGGTGTCCGGGCTGGAATAGCACCCCCCCCCCCGTTTCATCCCGAGGGTGGCGTCGAAGGCGACTAAGGGAAAATCCGGAAGTCGGGCAGCAGCGGCTTCCGTGTACTTAACAACCTCACTGCGATCCCCAAGACGCCTGCCAAGCGTGGGGATTATGGCAACGCCCCCCATTTATGGGGGAGGCCTTTGTTCAACAGTGGACATCTTCAGGCTGATGATGATGATGATGAACTTTAGAAAAAAAAAACAGTTTAGTAGCGGCAGTGATTTTCCCTTTACCTAAACTTACGTAAAATAATCCGAAGGACACACAAATCATGATTTCTCAATTGAGGAAATGATCGGATGTATGTATAGGCCTATTAAATAAAATTGGTACGCAATTTTAACAGATTAAGTAAAAATAATAATTAAAATCGAGAGTGTAATTGAAAAAATGACGTAACTAGGTATCGATTGGTTTACATTGAACTAGAATAAAATTCTAAATGACAGTTAAATTAGAGAAAGAGCTATAGAGAGAGAAAATGAGTTCATTTTTAGAATGGCGAAGTCTAATATACAAGTATGCCGAAAACGATAAATGCGAAAGTAACTCTGTCTGTTACGCTTTCACGATGAAACGGCTGATCCGATTTTGATGGAATTTGGTATGAAAATAGCTTGAACCCTGGGGAAGGACATAGGCTTAGACTTTTTAAACCGCGACTTCGTCTCCATCCGCGATAACCGACATTCACGGACGAAGTCGCGAGCAAAAGCAAGTAATAAATAAATCTATCTACGTTGATATCTGAAATATCCCGAATTAATCACTGTGCTATCAAGTTTTAATTTAAGACCATCATTAATGGCACAATCAACATTAATAGTGATTGAACCACCACCTAATACAATACAAATGGGTATAAAATCAGTATTACTCCATTTGATTACCTTCAACTTGATCATTATAATACGCAATTAAATTAACGTAAACACTTCACGAATCATAGCATTAACACAGGGTTTTAATTAAAAAAATAGTTAAACGGGGAGTTAAAAGACCCATTACATAGCCGTTAACTACGTATCATCATCAGCCGAATGACGTCCACTGTTGGACAAAGGCCTCCCCCAAGGGGTAAGGGGGTGCCATAATCCCCACGCTTTGCAGGCGTCTTGTGGGGATCCCAGTGAGGTTGTTAAGTGCACGGAAACCGCTACCGTAGTATAAAATTATGTACGTAGTATAAAATACAATTTTAATTTCTGATATTTTGGAGCAACCTGTTTTAGTTTTCCGTGCTGTTATTAAATTATATTTTTAGAATGATCATGTTTTAGTGGAAAATTTCTAAGATTAACACAAACATCTGTCTAGAGACTTTAATGATGTTACAATTTCTACGTTTAGACCTTTACATAGTTTTGTAATAAAACCTCGATGAATCTGAAACGAGGCTACTAGTCACCCTATATAGGTAATAATTAAATGTATGGGAACTAATCTACATATGTAAAAATGAATGTTTGTATATCTGTCATATACGAGTTCTTAAACCATTCATCTGATGATTGTGATGAAACTTTAGTGAGTTTGTTCTGCATATGCCCGCGATAGGATTTAGCCAAAAAAAAAAATGTGAGCCGTCACGGGACGCCTGGCAGATGTGAAACATCGACATTATTTTGTAAAATAGGTATGCAGAAAAGAACAGATTGTGATAGGAACTAAATGTCATAATGATAAAATAAAATATTACGATTTTTTTTCCAGATAACGATGACTATTTATTGAATAAACATTTATTTTCATTAAATACAAAAATGTACGAATTTATTTCAAATCGTGACTACTTAATTCGTTTAATCAGTGACTTCGGTAATCGCACAGTCGATTGCGCATGGCGACGCGTCGCCACACTGTACACACTACTGCATATAGACTGTATATATATACCATCATATAGCGTGGCGACGCGTCGCCACGGCATGCGTCGCCACGCCAGATATCGGTTTTACGTGCGGCTATAGATGTTTCACATCAAAAAGCAACAACACCGGGAACGAAGTGGCGGGCAGCAACTAGTATTACAATACAACAAATGCTATAACTGAACACAAGGTCAGCACATTACATAACTCTTTAAACAGTTTACCATGTAATTATTTTGTTTTTAACACGTCGTTACCTGCCATTTAAAAAGCTTTGTCTGAACGTAGGAAGTCAATGCGTTTGTTGTGACTACGCATTATTGTTTAATTATAGTTGACTAGCTTTTGTACGCCACTTCGTCCGCTTTTCTTACAGATCCCAAACTATGCTTTTTTGATAATTAAACATAGCCTTTAGCACTCAGGAATAACGTAGCATCCTATTCGTGAAAGAATTTTTGAAATCGGATGAGTGGTTTCGAAGGTTAACTCCAACATCCAAACTTACACACTTTGCCACTTTATATTAGTGTAGACCCTACCTTTTATGGCTGAAGCTTTTAAAAGTAAACCCTTTCAGATGTAACTTTAAGAGAATTTAAACATCGCACCGTATCTCCTTTCAGGTGTAACATTCTGAACATTTAAACATCTCACCGTATAATCTTCACGTAAGTCCAAAGTTAATGAATCGATTTCAATTAAACTTAATGCGCATACATACACATAAGTCTTAGGAATTGATAGTACATTTATGAATGTGGGTATCGTATTGTGTTTAAGTTATGTATAGCTAATTTAGAGCGATTTCAAGTTTTTTTTGGAAAACATAACTTCTCTTAAAAGCTCGCTTTATAACTTTAAAGAAGTTTCAGAGTGTTTTTGGACTGTCTTACCAAGGGGTATCGTGTTACCCAGTAATTGGGTTGTGGAGGTCTGATAGGCAGTCGCTCAATGTAAAACACTGGTAGCTGCATCCGGTTTGACTGGAAGCCGACCCCAACATAGTTGAGAAAAGGCTAGGCAGATGATGATGATGACAAACTTTCAAGTCCAAAAACATATTGAAAGATGTTCTATGCTCGCCACAATATTTGTTATCTATACTAATATTATAAAGCTGAAGAGTTTGTTTGTTTGTTTGGTTGAACGCGCTAATCTCAAGATCTACGGGTTGGAATTGAAAAAATATTTTTGTGTTGGATAGTCCATTTATCGAGGAAGGCTATAGGCCCGTGCGAAGCCGGGTCGGGTCGCTAGTCATTATAGAAAATGTATGGCTCATTTATACGTAAACATGCTATAGGTTGGTTGGGTAGGGTAGGTTGGGTTGGTTGGGTAGGTTAGGTTGTTAGGTAGTGGTGCGGGAGGGGTGACAGTTGTCACAAGGTGACTTATCAGTTAGCTGACGCGTCACGTCACCACACCCCTCTCGCACCGCGCAGCTACCTCAGCGGTCTCTAAGGGGATTTTGCTATACTTACGATTTTCATAAAATTAGGTCACCCACGGACAAACCGTAATCAAAGTTATGAACACAATGAAATATTTTATTACTCTCAAAAATAAAATACACAAAGCTCAAACTTATACTTTTAGCGTTATAAAATTTAATTTCCGCTTCAAAGGACATTGCCCAGAAGTAGTATCGCTATATATTAATAGAGTATAGCCATGAAAATGTGTTCATAAATTATAAAATATTTTTTTAACTTGTCTTAGTTTACTTGATCGAAATCGTATATGGCGTTAACATTTTGTATTTAATTAGGTTTTTAGTTGATTTTATTGCAATACTTTTCAAATGGCGTATTCTAATCAAAGCAGTGTTGTCAATTTCAAGGACCTTCCACTAATCGGTCTAGACAGACATTAAAAAGGGTGACACTTCATTTAAAAAATAATTTCAACTAACACTTTTTTTCTCGTTATTAATATTAATATTTTTAATTAACATAATTAAAATAATGCGTTTTATGGATTAATATCCATAAAATAATATTACTTTACATATTAAAAATGTTTTTATACTTGACAAATCACTAGTGATCGGGGTGTTTTAGATTAACTGTTGGCAACACTATTACGGGTAACGTGAAAGGTGAACTGTCAAAGTGAAAGTGTCTAATGTGTCAGTTGTGTCACTGTCAATCGTGTCGGCATTTGGCGGCAGCGAAGTTTTGTTTAGTGTTTTTTACATGCATTGATAGTTGTTGTTGTTGAGTTTGTGTATTATAATAAATAACCTTTCATTGCGTGGAGTTCGTGTCCAGTCGAATCTTAAGATTCCTGCACGATCAAGAACTCTAGAAGACAATGTACTTTTTCTGTGCTGGTGGTGTGACTGTGTAGAACGTTTTTACGACTACCTACAGACCGTGTCATCTGTGCAGTAAATCATCAACGATTTCGTTTAAAATGTCACGCTGTGTGAACTGTTCTCTTTCTTTGGTACATCCTCTACCCCGTCGTCAAGTCGGGGAGGCAACAGACGTAATGGTTAGAATTTTACGATCCTGGATTACTCCAGCGACGGTTAGTATATCTTATTTATTCAATTATGTTTTATTATATTTTTTTACCACTCTTCTCAGTTCACTTTTTAGACGTATGTGCAATAGTTTCAAACATACAACAACAATACACACAATATAATATTTATAATAATGTTGTATTGATAATATAGATAATATTAATAATAAGAAACTGTAGCTCAAGTCTTTCAGCACTATTAATATTTTATTGTTTACAGTTAACTTTTACAGGTCATACTAGAAACTGTCTAACTATGTTCAAAATATATATGAACATGTTATGAACCACTATAATCCATTTGCAATAGCATTAGACAGAAGTTGACAAAGATTATTTTTGATGCACACTTTGTAACAAAAGTACAATAAACATGTTACAGTTATGATAGACTCCGAATTTATTATAATCTATTTTTACAGCAGCCGTTGCACTTAACTTTGACTAATTAATATTTTAACTTATGAAATTATTTAGCTTTCAATTAGTTGTAATAATTCATTACAATTTAATTGCAGTGTCAATGCTAAAAACTTAAAAGAAGCAGGGATGAACAACACCGGGAATGTTATTCGTTTCACTATAATTCTTTTAAAATGTTACCAAATCTTTAAAAGACCTAACCTTTATTTTCTTTATATTATTATACATTCATATTTAGTACTGTCTTAGATCTATTTATCAAAGTTATGATGCAATAATTTTAAATAAAATTGTTTTAACTTATCTATGAAATAAAACGTTTTGCAATCCTACTTCTACGAGCCTCTTTTTTTTATTTATGCTATTATAATAGAGTATAGTTATACTTTTCTTAATTTGATTTGATTTTGTTTGACTTTTGTGTTTATGATAATAATCTAGGTATATTTTCTATTAAACTAATACTAAGATCATTATCTAACCTGAATAAATTGTATATCTATTATATTTATTTTTAGATGTCATTAGAAGATGTCCTTTGTCAAGAATGTTATGAAATACTAGAAAGAGCATCTATAAACTTGTCAAGTGAATTAACAGCTGTACGAGCTTATGGACATCAACAAGTGTGCTTTGTCTGCGGATCTTCCATATTAAGAGCTAAGACACACACAGTATCAATTGATGGCCCTGAGGGAAATGTCATCCTGTCATGCATACCATCTCAGCAGGTATCTATACGTTTAATAACACTTGGTGCATTAAAATATTGAATGATGTTTTTGTAGAATCTGAGAACTGTTCTCAGATTTTACACAAACACCTCATGAAATATGGAGTATGCTATTTTCTAACTTGGTTAAGTCTATTTTTGTCCTTTATTCCAAATATGTTAATTAATTTTAGGTACACAGACTTGAAAAAGTTTGCTTACGTTGTTGGACAAAGGCCTATAGAAGTGTAAGGAGACAAACTCAGCAAGATCAGGATAGGCAACAGCAGATTGTTCATGAAGAAGCTTCTGCACCGCAAGGTAGTATAGATGTTCCTACATCAAGACAAAAGGGGGTAAGTATATTAGAAACTTCTATGTCTTCAAGGACTTTATCAATACCTACACCACCACCACAACCCATTCACCAGTTGCATCAGGAGCATAATGTTGTACACCGCCCCAAAATAATATCACGTATTTATAAAAGAGCTGCTGCATCATCACGACATTGTATTTTTGATGACTGTAGTAATACAGAACGGTTGTTGGTACCATCTGTTACATAGGAAATGTTACTGTTAGAGCATAAATTGTACGTACCAGTTAGTGCTAGAATATGCAGCCATCATCTTAATATTGGTTCTTGGGATGAATTACAGTTTCATTATAATGACTTTACTGGGTGCCAAATGGATGATATGATGTCAATTATGGAAAGAGGTACTCGCAGACAGTACAACTTTTCTAATATTAGTGAAATGAATACACACTTCTGTCATTATTGGTTAGGTATGAATCCTGAACAGTTTTATCAATTATTATCACACATACACAGCTGGCAAAGGAAACTCCTTGTCCAAGTGTGGCTTTAAGTATTATGCTGGTTAAACTTAGAACTAGTGAGAGTAATGAGCGATTATCTATATTGTTTCAACTTCCTAGAAGCACTCTAGAAAGGTATATGTCTAAAGCAAGAAATTGTTTGGGTAATACATTTGTACCCTTATATTTAGGACTTGGTCACATGTCGATACAAGATGTGGCGGCTAAAAATAAGATAATTCCAGATGGTTTATTTGGAAATCCAGATATGCCAGTTTCTACCAAGCCAGCAATTATTATGTGTGATGGTACTTATGTCTATGTGCAAAGCAGTAGTAATTATTTATACCAAAAAAAGACTTATAGCCCACATAAATATGTTAATTTGAATAGAATAGAATAGAATAGAAAAGAATAGAATAGCATAGAATGGAATGGAATGGAATGGAATGGAATGGAATGGAATGGAATGGAATGGAATGGAATGGAATGGAATGGAATGGAATGGAATGGAATGGAATGGAATAGAATAGAATAGACTTTTATTTTGCAAATATGGGTAATACACAATAGTTGTCTTAACACATTAAAGCTCAGCCATATTTTACCATTCGGCATGCAAACATTTACATAATATACGAAACATTATTATTATGAACATACACTTTAAAACCAGATCAATTCATATATTATTATTACAATTATTAATCATTCAAATATCAATTAATAAATTATCATCACAATTATCATTCAATCGGTCAATTAATAAATTATTTAATTATTATTCAAACAAAAATCATTACAACTAATAAATTATTTAATTATTATTCAAAACAAAAATCATTACAACTAATAAATTATCATTACAATTATCATTCAATATGTCAATTAATAAATTATAATAAATTATTTTTATTAATATTAATAAATTATTTGGTAAAACCATTTTTGTTTGTCTGCTGCGATGGATTTATTTTGCAATCACTCGGCCCATTCCCAGCAACTAAAAGCGACTCGGACATTATGTCTACTGAATTTCGCTATGAATCAACTACATTAAGAAATTATTTTAGGTCTGGAGATGTTTTTATTTTGAATAGGGGCTTCAGAGACGTAAGTGGCGAATTGCACAGCCACGGTTATAAAGCGTATATGCCTGAATCTCTTTTAGAACGCGAACAGCAGCTAACCACATTGCAAGCAAATCGATCAAGATGTGTTACAATGTGTCGATGGGTAGTTGAAGTTGTAAATGGGCGAATTAAACGCGATTTTAAATTATTTCGCCAAGAATATTTCAATCGTGCATCATTACACTTGATGTTGGATTTTAATATTGCTGATGCTCAACAGTTTTTAGAAATAGCTAAAGCTAGATTAAATACAAGAAACTATTTGGGAGAGTACATACAAAATCAAAATATTAATAGAAAGAGAGCTGTTTTTTTAACTTTAGATGCTGAACATCCATATTTGGATATATTTCCAAGACTATCATTACATGATCTGATGACAGTAGCTCTAGGTTCTTATCAGATTAAACAGGCTCGATCGTATTTTGGGGAGCACGTCCGTAGGAATGGTAAATACGAAATTGAACTAGCAAACGACATTGAGGATGACTTGCCATTGTCTCTGGGAACGGATAAGTATTTAGTAAGGGGAAGAATTAAGTCACGACATGTTAGCAGTAATAGTAGTGGATCCATAGGCGTACAACTACTAGTCTCTAGAAATCGTGTAGCGCCCATTAAACAACCAACAATACCGAGGCTTGAACTTTTTGGAGCTTTGCTGGGTGCAAGGCTGTGTACTAAGGTTAAGGAAGCGCTTACAATGCCCATTCACAAATGTAGATTCTGGTGCGACTCAACCATAGTCCTGGGTTGGCTTTCTACTCCTTCAAATCAATAAAAACCTTTTGTTAGAAACAGAGTCAATGAGATACAGGAAAGCACTTGTGGTCATACCTGGAGCTACGTACCGTCGAAGGACAACCCGGCGGATCTTGTTTCCCGTGGTCTCAGGGCCGACGTTATCATAGACACACCTCTGTGGTGGTCTGGACCCTCATTTTTACAGCATAGTGAAAATGAGTGGCCCAGTATGCCAAACCACGGGAAAGATAGTCTGCCGGAAGTAGTGACTCATTTCATTGACAGTGATAGTAACAATCATTCATTATATAGTAATCATTCAGATGTCATCATTCATTCATCAATCATTCATAATTTATTAGTAAAGTATTCCAGCTTAACAAAAATACAAACTATATTTACACATGTACAACGCTTTATTTACAATGTAAAAAATAAAAATAAATTGCATGGTAATTTTTCAACAACAGAGCTAGAAAATCATTAAATAAAATTATACATTATTCACAGCTTTAAATGTTTCCAGAAGAGTATAATTTGTTGAAGTCTGGACAAAAATTACCACGCAAAAGTAGATTGCTTCCTCTGACACCGTTTATTGACATTCATAACCTCATTCGAGTGGGCGGGAGGCTCGATAACTCCCCCTCTGATTTTAATGTGAAACATCCCATTGTTTTATGCAGTAAGCACATACCTACAAAACTTGCAGCTGACATCACACGGCTGGATCGGTGGAAACGAGTCCAGTTCATTAGGCAGCATTTCTGGAGCAGATTCCATAATGAGTACACTTCTCTGCTGCAGGCCAAAACCAAGTGGTTTCATTAGTCAAAACAAGGTCGTGCCTTCAACTGCATCTGCCCCCTTCCAGTAGAAGATTGAAGACGTCCCTTCAACCCGGGGAATATGTCGGCGCATGAGTAGCTACAGACGACACCGGGGACGGCGCGGGGTCGAGGTATCGAACCCGGCCGCACACGCACCTCCGCCGTCGTCACCACTCAGCTCATTACCACGGTCGACTACGGGCATTTATTTATAACAATCTAATACGTATAGCGATTGTGAAAACGGCATTAAACCTATGTTTATACAGTCCACTATCTTTTATTATAAAGTCCCGATTGAGCCTAATCACTATTTAAATCACTGCTTTCAACACAATTAGGAAAATCGAAAGCCTATTTCATGGAACAGTCACATGTATTTTCAACATAATGTAAATTGTTTTATGAATGAATAAACGAATGAATGAGTAAAACTATATTCCATTCCTATATTAAAGTGTTTTTATTATCTACTTCCTATACAAACCTACAGTATAAGCTTCCTATGTATAGAATTAAAAAGAATCACCTATGTAATATTATTGATTTGGGATCAATTATTATTTGGTTTGAACTATTATCTATTATCTTATGTGATATCAAATCATATTAGACGGTTTTTTTGGTGAAAGGTTTGTTACAAAACTAACCTCAAAACTGAACACAAAATCAAAGAACAACGGAAACCCCCACAGTACACATGGATAATTTTTATTTCCTTTAAAAGTACGACATCACCCCTCTTTTATCTCCAATTTATGTAAACATACAAACATTTTTATTGCGCAACCGTGGTCTATAGTAGAATGGGCAATCTCCTTTCGTGGTATTCCAAGTAAAGATGTCAATCGTATAAGATTCTTCGACGTAGAGCGCCACCCATCACACGTAACCAAATAAGGTAAATTATGAAAAGTGCCAAATATAAGCTCTTGGAATGTGCGAGAGGTTGTTGGCATTTTGGTGACAAAAAAGTATCCTATTATATATAAATTATATATTTAGTCATAAAAAGTTTAACAGCATATTGATACAATATTCATAAAAATAAATCGTATTATTATCTTAAGCTGCCAGTACTTATTCTGTAAAAATCATCCTCGGTGAATTTCGATTGGCAACCTCTAATCAGTAATCACACATCATCATTTTTTTTTGTATTCTCGGTAACAGTTGCTTGAGGGGTCGTGGCTAAGTTATAACCGCACCGATCGATCGGTCATGGTTCTACGTTTGCCGCGGTCGGTCCGAAGATGGGTAACCATCCATTTCATACTGAGACCCTTCCGTGCCTCGGAAAACCCATAAAGCTGTTGGTCCCGGCTGTCATTCGTAAATCTTTGATAATAGTTATGGGTAGTCAGAAGCCAGAAAGTCTGACAACCAGTTTGCCAAGAGCTATCGTCTTACCCAGTATCTGGGTTGTGGAGGTCAGACAGGCAGTCGCTCCATGTAAAAAAATAAAAAAATAAAAATAAAATAATCTTTATTTCGGATTAGCAACATCCATAAGGGTTAGTACACAAAAGGATAACTTATAACTATGTTAGTAAACTAATCTATTTAGTGACTAGGCTGTTGTTCGAAAAGCATCTTCGAACAACATCACCTAATAAAGGAGACTCGTATCTGCCCGCTATAGTCTTCAGGATGGAGTTGGAGCTGCGCCGCACTCTGCAGAGCAAAGAGGCAGATTTCTGTCTGACGATGGCGTGTAAGCCTTCGACGCGTGCTTGTGCAAACATACCTGATGCGCTGCAGAAACGGGGCAGCCCCATCAACATCCTGAAACCGTTATTATACTGGACCCGTAAGGCGCTGATAGCTCGCTGAGTGTAGTTGGTTGGTTCGTGGTAAAACACTGGTATTCACCTGCATCTGGTAAGACTGGAAGCCGACCCCAACATATTTGGGAAATAACTAGGCAGATTATGGTAGCTGTTTTTCTTACTCCTTCGTTGTTCTTTTGTGATTAATTTCGTTGCGAGATCCACGACAGTTTTAATGGTACTCCCTCCGGGACTCGTCGAGCTTTATTGCCTCAACACTTTTCTAGTGGTCGCCACTGTTGATTCTGGCCTTAAGGAGTGAGGCGGGCATGTCCCAAAAAAAAATCATAAATGCACCCTTAACACAAAATAATGTACTTTATCGTATCCTTGTTCATACAGTTCATATGGACATCCGCATAGTAAATAGCGTATTCTCTTGACGTATATAAACCACTAATTGTGTTGTAGCATCACCATCAATCATCTATCCACACGTGATAATTATGTGGCTATGGTATTAATTACGTTTTGTCTGTGGCAGCTGTGGTATTAGCTGTAGGTTTAAAATAAACGTCGCTGCAATGTGGTTTACTGACCTTGAAAAGTGATTTATTGTTACTAATCTTTTCTATTGTGTTTAACACCTACTATAATCTTCGTGTATGTATTTCATAGTGTTCAACTGAGACCTAATAAAGCTGTCTCCGTGTAGGTTCATTGACTTGTGAAGATGCTGAATAACGATACTAGAGTTTAAAAAATGATTGTTTTTTTTTTAACATTAGTTTCAATCTGCCTTTTCCATTAGCCTTTTTCCTACTATGTTGGGGTCGGCTTTCAGTCTAAGCAGATGCGGCTGAATACAAGTGTTTTACATGGAGTGACTACCTGTTTGGCTATCACCACCCTCTTACCATGGGGTAACACGATACCCCTTGGTAAGAATCGTTATCAGACTTTCTTTCTTCTGACTACCCTTAAGAACTGACAATAATTTACAAATGACTGCCGGGACTTACGGCCCTACGTGCTCTCCGAGGCACGGGTGGGTCTGGGAATGGAATGGATGGAACACCAACCGATCGCGGTAAGCGAAGCTTAACCATGAAACCCTCCTAAACATTAATGAAGATAATAAAAACTGAACTTTTTGCAATAAATAGGCTTGGTTTTTCTAAATCTCCGTTCTACTCAATTCTAATACATAGTGAAATTCTCGTCGGACTTCATTTAAATTCATCTGCCATTACCAACATTGTAATGCGTCAATGCAATCCGTCACTTATCGAAGCTACCATTTTTATTTACTTACAGCTAACGCTGGTCAACGACTTATTGTCACCCGGCAAATGTGTACATTGAATATTTATAGCACTATTGATCTTGCCCTTTGGAAAACCAAGAAATGTTTACAATGTAACTAGAATGCGTCGGTTATTACTTACAATAGGCTTGTTTGTTTTGCGAGGTATCAATGTCCGTCTATCTAGGGCTTTGACTTAGTAACTGGTGAAATGATTAAGTCCGAGAATAGTTAATATGATTGTTATAGTAGAAAACAAATTACCTACTGTCTTATTAGACCGGAGCGGCAATTCCCTTATATTTAAGAACGATCGCATTTAATCTGTCTCTATAATCTGTCAAAAATACCTTTAATTTCTCGAAATTTTTGTCAATTTTTCGACGTTGTTGTTCGCTAAATTGAGATTGCAATTATTAATAATAACAAGGATAAGTGTAAAACCCAATTCTACGTTTATAACCGAAGAAAGTGTTGTACTCTGCATTTATCCACAATAATAATATAAATTAAGAAGAAAGTAAAACTCTGGAAAGTTTATTTCATTCAAATTGACTTAGCCTACTTTATTTAAGAAAGCATTTCCAAGACTCAAGAGTATAATCATAAGAATATTGATTTAATACCGTAAATAATCGTGACTTTCGTTAAATTACAACAATAGTGGAAATTCAAATAAAAAAATAATGAGTAGGTAGGTATCTAGTCTACTCATTATTTTTACTTCACAAAACTTTCATCTGATCTTTATATTATAAATAATATATTTATAAATACAACACTATATTATACTTCTGGTGTAGGTACCTCGTGGTACAACTAACTTCGCAAGTATAAAATAAAAAAGTAATACTAATTGACTAATAATAAAGTAACACTAGTTGACGTCATTTGCTACTTCAGTCATATGACACTATTTATTCATTTACTATGACGTTCTCAAATGACGAGACTGGCGGTCTGTCGTCAACTTCAGAGTCCTAAAATGGGGAGGCGGGACATTGTGCGCATACGCAACAAATGACGACACCACTTGAGTGCCTTACCGCATAAGGCGCAGGGCCTGAGAGCACAGCACAACAATGAATAGCCACCGAAGATGTTTTGTTTACGTTCCGAAGTTCAACCTCCGAGCGTGACTCGAAGGTAACGTAATTATGGCGAATTGACAAATTGCCGCCTTCGTCAGGCGCAGGCGCACCTAAGATGCGATCACGAAGCGTGGACAATGTAGTTGTAGCGTGAATCGTGGATCTTTTCAAAAGGATTCACCAGGAGGGGGTTACTCTTTTGTGGAAAGATTACAAATGAAAAACGTCAATGTAATTTAAATTTTAGCCCTGAAAATGTTTGTTGCACCTAGCATTATGTACGACTCATAGTAATTAACCTATTCAATACAAAACTACAGCATATTTAAGTAAAATACAACAATATTAAATCGTAGTGTAGGCGTGCGCTCACTTCAGCACTACAATGGGCTAAGCAAGGGGCACAACAATACATCAGTTAACAGTCGGGTTTTTCCAACTTTTTACATTTTCTTCGGATAATAAACTCCTACTTCATGCAAATGAGTGATTACATCGGAAAAACCATCATCATTTCAATGTTTTTAACAATAAACATAGCTTTGGCCTTGTCACCAGAGATTTATTCGTTCCCACAGATCTGTAGTTAGAGCTCCATGTAATAACCATCTTCAGCACTAATGTGTTATTCTTTACACATACAATTATCATATTCCTCGAATCGATATTAACTTGTCCAACAATTTTAATATTGATGAGATGCGTCGGAGATTCCGGGTTGACAATATATTGACGTCCAGTTACATATTTGATCCGCGTACAACTTCTGCGGGCGCATATTATCATTATGCACTTCATTGTTCGCCCTTATAGTTTTACTTACAAATGCTCGATAGATGTCTTGAATGCGTGATTCTTTCCAACTTACACGTGCTTAACTTTTTATGGTCAAATCAATTTGTCATCTTTGTGCTGTCATATAGTACTTTACTGCTACAGCTTCATCATCATTCACAAGAAGTAATTAGATGTAAAAAATAGTGTCCTGGACCATTTAAGGTGGTCAAGTATGACAATTGATGCTAATTTGTTTAGTTTCAATCTAAATGCAGATGCAAACGATATATTTATGGTGTTTATTGAACAGGTTAATCATAATAAACTGCTTTAGTTCCTAGTATTAAGATGTAATGATTTTGTAGTGTAAACATTATTCTGCGAAAAACACAACCGGATGAAAATAACTCTTTCATTCACAAATTAGCGTCCGGGGTCGCCGGCCCTTTCGTCACGATTTTATATGTTGCCAGATTATCTGTAGTCATCATAATACTCGGACTCGAATACGTTTAGTCATCTGCGGTCACTGCCTAAGAATATTCCTTCGTTTATGAAATTGTATTAATCGCCATGAGTCAGTGGGATTGTGTGCTTACTACTCTGTATGTTTGGTTTGACTGTCGCTCATCAGTCAGGTATGCCGTGACGTTTTGTGACAGCTTTAGAACTTGGGAATGATGTCATTGCGGTCTGTGTGCTCGGCAATGAGACCCGTTGTTATAATTACTTGTTTCGTCATTATTTCAAATTACGTCAAGCTTAAGTATTCGGGTGCCTGACACCATGGAGCATTGTATTATTTATTTAGCAAGTGTTGTGGGATGTGTCTTTTAATTACGTAGCTGTAAGTTGTAGACTTGACTGTACAGTTTGATTGGTGCTTTGCCTTGACATCATACCAGTGGTATATCATATCTACAGACGTTTACGGTGATGCACAGTTTAGGCACAAAGGTTAACGTTTCCCTGCGTCTACGTCACGCCTACACTCAGTTGACGATTGACTGTGACTCGTCCTGATGCACAGCACGTGCGTGCTCCTACGCATACAAGTCGAACGTGCCTACATTAGGCACCGGCTACACGTATTTGGTCATTCCAAGTGCGCCGTGCTGTGATCGTCACGCCCAGGAATCGAGTGGGTTTTTCTCAGTAGATGTTTACGTAGTAGGATTACGATCCTCTGTTGTGAATTTGATGCGTAACGGATGTGTACGGGTTCGGTAGCTGCTAATCGTGATGTTTGACCAATAAGTACGTGACGACTGACCGTTGTTCACCATGGATTTTTTGGGACGTGCTCCTGTTGCGAAATAAGCCATTTATATTTAGATGAGAATGCAGTCAGGTTTACGTAAAAAATAACGAAAAATATTGAAACAGTACACTCTAATGCTGTTATAGATTACATTTCCGTTTTATAATGAGATTGACTCGAAATAATCTTTTGGTCCTGAATAATATCAAATAATGACCTTTGATTACACAGCCAACCACGTATTATTAGATTTATCGTACTAGATAAGTCTGCACAGTAGAATTTACGTTGTTACTTATTACTAATAAGTTCACAAGGCGGTGCCCGCCAGGTGTGTAATTAACGTAAGTTTTAGTTACAGCCGGTGGTCCTTCGTGGTGTCACGTCATGACACGGTTCAAAAGTTTTTTGACACTAGGTAAGAACGATTTTGTGTGCGTGCGGTTGATTCTTTGTCAAGGCATGATATACCTTATCACGATCACACATCTAAAAAGCTGTTGATGATAGATCTTTTCGCATTGATGTCATCTGTGTTGAACGGACGGTTTAGTTTAGGATCATTGCGGGCGACAAGGTATGAAATGATGATAAAGGATAAGGGTATGAAATGTAAACTGTACGCAAAATACGCGCTGAGACGTGGAGTTGCGGACACCAGCCCGTGATACTACTACTAAGGGTATGAAATGGTCGTTGTCGCTAGTAGAACCAGAATGAGACAAGTGGTAAGTACCAAGCAGTGTGTGATGTCAGGTTGTGGATGATTGAGAGGATCTTGTTCGATAAATCTTGGACGATTGTGGCGACCGCGAACCGGAAGACGTTGCATTGGAAGGCCTCCCACTAGGTGGACTGATGATCTGGTGAAGGTTGCGGGGATCCGCTGGATGCGAGTCGCACGGGACCGGTCAATGTGGCGACACTTGGGGGAGGCCTATGTCCAGCAGTGGACGTCTTTCGGCTGAAATGATGATGATGATGATGAGAGGATCTTTAATCCATGCGGTACTTTAGGGCCAAATCAGTGAACATTTGATAAAAAAAATGAGTTTTGTATATAAATGTGTGTGTCATCACGTCTAGGCAGGGACATGCAAAGTGTTTGGATGCATAAGGAAGTTGACATTTTGCAACCTTGGATTTATCGAAATCTGTTTTTAGAGCTGGAATGTTATAATTTTATATAAGAAATACAGGCAAGAAATAGCTGGGTATTGCAAGTTGGTAACATTCACAACGATCCGATACTTGAATGTAAACGTATTTATAGTCTATTACCTATTTTGCGAAATGACTACGTTTAGTCCACTGTTTGATTATCGCGGCAAAGTTAAATGATAAACCTAATAATGTATTTGGCAAGACTGTATTTACTTTTCCATAAACACACTAAGATATTTGGTACACCTTAATGCATTTGCAGCACTTATTGGTTCTATTTGACATCTAATCTGTAAGACGTAAGTACATGCTCATCCAACTATAAAAAATATAGGTAATGGGTATTATAGAGTCGACACGCATTAACGCGGTAGGACCGCCAAAATCGGCGACAACGCAAAAAACTGCGACGTGAAACGCATTTTCGACATTGTAACGTCAAACATGTCCAGTAACGTAGAAAAACTGACCAAGTGCGAGTCGGACTCGCTCAAAAAGGGTTCTGTACTAGTATCTATACAACAATAGACATCAAGCAAAAAAGAGGCAATAAATCACGTTTGTTGTTTTTTTTTTTTGAATCATTTGAGAGCATACTCATCTGATGGGAAGCGAAGATGCGGTCTAAGATGGAGCACGAGCCTAGAAGTAATCTATTCACTCTTGACTTAAAGACTCCCGGGTTGTAGCTATCAGGAAACACAGACGACGGAAACGACGGAAATACATAATCTGTGAAAATTTCTGTCTAACTATCACGGTTCATGAAATACAGCCTGGGGTGACAGACAGCCCGATAGACGGACAGTGGAGTCTTACTAATAGGGTCCCTATTTTACCTTTTGGTTACGAATCCCTAAAAAATGGTCACCGCAAGCTACGGTAGAAGTAGGTACGCTTTACAACGCGGCGCTGCAACGCAAATCCCAGCGGCAGCGGCTTTGTTACAAAAAGACCACCTAGATTTCGAAAAGTCACAGTCAGTGTTGAACAGCCAACACATCCATCTTGATTTTGCTTCTAAACTTCAGAACGCTATACAACGCATCGCCACGCCGCAACGCAAATGTCAGCGGCGCCTGTATGTGTGTCGGCCCTTAGATTTTACAAAAATAATACACCTAGATTTTGAAATGGAACAACATAATTTTGATTTTCTACAAAACAAAGTTTCCCTTATTCTGCGATCAACAAAAGTCATTTGCGCAAGTGTAATTCAAGCTTTATCTGATTTATATTTCGTTTAGTAGGCCGTTGTAAAGTGTACCGCCGACGCGGAACACCAACAATGCCGGTTTATGGCTCAAATAGTCGCTTATACCAAAAACTGGACCACTTGCAACTCCAGTTTCAATAATACCTGTTATGCTATTTTGCAGGTGTAAATTCCCATAGTTATATAGAAATTCAAGAAAATTTAGACTGCTAGGCATGTTTACTTCTTATCTGTGTGGTTGTAGTTCATCTTGTAATTAAATAGCTGACCTAGCTGAGACGTTATGAAAAACAGTTAATAGCATAAAGCTGTATCTTCAATTTGAGATCACATATTCCCTATCCGGAAGTCGGGCAGCTGTGGCTTCCGTGTCTTAACAACATCACTGCGATCCCCAAGACGCCTGCCAAGCATGGGGATTATGGCAGCGGCCCCTTCTTGGGGAAGGTCTTCCAACAGTGGGGTTATTCCGACTGATAATGATGATGATTCCCTATGTCGTTGTCTTTAATATCGGTCATCATGTTTTTAAGAACATTGCCCATCCGGGCTTTGTTAAAAATCTGCAGAGCTTTTCACGTAATCATTTTATTTTTACTTTCGACTTTTTAGTGTGGATGGTTCTTTTCTACTTCTACCAGTAGGTGCCCACGTTAATTGCGGTATTTGTGACGTTTTTATTATTACCTCATCATTTAATACATCTGATAAGTAGGTATACGGACAAACAAACTCGGTCTACATGATTACATAAGTTTAATGGATAAGGATTACCTTGGTCGTTTTGTACGCTATTACATATTTTCTCACAGTTATCTGTAACCGTAAGTAATGGCTACCGAACGTGGGTCTGCGTATGCGCAGCGTTAGCTAAACCATGCGCGGTTACGTTTGCTGCATGCTGTGATTTCATCACAACCACTTAGTGATATTGATCGTTCTGGTTTAACTGAATTTGATAAACTTTTTAGACGACGCAGTTTTCCGAATTATTATCAATTTTTTTTTACAAAATCTATTATATTTAGTATTGGACAATATGCTGGTATAACAGTTTCTTTATATTTATTGCCGCAATTGTTAGCCAAAACGTAACTTTACTTGTGGAATGGAATGGAAAACCCAAATAGCCTTCCTTGTCCTGAATTCGAAGTAGTTCTATGGTTATCTACAGTTTAAACAAGGTATATGGTCCTTTCCTAGAAATATTATTATAAAATGGCTCCTAGTGTTACCAGTATTCCTTTTACCCCATGTGTTCACGACTCACGTCAATAGCGCAACGGATGGTGTCTGAACCCACGACATCTCGTTCACCAGTCTGCGCCGGGCTTACTGCCGGCTGAATCATCCATGAGCTAAAATACGATTTGCTCTAACAATCATTGTGGAAATTACCGTTAAATACAGGATGTGGAAGATAAGGATAAGATACAACAAAACCATCATCCACGCACTCTGTAATACAGGGCGTCCCACGGATATGCCACATGGAGGGAAAGTACCTTGAATATTGTCGATGGAACATTTTACTGAAAGAAGACTTTATTTGAATTTTAAAAACAATTTCAACTGCATTCATATATATTTAAATAATTACATGGTTGAACCGGGAATCGAACCCGTTACACGAGAAAAATAATCATCCTGTAGCTTTATCATACCGATCGAAAGGCTTCATCATAAGGATTATTTTTTGCTACCTAACATAGTGTCAGAAATAAAAGGAAGACCATGAATTTTAACATTTGATGTGAAATTTTGTTCAGAAAAATGAAATGCTGACATTGCCGTAAGGACATAAATTGATTAATTTTGTATTAACAATGTTAAAATTCGTGATCTTCCTTTTATTTCTGACACTATGTTATTTAGCAAAAAATAATCCTTATGATGAAGCCTCGATCGGTATGATAAAGCTACAGGGTGATTATTTTTCTCGTGTAACGGTTCGATTCCCGGTTCAACCATGTAATTATTTAAATATCTATGAATGCAGTTTAAATGGTTTTTTAAATTCAAATAAATTCTTCTCTCAGTAAAATGTTCCATCTACAATATTCAAGGTACTTTCCCTCCATGTGGCATATCCGTGGGACGCCCTGTATATCCAACTAAGTAACAATGTGCAAAAATTATTCATAAAAACACCTTTTATTTTTGGTATAAAAATCGTTGTTTAAGTATGAAATACTACATTAATCAAGAGGCTGTTTAAAGTTCAGAAAACATTTGAAACTTGCTTCTTTTTACTCTCTTTATTATAATAAACTTACACTATTACAACTAGGTAATTGTACTTTAATTCTAATTTAATCTTCAACTTCAACATAGTTGGTTTCTCAGTAAAAGCCATTATGTCGTTAAAAAAGAAATCATCCTCAACTCCTTTGAGTGAATAATCACAAGTTTCAATTGAAAGCGATTGATAGAGGCAATTCAATCGTCGTTCTTAGAACCTAAAGTCTTTCAATTTAATATCGTCGTCTTTATTGGGTCTATGCCAACAGGAAAAGTTAAGAGAAACGTTTATAACGTATAATGAACACTTTAGAAACTTTATGGTGCAAATTCTTAAGTGTATTATGCCTGTTTTCACAAACTTTAGGCGACACCTGAATGTTATGGCACGTGTTTTGAGCTTAGCTGAAAGTGAACAGTGCACTTTTATTTAAGGCGACGATATACGACTTTTACAGATTTTAAACTGACAATCACGTCAAAATGTGCAGAGTAAATGATTTGAAAAAAATATATGTTAAACTAGAACATTCTCTTAATCATATAGAAAGTGAATATTTTTGATTAAGTTCATATTAAATAGTTTAGTTAACTCGTGAAGTTGTGTCTGACGCGGACAAAACATTGGCAATCACACAAAATCTACCTGGTATAATTATCCGAAACTTACACTATCTTACAGACAATTTTATTATCTATCTTTTAGTATACTTTTTTTTAATTTTGAAAGAATACTACTTTTATTTAATTTTTTCGACAAAATTTTGAAAGTTTTGGACGCAGACTGCGTCCGTTCTGCATCAGTTTTGCGTCCAAAACTCTCAAAGTTTAGTCGAAAAAATTAAATAAAAGTAGTATTCTTTCAAAATTAAAAAAAAAGGCGTATACTAAAAGATAGATAATAAAATTGTCTGTAAGATAGTGTAAGTTTCGGATAATTATACCTGGTAGATTTTGTGTGATTGCCAATGTTTTGTCCGCGTCAGACACAACTTCACGAGTTAATTAAACTATTTAATATGAACTTAATCAATCAAATATTCACTTTCTATATGATTAAGAGAATGTTCTAGTTTAACATATATTTTTTTCAAATCATTTACACTGCACATTTTGACGTGATTGTCAGTTTAAAATCTGTAAAAGTCGTATATCGTCGCCTTAAGCATCACATTGAAGTGTAGTTTAGGGTTTGTGAAAACAGTCATACGTATTGTTTCGATTTGGTTATTGTACTTATTTGAACAGGGATAATACTTCATTAAATGATGACATTATAGATTGAGAAAAACGGATTAACTCACTGTGTTGCCGGGTTCGTCCTACTAGTCCCCAGGAACGCGACGGGCGGTGTGTCATCCTGTGGAACTCCTTGAGATAGGTGGACGTATGCCATCGAACCTAGTCGGACGAACCCGGCAACAGTGCTAAATCCGTTTTTCTCTATCTATAATGTGTATCAATACTCACGTTTCGTTTAATGTTCATATTCTTTCTTAGTCAGGAGGAGCTCGTGGCTAAGTTTAAGCCGTACTTACAGATCGATTGGTCAAAGGTTAAGCAACGCTAACCGCGGTCGGTCTGTGGATGGGTGACCATTCCTTTCATACCGAGTTCCCTCCGTGCCTCGGAAAGCACGTAAAGCCGTTGGTTCCGGCTGTCATTTGTAGATGTTTGGCAGTCGTTATGGGTATAGTAAGAAGCCAGAAAATCTGACAACCAGTCTTACCAAGGGGTATCGTGTTACCCAGTAACTGGGTTGTGGAGGTCCGATAGGCAGTCGCTCCGTGTGAAATACTGGTATTCAGCTGCATCCGGTTAGACTGGAAGCCTACCCCAATACACTTGAGAAAAGGCTAGGCAAATGATTCTTTCTCAATCTTAAACTGACAAAAATACCTTCAAGTTTTCGATATGAGATGAGATTGTGACTAGATTTTGAACACGAGAATTGGCCTTCTGATAGTTACAAGTCCTTGTTGCATAGACGATATTTACCTACTGCATTGTGCTTTCTCAAGACAGACAAATCTAACAAACTATTCATCAATCAATCGATTTTGACTCGTCAGTTTTTGGATTAAATTAATTAATTTGTAAGTAAGATGCTGAAATTGTCAAGAAACATAACATTTTCTGGGACCTGCTGATGTAGAGAACCAGTTAAGGGTGCATAAGCCAAGAAAATTAGACATGAGACAATTCAGCTTTGCCCCTGAGATGGAAAGCTGTAATGCTGATATTCAGAGGAGGCCGTTACCACCCACCTCTCAAGTTATTAGCGCCACTATCTAGGGCGTCATATGACACAAATAACTATGTAAGTATTTGAATACAATGCCCGCTAAATGTGTTGTTTACGATGAGTAACAATAATTAATTACATCACGTATCTTAATGCGGTGCCAGTGGGACGCTGATAACTTGTATTTACTTAATTAATTAAATCTGAGGAATGTTGAAAATGCAGACTCTTTTTTATTGTTCGTTGTCATGAGTTGTTTGTGTTTATCATTCTGTTGAAGTGGAACTAGCACTTCTCTGAAATCTACTGTTTGTTAGGCCTGTTTTTTGCGAAACTACTTGATCCGCGTTCCTTTCAGTTCAAAGAAAATTTATTTAAAAAAAAAGGAGCTTTCATATTCATATTTTTTATCATTTTAATAATAATTGGATCTTTTTCAAATAGTCTCAAATATATTTGTGATGTCTACCATTTAAAGCATTTTAAACATATATTGACCATCGAAAGTAACATAAAACTAGACGTATGTTTCCTTTCTGTGGAATTCAAGTTCAGATAAAAATATTGATCCGGTTGGGTTTCAATGTGATTGGAATTGCTTTCCAAATGAAAGTAATCAACGTCTAGTCTATGTCACCATCTGGGACCATAGAGTTATTAAATAACAAACTATGGCAACTGTATTCCTGTTTCAGTCTAGACAAAGCATTGCAAGTTGCAATCACATGAAACAAATACGCGTCTCGATCGAGTATAATATTGTTAACAAATTCTATCAATATTACACAAGCATTTAATAAACTTGGCGACGATGGAAATCCTTCAATTAACGTTTACATAAATATTATGTATGATATCGGATACGGATGCTCGACTGGCTCACCTCGGCACTCAGCAGCATATTGCTGGTTGCAATTTGCAATTATAGGTGAATTTGTCACGAGGTTTCCGTGTGCCTCTCAATGCCAGGTCTCATGTGTCCACTGTGATTGTGCGTCAACTTTACTGTGCTAGAATTCCGATTGCTTTTGTGTAAGTCATATTTTAAGTTAGATTGATGAGGGTTAAATCCAGAATTTGTGGTTATTTTTTTTAATGTGACCTGTTTTTAACCCCCGACGAAAAAGAGGGGTGTTATAAGTTTGACGTGTCTGTGTGTCTGTGTGTCTGTGTGTCTGTGTGTCTGTCTGTGGCACTGTAGCTCTTTAACGGGTGAACCGATTTGAATGCGGTTTTTTTTATTTGAAAGCAGATTCTCTAGTGATGGTTCTTAGACATGTTTCATCAAAATCGGTTCAGCAGTTTTAAAGTTATCAGCTCTTTTGTTAGCTGCGGTAGGGATCTTAGGGAATTACATTCTATTTTCACAACTCCCTCAATATATGGGTATCAAATGAAAGGCCTTGACTAGTAGAATAATGTATACTATATTGCAAGGGAATGAGGAATGAGTAACGAAATGAAAACTAAAAATTTGTAAATTATTTTTGTAAACTCACAAAACCAAAGTAAATTACGTTTAAAAAATTTAAAATAAAAATTAAATTAAAAATTCAAAAAAACCCCCAACGCAAAACATAAAAGCGATTATGTAAAAAGTCAAAAATAATACCTTTTGTTGAGCCATCAAATGTTTGTTCGTTGAAATGGCGCTATAATGTCGCGGCGGGGTACCGCTAAGTTTAAAGCAATAACTAAATAGCTAAAATAGCGAACTGATGGTAATTAGATTTGCAACAAGATTAACAACTAGGTTAGCAACAAAAATTTTATAATATCGAAGCAAATTGGTCGGAAATGCTGGTAAATTAATAGACAGTGAATGAAATTAAGGGACTGACTTACTTAAGCGGTACCCCGCCGCGACATTATAGCGCCATTTCAACGAACAAACATTTGATGGCTCAACAAAAGGTATTATTTTTGACTTTTTACATAATCGCTTCTATGTTTTGCGTTGGGGGTTTTTTTAAATTTTTAATTTAATTTTTTATATGTAGAGGCTAGTGAGTCAGTTCTGGCTATGTCAATTTAAATATAGGTCAGTCTTCGCAGACCACTGGTCCTAGAACTTATAGCCCTTCAATGTTACCAGTAAGAAACGTTTTACATTGCATGGACTCTCTTTCCCAAATGATTTATATTTGACAAAAGAATTCTTCAAGTTGATTAATAAGAACGAGTTTTAATCGTAAACAGATTTTGTTTCACTTACAATTATACTTTTTACCAAAAATTTTACGATCGTGACAGGATAATTTATTAATAACTCGCCAAGTGTGATTAGAATTATAATTTGTACGTTTAAAGGTCTTTCTGGTGAGAAAATTACTTGACCATTACATGCTGCGCGTAACTAGAGTAATTATTTTGCTGCCAGACGTGAATTAGCTGGATATTTGATCAAGTATTTTAGATAATTGTAACAGAGTTGTAAGTACAAATATTTTGAGGTGACACCCTGCTGGCTACCCAACTCTAATTGCTTTAACAGTATGTAATTGCTTTCATTTGAACTAACAAATTAAAATTACGATCACAAAAGTTTGATACACAAGCCGTCTTCCATTTTCGCCATGTTTTGTGCGCTGTGACCATCACCCGTGTTCGTAATGTATAGTAACCTATATCGGGCTGAAGTCCGCAACTCACTCACTTTTGAATACGGGTGGGGAAACAGATGATTCGATCCACACCAACTCCTCAAGGACTCCCGGTGGGTGGGTATCTACCTGAGTTACCAAAGTACGTTGTTCTTTGTGTGGTGACTTCAAGGCAGTTGAGAAGCACATGAGCTGCTGTCTGATCCTAGCTGTTGTTCGGACAGTAGCCTGCTATCGTAGGACGTCATTCCTTGGTCTGCCTGCACTTACCATGGTCGGTCCATAGCTTTTAGGCCGCAATTTCGGAACGGCGGCGGCGCGTGGAGCGGGGCGTTGTTTTGAGCTTGCCCGCTCGATTACTGAACGTATGAACTTTTCTCTCGGTGTATTCGTAGCAGCGTTTAGCGTGTAGTTAAGCGGTTTGATCAGTGTTGTTGGCGTTTTAACGTGAGTGATATTTTATTCAGTGTGCCAACATGTATCCCTATATGATAGAAATAAGCGGGGTACATCCCGTTGTGCGCATTGGCACAACTCTGTTCTGTCTCCTGCTTGATTTGGAGAGAAGTGGAAAATATGTTTTTCTTACTCCTCCGTTGTTCTTTTCTTTTTAATTTCGTTGCGGGATCCAAGACAGTTGTAATGTTTCTCCGGGACTCGTCGAGCTTCATTGCCTCGACGCTTTTATAGTGGTCGCCACTGTTGATTCTGGCTTTCAGAAGTTACAGTGGTTTGGAAATAGTACGGCAGGTTTGCCCCATAAAAAAAGTGTCATCACGTCAAAGGAATGAGACACGTATATTGCCATTGAACGGCGGCCTTTGATTGGTCAACACACTTGGACGCCACGCTCGCACGCGCGCTCTAGCGAAAACTAGTTGCGTGCACGCTGAACGCGACGATGCACGCTGGAACCATCCGCGGCACGCGCCGCCGTTCCGAACTTGCGGCCTAAGTGTTAAAACTTGATGCGTTTCCTTACCATCGGTACAAACCAACGAAATAATAAAATATCAGTAACTCCGATGAATCTGTAAAACAAAAGCCCACAAAACTAAAGTCATGTTCATTGGCATATACATCGATTTCGATTTGATTGTCCGTAATAAACTGCGATGTTAGAAAACAATAAAACTAAACATTTGCCTTAATTTGAATTTATGGCTCCAGTATAAAGACCAACCAACGTGTCTTCATACCCATTTCTAGATTTCTTGGGAAGAAATCAACAATAGTTTTAAATTGCCATTAAAAAGCTGGTCGTCGTTTGTGGTCAGCCAAATATGGCGGGCTGGCGCCAATGTGGAACTCTTATTCATAAATAACACATTTATTACATGTCTCGAGTAAAATTAGGCTCGGTATGTTATTTTATTGGTTTTCAGTTGACTTAATGATTGGTCGCAGCTAATATCGGTGTCGTTAAGCTCGGATTTACATGGCTTAAGTAGACTTCCATATTAGTAACTATCTACATTAAATATATTGTTATTATGTATTTGATTTTGTGTACGTGCCTGTGTACTTCTATCAGGAAGGCATCAGGTTGTTTAGAGAAACGTGCTGTAATAGTCTGTAAAGTCCATGAGACGTGTTTATTCGTAGGTTGTTGGGTGCTTACAGTTTACTTTTGCTGATTTTTCTTGCTTGCTTTTTTGTTTAATTTCTTAAAGGCATGCGTTTGGTCACAACTTACCTGATCTAAAGTGATGATGCGAAGGTGGAGCACGCTTACCTAGGATAAACCGGTTTAGCCGTGCCTTAAAGATACCTAGATTTTACTTATCGGGGAACTGAGAAGCGGGCGCTAAATTCCACATTCTGGCTGTTCGCACAATAAATGTGGGAGCAAAGCGTTCGGTTCGAAACCGGTGACGCTTCGCCGTATCTCTATATTGTATGTCCAGTGATGGAATGGGGATAGAGTTATGAAGTTTTTACTACCAAATAATGTCACATACTTACCATATTTTCCGTCTGTTCAAGCGTTTCTGTCATACCTATTATTGGAAATAAACCAGCGCTCAATTTAGGACCCGCTAATTATGTTGATAGTCATCATTGATCCGTGTCCGTGTGTGTGTATGTAGTATGTAGTGTCCTGTTCTGTCTCCTGCTTGATATACGGAGGGAAGTGGAAAATACTTTGTTTTTTACCCCTCCGCTGTTCTTTACTAATCAATTTCGTTGCCGGGTCTAAGACAGTTGTAACGTTTCTCAGAGACTAGTCGAGTTTTTCTAGTGGTCGTCACTGTTGATTCTGTTGACACTGCTCTTCAACCACTGCAACTCTTGAAAGCTCAAGAGTTGCTGTGGTTGAAGAGAAGTGTGGCGGGCTAGTTCCATTTAAAAAACACTTCTAGAAGATTTTTTTAAAATTTCTTCATTCTGTTGGTCATTCAAATCATTTCTTCCTCTATTTATTTATTTATTTAATGCACAATGTACACAACCATAGTTTACACGCTAGGCTTAAAACTAGTGACCCAGTTAGGGCGCAGCAAGATAACTTAAAACTAATAGTGTTACAGTGTGCTTCTATTATAGCTTCTATCTTCATACCTTAGCTTATAGCTATCTTCATATTTTTTTCCTATTCTTATCAGTCGTACCGCTTCCTGTTATATTAACACATGACGTATCCTTTATAACCATGATTGTTATTGTTATCATCAAACTATACTTTAAATCATAACAAAAAAAAACAGGGAACAAAAGTTTAAACTAGCTGGGCTGCCTGCATTATTAAGAGGCAGGTGGTCGCTTTCACAATCAGAGCATGCGCGGGCAACTAATGCCATTAATCTTAACCTTTTTAATGATTTAAACTAGAACATCTAAAGGAATGTGGTAAGTTTGATTGATATAGTGAAATTTGGTTTAGCGGGTGTAATATTAATAATTCTTTTTTGAATATTTATGTTGTTGCTATTTCATTAATTAATGATTTTATCATCTGAAGGATTTTAAATTTAAAAACTTGCTTGCGGATTTTTAATTATTATGAATACTTAATAAAATTCCGTTATTTTGTCTACACTATAATTTTATTACTTTTTTGGACTTTTTATAGTTGTCTAAATTGTTTATTTAGCCTCAGATGTGTGTTAATCAGAGACACGGACATTACTAGTTTGCCTTTTCTTTAGATTCATATTGATTTATACATTTTCTGAAATATGTTTGTCTTCTTTAATTTTCTTATTCTAAATAATTTTAGTAGTCTATGCATGTATAAGTAATGGTGTGCGCATAATTCCTGCACTATTCGTCGTTGAAAAATAAAAGCCTCTCTGTTTTTAACTCTTTTTGTGTAAGTATTGTTAGCAAGCATCAATTTGTCATTAATAAATATTATTCACATCATTACTTCGAATCAAAAACTGTTCTGACAACCATTTAAGATATTGAGGCCCCTCGATTACCTAATTGAAGAAGAATGGTTTGATTGATCTTGTTTAAAATCGAGCAGGTGAGTTTAGACACGTGCGAAACTGATGGATGACTGATGGTCATTCATTGAACTCGTTTCAGTTAGGCAATTTGTTCCGTATATCGATCATATTATGTTATGTATAACATGTCCGAGTATATTGTTTGTGATACATATAACTATCACCGTAATGTTTGTAGTGTCGTGATGACCTAGTGGATCAGGCGCCCGATGTGACTTCACAACCAGGCATGTGACTTTTTCAATATCATAATGTACTTCTAAGTTTGTCTTAGACATCACTAACATAGGTGAAGGGAAATATTGTAAGGAAATCTGAACTTATAGATTAATGTCTGAAATCGCTAATCCGTCTTGAGCAAGAGTGGTAATCAATGCTCGTGCATTCTATGTATAAGAAGTCTTTGCCTTGCAGTGGGACAATAATAGGCTGGTATTATTACCGTAATGTTATATTCTGTGTAACTGTCTCGGTGAATTTAGATGAAGTGAGCTTGAGGTGAGCTGTCACACGTGCTAGTGATTGATAGCTCATCTGAACTTCATCATGTCAACTTTTAGCCGCCCACTGCTAGGTATAGGTTTCCCCCATGGCGGGGGGATCAGCCGTAATCGCCATGCTTTGCCGATGCATGTTCGCGATCGCTGCCCATCCTCTGGTCAATATCCTGGCGCCTTCTACGACACCCACCCACGGGTAGAAATGGGGTGGTGCTATTCGCGGCCGGCAGCACACGGCTGAACCTGAACTTCATTTCGCCTCAACCTCACTTTTTGCAGAATACACCGGCTGTTCTGAAAGTGGGGTCGACGTTCCAATGAAGAATGTATTTATTTTAGTCACTCACGGCACTGCACCTGATCAAAAGAACTAGTGTCTAATCTAATTTTATCCACATATGAAACAATGACGACACGGTTGGCGTAGTGGTTGGGTGATTGATTGCTGCGCAGCGTGTTGCGGGTTCGAATCCCGCCCAGGGTAAACGTTTGTGTGATGAGCACTTGTATCTGGTTGTTGTTTATCTATAAATGTATGTATATCAGCTGTCTGACACTCCTAGTACAGGGTCTGCCTAGTTTGGGGTCAGATGGCCGTGTGTGTGATGTCCCCACATATTATTATTTAATGAGCCAATCAATTAAGTATGTTGACATCAGCCATGAGGATTGATAACAATAATATAAAATAGAATGGGTAAGCTTCTAGACTACTTGGCTATCAAGTATTTCTAGTTCAGTTTAACTATCATTTATCTAATCTAACGCAATTTAACTAGCATTTATCTTCTACTCGCACAAACACATGGAACGCTGGTCGAAACACTATTCCTATTTAAAAGGCATCAGATAAAAATGCGACATCGTTCGTGAGAATTAAAACATTATTAAAATAATTTTTAACAGAGTTCAGCATTATAAATAGTGCTCCAGTTTGTGAAGCCGACCGGCTGCGCTGGCGCACGCCCGTCGCACGAACAAGTCCGGCCGTTGCGACATGGGCCCTGCGTCAGGGCTGCTTTGATAATTTGTAGTTATTGCGATATTGTTAGCTCCAACAGAAATTAAGTACGTATAGGTACTTGCATTTTCTAAAGTGACTTACTGCAGACTGGCGTACGATGATTGTACCGCATCAATCCTGCTGATCTTTCATGTTCAGCTGCTATATTTAGATAGTCTACAAATATTGATATTCATTTATTTCCTTCCCACAATATGTATAAAAGATGTTACGTAAGGTTTTAAAGAACTACAGTTATGGCATTCTATTATCGAAGAGTTACAAATCAATAATAAAATTAATACGAAAGTAACTCTGTCTGTCTGTGTTACGCTTTCACATGAAATGGCTGAACTGATTTTTATGACATTTGGTTGGAAAATAACTTGAACCCTGGCGAAAGACATATACTACATTTTAATCCGCGATAACGCGGCATTCTCGCGGACGAAGTCGCGGGCAAAAGATAGTATTAAATGTGTTCTTGACCGACGACATGATTACACATGATTGAACCGCAGGAACACGCTGGATGCCAGCCGCCTCCAACCGGTCCTTTTGTAAATCTATAGAGGAGGCCTATGTCCAGTAGTGGACGTCCTACGGCTAATATGATGGTGTTGATCTCAGATTATGAAACAAAAGGCAGATAGACCGCGCGGATCACTGAGAGTGAAGCCACCAATGCAAATACAAATTTTAAAGCGAATATACCTGCAATCGCGCTTTGTGCTGTCGCATCACAGCGCCGCATCGTTAAGCTTTATATTTGTATTTGCTTTAGTGGCTTAACTCTCAGTGTTCCGCGCGGTCTATCTGCCTTTTGTTTCATAATCTGAGGTGTTGATGATGATTTTCTTCTTAATATTGTTATTTAAATGTATTCCACTGATTAAAAACTACGTCTTAAATACCCAAGTGCACATTTCCACAAACAATGTTTATTCACCAGAGGAATTTTATTTGGACTAAAGTGCGAATCTCAATCTGTCTTCTACGACAAATCTTTGTGATCATTGTTTGCGGTCTAAAATGAAAACTTATGTTATCAAAAATACCTGTGTCTACAAATTGTTAAATTTTAATTATAGAAATGACCTCCACGACCTCGTCGCTCGGCCCCCACGGCCGCAGTTTCATTACTTTTGCGAAACCTCTAGAGAATTAGAGCAGTAATTTGTGTTTGCGACGTGTCCTAGACGTATTAAGGCACAATATACTTACGTAAATAGGCACTGGGTACATTGTCATCGGTAGTGTGTCGCGTTCTTTACGTGAGCTGGTCGGCTGATCCGTTTCGTTTTGTATTAGAATAAAATTCTAAGGCCCGCTTTGCCTAAAGTTAACGTAATTCAGGGCCATATTAAAAATTTCTTACGTTTTTTGAAAACTGCAACGCTATTTTATTTTGTATGTTGATGAAATTCACGTGTGGCAATTATGATAATATTTTTATTGAATTGGCATCATTTAAAAAATCAATGAAAATCGAAGTTATATTTGTTGAATGTCGTACTATTTTTGCGAAATAGTCTTTTCCATTAACTTCGCGGTGGCCGCAAGACATTATGGTGATTTAACCGTATGTTACAACTAAATAGGGGTTTAAAAGATAACTCCGGCTGACTGGCTCTACAATAAAATAATGTTAGAAGTAGAAAGCAGTACGACTCCATCGATGTACGATCATTAAGAAGTTGTTTCATTTGTCTGTCTGTTATCGTGTCACGCAAAACTGCTGGACCTAACTAAGGCTTTTAGCCACGCTTTGTCTGGTATTTGTTGTCCATCGTCAAACTTTTTTAAAAGATATAAAATAATATACATACACCAAGTGTTTTAGCTGAATCGTTATTCAAAGCTAATATTTACCGTAATGCTCTTTTAAGGAATGCTTGAATATATTATCCCAGTATAGATACTGTCGCTCTCATTGATCGAGATCGTAAAAGATATTTATTGTTCCATATCAACCTTTAGCTAAACCAATTAGATTATTTTTGATATCTTTTGGCACGTCACGTATATTGTTGCGTTCTTCCGCGTACCAACCTATATGGTTGATAGTCTGCAAAAGTACAGTTGGTTAACCCATCACGTTTGGGTACCCGTTAACTTACTCAACGAGTAACAACCAACTTGCTATCACAATAATAATCTTTGTACAATTTAATAGGGTCAAGTAATACTAGTTATTAAATGTGTCTCGTAACGGCCTGTCAACCGTTCGAAATATTCCAAACAAATGTAAACAAGGAATCTAAAGGAAAGAAACACAGAAAAGAAGATATGGAATGATTGCGTGTGAGAAAGAAAAATAAGAAGTCGTATCTACAATCTTTGTACTTCTGCCTATGGCCGGGGGTGCGGGATTAGCATAAGCATTCACCGCTCCTACGGTATTGCTGTATTTCTAAAACATAAAAACAATCCCCTCGTTATTGCAGCAGTATCTCCACAACTTCGCCCGCGTGTATTTTCTCCCCCTCCCTAATGTTTTTGTAAGTTTTTATTTACAAAAGAATTAGGCTATTTTGCTATTTTTAGCCAACAGTTCTCCGGCATAACATAGCTTAAGATTTGCAAAAGAATTTTTTAGAATCGGACCAATAGCGCGTTTAAACAAACAAACTCATTCAGCTTTATAATATTAGTACGGAGATTATAATTTGGTCTATATCATAGCACTTTCGAACCAGCCATGTCATGTCAGCCGCCGCTGTCAGACCTCGTTTTGCCTGTCCGCCAAGAGCCGTAATGCTAGGGAATGCGATAAGGTGCGCCGGATATCAGGCAAACGCTACACAACCGACCGTTGCTGCGACTGTTTTCTACTTATGTATACTATATATCGATGCTGTGTGGTGCCGGCCGCGAATAGCACCACCCCATTTCTACCTGTGGGTGTCGTAAAAGGTGACAGAGGGATATTGACCAGAGGATGAGCAGCAGCGCCCTTCTGAGTACCATAACACCTATTGTGATCGCCAATATGCATCGTCCAAGCATAGCGATTACGACTGAACCCCCCTAGGGGGAGACCTATGTCCAGCAGTTGGCTTCTAAAGGTTGACATGATGACATATCGCAGGGTACAATTAGGAAATTGATTACCCTTAGGGATTATATCAAATACCTAATGGATTTGGTCGAATCACGGCAGAAAAAAATGATATAATAACAACTCGTTGTGTCATTTTCCTGAAGAAAATAATTGATTTGATCAAATCCCTATACTTGTTTAGTTGGTTATTTCACCATTTCACTAAACCAGATTAGGAATTGGATCAAATCACTGTTGACCGTGTGTATTTGTACGATTTTCCTGCGACATATAGATGTAGAGGACGGATACGAAAAACACTCGCAAGAACTGATGTTGGGATGTTGGTCAATGTGTATGCAGACGATGTAGTGACATTTCCTGTATTATACACCCTATTTAATCGTACGTTTAGGATTTTGTTCGTTGGAAAAACTTACTTAAGTAAGTCAAAATGTTATTGATAATATCTTATGCATGTCTTTGTTTACCATCATTCTGTTACTTAAAAACACTAAAGACTGTGTCAGCTTCTTGAATATAGGTATCTTTAAAAGAAAGTCGGTTTTTTTAGATCCTTTTTCACAGATGGTATACCTGCTGCGTATCTAAATCGTGTTATTTAAATTCCTAAACTTCATTCACTCATAGGATTTTTGTCAGTTTCAGTTGAGTGATATCTAAAGAATGTCGGTTTCTTTAGCTCCTTTTCCACATTACTAGATGTTCTACGTACGTATCTAAATCGTGATAATTAAATTCTTAATTTTCATTCAATTGTAGGTTTTATCTCAGTTTCAGTTAAGTGTTATCTAAAGGTATTCAATAATAATAATAATAATATGTGGGGACATTTTCACACACGGCCATCTGACCCCAAACTAGGGAGACCCTGTACTATGGGTGTCAGACAGCTGATATACATACACAAATACATTTTTTTTTTGTAAATACATACATATATAGATAAACAACACCCAGACACAAGGTAAACACAAGTGCTCATCACACAAATGTTTACCCTGGGCGGGAATCGAACCCGCAACACGCTGCCCAGCAGTAATATCTAATTTATGTACATAAATTATTATCGGAGGTAACTACCTATATAAAATTATTGTGACTTAGTTGTAACACTTAGGTTCCTTTTCTGTACGATATTTCAATATGGCATTTATTATGACAACCCTGTAATTGTGGAGTGGGCGCTTGTTTAAACGGCGTGTGCCGGCGCATGTGGCAATGCTTGTGAAACTGTCTCAATAATGCCTCTATGGTCAACGGTCGTACGACCCACCATTGTGTTTACTGCACAATATCCGCCCTTCTATCGAAAAGCACATGTGCCTGGCATTTTTTAAATTTCAGCAATTTTAAAATATAATCACACACATAATAGGCGTAATAAAATATTTTACTTTTTTATTTTTAACTTTGTCCAATGTGTAGGTCACACCTACACATAGTTTTTAACACGTAACGATATAATAATTGTTTTGTCCTTTGTTCGTTTTTACTTGTATTATATTTATTAAAGCCGTTTTAATTCAAATGTGGCTACCTATTTGACATAAGTTAGTATTAAGTGTGACATGTAAGACGTGGTATGCGGCTGCGCACGCATGACCGCGACCCTTGCGTTCACTCACGCGCAGCTGACACGCCGGCCCCCTATCTATTATTAACAGATCTTGTTGCTATTTCAGAATGCTCTGTACACTGATTTAACCCTTTGTATGTAGCATGGGATAATTAATGTGAAACTGCGAACTTTAGATAGATAACGTCTTTTACGTTTCTTAATATGGTTTTGTGCGGTTGTGCGTGCCGGCCAGTAACTTTACATACCTACTTGACCGTGTGTTGACATTGAACACATGCATTTGGAGTAAACCCTAAATTATCGCCATTGTAAATCATCGAAGTAAATAAAACAGCGAGAGAACATGTTTTTTTAATTACCTAAGTTAGTCTTGGACATAGATAATAATATCAAATTTCCTATTGACAACTTCTAGGTTTAACATTTTTATAAAGAATCAAGGTTTGAATCTGGGTCTTTTTAATTACCATAAAACTCCTACTTTTCCATTTCGGTTAAATAACTAAACATAAGCATTCCATTCTGTAAGTAAACCTTCGCATCTTCGCACTTGCAGCCATGTTTAGGTTGCATGCTTTGCCATTATGAATTTAAATACGTCGACGCCATTATCGATTACCTACTCGTATTAGTCTCGCGATTTGATTATGCGTTATTATGAGGATTATAACCGTAATGGATACTTAGGCACGACGGCCGGTCGTTTTTTGCCTGGCGACATTGCGATTGATTCTATATAATTCATTTTATATAAATTAACATCCTATCGACCAATAGGAGGTTTATTTCAGGCGGCAGGTACACTTTCGTCAGATAATATACCTTTTTCGTCAGAATGAATTATAGACTGTTTCTTTTCTAACGAATGTGTACCACCCAAACCACCCCATTACAGAATACTGCGAAAATGAGTTGAGAAATTTTCGTTCGACTCGATTGGTTTCCTAATTTAAGCTACGCACTTTTTTATCTCTCTTTCTTAGACCTGCTTTAACTCTCAGACACAGTCCCGAAGTAGCCTAATAACAACTCAACTTGATCGTTAATCCTTTTACGTGCCCACCAATAAAACGCCAGAAATAATAAAGCTATAGTCTAACAAGAGTTTCTTCTTCATTGTCAACAGAAAACTTGGCGCCATCGGAGCTGAAGAAGCTTAGAAATAAACAGAGGAAAGCGAAGCGCAAAGCTGAACAGGAAAGCGCGTTACAGGCTCAGGTACAGGTAGGTTCAGTTAATTAATTGTGCCTGTTTTATCAGGGACAAAGGCGTTTGAGGATCGCAGTATGTTCCCGTTATAAAACGCGGATGGGTGATAGTATGTAAAGAAAAGTACTTAACGGAAGCCTGGTAGTGCAGAGAGACATATGACCAAATACTTAAACGCTACTTAATTTTAAGATGCCATTAAGTCTCGTGTTGTCTCTATCACTTTACATCAAAGTAACTGAGACAGTACGAGACTTAACGGCGCATCTTAAAATTGAGTAACGTTTGAGTATTTAGCCATTAGACCCTTAGGCCCGGCGCCAATTGTCGGCATCGGCATGGCAAGGTTTTTTTTAGGCGACGAATAAAAATATAACTTAACGGTATCAAAATAAAGTTGAAATTTCAATACACGGCATGGCTTATGCATACCGCGGTATTGTTTTTGTACATAGGACGGTTAACATTGAAATTTTAACTTAATTTTTATAACTTTAAGTTATATTTTTATTCGTTGCCTAAAAATACCTTGTCATGCCGATGTCGACAATGGGCACCGGCCCTTGGGCCGTCTGCTCGTTATCCGATAACATGAAAAACTCATCGCTTATTGTGTTGTCAATGTTGCGACTATGAATTATCTGTTCTTCTAATTGTGTTCGACCAGTATGTTATCTGTAACCATTTGTCTTTGATAATTATTTCTAGTATTTTGTGAATTTATAAAAACAATAGTGTAGTCGAACTAGCTAATTGCTTTACAGACAAAAATATTTATCTTTCTATTACACTCACAATATTTAATTTTATTCCATTTTCTTATTTCGAGCAAAGATAAAAATAATAAGTAAATAAAATGTTATGTAATAGAAAGATGAATATTTTTGCCTGTAAACCAATTAGCTTGTTCGACTGTACCTATACCTAACTTCAAAATAAATTTGGAAAGTATCTAGAAAATAATTTTCGAGGAGACTACTTCTAAGTTCTTGCCAAGTTTTTATTTCGACCTGTAAATGTTTGATTAGTATAATAAAAGTTATGTGTGTATAAGAGTAGTGGTTCTTCAGGTGAAGCGCGAGCAACACCACAAGGCGCGGCAGCAACAGGAGCAGGGCGACCCTGAAGCGCCGCAGTTAGACGAACTCATACCTGACAAACTAGCGAGGGTAATTAAAACATTTTATATTATTTGAACCTGTAGCAACGACATTTTTATGGTTCCGTACCCAAAAAGCAAAAACGTGACCCTATTACTTCTTATACCCTGTTCACAATAAGATTAGACATTTACAAAAACCTTTTTTCCAGGCCGTTCAACCGATTTTGACTCATATTGCGTTGGTAGCATGACAAATGGCAACTGCAGTAAATAGATGTTATTGTAACCACTTTTTTGCCTCTAATGTCATCCTTAAGCTTACGGAATAGAAGTCAAAATCGGTTGAAGGGACTGTAAAAAAGGTTTGTGTTTATGTCTAATCTTATTGTGAACAGGGTATAGTTAACCACGGACAGTGGAGTCTTCTCCACTGTCCGTCTGTCTGGCTGTCTGTCACCAGGCTGTGTCTCGTGAACCGTGATAGCTAGACAGTTGAATTTTCACAGATGATGTATTTCTGTTGCTGCTGAAACACTAAAAACAAAATAAAATAAATATTTTAGGGGCTCCCATACAACAAACGTGATTTTTTGTCGTTTTTTTTTTATCAATGTCTAATGTTTTATAGATAATGGTACGGATCCCTTCGTGCGCGACTCGCACTTGCCCAGTTTTTACAGCTAATAACGACCTTAGCAGACAAGCTACTTTAAGCGATTTTTCATCAACGCTGCATCGTGTTTTCGACAATAAGATCGCGATAGCAGAATCTCACATTTCAGCGATTGCTTCCATGCTGCTTCTCTTTTGTCAGAAATGAATAAAACTGCCTGATCCGGATCCTCATAACAGTCGGTCTGCGTTCGGTGTATGGCGAACCACCAATTCATTGTCATTAAAATGTTTTTTTTTTCATTACTTAATAATATAAAATTAATTGATGTCTTGGTATTGATATGGCTTTGTTTGGATAGTCGTTCATCTTCTTGCCCAGGGCCCGTAAACAAATCCCTTTCTGTTAGCGTTAACGCTAGCGGAAAATTCAAATTGTATGGAGTTGACGTTTGCTTACCAGATGTCACGTGATGCAGATATGTCAACTGCATACAATTTGATTTTTCCGTTGGCGTTAACGATAACAGAAAAGTTACTTGGGGCACAAAATATAAAGGGTACAGAAGGACCGCTCCCGCCATCTTCAAAAGTACCTAAACTTGCCAGACTCACTAGGGCTGCTACTGTTTTAATTCTGTAGGTTTTATTTGTGACAATATGAAATTTTATTGACACTGGTTGGAACTCTTTGCAATTTTTTATAACAAAATTTTCTTGTTTGTTTGTCTCTCATTTATACATTTAGACAACACGTGACAGTCGAGTCGTAAGTCTGCTTGAAACTGTTTGAGAATGCCTATAAACGTAATGTCAATGTGTGCGTGGTAAAAATGTCGGTTTGTTCTGAGTGGTCTCTCTGCTCGGGCGCGACGCAGCCTTACGTACTTTGTGCTTGGGGTCTGCGCAAGACGTTTTCTTCCTGTTTCCGTCCTGTCACCCGTCATGCTATCACCGTCTCCCTTTTCTTTCATTATAATTCCTCTCTCTCTGACTCTCTCTCTCTACATTCATTCACATTTATATGCATACCTTTTTAGTCATCATCCTTCGTCTTCACATGCCCATACCAAGACAAACAATTCCCTTTTAACTTTTCTGTCACTGGTGCCACTGATCACAGATCACATGGTCATTGTGTCACATACATTAGTCAACGCCCTTGATTGGGCTGTTTGTACTTGATAAAGTTATTCAAATCAATTTATTACAATAATATACCAACTTTGTCCACATCCTAAACACTTCCTAGGGAAGTAAATATCAAAATAAGTCACTGATTGATTTAGAATGTCACAATTAATTTGTTTATAACAGTACTTTACTACCTGTTCTACTAGTCGATGACAATGGCGTGTGCTATTGTTAGAGATAGCATACACAGTTACTTGTTATAACAGTCGTGACTTTGCAGACAAGCCTAATAATTGTTATGGGGATATCACGTTATATGGGTTGCCAAATTCTTTAAATGTATTTTGTTGCAACACTAACCACCTAACCAATAGATCATGGTATGGTTGGAGCAGTGGTTGAGCGAATGAATGCTGCACTGCGTGTCTCGAGTTCGATTCCTCAACGGAACAAATATTTGTATGGTGTACAAAAAGTCGTTACGGGACTAATTGTTTGTGTATGTGAGTTATTGCCGATGTTTGTAACACACATTTACGATGGAGAAGAAATTTCTAGAGTAACGGTTAAAAATAAATGTCTCATCATCTGCTTAGCCTTTTCCCAACTATCTTGGGTTCGGGTTCCAATTTAACCCGATGCAGTCGAATACCAGTATTTTACATGGAGCGACTGCCTGGATGACCTCCACAACTAAATTACTGGGTAACACGATACTCCTTGGTAATACTGGTTAAACCAGCCACTCATAACGACTGTCAAAGATCTACGAACGACAGCCGGCACCAACGCCTTTACATGTTTTTCAAGGCACGGAGGGGTCTCTGTATGAAATGGATGGTCACCCATCCACGGACCGACCGCGGAAAGCGTAGCTTAGCCTTGATCGATCTGTATGGTTTATAATTGGGTAGATGGTGTCATCTACCCATTGACCAATAATTGAAAACACAGCCCTAAAAATCCGATTAATTTTTAGTTACTGAACTTTTACACTGTAAAATTAGCTTTTTAGTTGCTTTTTTAGTCCGCTATTGGTGCCGATTCCCTTGTTCAAACTAAATTAAAATTAGGCATTTGGCATCTCTTACTACCAGGCAGCTGAAGAAAAGGACGGCGACAGACAAGGACTAAGTTAGAGATGTCAAATTAGTGTTTTTAATCAATACGTTCTGAAATGACAACTATAATTTATTGTATGAACATTTTAGATCCACTTAAATAGACAGCTCTTATCAATATATGTCTCTTTCTTGTTTAATTGGAGAGAAAGAGATATAAATAGCTTAAAATTAATTTAGTTCGTGCACAACAGAGTTGGCACCATTGTCATACAAAATCTATGGAGGCATCACGTTTTGACAGGTCATAATTAAAAAGTATGTCAATTGATTGGTGGTGTCATGTGGTAGCCACGAGTTTCTTTTACAAATAAATGTCTAAAGTGTTATATTTTAACGTTTCAGGCGGATGACCCTCTAGAACAAGCAATCAAGTTCCTACAACCACTAAGAACACTCGCTGCAGATAGGATAGACACACATTTAATGGCCTTCGAAATATACTTTAGAAAAGGTAAGGCTTGCTTAAAGTACAGGGGCCAGCACAGCAAGATACCTCAATCTGTCAAATTTCTTCGAGTTATTAACTTTATTATAAAAGAATAAGGTTCATGTTCAATAGGGTATTTTACTCTATACGAGAAAAAATCTATAAATATGTTATTGAGCCCGTTTAGGCATAAAGAAGTCGGAAAATGTAAGTTTTAGTTCATAAAATAACAAAACAAATTTTTAAATTCAATTCAAAGTTTTCAGTATTTTTAATCTGTTATAAAACACCGTGAAATAGTAGCGGCCATATTAATACGCCGTACGGCTGTGTAAACAAAAAATTGTCAACTGTCAGTCAAGCGATTGGCGTATTATAGGCTTTGTACTTTTATTATTTTCGTAACCAACGTATTTTTTTCATTATTACACTATTACAAAATATGCTTTTAATTATTTTTGAATGATATACAATTATCATATTTAATATGAGCTCATTTGATACAAAACGAACTGACGTCATTTACGCTGAGCAATATGGCGTCCAGTAAGAGGCGTTTTCGTCAAACAACGCGCGAAATTTGAAAATTTAAAATTCACATACATTTTTATGGCACTTATCGATTGAATAAAAATTATGTGTTTTTTTTTGGTGGCATATTAGCATTATAGAATTTCATTGAGACACTTTTCAAAAATGGGTGTAATACCCTATTGGGACAATTTTACAGTTTGGGATAGCTTGATGCGCTGGCGTCTGTACACCTATTTAATTTTAGCATCATTCATCATGCATGCTAGGCAGCCAGTCTGGCTACCTGGGCTAATATTTTGAACTCGGAATGAACTTTCCTAGAATGTTTAGTGCCGATGCTAGTGTCAAAGACCAATCGATCTATGAAAGATCATAAATAGACAACGGCTGATCGATTTAGATTTTTTTTTGACCTAATCTTATTTGTCAGGGAAAGGTTTGTATGAAAGACTTTATTTGGAAAAGTTGGAATCTTGGTCAATAAAATATGTGACGTTTAAATTACACCTGTACGAGACCGGGACGGGTGTAATAATAACAATTTGATATATATTTATCGATATACGGCTGCGTAAGGTTAGTGACAAAAGTCATTTAACACTGTTACGTAATATGAAATAATACGACGCACTGCTTTTAGCATTTCAGGTAATTTATCTTTATTTTACATCCATTCCGTATTTCCTTTAACACTGTGTGCTCAATATTCAGGATTAAAAAATCTGAAGTGTTAATAGACTTTTGTTGCTTATTTGAAATGGAAAAACTGAAAACCCGAAAACAGGTCATCAGTATGACCAACTATTATTATGGTACCAACCCTGAAATCATGACAAAAAGCTGATACGTACAATGTTGTTGAGCTCTCTCTTTTTCTTCGTATTCTCATGACGAAATGAGGTCCTGAGGTTGTTGGGCTACGAGAACAACCTCGAGAAAACGCGAGAAAAAATATCAGCAGAGTCATATGACTGCTGATATTTTTTCTCACGTTTTGATATCTTATAATTCCATATTTGTTATTACCTGTTTCCAGACAAACCCTTGCTGATGCTGCAGAGCATAAAGCGCGCTTTCAGCTTAGACAGTTCGCACCACCACTTCCACGACTGCTTGCTGCGGTTCCAGAGGTGGCTGGACGAAACCTTCGCCAGCCTCAACCCGGCAGTTGCCGCTGTTATCACCAAAGAGATCGAGCCGGTGAGTCTATGACATTAACTTGGCTAGTAGGGGCAATGCGTTCAGATACATTTCATTCTGTAGAATATTGTGATCAGAAATATGGCAAACTTACAAAAAAGGTAAAAAAAATAATATGTTTATGTACAATTCCCAGAAAAAGAGAGCCCCCCCCTCTCTTTTTCTTGGAATTGTACTTGTGCACAATTTATTTTTTGAACTTTGTGCTCCCGATTTTTGATGCTCTATGAGCATAGGGTATCAAAAATTTCGTCCACATCGCCGTCAACGGGGCACGTGCCCAACAGGCTGGTAGCATTGCCACGTTATTTAGCAAAGCTGATTCTTTGGCCCAAAAATAGACCAGCCTTCGGGTCCCATGAAGAGCCGGTATCCGTTTCGATTGCTCGGCCACATTGTCGTAGAAAAAAAACAACTTCGTCAACATTACGAAGGAATTTGTAAAACACTAACAATGAAAGACGGCCAGACGTTTGGCCGATCTCCCGAAAAACAAGATGAGCATTCGAACCCCATGGCCCTAGAGTTTAAAGAAAACTACGTAATTATTTAATTACAAAAGATGGCACATATTGGTTTTTCAAAATCCTTACAATCTGATTCTGACATAATGATTTTACAGCTTTTTAGCTAGCTTTATTTTAACTTCACTATTCGTATGTATGTGCGTTGTCGCTTCAAAATTTGCAAATCATTTTTCGACCATTTATTGGTATCCAATTTAGGTGAAACAGGTACTCAATATAAATTATGTGATTTCCATGTTTTCACTTATCTGTTATAATTTATATTGAGTGATGAGATTTAAAAATAGGTAACAGGTACATAAGGTAAATAGGTCAATCAGATTGTAAGAATTTTGGCTCCGATACTAACCGGAGATCATTTATAATTTACTTTTTGATTCATACTCATTGTATTTGCCACACATGCTATATACAGACTTGCACGGTCACTGCAGTCAGTATTACCACTTGAACTTCGATAACCGCTCTTGTGTCTGACTTTGACAAAGCCTTTTCCTACACCTAGCTTTTACTATCAATGCAATGTTAATTTTTATTCTCTAATAAAAATACGCGGTTCTTACATCATTAAAGGTGTTTTCCGTGTTTTCTCGTATTGTAAAATATATTATGATGAATAGAGATCTCACACTGTGTCAAAATCTCGATAGTTTATAGTTTACTGGCATTGTTTACTATGTCTAATGAAACAATGGCTTGTTGTAATTTGTTGTCCCATTTAAGTATTTCTTTACTCTTCAAGAAATCGGCATTGTTGTAAGTTTGTGAGTAGGTTCGAAATCAATCTTAATGGCGGCTGTGAAGTGCGCTACTGACTGCGCAGTACCCCGCCCCTCACACCCGCTGTCACGTGAAATTGTTACTGCGCAGCCACTCGACTCATGTTCAGAGTCGCCATAAAGTTTGAATCGTACGTGAATGTATTCGGTATTTAATTAATACACATGCCCCACACATCATCATCATCGTCCTCCGGCCTTTTGCCAGTGAGGTTGTTAAATAAACGGAAGCCGCGGCTACCCGACTTCAGGATTTTCCGTTTACATTCAGTTCATAAGTCTAGATCCAGAGTTAACATTATTAAATTGAATCAGTAAAATTGCATCGATTTTTATATTTTATTACATGGCTATATAATAGCCTGAACTTGCTGTAAATTTTCTTTGACGAATGTATTTTTTTTTTGTTTTTTCTTTTAATATAAAACATACGTAAAGGAAAACAACGTGAGAACAACTGGACTTATAATTAATTTAAGTCTAAAATCGCCAATCCGCTTTGAGCAAGAGTGGTGATCAATGCTGTGGCCTTCTCTGTATGAGAAGAGGTCTTTGACAATTGAAGGACCTTATGGAAATTGGCTGGTATTATTATAATTTATATCAATCAACACACGCTATATAGGGTGACTGGTAATTAGTGTACGATACTTAAACACGTGATTGTGTTCATGATAACAAACAACTTTCTCGAAGAAAAAATGTTTTTTATACTGGTTCACTTTTATCACAATAACACAACAGCCGTATGAAATTCACGCGCGCGCATGCCTGTGACCTAAAGTGAACCAGTACAAAAATCATTTTTTCTTCGGGAAAGTTGTTTGTTATCATGAACACAATCACGTGTTTAAGTATCGTACACTAATTACCAGTCACCCTATATATTATACAGACGGATATTGACCAAAGGATGGGCATACCATAACACCTACTGCGATCGCCCACATGCATCAGCCAAACATGGCGATTGCGGCTGAACCTCCCCTTGGGGGAGACCTATGCCACAGAATACTTAATAGTACTACATACAGAAGGGACACTCCCTTCCCCGCGCTATATCAGATACCGCACCCTCACCCCGCACTTGGAGGGGCTAACCGCCGACTCTTTAGCCAGGGCGCTCAAAATCGTAAGAACTGCAGCGCTGTAGGTACTGCTGACACAAACACACAATTTATTTTGTTTTAAGTTTTATTTATTAGTTTTAATCTCGATGATTCATTTATTTTCCAAGTTTTCGTCGTTTTATAATAATACAATTAAAACTTCCGTAATAATAACATACCAACATTACCAGCTATTAATATTGCTCTCTCTCTTTATTGTCTTAGTTATGTACTTTTATGTCACTTTCTTTCACGTTCTATTCATTCTTGGAATTGAAAAGTAGTACCCTACGCACTAACCTTGTCGCGTCGCCCCATTGTAATTATTATTATTGTAATATTTTAATTAATTCTTAATTTTTATTTTTAATACTTTTGAACTTAACATGTATGGACATGGACTGGTTCTGAAATAAATGAAAAAAAAAAAAAAAAAAGTTGAAGTTGCCGGTACGGGGCGATCGTGAATTCCATATTTTGTAATTAGGTAGGCCTTAATTTACCATTATTGATGAATAAATAAACCTCTTTACATAATAAATATTATAATATTACTTTTATATCATTACAAATCCGAGTATTCAAAATCAAATATCATTTATTTTATTTCTTTAGGAAATAAATAATTGAACGCTCGGACAAGATCACTTCATATTAATGCTCGAAACGTTCGGGTAGTTCCGTCGTCGTTCGGTTCACCCGACGCAAAGCGCTGCCCTTTTCGCGCCATTTTGTACGCCACGACTTCCAACTGATTCAACCCTACTAAAATTCACGCACACATTTGCACGTGTACAGACGTCATTTGGATTTGTAGTAGTAATAGGTAATTATTTTGCAAGTTTTGTATGAAGTGTCCGAGGTGTGCCTATGCTCAGCAGTGGGCGACTAAAGGTTGTCATGATGATGATTATAATTTATACAAGGCTTATTTATTTATCCCCAATGTTAATATTACAGATGGTTCGCGGCCGCAGTGCGGTGCAAATGGCGGAGGAGTTCATCAACTCGTCTGCGGACAAGACGCAAGCCAACGCGCTGTGGGGTGCGCGTGCGCTGTGCCGCCTGCTGCCCGCGCGGACTGCGCACGCGCTGGGGCTCGCCACCGCGCTGCACTACCCCGGGACCTCCATACAGGTACGGACTAAAAACTGGGTTCAGTTTTGGAAACAAACTCAGTTTCACACCATGGTAATGTTCAAATCACATTGCAAACAAAATGTATATACGATTGCCCTGACGACCAGCTGTTTTATGGGCCATACTCAACGACAAGAGAACTTTTGAAAGTGGCTTTTAAGAGCGCCCAACCCGTCATATTCTCCATACAAACGCTCGTACGCGATTACGTCGCTATAACAAATTATTTTCTAAATATTTTTTTAACACACAGGTCTCTTGTGGTTTAAATCTAGGTTTGTATGAAGCCAAAAATATACTTTTTTGAGAAACAAATTCAGTAAACACGTCCGAAAATCAGCTTTTTTGCACAATTTTATCTGAACTTTGGCCGGTCATAATGCAGTCATACATTGAAAAAGTAAAAAAAAACTGCTTCATAGAAACCTAGCACATGTAATGGAGATTCTAAATTACAATCATTATTATCAAAAACTTGTAAGGCTTTTTCAAAAACACGTATTTCCTGGAGTTTTGTGAAATTTCCGCCCGCCAATTTTCCTGTGATGTTATCGCGTTCTCACTCACTCGTTTGTTTTCGAGCTTTGCGTTGGTTGAAACAAAAAATTTTTCAATCACGCTCGCGTTGAAGTTCGTCCGATGGGGAAGGGCGCTCTTAAAATTTGAATTTAATTCATGTTTAACTTCTTTCAGGGTTGCGTGGACGTGTTAGACAGTCTGCGGGAAGGCGACTTCGGGCCGTGCGAGAAGGAGATAGAGCAATATATCGAGGCGTGTCGTACCAAGTTCCCGTACGCCATCGCGTTCAAGCCGGCGTCGGAGCTCACCGACCTGCCTGACAACCACGTCGCTGCTGAAGAAGCTCCTCTACAACCTAAAGAGATCGCCGTCAACAACTGAACAACACAAACAACACCTTTCTCGAAAAACGGTCTAAAATTATAATATCAACGGCTACGTATTCGATAGTTTCAAACTTGAAACGGGAATGATGTCGATTCGAACCACTTTTCATAGACCAAACTCTTAGCTGACAGCTCCGCTGTTCCGCTGATAATGAATAAATAATAACTCGCGTGGAGTGAATAAAAAATAAACACTATTTTTATGCAATCAAACGTCTTAATTATACTCATTTACAACCCGAAACTACGAATATTTTTTCTTTAGTCGTGGGTTAGGCCTCGTTAGGGGCTTCCTTACAAATTAGGATTTAAGCCCACAAACATAAAACGCTTATTTTTTTTCTATAAACTAAAGGTGCGGTGATTGTAAGCAATAATAGAGTAACTGAATAATTATAACTCTGATTCACTCGACATCTGTTCATTCTCAGCGGAATGTTGAAGACACATTAATTAAAATATTTAGCAAAACAATTGTTTTACATTATTAGGTATTATGCCATTTTGACTGACAAATGTCGCTGATGCAAAACTTTTAATCTTGATGTACATTTAAAATACCATTTTTGTAAGTGCTCGTGATTAACAAAGTAACATAAAATGGGTATGACGCCGGGTGACGCGCTCTATTTTATAAAGTCGTTCGGAGAATTTTAATAGAATCAATTTTGTTTTTAATTATTAACCTTTGTATTCAGTAGCATTAAAATTTGTTTAGTATAGGTTTAGACACTGGTTTTTTATAATTAAATGTTTGTTATAATAACAAAATTGATTTTATTCAAATTCCTTTGATGATTGGTTGGTTCAGGAGAACCTAATCAAAACAATACAGTTCTAGTATCACTGAACAGTTTTATGACTCGTTAGGTGTATCGAAGTTGGGTTTGGTCCGTAGTGTTTTCATATCAACTAATGAATGTCACAAAAAATTCGCCCGAATTACGTTTGGTTTTAATGTCTTTCGCTTTATAGTCCTGTGTTGCATTTTAGTTATTAAGACATTTTACAAATACAGGCAGTTATAAGAGCAATGAATTGGTCATGTAAATGCCAACTGCTTCCAGTGTTTCATGGCGAGCGATTGGCTGCCAAAGCCACGCAGCATATAGCCTTGAATAATTGGCATATCACGTAAACTTTTGACCGAAATTCAATATACCTACTAAATAGTTTGTAGTTTTTGTTTTTGAATATAGAAACTGATTGAACAATCTCAGCTTGTCTACAAATAAACATTGAATCTTACGTTTCCCGTTCCTTTTGTAATTTAAGTACCTAGCTTTTTATAGAAAAAAAGAAAATAGATTAGCGGCGATGGAACATACTTAATTAAATTTCAGACATGTAGATTGTAAAAAAACAGAGGTAGGTAACAAATGGAATGTTCACGTCCAATGACAGCTGTATCATACAGATGTAGGATAGTTTGTTTAATTTGAATCAGTCTCGATTTGCAATGAAAAGTGTGAAAACATGTTCCTTTATATTTTTAGTTTGTAAGACATGTCTTATGTCCTTGTTGCCCCATAACACAACTGCTTTGCTCTATCCCACACTTTCCTTTGTGGAAGTGTTCGCATTTGAGAGAAATATTTAGTTTGTTTCCATACTAAACTAGCATCTATTTTCTCATACAATCGTTTATGAAATAAACGAAATGTAACGTTTTCGTTATTTTTTGTTAAAACGTATACTTACGTTAGAGATAACGTTGAAATACTTACCAAAGTATTGCTTCATGTAGTTTCTTATGACGAATTAATAATAACTGTAATGTCTAGTCCTGTGATCCTCTTACTGCCGTGTTTGTAACGGCTCCCCATAACAATTGGTACCTACTACACTAGAAAATCTTAAATGTGTGTAAATTTTTCAATATAAGGTCCTACTTTACTAGGTGGACAAATTTTAACACAGCGTTCAGTACGTCTAACCAAAGATATCCAAGCAAAAAAAAAAACCGATTAGTGATTTTTTTTTGTCCTGAAATAAGTAATTACGTACATGCACTACCTCCCGCCGCGAGGCGCCGCGCGCTTCATTCTGTATTTAACCACAATAACTTTCAGTTGATTACACATCACTTTACGATAGTGTTATTATGATAAGTAGAAGATAGTAGGTAATTACGTGCAACTCGAGAACAGGCTACGATTAGGGGTGAATAAACTTACCTCGAACACACCAATTTATTTATTTTAAGACAAAATAAAATCACTTTAATCTGTGTTTTTTTTTTCCTTGGATATCTTTGGTTATATGTACTGAACGCTGTGTTAAAATTTGTCCACTTATTTTAATGGGACTTATATAATGCATTGTACTTTACATAATTATGAAAAATATCACTCGTTCTAAAATGTATTTAGGTCCTGTTTCACCAACTTTCTAGTTTTCAATTTCGACAGATAATTTTATACAAATTCTGTTCCATTTTTGAATATTTATGTATGTGGTGAATACCAAAGTGGTGGGACAGGCCCTTATTCTCTCGTTTGGACTTATTTGTAAAGTAGCGACCTGTGGCCTCAAGTGTTCAACAATATTCACGGAACAGAATTATTATTAGGATTTAATATTTCAAATAACGACTGGTTTTTAACGTGTAATATAATGTTGTTTGGCAAATTGAGCAAAAGCCGCGCTGGTCACCCCTTGAACAGAGGGTACGCTTGTAAATAATTCTTACTTTTAAGTTTGTACTGTACAATATTGTTAGTTCTGAGGTCTTTGTTGACTTGAAATTGATTGACTGCATGCGGCGCTAAGGTTTAATATATAAAAGTATGGATGGTGAACATGGACTCAAATGTGAAACACTTTTGTTGGATTTTGTTTATTTTTTCTTTTTGTATATGTGTAAAATTTGGACAATAATTATATAATTAAATACTCCAAATTGTAACAATTGCATGCACTTTTGTTGTGTTGTAAAATACACTTGAACAGTTATCTGCTAAGACTGCGTCCACTGAGTAAATTAAACAATTAATTTTGAATGTTATAATCAAAGCTTCTGATCATGAGCTGGTTTTAGTTGCCATCCTACACACAATGTAGGAAGGATCTGAATAATTAACAATTTGACTATTAAATAATATCTCTTATAACTCATGATATATTTTATTCAGTGGGCGTAGACTAATTCTGTTTTCTTTACACAAAAAAAAACATGTTCAATTAAGTTACTAATAAATCACCATGTTGATTTAATTGTATTCAAGTTGCGTGATCGGAGTATCTGTACCCGTGTCATCTTGTACATAAAGTAATAAAATTTTATTTTACAAATTTATTTACATTTCTGTTTCATTTACAACTCGTGGTAAACTCGTCAAACTTAATATTATATCTACTACATTATAATATCACACACAAAATAGCATTTCATAATTAATTAAAAATGATTACTTAAATACAAATTAAATTGTTATTTGGAAGGGCTCACAGCATCCCAGTTGACTGTAAAATTTATCTCTATTTTACTACGTTTTGGTATGTATTGGCTGAAAAAATAAAAAAAAATATATTTAAATACAAAAGAAATTGCACTTATTTTGTAGTCAATACAATGGGTGCAGTTTAACCAACGTGTTGGACCACACTACGGATATCGAGGGATTTGGCATGGGGGCATGGCACATGTGACATATCGCCTGCAAGGTCGAATTGACCGAAAGCTCGCGACGAATTAGTGGTGTGCAGCGTTGACATAGATATCGATAATAATAATATAGTTAGTTGTTCTTTCAAAATGAACTATTTCACTAAAAAGGATAAATAAAATAAATAAATTACTAACACTTGCGTAATAATATAAAATAATATTTTTATTTTGGTAATATATATTTCCATAATAGGCTAATCGAAAAGATTATATGGTATTATTTTTATTTTACTATTCCTTGTTGATTGAAAAATGTTTAAATAAGAAATAATATTTTGTGAACCTGTTTTACAAAAACTAATACAATTTATAATTGATAAATATTTACAGCCTATCAGACTCCAATTAAGTCGACTACTTTGACTCAAATTGGAATTCCCTGTACTATCTTTCTTTCACATATTTTTGACATTATACCAAAATTGGTAGTCTTTGGTTAACCTTTCGTAGTGTATCTATAGGTAGCGATATTACAATAAACATTACAAAATACGCCCAAAATACACTTCTCTTTTTTTACAGTCTGCCTTCATCGATGTTTTTATCGATGACATATTTATACCAACTGCTCTTCCCTATTTCAGACTACAGTTGCGTGTGTGCAGTCAGTGCCTGTATCTGTACTTTCTAGTGCCCACCTCTTTCAAGCATGTGTGCCAAAACATAGCACACATGTGTTATATATATTTTACTAGCTGACCCGACAGACGTTGTCCTGTCCCGATCTACCTATGGGGGATGAAAAAGGGGTGAAAAAAGGGGATGAAAAATAGATGTTGGCCTATTCTCAGACCTACCCAATATGCACAAAAAATTTCATCAGAATCGGTCAAGCCGTTTCGGAGGAGTACGGGAACGAAAACTGTGACACGAGAATTTTATATATAACTAGCTGACCCGACAGACGTTGTCCTGTCCCGATCTAGGGGGATGAAAAAGGGGTGGAAAAAAGGGGATGAAAAATAGATGTTGGCCTATTCTCAGACCTACCCAATATGCACAAAAAATTTCATCAGAATCGGTCAAGCCGTTTCGGAGCAGTACGGGAACGAAAACTGTGACACGAGAATTTTATATATTAGATTTTATTGTGTGCGTACGAAAAAGTATCATGTGTGCCGTTTCTTGTTTTTGTCTGAGTTAAACAATTGACAAAACAGGCGACAGATTTTTTTGAACTAATATAGACAGAGAGAGGGGTATATCTCTCGGATATCTATGGACCACGCAATGTTTTTTTTTTATTTTCTTTTTCAAAAACGTTGCTCCGCACTAGGAATTACTCCTGTGTCGTAGGTGCGTTTACAAACATATAAACTCACATACACAAACAGCCAGACCCGGAACAACTATCTGTAGGCCATACAAATATTTGTTCCGTGCGGGAATCGAACCGGCGACACGCAGCGCAGCAGTCGATCGCTCAACCACTGCGCCAACCGTGTCGTCAAATGATAAAATACACTTGTGTTGTACAATGTAGGGTTTTGTAATTATTTTTGATGGACATGGTCAAGATGAAATTATAAGGGTTCCATTATTGCCACTTAGCTACAAATAACGTACCTATACCAAAAAAAACAAAAGTTTTAAATCATAAGTGAACACACAAAATTCTAAAATACATACGTATATTTGACACCAGCCGAATCCAACATTCTCTTCGAAGCAACGTATTTCGGCTTTTCTCCTTTTTCATCAGAAAAATAATAAATCCTGGTAATCCCCGACTGAATGATCATCTTAGCACATTCATTGCATGGAAACAATCCAACATAAATGGAACAGTCCTTCACATCTGCTGAATTTCTGTTGATAATTGCGTTCATTTCTGCGTGACATACTGAAATAATAATAGACCGTATAAGTCGTGTTTTACTATCATAACCCTTATTATGCTTGCTGGTGCAATAATATAATAAAATATTTCGTATAAGGTTCTTATATGTATATTTTTCATTTTCATCCAACATCTACACTCGGAGGAGGAGCTCGTGGCTATAAAAGCTGTACAGATCGATCGGTCAAAGGTACGCTAGCCGCGGTCAGTCTGTGAATGGGTGACCATCCCTTTCATACCGAGTTCCCTCCGTGCCTCGGAAAGGACGTAAAGAAGTTGGTCATGGCTGTCAGTTGTAGATCTTTGGCAGTCGTTATGGGTAGTCAGAAGCCTGAAAGTCTGACAACCAGTCTTACCAAGGGGTATCGTGTTGCCCAGTAACTGGGTTGTGGAGGTCCGATAGGCAGTCGCTCCATGTAAAACACTGGTATTCAGCTGCATCTGGTTAGACTGGAAGCCGACCCCAATATAGTTGGGAAAAGGCTAGGCAGATGATCCAACAACTACGCTAATATTATAAAGAGTTTGTAAGTTTGGATGTAGGAGGTAGCCTCTGAAACTTCTCATCTGATTTCAAAAATTTTTCCACTTATATAAAACTACACTATTGCTGAGCATCATAGGATTATTTTATGGCATTTGACTTGCACGCGGACAGAAGCTGGTAAATAATAAAACGCTCACCATAGAAATCCTTGCTATCTAACGGTGATGGAGTTTTCTTTGCCCATGGAAATTCATCGTCACTACATCCAATTGGCATTCCATTATATCTATAACAATAAAATATGTCTTATTAAACTTATACATAATCAACATTTAATAAACTGTTCTTTCTAAAAGTTATAAAAGGAACACCATTCATTCATTTATTTACAGTACGTATGCATCAGTTTTTGGGTCACAGAAATTCATGTTTACTAAATTTCAACTGAATTGGTTCAGTAGATTCGGAGCAAATTTACTGTGACAGACAGACGAACGGAGTTATCCTAGGGTTTCGTTTTTCATTCGGGGGTACGAAACCCCTAAAAAGAGCTAAAGGATGAACCCGCGAATGTGTACCGGAAAACCAGTAAAGAATTTGAGTAACACTGAAAACTTTATAGTTCATGTGATATTGTGGCTTATTTTTGATTTAGCATGTGGACCCCGAGGCAAAAAAAAAAATACTGCTGCTAAATGAATGGATCAACTAATTGTGATTTTAGGGTTCCGTAAAAAAAACGGTACCCTTATAGGATACGGACGGACGGCGCACAAATTAGGAAATTAAAAAAAAAGTTTTGCAAACCTTAGATACCTACTGTGTCATAGTTATCAAATGAAAGGGCTCGTTATGAGGATCTCAAATATATTTTTGTTATTATTGTAAAATAAATAGTTTTGATTTTATTCATGAAAGAAGACGAAAATTGACCAGCACGCTGTTCTTCCTGTCAATATGTCTATTCTTCCGTAGACATAGCGTGGTCATGCTACGCGTGCAGGGGCCTGATCTCCGACACTACTGAGCCAAAATGAAAAAAAAAATACAAAATATAGTCCATTGCTACTAAATTACAGGAAAACCTATAAGAATTCTATCAATTGAAAATAAAGATTGAATAAAAACATTTGACTTTGGTATTGTACGGAACACTCGCCACGCGAGTTTAACTCGCACTTAGCCAGTTTTTTTTTCAATTTCATGAATCACCTCTTTTTACATCGATATATAATATATGTAGGTACTACGCACTTTTTAGGTTTTTGTGGTAAGTGCCTATTCAAAAAATAAGCTTGAATAGGTCACAATGAGCTAATAATTATTATTATTAGTACTTTGTCAATTGACGTCATTAGAAATCAAGGACAATAATGCACAATACACTGTAAAATTTTCCATGATTACAATTAATGCAGCTTGTTTTTTATCTTAAGTGCTAAGGCACTTAAGATAAAAAACAAGCTGTTTTATTGCTCATTGTAAATGATTGTTGTTTATATTATATTATATGCTTTTTGTATGTCGAAGAATTAAGGCAGAGTTGTCAGCTTACACCCTTATTTTATTAATCGCCAGCCTTTGCTAGAGACGTTGTCGTCTTGAATTAAAAAGCATTTATTGGCCCGCACAAGACAAAACACACACTTGACATCAAGGTTGAATTACTATTGTAAAATAAAAAATAAAAAAATAATATGAAACGAAATTTCATATAGATCTTTAATCTTTAATTAAATTGAATTAAGTCTAAAATTGGCTGTGTATCCTGAGTAGTATACTCAGGGATACACAGCCAGGACGCCAGACAACAGCAGCAGCAGGAGGCAAGGGGAGGGGGAGGGGGAGGGGGTTAGGGAGGGATGCAGGGGTAACATAGCTTGCTATTAGAATTTTCAGAATTGAACTAGTAGTTCCAGAGATTAAAAATGCATACAAAGAAAAAAAGTATCAAAATCTCCATCGTTATAATTAACCCCCAACTGTTCCATGATTTTAATAAGATCACTTGTGATTGTTTAACTATTGTGTCTACCTTATTACAAGCTCTTATAAGTATACGAGTATAGATAAGGCATGGTTTATTTCCCTTAATAGGGCAGAAAGCTTCACACACGGAGCAAATAAAAATGTTCAATAGGTATCAAGGATCAAACTATGGCAGTGATCCCCGCAACTAGTAGAATATCAACTGGACTAAACATTTATTGCACTACACATGTCTTAGTTATAGTCTATGAAATGTATGGTCACCCGTCAACTCACAGACCACAGCAAGCATAACTTAACCATGACCAGCCCTTATTTACAACTTCTAATAAAAATAAAGCGGTACTCACCCAACTCCCACTATTTTATTTTCCTTGTTGACAATACAAGCCCCGACTTGGTAACTTGGATCTTTGCTCCGTTTTGCTGCCAAAAAAGCAGTTGCCATAAAATATTCTTGCCAATCTATATAATCTTCACGTTTTTTCAGCTTAGTTATACTGGAATCACAACAAAAAGCTATTTATAGTAATGTTATAACAATTTTAGGGTGCACAGATGTAGAAATTAAATTTCTTAAAAATGTCTCCGTGAATTAGGGTGAAGGTAAGCTGTCTTAGCATCCGGTGCATAGGTAACCAATAATACCCGTACTTGCTCAATGTTAAATGGTACAATTTTATTATTATTAGGTATTGTAGGGTTATATGGTTCTAGTGGAGTAAACAGAAATGCTAAAATCGATTATATTTATGATCTTTAACAACACATTAGCAAGCATAAATTGATCATCTAAAAACCAGACTACTATAAACTCATCCGTTATTTCATTTAAATCCTTTTAGTTTTGTAATTACCATTAAAATCTATATAAACATTAGGTTTAATACCAAAAAAAAGGTTATTAAGAACTACTTACTCTTGTAATGACATGTTTGCGGTCATATCAGTAATTTCCATTTCTTGTTATTATTGTTTTTATCATTGGAAACTATTTTATCACTTGAATTGAACTTGATCTTTTGCACTTGTTGCAGTTGTTGCACTTTTTTGTTGACTGACTGACTGACAGTGACAGAGTGACAGTGGTTGGGCTCGAACGTCATACGTCAAACAAAAGCCGAAATCGGTCAGGTAGAGCTGTCCACCAAAATCGGTAGATTCGTACCCAAAATCGGTAGGTTTATTTTTATAACAAAATAACAAAAAAAAAATATTAGTAATATAAGAGGGGTCTACCTTTTATAGCAGAACTTTTTATGTCATAATATTATTTTGCATAACAGCGGAAAGCATAAACTTCATTTCGCAGAAAATTGTTTGGCAGACACTCATTTATCATACACAACTTCCCTTTATTCTCAAAAATCGACAGAAATTGTTTACATTTCGGTATTTCGGTAGACATGGTCCCATATAATAAATAATAAAAAAAATAATAAAAGTCTTTATTTGGAACTTAAAAATATATATAACAATGTTTATGTGTAACGATGATAGCTGCAGTAGTTAGAAACTGTGTCACAACTATCAACGCCCACCTCCAGATACAAAAGTAAAAACAGTTCCAGGTTATAACTAATGATTACTTAAACTAAGGAAAAGTTTATAATGAAACAGAAATTATGAAATAAATAAATAATATTATAATATAAATTACGTATTCGTGGTTAAGTGTTTGTGGTCACTGTGTATGTGTCTGTGTAGTAAGGTGTGTGAGATGTGGAAGTGTGTCTGCGTGTGGGGGTGTGTGTAGTGGTGTGAGTATGTGATGTTATGTTTCAATTCGTTTTTCCGTTTCATCGTATGTCTTTGATTTTAGCCATTCAGTTAATACCTTCTTAAGCACAATCCTTGTGAGAGGCTGTATTGTTAATACCTTATTTATTTTATTATACAGCCTAGAGCTAATGTGTCTAAAACTGCGACTCACAGCTACAGTTCTACAGAGTTCCGTAGCACAAACTCTGTCTGCGCGACGTACTACAGTAGCACATTTTGGATCATAGTGCAATTGTCCATGTTTTCGGACAACTGTTTGCAGTATGAAAAGTTGTCGAACAGTTAGGACTTTGCAGAGTAGAAATAGGTCTTGAGTAGGGAATCTAATTGGTTTATTTGCGATAACCTTTAATACTGCTCTCTGCGCTCTTTCAGCTCGCAACAAGGTGGTTTTAGGGGCTCCTCCCCACGAGGTTAAACAATATCCAAGGATTGATTGACCCAGTGCGTAATAGATTGTAATCAGGCAATCGAAATCCGTGACTGATCTTAATTTCTTAAAAATGTAAATTAACTGTGATGTATGTCAATAGTGGAACTCCTTGTAATATTTTATGGTATGGATGTAAACGTCAAACCAGTTTCGGAATATACGTCATTCAATGAAATCCATGTTTTATTGTGCTCCGATATTTTCAGTAGTTTCCCATATTCTTCAGTGGCGACGAGAACAGACGATTCTACGCGTGATTCGTGAAATATAAAATAAATAGAAGAATCAAATTAATCGAAAATGTCGATCGGTAAAATTGCAGAGTTCAAAGTCCACAGTGACGATTGGCGATTGTACGTGGAGCGTTTGGAACAATTTTTTTTAGTTAACAAGATTACCGACGAATTTCAAGTGCCTACATTAATAACAGTGATGGGGGCGGAGTGTTATGAACTTTGAACCCCCTGCCCGGAACCATACTCCCGTGCCCAAACCGAGTCCCCTTCTCTAAAGTTACGTTGAGTTCCCCCCGCCTGATCCACCTGACGCCTTTGGGCTTCACGTACTCTGTCTTCGGTGACACGATCTGTCCGTAACAAATCTAATCTCGATCGTAATGTTCGTCTTTGTAATAGCATGGCCGGTGTTTCACCGGTTGTACTGTGTATTGTATTGCGGTATGCTAACAAAAATGTTTGTAAAGCCGTATCAACGTCTATTTGATCCCTATGCGCTTTTTTAATAGCCCGCTTGCATAACTTTACTGCATTCTCTGCTGCTCCGTTTGACGACGGATGATAAACTGGTGAAAAATTTTGCTTTATACCGTTATTTTTTAAGAAATATTTAAATTCTGAACTGGTAAATGGCGGGCCTTGATCAGAAACTAATTCTTCCGGCAGACCGAATCTCGCGAATGTCGATCTTAAGACTTTTATTACATGTGCAGCATTAGTGCGTTTCATCTCGAACACTTCTATCCATTTGGACGTGGAATCAATAATAATAAAAAATGTTAACCCCCTGTAAGGACCTAGAAAATCGATGTGGAGCCTGCTCCAGGAACGAGTATGATAAGGCCACGGCTGTATCGGTGCCCGCCGGGGGGCGTCCGCCTCAGCCGCACAAGTCTCGCACTGTTTACACATAACTTCTACCGCCTCGTCTATGTTAGGCCACCACACATAACTACGAGCTAGACTCTTCGTCTTTACTATACCCATGTGGCTACTGTGAAGTTGTTTTAACACTTGGTTTTGTAATGAAAAAGGTATGACCATTCGATAACCCCACATTAAACACCCGCATTCTGTATATAATTCATTACGTCTTCTAAAATAGGGCTGAATCAATTCATCTGGGCAAGTGAGAGGCCAACCGGATTGAGTATATGTTAAAATTCTACTAAGGACTTTATCATAAGTTGTCGCTTCCTTAACATCTTTACTAGTAATTGGTAAATAATCTTCGACGAAATTAACGTAAGTGCTTTCTTTTTGAATTCCTACATTATTTACTTCCTTCCATGGCAGTCGTGACAACGCATCCGCACAGTTCTTACTTGACGAAATATACTCAATATCATAGGTATACCCCGCCAAGAGTACAGCCCAACGTTGTAATCTGGATGCCGCCATTATCGGAATCCCTACCTTATTTCCAAAAATGTAAGTCAAAGGTTTATGATCTGTTCTTAATATAAACTTACGGCCATAAAGGTACTGATGGAATTTACGAATTCCGTAAACAATAGCGAGTGCCTCCTTATCTATCTGCGAGTATGCCCGCTCGGCCTGCGTCAGCGAGCGCGATGCATATGCCACCGGCCGTTCGCCACCCGCGGTCGCGTGCGATATCACCGCACCTATACCTACACTGCTTGCGTCAGTCGTCAGAATTATTGGTAAATCCGGTGTATAGTATACCAAAACTTCACTACAAGTTAACGATTTTTTAACTAGGTTGAACGCATCTTGACACTCTTTATTCCAACAGTACTGAACACCTGCCCTAAGCAGGTTATAAAGGGGTGCTAACACTGTGCTAACATTTTTTACAAACTTGCCGTAGTACATGACCATACCAATGAATGCTCTCAACTCAGTGACGTTCGTAGGGGCTGGTGTCTTTATTATAGCCTTAACCTTGTCGGGACACGTGTGGACGCCGTCCTTACTTATGGTGTGCCCTAAATAATTGACTGATTTCGCAAAGAATACACACTTTTCTTTTTTAATTCTCAAGCCATATTTTTTTAAGCGATCAAATACCTCACATAAGTTGCGCATGTGAGCCGCCCTAGTTGGCCCCGTGATAATAATATCATCTAGAAATACCCCGACTTGTGGTAGATCAGCGAATAACTGCTCTAAACGTTTCTGAAAAATACCAGGGCTTGAAGAAAGTCCATAAACCAGCCTATTATACATAAATAAACCTTTATGGGTATTTATCACCGTATATTTCTTAGTGTCATCTAGCTCAATTTGCGCGTAGGCTTGAGATAAATCAATTTTACTAAAGTGTTCACCACCCCTCAACCGAAACAGCAGTTCCTCGACCCTTGGCAGCGGATAGCGGTCAACTTCTATAACTTTATTTAGTGTTAATTTGTAATCAGCACATATTCTAATGTTACCGTCCTTCTTGACGACCGGCACGATTGGAGTCGCCCAATCCGACCGTTCCACCGGTGAGAGAATGCCGTCGAGCTGCAGCTGCGCCAGCGCGTGCTCTACGGGCTCGCGTAGCGCATAGGCCAGCGGCCGCGCACGCATAAAAACCGGGCGCGCCCCCTCGCGTATGTGTATGCTCGCCTTGCCTCCGGTAAATCGCCCCAGACCGTCCGCAAACACCTCAGAGTATTTGGAACTGAAAGCAGTCATGTCAAAAACATCTTTGCACATGGCATCGTGCAGGGGGTAGACAGTGAACGTAGATACTCAGTAGTAGCGGATGGCGGTCAGTTATATAAAAGACACATAGATCAAATGCGACGCAGATCTCGGCTGTCTGATGTTACCTGTCCTGAAGGAAATGATGAGCGACTGAGTGGTGAAGAGAATGTTGATGAGTCGCTAAGCAAGGGGTTTGAGGAGGTAGCTCTGCCCGGAACCTCAATAGTAAACCCCAACACTGAGGCCGCAAATATTAACCAAGGCGGTCAAAGCGGTGTTCCTTTTGAACATTCTTCATCTAAGCCAGTATCACCATCTGTGTCACCGGTTAATCGGTATCCCAGGCGGACACGCAAACCAGTGGACAGATTTAGAATAGAATAGTTAGTTATAAGAAGGCCCTGTTATTAAGTTGTTTATTGTAATGTTTAACCTGTAAATTATTAGTCTTGGTCATTTGACCCTTAATTCTAATATAGTGGTGGAGGTGTGATGTATGTCAATAGTGGAACTCCTTGTAATATTTTATGGTATGGATGTAAATATTCTCGAAAACATTTCATCTTCTTCTCCTGCTGATATCTGGAAATTTCTCGGATCTCTGGGTATCGGTAGACCACGTCTTGTGGATTTCCCGAAGACCATTGGCCTGGATGATATCAACCGTCACTTTACAACCACTTGTCATATGGATGCCCACATGTTGTCTCCGACGGTGGATTTCATTTCTGGCCTACCTGGTCCCATTATTGAACCATTTCGCTTTTCTCCAGTCGCCTTGGATGAAATTAGGAGGACCATCCTATCTATTAAATCTAAGGCGGTGGGCCATGACAACATCAGTCGTTATATGGTAAATTTGCTCCTCGACCTTCTTCTTCCACCAATTACCCACATTATCAACTTTTCCCTTGATTCCGGACAATTCCCTTCCCAGTGGCGCATGGCTTATGTCCGTCCACTTCCTAAAGTCTCTAGTCCCTCACTTCCTAACCATTTTCGTCCAATTTCCATTCTTCCTTTCCTGTCTAAAGTGCTCGAGGCCTGTGTGCACAAGCAGCTTTCAGGGTTTGTCCACCGGAACAGCCTTGTAAGCTCATTCCAGTCTGGATTCAGGCCTGGGCACAGCACTACCTCCGCTCTCCTCAAAGTGACTGGTGACATTAGAGAGGCAATGGGTGATACTAAGGTTACTGTGTTGGTTTTAATAGATTTCTCCAATGCGTTTAATGCCGTCAATCATGACATTCTCATATCCATCCTCTCACATCTTATGGTTTCCTCCGAGGCGCTGGAATGGTTCTCGTCTTATCTTCGGGGACGTCAGCAGTCGGTCCGCGTTGACGAGAGCTCGTCAAGTTGGCTTGACCTGGATGCTGGCGTTCCACAAGGCGGTATTCTTTCTCCATTGCTATTCTCTATCTTCATTAATTTTATTACTCACTGTCTTCGGTGTTCGTATCATCTTTATGCCGATGATCTTCAATTATATACAGCTGCGCGGGTAGAAGGTTTATCGGACGCTATAGAAGATGTAAACCGAGACTTGGATGCTATAAAAGATTGGTCTGATAGATTTGGTGTGGCCGTAAACCCCTCAAAATGTCAGGCCATTATAATCGGAAGCTCACGTATGATGGGTAGAGTGGCGGTTAGCTCTCTTCCTCCAGTTATTTTCAATGGTACCGTCATCCCCATTAGCAATAGCGTAAAAGATCTCGGTTTGCATCTTGATTCGACGCTTGGTTGGCAAAGTCAGGTTTCTAGTGTCTGTCAAAGAGCTAACGGAACTTTGCGATCTTTGTATCGTCTGAGAAGCTTTTTGCCTGCGAAGACAAAGACGATGCTTGTGCAGACTTTAATCTTCCCTATAATCGACTATGGTGACGTGTGCTACTTTGACTTGAATGCGGTTTTGTTGGATAAGCTGGATAGGGTCCTGAATAACTGCATCAGGTTTATCTTCAACTTGAGGAAATATGATCATGTGTCTAGCTACAGGTCCCAGTTAAAATGGTTGCCCATTCGCCAAAGAAGAAGTTTGCGTGCTTTGACAACTTTATTCTCCCTGCTCAACTCTCTCTCTCCTCCTTCTTATTTAATATCCCACTTTCAATATCTATGTTCTTTGCACACTAGGAATTTGCGGTCTTCTAACAATCTTCTTTTACTTTGCCCTTCTCATACTTCTGATTTCGTTCATTCTTCCTTTCATATTCAAGCCATTCTTCTCTGGAATGCACTTCCTCTCGATATCAGGATGGCCACCACTCGGTATGCATTTAAGCGGAAATTGAGATTTTATTTTCAGAACAAGTAAGCAGAGTCATCTCAAAACCCCCTTTTCTTTTACATATTATATATATGTAGGTATGTATGTATGTATGTATGTATATGTTTATGTAGGTATATGGTATCCTGATATATAATTATGTATATGAGTTTATATCTTTTTAACTTTTTAATTATTACTTTTTGTTATGCACCCGCCATATTATCTCTTCATCACCCTTGGTTGACTGGTAGAGAATGCCTAAGGCATTAAGTCCGCCTTTGTACCTTTGTGCATGAAGTATAAATAAATAAATAAATAAATAAACGTCAAACCAGTTTCGGAATATACGTCATTCAATGAAATCCATGTTTTATTGTGCTCCGATATTTTCAGTAGTTTCCCATATTCTTCATTAACCTTCTCACACGCGTCACAGTTGAGTCTACTTGCATTTTCCAATTCAAAAGATTATCAATATACACCCCAAAGTATTTAATATTTTGTACTCGCTCAATGGGAAAACAATCACAGGAAGTAATACTGTTGAGACAGGTGTGTGCTTTAATTTTGGAAGATATTGGTGGTTGGCTACCAATGCCAGGAGTGAATGGAATAAATTTACTTTTACTAACGTTAAGTGTGAGAAGATTCATAGTTAACCATTTCATAACTATCTTTAGGGCGTTCTCAGCAGCTTTGAAAGTCTCAGTCCAGTCCTTGCCTTGAGTTAAAAGAACTGTGTCAACTGGGCTAACCGACACAGGTCATTTATATAAATAAGGAAGAGCGTGGGCCCAAGCACGCTACCCTGGGGCACGCCAAAAGTTAATTCCTCTTCTACGCTTAGGTGGTTACCAATTTGAACAGCCTGTCTACGATTTGTCAAGTAACTATGAAACAAATCAAGAACAGTGCCACGAATGCCAATAGTTTCTAGTTTATTAAGAAGCAAGGGGATAGAGACAGTGTCAAAAGCTTTGGATAAATCTAGAAACATTCCAATGCTTTTTTGTTTTTCGTTAAAACTAGAGGTTATTTTGTCTGTAAGGTCCAAAACTGCATCTTCTGTGGACCTTCCAGCACGAAAACCATATTGATTCTGAGCGAGAATGTTATTTTTATTTAAGTATTTTATCCTAGAATTAATTAATTTTTCGAAAGTTTTTGATAGGGTAGAGAGTACGGATATTGGTCTATAATTAGAGACACCATCTCTATCTCCCGCTTTAAATATAGGGTGAACAATAGCAGTCTTAAAAACTCTTGGGAAAATGCCTAAGGACAAGGCTAGGTTAAAAATATGGACAAGAACTGGGGCAATGATATGCCGAGTAGCTTTAATTACGGTAGTGGATATACCATCGTGCCCTATAGCACAATTGTCTTTAAGGCTTAGGATGGTCGTATCAATCTCGCCTTCATCCACCTCATGCAACACCATAGATCCAGCAGGAGAAACCGTAGCAGTATTTGGTCTGTCTCTGTTACTAGTGTTTAAGGCGTAAGAATTTGAACGTATAATTTTGGAGGCTAAATTTTTACCTACACTTACAAAGTACTGGTTGACCCTGTTCACTGAACTAATGGGATCCTCATGACTTTTTATTGATTCCATAGGAGCTTTTTTATTTCAATCCTGGTTACCAATCTGTTTGATAAGACGCCAAGTTGCTTTTGGATTACGTAAGGCCTTCCGAAACTCAGATCTTTCGTATTCACGTTTAACCATGAAGCATGTTGCAGAAGTTTCTGTAGCGACAAAATATGAGTTTATGAGTTTCATTTTCAGGATATTTTTTGAATTTTTTGAGCAGTTTGTCCCTATGGCGTATACATCTCAGAATACCAGGTGAAATCCAGGGCTTGGTTATACGTTTCCTGCTGGGGATGTTTGTCATGCGAGTGTGTAATTTAACAGAAGTGGATAACAGGGAGACCAAAGATTCAGCAGCAAGGTGTGGGTCATTCATTTTAAGAATGGGGGAGAAATCTGTGTTTGTTATATGGGACACAACCCCAGGGATGTAAGTTTTAGGGGTAGTATATTTGCATGTACTTCTAGTAATGGATTTCTTGCAGAATAGAACAAGGGGGTTATGATCAGTAATAGGGCTATCCAATACTAGAGTTGTGGCGGGGTTCGGGGCTCTTAGCATAATATGGTCAAGGCAGTTAGCCACTCTTGTGGGGAACGTATGAGCTGGGAGTAATGCGTGTGAGGCAGTAATATTTAAATATTCGTCAGAAGTTACGTCACCATTGTGGGAAGCTATGTTGATATTAATATCTCCAATAAGAGCAACAGTCGAAAATTTAGATAGTTGGATTAAGATATTATCAAGACTGCTGAAAAAAGGTGCTAGATTCTTGTATGATGGAGATCGATATAGAGCAACAAATGCCACTTGGTTAGACAGTTTGATTACTAGACAGTTAGCATCATCGAACTCTGGAGTTTCTGCCGAATGCTCTAATTCGCTGCTGATATAGGCGACAACACCATCATTTTGATTTTTGAAAGACGTAGTATGTGTGTTATAGCCCGATATCGAGGGTATATTTGGACATTTGCTCAACCAGCACTCGGACAATAAAATTATATCAAACGAGTACGAGACTCTGCTTAAAAATGCTAGTAAGTTGTCAAAGTTACCATTAATACTTCGAATAATAGTGTGCAGAACTTTTAAGGTGTCAATTGTCTGTATTAAATAACTGTGACTGTCCTCTGGCGCGCAAATAAAGGAATCAGACACAGAAACTTTATCGACCTCAATATTTATAGAGTTAATATCATCCATTTTCTGTAGACAATGTAAACGTAGAAAACAGATAATCTGAAACTGAAAGGTCAGCATTTACACCATCCAGTAAACACTGGCTCAATTTATTGCTTTTGTGGTTTAACATGGCTTCATAGTTGAAACATGGAAGTTGAGTTAACGTGGAAAAATCTGAATGTTGTGTAATTTGTATAGGATTGTGTGTTTGCGTATAGTGGAGTGTATGATTTGTGTGAACAGGTATAAGTAGGGTGAATGTGGAAATTGGTAATATCTTAAAATGTAATAACATGCAGATGCGAGATGTTTTAAAATAGAAATACTGGACCTTAAAACCTAAACAATGTAGACACAAACAATAGCATAAACAACGGTGTATTAGAAGCCGGAAGATACTAAATACTACTTGACGAAATACAGAAATAGGAGCTAGTCATATTATAGTTTTAGTTATTAATGAGAGGTCCGCTTCGGTTTTCACGTGAATATGCTTGCATCCCTCTCTTTCACGTACGAATATCATGCCGTGTTTGACCCAACAGAATTTATAATTGTTGGTATTGGCCACGTCACGCGCCAAGAAAAACAGTCTTTTGTTACGTGACGACAAGTTCTCAGAAATATAAATCGGTTTCGCTGGGCCACTTATTTTAAGGTGTTCTGTGGTTAGCTTAAAGCTATTTAAATTATGCTTACGAAACTTCTCTAGGAAATCCTCTTTGCGAAGAACGGTGGTAAAATTTACTATCATAGTCTTATGGGCCGGGTCTTTAGATTTAATACGGAAAATGTCTTTAACTTCGTAAGAATTGACATCACATTTAATAATTTTACTGGTATCTAAGACGGTTTTTAAAAGTGTAGACTTATTTTCCACTTTATTGACCGGAATGTTACGTATTGCCACGCACGTTGATCTGGACCCTTGCTCAAAATTTTCTAATTTGGTTTCTAGTGTAGATATGTAGGACATAGTTTCTCTACGCTCTGATTCCAAATGCTCAACTCGTGAAGTCAGAGAGTTAAACTTCTCACTCATCATATCAACCGTAATACGAATGTCATCTATTTTAGAACACAACAGGTTGTACTTTTCTTCTTGCTGCTGTTTAAGGTCGTTAAACATTTTCTTCAGGTCTGTCATAAAAGTAGACAGGCAGGTATCCTCGTCTTCAGCGCGCTTACGTTTGACATTTCGGAAGGTAATAGCAGGTGGGGAGTTAGCGGAAGGAGAGCTCATGCTTGCATTTAAGTTGGGTTGTGAAGAGCAATGAGGTGTATAAAGAGGTTGCGGTGTGCTAAAGAGAGTTGTAGGCGTCGTCGGCGTTGTCGGCGGCGGGGGCGGCGAACGTTCAAGGGGCATCTTGTTTTGTACTAGAGCTCGGGTACCAGGCAAGCAGAATTTGTATGAGGTCAAAGACGCACGCAGTTATTGATGTTGTAGAGGGCTCAACTTAAACTGGTCACAATCGACGCTTTGATACAAAGTTGCTTTCCGTCCAGTATAACCAGACCCCCCTGCGTATCTCTTTGACTCTTCGCAGATAGTATTAAGTATTACGCACACAGTAGTAAATTCTCTGAATAGTATGAATTAGGTGGACGTGTGGAGTTACGCACGGGGCGGGTCATTAATATGTTAATTGATGGAGACTCACGCACTCAGGCGCAGGGCACGTAGTATCGTAGTAATAACGACGCACGCGTAGACCTCCTGTTGTTTATGCACTCCTATTTTTTCTTATGAATTATTGAAGTGAAATATAGCGAATTGTAATATTTAATTAAGTTAGATAATATTTCTGTATAAACACGTCCGAACTACTCGGAGATCCGGAGGGAAGCTGATATCGAAAGAAACACCGAAAAATCGGTAGTATCGAGACCACTGCAGACTGATGAAGATTGACGTTTGACGTAAGACCAGCTACTGGCAGACATTAGTTAAAGACAAAATAAACGCACTGAATTTGACTTGTCTAAACTTCGGGGTTGTCGATATGAATTTATCAAATTCCGCAATAATCTAAGTCAAATTAATCTTTCGAGATAAAAATCTGTTTAAAAAATCCAGTTTCCCCTCAGAATTATTTTACAAAAGGAAATGAGTTTCAGCGGTATAGTTATTTTTAAGTTCCGTCAAACCTGGCAGTTTTGCCAAAGGTTGTTAAATTTGCCATGAGCCGGCTTACAAGGCAAGTTAATTTATTACGTCAAAATCATGATTTTTGAAAAGTTTGTACTACTAACCTTATATCAAATTTGAATATTTGATTGGCAATATTTTATTTAATTCGACAACCCAGCTCTCATGGAACTGTCAATTTTGTCGGTTGCATTGCATTTTCCTGTTTTCATTTAGAGTACATAACTATCTTCATGCTCCGGAACTTTGATTAAAATACGTGGTATATTAAGCTTTGTGTAGCTAAGTCAAATTTTAATATATACCTAATAGGGTATTTTACTCTATACGAGAAAAAATCTATAAATATATTATTGAGACAGTTTAGGCATAAAGCCGTCGGAAAATGTAAGTTTTAGTTCATACAATAACAAAACAAATTTTTAAATTCAATTCAAAGTTTTCAGTATTTTTAATCTGTTATAAAACACCGTGAAATAGTAGCGGCCATGTTATTACGCCATACGGCTGTGTAAACAAAAAAATGACAACTTTCAGTCAACCGATTGGCGTATTAAAGGCTTTGTACTTTTATTATTTTCGTAACCAACGTATTTTTTTCATTATTACACCTATTACAAAATATGCTTTTAATTATTTTTAAATGATATACAATTATCATATTTAATATGAGCTCATTTGATACAAAACGAACTGACGTCATTTACGCTGAGCAATATGGCGTCCAGTAAGAGGCGTTTTCGCCAAACTACGCGCGAAATTTGAAAATTTAAAATTTAGATGCATTTTTTTGGCACTTATCGATTGAATAAAAATTTTGTGTTTTTTTTGGTGACATATTAGCACTACAGTATTTCATTGAGACACTTTTCAAAAATGGGTGTAATACCCTATTCTCAAGATTTACGTCTCATGAAGCAATTAAGCAATTTCACTCGAAAAATTACTGTTAGCAAAGGACATGTTTCATATTGGGCCATTTCAATGTATACTGTTGTGGTAGTAAATTGATATTTAACAATTATTTTTATGAATTTTGGCGTCACTCAACATGGCGTCACCATGAAGATATAGGTATAAATGGAGCCAACACTTAGAACAAAAGCTTGAAACCAACTGTGGGCTGATGCTCTCTTTCTGAATGCATACATAAGAACGAGACAGTGATATGTGTTTTCTTTATCTAATGTATGCATTCAGAAAGAGAGCGTCTGACCACAGTTGGCTTCACTTAGGTATTTAGAGTGTTGCCTCCACTTTTATCTATAAGCTTCTTGGGCGTCACTCAGATTTAGCTACTCTATAAACCATAGATCGACCATTGTACATAGAAAGAGAACTGTCAGCTGTCAGTGTTGCAACAGTGTCACTTTCGTCCGTATGTTCTGTGCTTTCGTCTCGTTTTGTTACTAGTTTTTGGAGTTCTTTTCAACAACCTTCCATTCGTTTTTTTGAATTCAACACCGTTTATTTCCCATCTGTTTACCTGGTAGTCCACAATTCCATGTATAAAATCAGAATTATAAATGTCAAACGTCATTAATCAATCAAAATGACAGCTTATCGCCATGATTGTTTTTTGTTGTGTGTTGCAATTTCAAGTGCAATTTCTTGTGTTTTACCTGCTCAAAAAGCCAGTTTAAAGTAATTGGACAGTTGAGGACTATTTAAAATGTGTTTCCCTATTTGTAAGTATGGTATACAAGGACTGGGCCCAGGCCCCATACATTTTGAAACAACTCCTTTACCAACCCTATTTTAGTTTGTGTGTCAACTTTATTAGTGATGTCAAGATTGCCATGTTTTCTTAGACATGGCAAAGTTGTCATCATTAATAAAGGTTAGGGCTGTCACAAAAATATACTAAAATTATCTACTTGAGTTTTGTTTGCTACTTATCTATCTACTTTGAATGTGAATTTAGATATTTCCCTAGTTTGGGGTCAGATGGCCGTGTGTGAAAATGTCCCCACATATTATTATTATTATTATTATTATATTTTATATACTTTATGTATCTCGGGACCCAGAGGTCCCGGGCCTTTGTAAGGCGTACGAGGAGCCGAAGCCAACTCGCAGAGGCCCCTTAGGTAGCTTTAAATATGAAATAAGACATCAACCGACGATTATCCCTGTATGCACTATGCAAGTGCACCCAAGGACAACCCCCGGTTGGTGCAGGAGTATTACAGGACATGGAAACTAACAGTACTGGACTATGGGTATGGGTTGCTAAAGTGACTTGGTTACCTGGAACTATGAAGTGACTATGGCCCCTGCCGAATCAATGTTTGTATACATGGATAAAATAGCAGGGGGTGACTTGCGCACTCACTAAATGGGCCCCCTGAAACAGTCGCTAGCACGAAGTGACGTAGCGACAAGGAGGCAACATATCTTGAGGTGCTAGAGGAGTGGAGAGGTATTCCACGGCTATCAGGACAATCCCGGAAGTACGGTCAAGATCCCTACCAGCGTCTTACTGGAATACTTCCTTACCCCGAGCACGAATGCTCTCGCGAGTTTCCACTATAACCGGCCAATTAAGGCAAGATAGAGGTGGGAGCTCCGTTCCTCATCTCTGGCTTGCCCTTATTGAAAGGCAAGCCAGAGATGAGGAACAAGACTTCTCCCGGGAGATCAGGTCCGTGGGGTCGCTACTGCCCAACAGCTCGCCACAAGCTGCCCTGCGGGTTTATTATTATTATTATTTAAGTTTTGCCAACCAAACTTATTTATATTATTAATTATTCAATAAATTTATTGAGTTTGTATTTGCTTTGGTGCCTTCACTCTCAGTGTTTCGCGCGGTCTATTTGCCTTTTGTTTCATAATTTATTTATTTATTTGCTTACATGTATAACACTGGTTACGAGGCATGCATTACAATTTCATGGCACAGTATTAATACATTTAATCTGAGTTAGTTGTATAGTTAAATTTGACAGGGCCGATGCCGTCCAGTTTTAATCCATTCCTTGTTACCAAAGATACTACAGTTCCTATCTGTATCGGTTTCCTGTTTTTGATTTTGTATGGAGGTACCTATATATGTAATTTTGTAAGACATTAAATTTCCGTTTGACTTAAGCGTTCGAAAACAGTAGTAAGTACTTAGTAATTATCACCAATAAGTATGGTTATATACTACTGTTTCCTAAGGCGCTAATTATACCGAAACGGCGTAAGGTGAAGGCGCGGCGCAGGCATCTTGCCGCTTCAAAACGTTTCAATACAAAATGTAGGTAGGCGACACGTTGTGAATTATACTCAAGCGGCGTGGCGCAGGCACGTCGTTTCGTCGCCTGTTCCGCGTCGCTAGCAGTAGCGACTGGAGAGGCGCGCAAGCAGCATGACATTTTGTTATACAGTATAAGCAGAAAAATGCGTGACGATAGTGAATTTAATGTAGAGTTCTGCGAGATAATTAAACAATATTCAGCTCTTTACGACCATACTAAGCCGGAGTACAATAATAAAATTGTACAAGATAAAATATGGGAGGTTAATTCTTTTTTTTTTGCGGTAATGCTTGATAGCAAGCAAGTGCTTCTGATTGTCAAATCTTAGTCCAGTTTTGTCCAGTTTTAGTGACATTTTATACACTGTAGGAAAACGATCAGGATATTCGCATAATTTTTACATTATTTTTAAATATCTAACTATGCTCTTGTGAAATTTTCCACACAGGGTGCACCCAATATCTTCGGTGTCTCTGCACATTAATGAGTTGCAGCAAAGCAAGCGCATCTTCGTCGTCTGAAGAGGAAGACATGTTATCACGATAAAATCAGCCTGTATAATGACTAGTTGCGGCGTCTCTTTGCCTCTTTGATATAATTTAAATCGCGTCTCTGCCTTATCCGTTCCACGCCTGCTCTGCGCCTGCGCCGCGCCGCGTCTCCGTGTCTGTGTAATTCGCGCCTAACACAAAGATTGTGCTATGTCAATGGTACAATCGTTATGTTAGGAAACAAGTACCTAGGTATTGTCCCGCAGCCTTTTTAAGGCGACACAGTTTACCCCAATAGGTAACATTCAGCATCAATGTTATCTCCATGAAGTTCAAGCCCACGTTAATCCAGCAAAGGTAAGCTCGCCACTCGCCATATATTATGCTGTCATAAATGTATAATCGCACTCGAAATCGCTTCTGCTTAAGACTGCGCCGAGCAAAATAAGTTTTTTTTTTTTTTTTTGTTATATGATGTATCCCAATAAGGTAACAACATAAAAAATACAATCTAGCTTAATACTAAAGCTAATGAGTAATTTAATTCTAACTTAATTTGCTAGGAAGAGTAAACCTAAGAATGTGTCCATTAACACTTTTCTTATTGTCTCTATTAAGGGGAAGACACTTTGTTCTTGTGTTCTTTGTGGGTAGCACTCACTTCACTACATTAAACTAACACTTCACTAAACTAACTCAAAAGGTTTTGTCCTTTTTAGTCTTCTCACTATGTCCGTGTTGTCGAGGAGCTGGATAGCCTCGACGTTCACATGATGGTGAAGCCTTCGTTCATGAGCTTCGGCGTTCTTTTTAATTATGTTTGTGACGAGGTCTACCTTGAGGTCCCGATGAAGGTCGTCATTTCTAATGTACCAGGGCGCATTGACGATTCCTCTGAGTACTTTGTTTTGGAATCGTTGAATAATTTTGATATTATTTTGTTTAGTACAGCCCCAAAGCTGAATACCATAAATCCATACAGGCATGAGGACTTGTTTGTACAAAAGTATTTTGTTTTGTACTGACAGCGAGGAGTGTTTTCCAATCAGCCAGTACATTGACTTGTAGCGAAGCTCTAGCTCGTCGCGTTTCTTTTTAACATGAGCTTTCCAGCGAAGCTTTGTGTCTAGTGTCATGCCTAGGTACTTGGCTGTATTTTCGTGCGGTATGACATGGTTGTTTATGTATACCGGATGATAATTTGGCTTTTTATTTGTGAAGTCTATGTGAACGGATTTCGTTTCATTGAGTTTCACTCGCCATTTTTTTGTCCAGTCAAAGATGGTATTGACGGCTGTTTGAACTTTTTCCACTGCTTCTTCTTGAGTGACACCTGTGGCCATTATAGCTGTGTCATCCGCAAATGTTGCAATGGTGTTGTTTTCTAACTCAGGAATATCGCAAGTGTACAATAAGTACAAGACGGGACCTAGGACACTTCCTTGCGGTACTCCAGCTGTTATCGACTTAAGTTCTGAATATGCATCATCTTGTCTTACTCTAAACTTACGCTGTGATAGGTAAGACTCTAAGATATCAGCAAACTGTTTTGGGAGCATGTTTCTTAGTTTTCTAATAAGCCCTTTGTGCCAAACTTTATCGAATGCTTGCGCTACGTCCAGGAAGACTGTTGAGCAAACTTTGTTTTCTTCTAAGGCCTTTTCTATAATGTTGGTAATCCTGTGTACTTGGTCTATTGTCGAATGTTTTTCCCTAAATCCAAATTGGTAGTCAGGGATTAAATTTCTTTCTTCGATGATGGGTTTTAGCCGTTTCAAGAGAAGCTTTTCGAATAATTTTGACATGATCGGCAGCAGAGAGATCGGCCTATATGATGTGGTTTCGTGAGGTGGTTTACCAGGCTTTGGTATCATTATAACTTCGGCAACTTTCCACAGATCAGGCACAGACTTAAGCCTGAACGTAGCATTGATAAGAGTTGTAAGTTTTACGATGGCTTTACGTGGGAGGTTTTTAAGAACTTCTCCAGTAATAAGATCGTAGCCTGGTGCTTTCTTTAGTCTAAGGCGCTTGATTTCGTTGAAAACTTCTCTAGGTGTTACGAATTTTATTTCTTGTTCATCATCATTTGGTGTTTCATCTAACAAGGCGCAGTCTTCATTTTCTTCATTCGGCTTAAAAATGAGTTCCAAATGTTGTGCAAACCTTATAGCTTTTTGCTCGTTGCTTATTGCCCACCGCCCGTTAATATCTTTGATCGGTGGGATATGCATAATTGGCTTCTTAAAACTTTTTGTAGATTTCCATAGGGAGTAATCTGTCGTGCGATCGCTGGTTAATTGATTAAGATAACTGCTCATTGATTCATTTTTGAACTTCTGAATTGCATTCCTTAGTTGTTTTGTAAGGTTGTTTAGAAGCCTTTTATCTTGTGGAAATCTTGTTTGTTGCCATATTCGTCTCTGTCGCCTCTTTTCGGCTATGAGTTTTGTAATTTCTGCTGGGTAGTAGGTTAATCTATTTTTTAACTTGAATGTAGGTGTGTTTTTCCAGGCGCATTGTTGTATTTGATTAATGAATTGACGGATATCTCGATCCAGGTCTTCTGGCTTCTTTAGTGGAACTTTTAAATCTATTATAGAGTCCAAGTCTATTTTAAAGCTTGCCCAATCAGTGTTCTTATTTACTAATGTGGGGTAGTTTTCTTTCAACATTAAAGACTCACTTACAGTAAGTATTATAGGTGAGTGATCTGAGCTCATATCATAACCTTCTTCAATGCGGAGAAGATTTGGTGATAGATTTTTATATATAAAAAAGTCAATGAGATCTGGAATCTTGTTTGGGTCAGTAGGCCAATAAGTAGGCTTACCTGTTGATAAAGCTTTGCATTGTGTTTCTTCAATTGCGCACAGTAGCTCTCTTCCTTTGGTTGTGGTCAGTCTAGATCCCCAAAATGTATTTTTAGCATTAAAATCGCCTCCCAATATAAATCTATTTCCAAGACCGTTTAGAAAGGTCATGTATTGATCTGTTTTTACCGAATACCTAGGTGGACAGTATATGGCTGATATGGAAACAGGGCAATCTTTCGTTTTGACACAGACAGACACTGCTTGGATTTCTTCTTTTTCATATTTGAGTTGTTCATAATGAAATATATTCTCCTTTATAATAACTGCACTACCACCTCTTGATGTGTTATTGGGATGCAATGCATGGTATACTTTATAACCTTTAATTTGTATATGAGATTCTTTAGTGAAATGTGACTCTGATATAAGGCACACATCAATACTTTCCATATTTAGGACAGCCGTAAGTTCATTCTGATGTTTGAGCAGTCCATTGGCATTCCAAGCCATAATTCTTAGCATGTTAGCCATTTATGATGTTTTTTTGTTGTTTGGTAGCTGCTTTAGTGCTACCTTCAAGCTTCTTCAGCCTTTCATCAAAATTAGTTAAAAGATTTATGATTTTATTAATCTTTTCATCCATGTTAGGGCTCACTGGTTTCATATGTGATTGTGGCGGTGGTTGGGCTCCTTTCGTCATTTGTGCATACGATACACTTTTAGTAACTGGCTTGATGACACTAGGTCTTTTGTCTCCGTTTGCACTTGGACGCTGAGAGTTTGTTGGTACTGCTACATTCTTTCTAGTATTTTTATCTTTAATATTTTGAAGCTCTTTAGCTACTATGCATCCTCTATAGTTAGCAGGGTGAGGCTCACCACAGTGAACACATTTTGGCTTTGCTTCTGCTGGTTTATTGCAGTCTCTGGTTAGGTGCTTGCCTGTACACTTCACACACCGGGGTTCTTTAGAACAGTATTTCTGTGTGTGGCCATATGCTTGACACCTTTTGCATTGAGGGATTAGCTTTGATGTTTTTAACGGCTGTATATCTACTTTGCAGCCTAGTATGGATTTAATTCCGTAAATTTTCTTTATGTCTTCATCTTTTTGGAATGAGAGCATAAACATACTGAGGGGCTCTTTGCTCTTCCAGCTCAGTTTGTTGACCGCATCCTCTATTTTGTATCCTTGAGATGTTAGGTCCTCAACTATTCTATTTGGCAGGCAGGAAGAATGAAGGTTTTTTGCCATCACCCTTATCGGCCTGTCTTGTTTATTCTCATACGAGTACCAAAGGCAGTTATTTTGCAACAATAGCTTAGTAATGCATCTGTATGAGTCATCATTATGGGAGTTAATTTTAACTTTTTCTCCATTCGTCATTTTTGTAATAAATGAGTCTTTCGTGAGGTTAGTCGAAAGAAGATCGTAGAACTGTTGGTAGTTCTTAACATTTTCCACTACTATAGGTGGCGGTGTAGGCTGTTTCCTTGTCTTAACATTTTCCTTAGGTTTTTCGCTGGATTCGGGTCCTTGTTGAGGTGGAGGGGACAGTGATGAGTTCAATTTCCTTTTTTTTCTGCTCTTCTGTCGTACCCACTCCGTTTCCTTTGCTAGTTCCTCTTCGTCTGTCTCATACTCGATTGGTATTGGCTTCTCGGTAGTGACATTTTTATTTTCTAGGTCAGCAGTTTTTTGCTCCTGGACTTTTTTCAGCTGCTGCTGAAGTTCTTCTAATTGACTTTTAAGGTCATTTACCAAACATTGCAGTTTTTCTCTTTCTAACTTTTCTTCTGTATAATGTTTATACAAAAGATGTTCCGTTTCGGTTTTTATTTTAATTGACGATGAGCAAGCCATAATTATTAACAGAAAATTACAACTTCACCTTAACACTTTGTTTACACAGATAGTTGCGAAATGCATTCGGTAACTGGGTCATCGCGGCGACCGCGCACGGCTAGAGGTAACGACCGGTATGCTGCTGCGTCAGCGCTATACCCGAACACTAACTAGCGCAAGAGCGTGTGCGACGCGACTGTTCTTAGCGGAAGGCGATCGAGCAAAATAAGTAAAAAAAAAATGTTTTGTTTGTATTACAATTTGTAGTTTTTACATTTTCGAAATGTCGCTTAGTTATTTTATTATTAATTTTTCGCGCTGTTTTGAATCATACGCAACGTATGTATGTATGATTCAAAACAGCGCGTCAATTAAAACAAAAATTAATAATAAAATAACTAAGCGACATTTCGAAAATGTAAAAACTACAAATTGTAGTATGAATATTAAAGATTAATATGAATTCAAGTTTGTGAAAAAAAAATACAGTTTACTATCAAAACTCAACTAAATACGAGATTTTTTTAAAGATTTTTGTACAACTTTACGTATTTTTGTTTATTAAATTAAACAGTATTCTTATTTTTTGCCAACCATAACCTATTAACACATTAATTGTGGTATTCAATACATATTTTTTATGGTAATTATGGTAAAGGTATTGATTATATTACTTTAACAGTGACGACTGTTTTGACTTATTTTGCTCGGCGCAGTCTTAAGCACCAGTACTTTAATTTGTAAGTACAGCAATTTTAAGAAAATGTTTTAATTGAAGTTTAGTCGCTAATTCAGATTATAGAACAATTTTTATAATCTGAGGCATTCTGATACACTATTGCTTCTAACATAATAACGTTTAGTTAAAAACCACTCGTAAGTACTTTATAGTTCAGAGTATTATAGGTATTACGTGATACTATTGCCATTTTTGGGAAGCATGAATGTTGTATTGATTTAATTAATCATTTAGGAACCTACTAGCTTAATGCAAATTCATTGGTCGCAAGCCCGTCTACTGAGTTAAGGTTTTTATAATCACAGCATAAGGAAATCTTAAGAAAGTCCTAAGGAAATCCGAGGAGTTAAAAAACTAGATTTTATTTCCAGGGTTTGAAAATAAAGTCGGAAGGTGACCATAGAAATTTCTTAACGAAACAAGATGGCCTTGTCGTGTAAAGGTTCGTTGAAGGTCTGATGATTGATGATGAAAATAGGAGCTCGTTAGATTAGTCTCAATGAGTTTATAGGAAGGATGCATGAAACTTTAGAAATAAAAATCAAAATAGAAAAAATATTTAAAAAGCAAGATTTTATTAAAATGCACAAAGAAGAAAAAATATTGAATAATCAAAATTGTTACAATTGCATACACTTTTAGTATTTTAATGTTAGTTAATTGCTTATACTACGCCCACCACCTCTAAACTCGAATTGGATTATTAGTAAAATAAAGATTATTAAAATACAGTAGGTACATTATTATGCAGTACATATAATAAAATTGAAAAAGCCTCTGCTTCGATCATGGAATTGTTTTGGAAAAGCACACGGTATCCCAGTTGATTGTAATATTTTTCCCAACTTTACGCCGCTTTGGTATGTATTGCCTGAAAATAGTAAGAAAAGTTAAAAATCAAAAAAGGGGTTTTTTGATTCTGACTCATTATTGATCTGTACTAAAATCAATAATGAGTGAAGTTTAACCGGCCATGTGCGTGTTAGGTCATGCATAATGAAGGGTTCCGTATGAATATTTTAAATGGACACACGGCAAGTTTCGTTTTTTAGGGTTCCGTACCCCATAAGAAAAAAACGGAGCCCTTATAGGATCACTTTGTTGTCCGTCTGTCTGTCTGTACGTCTGCCTGTCAAGACCCTTTATCTCGGGAACGCGTCGACGTATCGAGTTGAAATGAAAACCATGTACTCAAGACTACCAGTCCCTTGAAACTGTGAAAAAAAATCAAACTTATAAGTTAATGTAAAAAAAAAGATACGGCCGTTTATGCTGCAAAATACGTAATATTTCAAACCTCTTAAGGGAATCAAAATTTATAGTGTACTTCCCGTTGATTTAGAACTATGAAATTTGGCAAATAATATCGTCTTATCCTACATACAAGTACAGGGAAAAGTCTGAAAACTCCATATTTGTAATTAAATCATAAAAAATATAGTCTTTATTTAATTAAAGTACGTCAATCATCGAGATATGCATATCTCGGTGATTGATTACGTACTTTAATTAAAGACTATATTTTTTATGATTTAATTACAAATATGTAGTTTTCAGACTGTACTTTTATGGGTGGTCAAATCTTGGAATTTATACGGAACCCTCGGTAGGCAAGTTCGACTCACACTTGTCTGGCTTTTTTAATTAAGGCACGGAATCCTAAAAATAGGTGGGGTGAATAACGTGGTAGAAAAAAGGAACTGACTGAGTTGGAAGCTTTAGATATTTACAAAAGTATATTCATGGGAATTTTGAATACCTATAGGTACGGTCAGCAACGAAAGTCAATTAACACTTCAGATTTTTTAAATAAACTCTGGACCTGAAATACTGTAATGCTTAGACTTATACTGTAAAACTTACTTAGGTACATCTAGGGAATGCAATCTCGTACGAGATTACCGCCTAGCGAGATCTCGCGAGACTCAAAACCCAGTCTCGCGAGATCTCGCAAATTACGGGATCTCGCGAGATTGGGAGAATCGCAATTAAAACATATGCAAATGCTTGTTTTAAGAACTAGTAATTGACATGATATGTAATTAAATAGAAACTGCGTTGCTTAGTTATAAAAATAATGTAAATTTTATTTTAAAAATCAACAGAGTACTTATTATTTTGTCTCTAACTCTAATAACATTTGTTTATGTCTATAATTATTATACCTACTGTAGCTAATCAGTTCAAATTCTTACAATATTGGTAACAAAACAATAATTATCTATATTTAGTCTTTTGTAAATTATTACTTTAGTTTCAATAATTAAGAGTACCTAATAGGAACATTACTTATGGTAAATAAATACAACAAAACAAAAACTTAACTTCACAAGTTCTTAAATAAATGTTGTGAGATCGTATTAATCAAATAAAAGAAGTTTAAAGTAGAAGTCAGATGAAGTTATCAAGGTACGGAAAGGCAAGTTAGTTTGTCTGAAAATGGCTTCTCAAAAAACACATCATGTCGAGAGTATCCTGACAGACGACTTCTGATTTTGCATGCCAAATACCCTGCTGCTGAAAAAGCTCGTTCTGCCTCAACACTTTTGGGAACCACAGTTGAGAGGCAGTTATGTACGAAGTTTGAAAGTTCCCCTCTTACTCCACCAGCTTCGTACAAATTCATTTCTTTTTTTATTAAAATGTCTAAAGTATTTGTTGTAGAATTTGTTGAGCGAGCAGTGGGCTGTTTCAGCGCTTTCAGCGACTTTTGCAGCCGCGCTATGAAATACACGTCGTCACGCTGCATTTGTCGATCTCGTTATCTCGCGAGATCTCGTACGAAATTTGACGAGATACAATCTCGTAAAATATGGCCGGGATCTCGCGAGATCGGGATCTCGGCGAGACGAGATTGCATTCCCTAGGTACATCGTATTTGTTTTTGTGTCTTTTTAGAGTTTATGAAAATGTAATACTTAGTGTTAATTTACTTTTGTTGCTGACTGTACAATTTCAATGATTTTCTTAAATTCCAAAATACATACTCAAATTCGACTTTAGCCTCTTTCAACATCATCTTCGAAGCGACGTACTTCTCCTTTTTTCCTTTTTCATCAGAATAATAATAAATCTTGGTGATTCCTGACTGGATGATCACCTTAGCACACTCATTACATGGAAACAACACAACATACAAAGTGCAGCCCCTCACATTGGCTGCATTCCTGTGTATAATTGCATTCACTTCGGCGTGGCACACTGAAATAATGACAGGTATTTATTTGCGTGTCCGAGGGAGAATAAGCAAGTGTGTAAGTATGTGTCTTAATAAGTGTGTGTCTTAGGGCCTGCGCCGACTGACGCCTGACGGCACGGCACGGCACGGCAATGGCAAGCAATATACCTTAACGTCATGATGATATATTATAATTGAAATTTCAAACACGTTCTGACGCGACGTCGTAAAGAATTTGATTTCATTTTGTAGCTACAACGATTATCATTATAATTTCTACTAAAATGTCATGAATTTAAGGTGTATTATGCTGTGTTACATAAAAATCTCTTGCCGCGCCGCGCCGCAGTGGCGGCGTAGGGTAGTTTGGCACCCCGGGCGGATGTGTATTGAGCACCCCTAGTTACTTAAAATAAAACACCAAATTATACTAAACATGCATACGAGACTTTATTTCACTAAAATATGTAAACATAGGTACTATCAAAATTGAATTTCCTGTCTCTTTTAATTGATAAAATCGAAAGATTGGTTAGTCGCGCTCTTGACTGGCTCATTGTAGATCTTAAGTCAGTATGATTTTATTAATTTTAAGCTTGTTTCGCATGAAGCCATCTAACCAACGCTAAACTTGGAACAAACTCAAAATAGCCCCCGTTTTACATTCATCATCATCACTTCAGCGTAGTTTTGGTCCACTATTGGACATAAGTCTCCTCCATGGCGCGCCATTTTTCCCGGTTCTCTGCCTTCCGCATCCAGCCAGAACCGGCTACCTTCTTCAGGTCATCGGTTCATCGGGCTGGAGGGCGTCCCACGCTGCGTCTACCGATTCGCGGTCTCCACTCTAGGACAAGTCTGCTCCATCGGCCGTCGATCCTGCGACAGACGTGACCAGCTCACTGCCACTTCAGCTTGCTGATTCTGCGAGCAATGTCGGCGACTTTAGTTCTCCTCCGGGTTTCCTCGTTGGGAATTCTATCCCTTAGAGAAACTCCAAGCATTGCTCGCTCCATTGCCCGCTAAGCAACTCAGAACTTGTGAGTTCACAAGTTCGCAAGCGGGGCTAGTTAGCCCCGCTGTAAGTGTTCACGTCTCGGCAGCATAAGTCATAACAGCCAGGACGCACTGGTCAAAGACTTTCGTCTTCAGACTCTGCGGTATAGGCGACGAGAAGACTCGACGAAGCTTACCAAATGCTGCCCACCCCAAATGCACCCTCCTATCGGCTTCCTTCTCGAAGTTGTTTCGGCCAAGTTGGATCAGACGATCCAACTTGGCCGAAACAACTTCGACAGTCCAAGTTAGACGTATTCCTGGACCACTTCGAGCAAGTGGCCATCAACGGTGATCGGCCTTGGCGCGACGTGTTGGTTGTACATAACCTTCGTTTTGTCCAAGTTCATGCCTAGACCCACTCGTCTTGAGGATTCATTTAGGGAATGCAGCATTTCGCTCACTTCTTCCAGAGATCTGCCATAATAACGATGTCGTCGGCAAACCGGAGATGTATGATGTACCTACTTACCGTTTATGTTAATATTATTAATGTCCCGCCTAGCCCAGTCCAATGTTTTGAAGACGTCCTCCAGCGCGTTGGTGAAAAGTTTCGGAGATATAACATCACCTTGTTTTACCCCTCTGCGCAGCGGGATTGCTTTCGACTTTTACTTGGACGGTCATTGTTGCGTCGTTGTAAAGACATCGCAGCACCTCGATATATCGCCATCGCAGCAGAGAATCTAGTACGGCCCAGGTTTCGATGGAGTCGAAGGTTTTTTCGTAGACGAATGCCATACACAGCGGCTGATTATACTCATGGGTTTTTTGTACAATCTACCGTACAGCATGGATGTGGTCCACGGTGAGGAAGCTTTTACTAAACCCAGCCTGCTCTGGCGGCTGGAACACTTCGAGTCTACCTGCGAGACGATTCGTGATGACTCTTGAGAACAGCTTGTTTACGTGGCTCAGAAGTGATATCAGCCGGTAGTTCTTAAGAAGACTTTTATCTCCTTTTTTAAAGAACAATGCCACCACACTTCCGCTCCACGCCTCCGGTGTATTGTATTACCGCTGTGGATGACGGCATTAAATAGCTTTACTAGCTCTCTAAGGACAGGAGCCCCACCTGCTTTTAAAAGCTGAGTCGTAATGCCGTCATCGCCCGAAGCTTTGCTGTTTTAAGCTGTTCCAGAGCCGCACTAATCTCGCTTTGGTCAACGTCCGGGATATCCTTGGTGAAATGGCGCGTCAATTGGGCCCTTGGATCTTCGGTACCATGGGAAAAGGCCTCACCGCCTGAGATTTGTACAGCTGTCCATAGAACTTTTCAACTTCCACCGAGATCTCTGGTTTGGAGGTGATTGTTCTGCCGTCATGTTACATTGAATCTGAGAAACTCTAATGTAGTCCATTGAACCGCTTCTTGGGCAGAAATGTTGGCGGTTTCTAAATGGCGCCTCAACAGGTGTGTTTTTATTACAGATTTAGAACCATTCCACGATTCCACGAAAATCTTCTTCTGGTGATGTTACCAACATTTTATGCTGAATAACACTAAATGTTACAAGAATAAAATCCAGTGCCCTGTAATGATGATGTAGTTCTTAGTAAAATCTGTCGTGACATTCTAACATTGCTCTCTGCAACTCCTCTGGTAATGCAAGTTCAGTATCTCGGGCCATTTCTCCAGGCATATTCGAAATCTCCTCTTTCCTCTTTTTCCTTCAATCGGAATGTTTAAATCCTCTTTATATTGTTACGTAGCAAATAGCCCTTTCCACTATTTGGTTGTGTTGACTTCGAAGAACATTTTTTAAGAGCTTTAATTTTTATCACACGCTTTTCTAACGATAGCCCAGATGTTTGTAGGTATATACTTTTCTGTCTGATTACCTTCTAGGATTTCACACCAAAAGAAAAGATAGCATAGAAAACTGAAGTCATAGAATTGATGCTGCTTCTCTTGTTTCGACGTTTTCTTTGGGGTGCTGGGATCACACATCTCTTGGAAAAGAATAGTGGTTTAACAGCGTTGTGATGGGCCATCTTGTCTCTTATAAATCATATAACGGACACGACTACATTTTTATATTTCCCACCGATGTGTAAATGATGAAAAGAACGTGTAAACTCTTTCTACAGTTCTGAAAAACATTAACCCTTGAAGTAACGCTCCCAAATGAGTACACTTGCTCTCAATTATATTTGATAAAAGATATGAAAATAATATGGTTTCGATGCGTTTCAAAATATGATATTAAGAAGGAAGTAGACAAGCGTAAGTTAGTTATTTATTGATATGTCTTAATAGAGCGAGATTTCGTGTGCATACTTTGGCTATTCAAGTATGTTTTCTTGCTTGGCACCCGGGGCGGACCGCCCCCTCCACCCCCCCTTTACGCCGCCACTGCCGCGCCGCCAACCCTTTGCATGCTTGGTGAGTTATACAATAATGTAATAAAATATAAATTGGCTTGAATTTTCTTATAATAAGTATGATAAAATGTTTACCATAGTAATCTTTGCTGTCCAACTTTGAAGGAGTATTCTTTGCCCACGGAAATTTATCGTCATGACATCCAATTGGGAATCCATTATATCTGTGACATTAAAATAATTAATTATTTATATATATATTTTTATATTTTTGTTGCTTTTTATTTGGTTAGGTATTTATGTACAATATTTGCTCGAATAATAAAAAATAAAATCTGTAACTAATAAACTAATACAATAAGCGTCAGAAAATTCCTCCACATCGCCGTCTTCTGGGAATGTGCCCAAGGAACTGGCGGCATTGCCACGTTGGATGACGATGCTTAACCACAGACCAAGGTAAAACCAGCTCTTGGATCCCGGAAACTGTCAACCAACCTTTTAGACATTTCCTTACAAAGAAGATGAGCACTCGGACCCCACGACGCGAGGGTTTCAACCCCAAACGGCTCGAAAATAAACTTATCGCCAAGATTACTATAATTTCGCCGTTCGAGTTTTCTGCAGCCGCAGCAGCAGCACCAGCACAGCACGCTGAACTAGGAAGATGGGATGGAGCAAGGGTATCGACGCACGTAGCGTCCCATACTAAAGGCCTATAATACCCAACTTCCAAGGAAATAGAGTCAAGCCGTCCCTTCTCTTGCCATCGTCGCGTGCCAAGCCGTTTCGTGTTGGGTCCTAAATCAGCCGTAAGTAAGGCTGTTCGTTGTGCCAAAAACACACAATTTACAGATTACAATAGTCAAAAATCTATTCAAATACACCGAACTAAAATAATAGTAAATAATAATAATATGTGGGGACCTTTCACACATGGCCACCTGACCCTAAACTACGGAGACCCTGTACAATGGGTGTCAGACAGCTGATATACATACACAAATACATTGTACAGAGTTTCATTTATGTCCAAATCAAAACAACCAGTCTTATTCCTTGATCTTGGTAGAGCAAGATTTCCTTTGGGTGCCCTTTGGTCGACGCTTTCACAACATAAAAATTGAATTTCAGTTTATATGTTCATTTAAAAGTCAACTTTTATTGCAATAATCATCACATATTTTTATTAAGTAGCTCTAAATATTACACTGCTTCTTTAACACAAACATTGAGAACTTTGTTCAAGTGTTATAAATCCATTGTTTTCGCATTTGGTATTTTGGTGCCCCTTGCCACCTGGTGCCAACAGCGACGGCTCCACTCGCTCCAACCCAGAGCCGACGCTGCCCTTAGTTCCCTGAACCTAACACTCATTATCTATCGCCTACTGCAAAGGGGGCAGGGGCAAGTTGATATATGGTCGATAGGAAAAGTATGAATTTTAAATAGTCATAGGAACATGAAACTCACGGGGGGGGGGAAGGTGAAATTACCCCTCCCTGCCCCCTTGGCAGTACCCTCGAATATTGTTACAAAAAAAAACAAAACAAACAAACAAAAAACACACAAACACAAAACACACAAATTAAGAACTAATTATAAAGAACAATCATAAAGCTAGGGTTTGTTTTTTTGTTTGAAAACTATAATCTCTGGACTAATAGAGAAAAAGAAAGTAAGAAGGAAAGGAGGATGAAGAAATTATTTCGTTTATTGGAAGCTAATACATCCCCGATATAGGCTAGCTAACATAGAAAACCACGCCGAAGGCACAGTATAAGTATTAGTACTACCGTACAGTAGCGACACGCTCCGCCTCCCTCTGAAACCGTTCCTCACCTCTCCCCGCGTCGAACGACTAGCTCTGGAAATTGCGTTTTTGTTCGCGCGGCGCGTAGACACGCACACTCACGCACGTATCTGTATAGTCTATTATTTTAGTATAGTGTAGGCAATTATATCGTTTCATTTCTATGGAGTGTCGCGGGTGTGCCGAAGGTGTTGCCTGCGAAATCTAGTAATCTATACTAATATTATAAAGCTGAAGATTTGGTTTGGTTGAACGCGCTAATCTCAGAATCTACTGGTTCAAATTGAAAAAATATTTTTGTGTTGGATAGTCCATTTATCGAGGAAGGCTATAGGCCCATGCGAAGCCGGGTCGGGTCGCTAGTAACATATATTAATATACTTTTTATATTTAAAGGAGGAGGAGGAGCTCGTGGCTAAGTAAAAGCCGTGCAGATCGATCGGTCAAAGGTTAAGCTAGGCTAGCCGCGGTCGGTCTGTGGATGGGTGACCATCCATTTCATACCGAGTTCCCTCCGTGCCTCTGAAAGCACGTACAGCCGCTGGTCCCGGCTGTCATTTGTAGATCTTTGGCAGTCGTTATGGGTATAGTCAGAAGCCAGAAAGTCTGACAATCAGTCTTACCATGGGGTATCGTGTTACCCAGTACTTAACTGGGTCGTAGAGGTCCGATAGGCAGTCGCTCCATGTAAAGCACTGGTTAGATTGGAAGCCGACCCCAACATAGTGGGAGATAAAAGACTAGGCAGATGATGATGAATATAATAAAATACCTACATTTTGGAAGTTTACACTTCAATAGAAGTATACTATTTATTTTTTTGGAGCAATGTACAATAGAGATATGGGATGGCATTGCCATCTAACGTGGCAATGCCGCCAGTCTCTTGGGCACATTCCTAGTTGACGGCGATGTGGAGGAATTTTTTGATGCCTTATTGTATTAGTTTTTTTTTAGTTGAATAGTTTATGTTGTTCTTTTCAATTAAAAAGATTCATGACGTTGCTGGTGTCGTGTCCGCAACTCCACGTCTCAGCGCCTATTTTGCGTACTAACCCAAAATATCTAACACTAGCAACCCGACCCGGCTTCGCATGGGCCTAAAGCCTTCCCCGATAAATGGACTATCCAACACAAAAAGAATTTTTCAATTCTATCCAGTAGATCCTGAGTTTAACGCGTTCAACCAAACAAACAAACAAACAAACTCTTCAGCTTTATAATATTAGTATAGATATTGTCATATTTATCCAAGAATTATAAGAATTTATCTATGGTGTTAGATGTCTTGCTTGTTATGCGTTCTGTGACACAACCAATTACAAACGAACATTTCGGCGAAGTTTAATGCGATCTTGTGGCATTGTTTGTTTGATCTGTGAATTGCTTTTCTATCCTTGAGGTGACATTGTTTTTTAATATTGATTGAAAATCGTGACAATACAATTAAGCTAATAAAAAAATACATTTTGATCTAAACAGACAGATCGATGTTCCACTTCAATCAAATATGGGAGCCAAATAATATATTTCATATTATCCTATTGCGAAAGCGAAACCGCGAAACATTGCGAGAAAGGATAAATGTTTTTTCCTTGTTCGCGCAAAAACTACAGAACGGATTTTGATGAAACTTTACAGTAATACAGTTTATAGGTACCTACATTAGAATAACACAAAGGTTAAAATTTATTAAGAAATTGTGTGATTTGGCGTAAGTAGGAAAAAATTATGCCATTAAAGCGAAAGCTTAGGAACGTTATAGGTAGGTACTAATTTCTTGCTGGAGAAGACACGGGCAGAAACTAGTAATTTAACAGTAATATTAGTGTTATTATGTCATCATCATCATTTCAGCCTAAAGACGTCCACTGTTGGACATAGGCCTCCCCAAGCGGGGGTATTGACATAATCGCCACGCTTGGCAGGCGGGTTGGCGATCGCAGTATGGTTGTTACAAAGGCACAGAGAACGCTGCTGCCCATTCTCTGGTAAGTCCCTTAGTCGCCTCTTACGACACCCACGGGAAGATATGGGATGGTGCTATTCTTTACGTCCGACACCACACGGACGAGTGTTATTATGTTAAGATTTATAATGGAGGACTTCACTGATATGATTTTGTTATGGTGACAACCCATTTCACCGTATCAAAGTCATTCCCATTTTGACGTGTGTGACGGAAGTGCTAATAATAAATATTATCACAATATTGACGTGAGTCATCATGGACAATAATGCATAATACAATGAACAATAACAATTTGCTTAATTGCACTTATGATAAAAAAACAAAGCCACAGGATGCATCGATTTTATTAATCATAAAATGTTTTTAAAATTGTTATTGCAGTTTTGATGAGATATACCTAAAATATAGGTAGGTAGGTTATAATATAAGGAGTAATATATGTAATACTAGCTTTTGCCCGCGGCTTCGCTCGCGTAGAATTTGGTCTGCCACATTAAGTTACGCGACATTTTTTTTGAATACTTTTTTATTTAATGTACCTTCACATCGTACATCCCAGATTTCTAATTTCAATATTAGTTTCCATACAATCTTTGAACTCCTATACCTAATATTTAGAAGGAATCCCTTAAGGGTAGAATTATCTGAATCCCATTCTAACTGCTCATTACTTTAAGCTATAATAGAACTCTGCAAATTTCAAAATGCTAAGTCTAGTGATTTCTGCATCAATCTTTACCTGTATGGTGTGTTTATGCAAAGTAGCCCTATGTCCTTCCCCGGGCTTAAAATTATCCTATCCAGCACAAACGGATTACTTAACACTGACTAACAAACAGGTCGGACCAATGTTACTTTTATTTAATCACTACATTACATAGTATAAAACAAAGTTGCTTTCTTTGTCCCTATGTCCCTATGTATGCTTACATTTTTAAAACTACGCTACGGATTTTGATGCGGTTTCTTTAATAGATTTTGTAATAAGTAAAGAATTATGTGGTATGTAATTGGAATGGGTGAACATCTGTGTTAATTATCGTGCTAACAATACCTACCAGAATCTCAAAAAAACTTCTTTTTTTTTTTTTTTGTTTTCTGTATGGCATCTCGCAGTTAAACCTGAGGGCTGGTTACTGCTTAACCGGACAATCCTGTGGTGCCTTAAAAGTGACTTTTAGGGCCTCCAGCCAGGGCAAAAACTTATAAACTAAGTGACTACGCTAAGGGCACCCCCTGTGGGGTACGAGCCTCGGCTTAGGGCGTCACTGAGAGAGGGCAGCAAAGGGACAGGCTGGATCGGGTCTCCATTAATTAAGGGCTATTTTAAAGCTAAGGGCTCAGCGACGCGGGCTGGCGCTAGCAAGGGTCGGGGGGGGGGGGGGGCGTTACGGGGTCGTCGCGAGGGACCTCGGCGGCGAGGTCGGAATGACGGTACTCTGTGTCTGTGTTTAACTAATGTGCTAGTGGCCCTATTTCTTTCCTGAAGGAGGGTAATAGCGTCATCTGGATCGGATAGGGTATGACGTGGACGACGGGTCCTGCTAATACGGGAAGGGGTGTATCGCTACGACGAGCGGGTTGCGGTGTTTCTCCGCTTGATCGAAGAAGCGCTTGCAAGCGCGCTTCATGAACTGACGGATGGTCGGGAGTTTGAGATCGAGATGAAGGTTCTCGTTGCGAACATAGAACGGGGCGCCCGTTATTTTTCGCAAGAAACGGTTTTGTAGGGTTTGCGTTCTGTGAAGACGGTATGCCTTTACGTGTGCGAATACAGCACAGGCGTATACGAATAACCTATATTACTGTAAAGTTTCATTCAAATCGGTCCAGTAGTTATTTCGTGAAAGGGTAACAAACATTCATACACGTGTGTGTATGAATGTTGGCAGTTGACAGTTTGTGAGGATGGATGTATGTATGTGTGTACATACATACATCCATCCTCACAAACTTTCGCATTTATAATATTAGTAGGACTTTTATTTCAGTAAAGCAAAAAGAAATAACCGCAAATAACAGACGTTTCACAAAGCAGGCTGCACTTACCCAATCCCAACGATTTTGTTGTCCGCGTTGACAATACAAGCTCCGACTTGGTAACTTGGATCCTTGCTTCGTTCTGCTGCCAAAACTGCAGTCGCCATAAAATACTCTTGCCAATCTATATAATCTTCGCGTTTTTTGAGCTTAGTGTCACTGGAATTATAAAATGCTAATTATAGCAAAGACTTTTTTCAAGTTTTACTGTATAGCTGTAAAGATATAGAAAGTCAATGCAGTAAGATGTATTGGTGGTGTATATTTCCATAATAGTAGGGGAGCCGTAGTGGGGATTTTTGGATTTACTCGAGCGCGGCAGAATAACATATGGGGGGAAGCCTTGCGACTTGTGAAGTGCTTCCACCATACCTTAGCTTTTTATGTAGCGTCGAATGTCTAGGACAGCCGATCAGATTAGTAAAAAAAAATCGATCATCAGATAAACTCGAGCGCGTCAGATTAAGGCAAGGTAAGTTAATTACATGCAGAAAAAAGTGTGCATTTTAATAATCTGACAATTTGAGCGTGACATACAGAAATGGGAGAGTCGCAAAGTTGCAAAAAAAATCGTCACGTGGACATTCTCGAGCGCGGTTATTTTTTTTTTATTTAGAAGGAAACTAGTTACGTGTCACGGAAATAACATAATCTGCTGATTTGCACAAGCTGAAGTAGCTAAAATCATCAATAAAGTGTGATGCATGTAAGTTTTTTTTGCCCTGGCCGGAGGCCTTAAATTTATTTGGAAAGTCCGGTTAAGCAGCGGTCCTAGGTTGACTTGCGAGATGTCATTTCTAAAAAAGAAAGATGAAGATGAAGAAAAGATAAGATAACGACTCGAACCGAACTTCCAATATGAAGACGATTCCACTGACAATGGTGAGTGAAAAATTTGTTTCGTTTTTTTATTCTCAGTACACTATTTTATTTTCTAAAAACAGGTTTTCTATCCATTTGGATAAAATTTTAAAACCAAATATAACTTAGCATACTGTTTTTCCTAATTATATTTTCGCATAACATTAATTACGCATAACAGCTTATGCATATTTTTTTTAAGAATTGTTTCTTTAATCATAATAATGATATAAGCGTAACATTCTACAGCATAAACTTATTAACGCATAATGATATTAAAACAAATTTTACCATGCATGCAGCAAGCATGCAGCAAGCATACAGTAAGCATGCAGCAAGCATGCAGCAAACATGCAGCAAGCATGAAGCATGTGTTAGATTTAATAAATAATTATTATATAAAAATGTATGTAGAGATGGAAATTTGTTATAGTGCCTTTTGAATATTAAGCTAATCTATTATGTACAAGTTTTTATAAGGTAAAAAAAGGGGTAGTCAGAAAAATTATACGAAACAAAATTCATTTCAATTCGGATCATTTAATTTAAAAGATAAACTTTATGGTAACAGCATATTTATTTAAATCTAATATTTAACCATTTATTTATGTAATTATATTAATTTTATTCTACATAAGACTTAGGACTTAGCACAATATTGATAACCACCCTGATCATTTCTCAAAGCTATTAATGTATTAATATAGGAACAATAAGAAGGAAATAGGGTTACGTTATGTAACAATGGTAGTCCCTGTTCGTAACTGTTTCCCAGATAATAGCAACAAAATAGTAGCAAGAAGAAAACGAACTAGATGATTCCATTCCATTATTAAATATGTATTTAACAATATTGGTAATTATATAAAACACATACAAAACACATTAAATAAAACAGTTTAGTTTTGCAACAGTATTAAATATAAAATACTTAACTTTTATCTTAATGCTGAACAGAGATTCCTCCAACACGCCACCTGGTTTACTTGAGATCCGCACAGTTCGAGAGTCAAACAATAAGTGACCGTCCCATTTTTTTTTCGGATTGGCATCTCGCAGGTCAACCTAGGAGGTTGTCGGCTGCTTAACCGGACTTGTGACCGTCCCATTATTATTTTTTTATTTCGGATTGGCATCTCGCAGGTCAACCTAGGAGGTTGTCGGCTGCTTAATCGGACTTTCCTGTGGTGCCTTAAAAATGATTATTTTTAGGGCCTCCAGCCAGGGCAAAAAGCTTACAAACTAAGCGACTAAACGCTAAGGGCACCCCCTGTGGGGTACGAGCCTCGGCTTAGGGCGTCGCTGGGAGAGGACAGCAAAGGGACAAGCTGGATCGGTTTTCCATTATTTAGGGCTTGTAGCCACCATGCATCACAGCACATAACGTTTGAGTGACATTTCTGCATAAAGAAACATTGAAGCAACCAGCTCTGAGAAGAACTATAACGTTTGACATTTCTCGTAAAAGAAACAGAGAATAGTTCTGAAAAGAACTGTTGTTATGTTTTTTGACAAACTGCGAAGAAACGAGAAGAAAGCTTCGAGTCGCGGCGTCTTCCTATCGCCGCGCCCAAACAATCACACGCAGATATTCACGCAACGGCGGCTGCGTCGAAATGGAAGCGCGCGACGACCGCGCACTTATATTTATGCATTCGGCAGCGCGGCGCGTTAGCGCGGGAAACACACACGCGCCCCCTCGCGGAATTCACGTGACAACAGTGCAGTGTGATGTGATTGGTTGTAATTACTTTGTTTCTATTGGTTATACTTTTGTAAATTTGTTGTTTAAAATTAATGTACAGTTTTTTATTGGTTAAGCGAACATAATGTAAATACTATATAAGACGCACTATTTTGAAAATAAATATATCACTTTATTATTACTTCTACACTATCAACGAGTATTTTCTTCAACCTTCTGATATCTCCAAGAGTCAATCAAGATCCTCCTAACTACCGCTAAATCACCTCCAAAGTGGTCAGCTTCGCTAAAGTGGTGACCCCGACGTGATCCACCAAAAGTGGTTACCCCGTGCAGAACACAGTGAAGAAATTGAAGATCGCCACAAGATCCTAAAAAAAAAAATCCATCAAGATGTCGAATCCCTGCTCAACAGAACAATCAAGCTCAACATCGCACTCAAGCCCGAAGGCGGAAGCGGCCGGCATATCCCTCACCATGCGCATCCCACCTTTCTGGCGCGATCGACCACGACTCTGGTTCATCAGCTTCGAAGCAGCAACTCACGACCTCAAGAAAGGAGAAGGCCAGCTTGCTCAGATGGTCATTGCACAGCTCGAGCGACAAGACATCGAGCAGATCATGGACCTACTTTACAACCCACCAGAGACGGATCAATACAAGGCCATCAAGGAAAGACTCATATCAGCCTACGAAGAGTCCGACAGCCGCCAGTTTCAGAAACTGCTGTCCGAAATGGAACTCGGAGACCAGAGGCCGACACAACTACTCCGGCGCATGCGAAACCTTGCTACAGACAAGATACCGGAATCCACTCTGCGACTCATGTGGACCAACCATCTTCCATCACACGTCCGTTCAGTCCTCGCCGTCAGCGAAACATTCAGCACCAAGACAGCACTCGATGAACTCGCTCTACTCGCTGACAAGATAATGGAGCAGACAGCAGCAACAGAAGTCGCAGTCGTGCAGACAACACCACCACCACCACCATCCGCACCACACGCTGATACGCAGTACCTTATTAGCGAAATAAGAAAATTATCACTAGAAATTGCTGAGTTAAAATCAAGTCGATATAACAACAACAATCGCCACAGACGTCACTCATCTCGTCACCGCAGCACGTCACGACCGAGAGCATCCAGCAGTCGAGAAGCATCGCCATCACCATTCTGTTACTATCACCGACGTTTCAAAGAAGAAGCTAGGCGCTGTACATCGCCTTGCTCATTCAAGAAACAGAACTCGGAAAACTAGACGGAACGTTGGCAATGGCGGACACCGGCGTTCAAGAAAAGTCCCACCGCCTATACGTCACTGACAGGAACTCGAAGTTATCATTCCTAGTCGACACTGGAGCAAACATATCCGTGCTACCGAGAACAAAGGGACAAATACCTAAACCGCTACCTTTCCAGCTATACGCAGCGAACAACACAACTATAGCTACGTATGGCGAGAAAACATTAACACTCGATTTAAATCTTCGTCGACCGTACTTGTGGAAATTCATCGTAGCTGACGTCACCAAACCCATACTGGGAGCCGATTTTCTCAATCATCACCAACTTATCGTCGATCTCAAAAACCGAAGATTAATCGACGGTGTGACTAGCCTAAAGGTCAACGCCCCGCTACGACTATCGGACGTACCTACTGTACGCAGCATAGACATGACGCAGTCATACCACGACATATTAGCACAATATCCCGGCATAACAAGACTAACATCGATGCAACTAAGCTCCGATATCAACGTGCAACATTATATCGAAACAACAGGACCACCGATATACAGCCGAGCTCGACCGATCCCACCACACCGTTTCGAAATAGTGAAGAAAGAATTCGAAAATATGATCGAACAAGGATTATGCAGACCTAGCAAGAGCCCATGGTCATCACCTCTACACATCGTTCCCAAGAAGAATGGCGATATTAGAGTTTGTGGTGACTATCGCCGACTCAATTCCATCACTATACCAGATCGCTATCCTGTTCCACGCATCAAAGATTTCACTCATCACCTATCAGGAAAAACTATCTTCTCAACAATTGATCTCAACCGCGCCTACCAACAACTGAGCGTAAGAGAAGAAGACATCCAGAAGACAGCCATTATAACTCCAATGGGATTATTTGAATTCCCACGTATGTGCCCAGGTTTGAAAAACGCGGGACAAACGTTTCAACGTTATATCCATGAAGTTCTACGAGGATTAGATTTCGTTTTCCCTTTCATCGACGATTTGTTATTGGCATCAGAAAACGAAGACCAACACAGAAAACATCTCCATACAGTACTGAAGCGATTAGAAGAAAACGGTATCACCATCAACCCCACCAAATGTAACCTAGGCAAACCAGAAGTCCAGTTCCTTGGTTACACCGTATCGGAAGAAGGAATAAAACCACCGCAACATAAAATCCAAGCAATCACCGATTTCCCTCAGCCGACTACAATCGAAGAACTACGAAGATTTCTCGGAATGATCAATTTCTACCGTGATCATATACCTAACGCCGCAGTACTACAAGCCCCACTTAATTCATACCTACACAACGTAAAGAAGCGAGACAAAACTCCGATCACCTGGACCGATGAGGCAACGCAAGCATTCCAGCATTGTAAAGCCAGCATCATAAAAGCAGCTTTACTCGCTCACCCATCACATCATGCAACACTTGCCTTATTCTGTGACGCATCCGACAACTCAGCTGGTGCCGTTCTACAACAATACCTAAACGACACATGGCAACCGCTCGGATATTATTCCAAGAAATTCACCGACGCGCAAAAGAAGTATTCTACATACGATCGAGAATTACTCGCTATCTACATGGCAGTGAAACACTTTCGTAAAACATTTGAAGGACGCCACCTTATTATATTTACGGATCACAAACCATTAACGTTTGTAATGTCAAAAGCGCAATCAAACTCTGAAATACCAAGACGAACGAGACAACTTTTGTTTATTAGCGAATTTACCACGGACATACGTCACGTCAGCGGTAAACAAAACATCGTCGCCGACACACTCAGCCGCATCGAAACAATATCTTGCCCATCTTCAATAAACTTCAAGGACATAGCTACCGCGCAAGAAAAGGATAGCAACATTGAAAAATTATTGCAAGAAAACAACATCGATCTCAAGAAAATAATAATACCTAACACTGACATCGAGTTATTCTGCGAAACATCTACACCTTATATACGCCCGTATATACCAGAAGAACATAGACAAGAAGTTTTCAACAGTGTGCACAATATCAGTCACCCTGGTACGCGCACGACTCGTAAACTCGTCACACAAAAATTCTTTTGGCCATCAATGAACGCAGACATCAGCCGTTGGACTCGAACCTGTATACAATGTCAGAAAAGCAAGATACAACGTCACACATTCTCAAACATCTCATCTTTCCCACCATGTGATCGTTTTCAAAATCTCCATGTCGATGTGGTGGGGCCATTATCTACAACAGCTCAAGGTTATCGCTACCTAGTAACAATGATCGACCGACTAACGAAGTGGCCCGAAGCAATACCTACAGATGAAATAACAGCTGATCGAATCGCCGATATCGTCTATCAACACTGGATATCAAGATTTGGTTGCCCGACTACACTAACAAGCGACCAAGGTCGTCAGTTTGAGAGTCAGCTGTTCCAAAATCTAATGAAACAAATGGGTATCAAGAAAAATCGCACCACACCTTATCATCCTCAGAGCAACGGAATGGTCGAACGATGGCATCGTTCGCTCAAAACATCTTTACGCGCGAAACTCTCCGACACAAGTTCATGGGTCAACGAACTCCCTACAGTGCTACTCGGATTACGAGCCGCTCTGCGCACCGACACCGGTGTGAGCGCCGCCGAACTTACGTACGGTTACAACCTACGTTTACCTGGTGATTTCTTTACGAGTACACACACACCTACAATGGACTATACTTACGTCGATAAACTGCGTAGCATCATTCAAGCAAACAAACCGCAATCAGTCACCGAGCATCATAGCAACAATAAACGCGTATTCGTGCATCAAGAGTTACTCAAGTGCAGTCACGTGTTTATCAGAACTGATGCAGTCAAGAAACCACTCCAAGCTCCGTATGAAGGCCCATATCGTGTTATAAACCGAACAGAAAAGGTATATACCATACAGTTACCTAATCGGCAAGCCAACATATCAATCGATCGACTGAAGCCTGCATACGTCATAGCTGAGCATACCGATACCTTACCTCCAACCAAGATTACCATCACCAAAACCTTACCTCAAAACCAGATTACCATCACCAATACCTTACCTCAAAACCATATTACCAATACCAAGCAAACCCAAGCCAGTACCACACCAGTCAAGCAACAAGTACCTACGGACAACGTGACGTCACAGCCCGCTGTCAAGAACACAACACGTTCAGGCCGCGTCGTCAAGCTTCCGGTACGCTTGGCTTGAAGGGGAGTACTGTAGCCACCATGCATCACAGCACATAACGTTTGAGTGACATTTCTGCATAAAGAAACATTGAAGCAACCAGCTCTGAGAAGAACTATAACGTTTGACATTTCTCGTAAAAGAAACAGAGAATAGTTCTGAAAAGAACTGTTGTTATGTTTTTTGACAAACTGCGAAGAAACGAGAAGAAAGCTTCGAGTCGCGGCGTCTTCCTATCGCCGCGCCCAAACAATCACACGCAGATATTCACGCAACGGCGGCTGCGTCGAAATGGAAGCGCGCGACGACCGCGCACTTATATTTATGCATTCGGCAGCGCGGCGCGTGAGCGCGGGAAACACACACGCGCCCCCTCGCGGAATTCACGTGACAACAGTGCAGTGTGATGTGATTGGTTGTAATTACTTTGTTTCTATTGGTTATACTTTTGTAAATTTGTTGTTTAAAATTAATGTACAGTTTTTTATTGGTTAAGCGAACATAATGTAAATACTATATAAGACGCACTATTTTGAAAATAAATATATCACTTTATTATTACTTCTACACTATCAACGAGTATTTTCTTCAACCTTCTGATATCTCCAAGAGTCAATCAAGATCCTCCTAACTACCGCTAAATCACCTCCAAAGTGGTCAGCTTCGCTAAAGGCTGAATTTAAAACTACAGGCTCAGCGGCTGGCACGAGCAAGGGTCGGGGAGGGGACGTACGGGGTCGTCGCGGCGGGCCTCGGCGGCGAGGACGGAATGACGGCGGTCTGTGTCTGTGTTTCTTAACTGTACTGGTGGCCTTATTGCTCCCCTGGAGGAGAGTAATAGCATCGTCAGGGTCGGTCAGAGTATGTCTCGGTCGTCGAGTCTTACTAATACGGGAGGGAGTGTACCGGGCGGCCGATACGATTAACGGGTTAGAGTGCTTCTCAGCAGTGTCGAAGAAGCGCTTGGCGGAGCGTTTCATGAACTGCTGGATGGTAGGTATTTTTAGATCGAGATGGAGGTTCTCGTTGCGAAGGTAAAAAGGGGCTCCTGTGATTCTTCGCAAGAAACGGTTTTGGAGGGTCTGCATCCTATGGAGACGGTATGGTTTCGCGTGTGCGAATACAGCACAGGCGTACGTCATGATGGGACGAATGCACGCCGTGTAAATGCGCCATTTGCACTTGAGTGACAATTTGCTGCGTGCATTCAACATGAAGTAGAGCCTACCGAGAGCGAAAGCGGCGCGCGAACGCACCGTCTTTATGTGCTCTCCGAAAGTAAGATGGTGGTCCAGAATCACACCTAGGTATTTGGCTTGCTTCTCCCAAGGGATAGGCTTACCGAACATGGTTATCGGACTGGGCAGAGAGGGGGACGAACGCGGTTTGGAAAAGAGTACTGCCTGACTCTTGATGGGGTTTACCTCGATTCTCCATTTCCGGAAATAAGCGCCTAAGGCTTTTGCCGCGGATTGGAGGGTACGAGCTAAGCAGTCTGGGTTACGACCCGAGTAATAGATGGCCGTGTCGTCAGCGAATAGAGCCAACTGGGCCTTTTTATCTTTGGGGATGTCGCTGGTGAACAGCGTGAAAATGAGGGGGGATACTACGGAGCCCTGAGGGACGCCAGCGCGTATCGGGTGGGGTGAAGAGAGCGAGTGAGACGATCTGGCACTCCGAGTTGGTAAAGCTTGTATAGTAAGCCGTTGTGCCAGACTTTGTCGAATGCTTTCGCTATGTCAAAGAAGAGCGCACCCGTCATCAAGCCACGCTGAAAACCAGCGCTTATGTGCTCGACGATGCGGTGGACTTGTTGGACGCAGCTGTGTTCGGTTCGAAAGCCAAACTGCTCGTCGGGAATGAGACTCTTTGCTTCGGCAAAGTCTTTGAGTCGCTTATAAATAAGCCTCTCGTAGATTTTGCCTAGAACATTGAGTAGACTAATGGGACGGTAACTGGTGGGATCAGACTTGGGTTTGCCTGGTTTCGGAATGCCGATAACGGTGGCCTTTTTCCATGCCTGAGGAAAAATGTTGTTGCTTAGAGCGCCATTGAAGATGGCGGTCATTAGCATTATGAGATGGGCGGGGAGGAGTTTGAACACCTTATTGGTGATACCGTCAGAGCCAGGGGCTTTCCGGGGTTTGAGCCTCTTGATGATATCGTGCACTTCGTCGGGAGTGACAGGAGGCAGAGGATAATCAGGGTCTTCAACGGGTTCCCACCCGTTGAACGCCGCCGCCGCCGAAGTCGAACGTAGAGCCTCTCTCCCGAGAGGCTTTACGTTCGACTTCGGCGTCGACCTCAGAAAGGTGAGCTTCGTCTACTGGTTGAGAGCTGGGGGTGCATTGAGACTCTAGGCTGTCGGCTAGACATTCAGCCTTTTCATCGTTGTCGAAGGCGACGCTACTGTCGGAACGAATGAGTGTGACCGTCCCACCGAACGTTCGCCCTTTTATATCGTTCGTTTTCGTAAACAAGGTGGCGTGATCAAACGACGACATGACTTATCATAAAAATTATAACCTTACAATATTAAAGAATTATAGAATTTATACGATTAATTTGTACTTTGTTATTTTAAAGGACCATATTTGCATCTAATCGTATTTTAAGGTAGTACACAGTTTTAAAGAATACTTATATTAACAATACTAGCCAATGCATCACATAAATGTTTTGTTAAACTTAAATGTACCGGAATAATCGCCAAAAATTATAACAAATCAAAAATAATCTATCACATGCAATTGAATGTAAAAATAAATTATTACATTCAAAAATTAACAAAAAGACATGAATCATATTCTTTTTCTAACCGTCAGATTAAGGAAATTCCTCCACATAATTGTCAGATTATGGGTCAGTACGACAAGGACATCAAGATGAAGCGTCTGTATAAAAATCTGACGCGCTCGAGTATTTCGAGGTCTCGATTTTTTTTTTGCATTTTCAAAAATCGACCATGACCTTTGGGCGCGTCCAAATCGTCAGTCTTTTGAATAGGAGCTACTTGAGGCTTCACTTAACATCCCTTCTCAATATCTGACGCGCTCGACCAAAATTTTCTTTTTCCTACTTTCTACCCCTTCGTACGGCCACCCCCACCATGCAAACCGGCATATTAACATTTTTCCATTACCAGAAACACGTGGGGCGTATACACTATTAATATCTGACGCGCTCGAGGCTCTCGCTCTCGAAGTACAAGTCTCACACACAACTAAAGAACTTTTATGTATTGGTACCTGACCCTGACATGTTAGGGCTCCCACCTGCTGCACATGAGATCCAAATTAACACCAGGCCAGTACCCCCGACCAGCAGTAATTTATAAGTAGCCCTTGACTTTAGACATATCCGTCCTCCCACCTGCTGCACGTGAGATCCAGACAGATACCAAGCCAATGACCGACCAGCAGTATCTAATTTATATGTAGCCCCTGACCTTAGATATATCCGTCCTCACACCTGTCGCATGTGCAATATAAACAGATACCAGGCCAGTGACCGACCGACAGTAAAATCTTGTATCAGCTTTATCAAAAATTACAAGTTTAACAAAACCTTTTCACTTCATTAATTACAAGTATCAATTATTCAATGAAAACTATAATATAATAAACATGTTCCAAACAACAATTAAACAAGAAATCGAATTGGCACAAATCATAACAATCAAATCAAACTAGACCTCGGTGATATTAGTCTTAGTCTACTTACATAGTTTTTAGTCACAATTAGCCATAAATATACAGTAGCAATGCTAAATGTAAATCTAATCTATCACGGTCAACCGTAGCTTTCTTAAAAAGAAGCGTTTTGCTCTGTCCATTCACCAGGCCAAAATCTTATTTTATATTTAGCGACAACAATATTTGAGACTACCATGGCCTCTTAAACAGAATCTATCATTACTTATGATTTCAATTATTTCGTAAGGGCCTTTGAATTTTGGACCTAACAACCATGTGTCCCAGATTATAAGTTTTGTTTGTCTGGTAGTATCAAAACGCTCCTTGAACTTATTTGCAACATTTGTTCGTTGTATTGACTCATCTACAACATCAGTTAGCCGAGCTTGTATAGAAGGGAGATATCCTTTTCTGCCTATTAATAAGCCAATTGGAGAAAACCCTGTGGTTTTGTGCTAAGGAACTGTTGTACCTTCCAAAGTACGTTTGGCCAATCTGGCAAATTATTGACCTTTGTAGCCAGCATATTTATTACTGTTGCTACGTATCTCTCTACCCGCCCATTACTACGTGGAGTACCGGTAGCTATCATACTAGGGTGTCCGACCGGCATTTCTTGAAACAATGTTTGTACATGATTTGAGTTAAAGTTCGTACCTCTGTCCGTAACTACAAGGGTTGATGTACCAAAAAGCGTAACATTATCTCTTAGAACATTGTAGTAAAGTAAATTATTAATAATTATTATTATTACTATTATTTATTTATTATTATTTTTAATTATATATTAATTGGAATCCATTTCACCAGTCTTAACTTTATTTATTATATTTTGAGTTTCATTGTAGTTATGCTGTGCAGCCTCTAACCATGACGGTGGGTTATTTTCGTCATTAATTACTTTAATTACTGACGATGGCATTGCTTCAAGCTTGCTAGGATTTCGGCTAAGATAATCCACATGTCCCACAAAGTTCTCTTTTTTTTTATAAACTACTTCAAATTGTAAATCTCGCATAAAAGTCTACTATCTGGCGACAAGAGGTGACAAATCTCTCTTTTTCATAGTGGGCTTAATGAAATTATAATCAGTAACAATTGTGAAATGGATACCCAATAAATATACACGGAAATGTTGAAGAGCGTTATAGATTGTTAGATTTTCAAGATCGTAAGAACAGTATCTTGATTCACTAGGGGAGGTACGTTTACTAAAATAGGATACAACAAAATCATGTGTGTTCTGTGCTAAAGTTATTTATCACTTTTTAGTTTTTTTATAAGGCGGTTCTCTTTTTTTTAAAAAGGTTTTTTTTTGTAATAAGTTTTTTTTAAATTGAACTTTGATGTCGTAAAGTTTATTTCGGAGATTGAAAAAAATTGTCTTACTTCGTGGATATAACCTTATTTTGACCGTCCACTTTTTGCATCAGAATAGCAACATAACGCAACAAACTTGCATCGGTATGCACAGAGATTTAGATATTTTATTGCACAATCCCTAGCCTCTTTCCGTTTTTGATGGAATCAATAAGTCATCATTATACAGACACTAATAAAAAATTTGTACCGCTTTACTTGGCTCTCTGGAAGACGGACGGACAGATGTTACTAAAGTGGTATATTTAATGGAATTTTAAATTACTGGAATTCAATTTAAACACTGAAACTATTAAATTTTAGAGGAGCAGTATCTTAATTCAATATATTATGTTATTTATAGATAGTTACCAATCCCTTAAAGTACTAACGAATACGGAACAAAGTTACAACCTAGCTGCCCGGCAATGGAATCTAATTAACGTTATCCTTAACAGTAGATTTATCAACCATTCGTTTAAAGAAGCAGACAGACTCATCATGACCTAGTTTCTTACAGTATAAACATTGAATTGGTTTAGTAGCAGGTTGCGAATTGTTAGTTACGGTGGGTTTAGAATCTGAATGGGCTTCTTGATTTTGTAACTTATAACATTGAGCTTTAACATGACCCGAGTTTTTACAATAATAGCATCGTTTTTCTATTACAGAGCCATTAGACTTGAAATGTTTTGTAGTCAGTTCATTGTCCGGTTTTTCAGCAGGTTTATTACCAGAATCGAATGTACGTTTTCTAGACATTTTGACATATGTTGTAGATAGAGAGATTAAATCGGCAGTAGTTTTAACGCGACTATTGTAAGAAGCCATTTTAACATTTACATCGTGTATACCTCCACAAACAAGCTCAACTAACTGTTGCTCAGTGAAATATATCTTGGTATTCTTAAGTAACCTAAGTTTTTCCCTGGCATATTCACAATATGAATCTGATGATTCCGAGGTAAGCAGTACGGCCTTGGTAAGCTTTTCGGTAAGGTTTCGTTTTTCTGGATACAGGTCGTTAATGGTAGTTCTGAAATTTTCCCACGATCTTCCCACTTCAGGGTCTCAAGTTTCATACCATAGTAAAGCAGAGCCCTTTAAGGCCTTACCTGCTTTTGCTACGGTTGTAATGCTACTCCATCCAAGGTCCCCAGCGATTGCTTCAATGGTAGTGCACCAGTTGTCCGCACCATTATCATTCTTCGCAGGGTCAAATGGTGGCAGCATCACGTCGTTTCCTTGTCTTTTCACTGCTACTGCGTCGCTTATGGCTTTCAGCAAGCCCTCCATAATTGCGGGATCCATTGTAAGCCACGCTCACACTCTTTAACAAACAATCTATTATTAATAAGTGGTATGTCAGGTGGTATCCCACTTCTGATGTTAGATTTAATAAATAATTATTATATAAAAATGTATATAGAGATGGAAATTTGTTATAGTGCCTTTTGAATATTAAGCTGATAACTAATCTATTATGTTCAAGTTCTTATAAGGTAAATAAAAGGGGTAGTCAGAAAAATTATACGAAACAAAATTCATTTCAATTCGGATCATTTAATTTAAAAGATAAACTTTATGGTAACAGCATATTTATTTATATCTAATATTTAACCATTTATTTATGTAATTATATTAATTTTATTCTACATAAGACTTAGGACTTAGCACAATATTAATAACCACCCTGATCATTTCTCAGAGCTATTAATGTATTAATATAGGAACAATAAGAAGGAAATAGGGTTACGTTATGTAACAATGGTAGTCCCTGTTCGTAACTGTTTCCCAGATAATAGCAACAAAATAGTAGCAAGAAGAAAACGAACTAGATGATTCCATTCCATTATTAAATATGTATTTAACAATATTGGTAATTATATAAAACACATACAAAACAAATTAAATAAAACAGTTTAGTTTTGCAACAGTATTAAATATAAAATACTTAACTTTTATCTTAATGCTGAACAGAGATTCCTCCAACACGCCACCTGGTTTACTTGAGATCCGCACAGTTCGAGAGTCAAACAATAAGTGACCGTCCCATTTTTTTTACCGGAATAATCGCCAAAAATTATAACAAATCAAAAATAATCTATCACATGCAATTGAATGTAAAAATAAATTATTACATTCAAAAATTAACAAAAAGACATGAATCATATTCTTTTTCTAACCGTCAGATTAAGGAAATTCCTCCACATAATTGTCAGATTATGGGTCAGTACGACAAGGACATCAAGATGAAGCGTCTGTATAAAAATCTGACGCGCTCGAGTATTTCGAGGTCTCGATTTTTTTTTTTGCATTTTCAAAAATCGACCATGACCTTTGGGCGCGTCCAAATCGTCAGTCTTTTGAATAGAACATTTTTCCATTACCAGAAGCACGTGGGGCGTATACACTATTAATATCTGACGCGCTCGAGTATGTCCATGTGACGGTTTTTTTTTACATTTTTGAAAACCTGTACACGCTTTCCCCACCAGTGAAAGTGCATACATCTCATAACCTTTTTTTCTTTTTAGCATCTAACCTTCACAATCCAATAGATCTCCACGACGCTCGAGTAAATCCCGATTTAGCATCTTGGGCTCCCCTACTATAAAATAAATGTAGACTATACTTCTTTTCTTTACATAAATAGTATACTTAAAACAAAGTCGCTTCTGCTGTCTGTACGTTTAGATCTTTTAAACTACGCAACGGATTTAATTTTTCTAAATTCAACCCCCAATGGGGTGAAATAAGGGATAAAAGTTTGCATGAAACTTTTTATATTCCTTGGATATATTTGCATTACATACCTAGGTAGGTAGGTAGGTAGATAGGTAGGTAGAAATAGGTAGGGTAGGGTAGGTAGGTAGGTAGGTAAGTTGGTAGGGTAGGTTGGTTGATAGGGACAGAACAACGTCTGTAGGGCCAGCTAGTTATATAATATACTTATACAAGGACGACGTATGGTGTCGGACGTAAAGAATAGCACCATCCCATATCTTCCCGTGGGTGTCGTAAGAGGCGACTAAGGGACTTACCAGAGAATGGGCAGCAGCGTTCTCTGTGCTTTTGTAACAACCATACTGCGATTGCTAATCCGCCTGCCAAGCGTGGCGATTATGGCAAAACCCCCCTTTAGGAGAGGCCTATGTCCAGCAGTGGACGTCTTTCAGCTGAAATGATGATGATATAAGGAAGATACGGTATTTCGGCTTACTACTATCTACCCTAGTACTTGTTCTTTTTCTTTCCTTGCTTTTCTTGAAAAAAAAAAGCGTTGCCCCACACTAGGAATTTCTTCTGTGTCGTGGGTGCGTTCACAAACATATAAACTCACATACACAAACAGCCAGTCCCGGAACAACTATCTGTCATCATCTGCCTAGTCTTTTCCCAACTAGGTATATTGGGTCGGCTTCCAGTCTATCCGAATGCAGCTGAATACCAGTGTTTTACACGGAGCGACTGCCTATCGGACCTCCACAACTGCACTGGGTAACACGATACCCTTTGGTAAGACTGGTTGTCAGACTTTCTTGCTTCTGACCCATAACGACTGTCAAAGATCTACAAATGATAGCTGGGACCTTTACGTGTTTTTCGAGGCACGGAGGAAACTCGGTATGAAAGGGATGGTCACCCATCCACAGACCGACCGCGGCTAGCGTAGCTTAACTTTTGACCGATCGACCTGTACGGCTTTAACTTAGCCACGAGCTCCTCAAAAACAACAATAACAATAACAACTACCTGTAAGCTATACAAATATTTGTTCCTTGCGGGAAGCGAACCAGCGACACGCAGCGCAGCAGTCGATTGCTTTATTAACTGCGCCAACCGTGTCGACGTACTTATGGTTTTCTTCAATGACAACCAATAAAGTTTGTATGGGAGAAAGAAACAACTTTTTTTTACATATTCTCGGCAAAAAAATAATACTCGAATCGGTCCACCCGTTCTCAAGTTTTGCGTTTAGCAACATATTTGGCGATTAATTTTTATTTATATAGAGTACATAATGAAATGTATTTATTATTTGAGTTTAATTTAAGAAAATTGAAAAACATATTTTTGTGAATAAAATTAGTGTAAGAGGTAGTTTACCATACATTGCTCGTTTTAACAAGTACTTATGTAAATATTTTACTTACTCTTGTGACGACATGTTGGCAGTCGATTCAGGAATGTCCATATTATCTTGTGATCACTGTCTAGTGTTATTGCTGAAAGGTAAGTATATTGTCACTTCAACTTAATTATCACAATTTTAAAGGACAATCAGCAAAAATGTGCGCTAGGATGGCTAGCGAATTTCAAATATCGTTACATTTTTAGGGTTCCGTACTCAAAGGGTAAAAACGAAAAATTCTGACTTGGTTTACCATAATACAATATGACATACAGAACTGAAAATTGCAAAAAATGTTAGAATATTTGAATTTCGTGGGCCGGCCTAGCGCTCTACAACTAATCAATGGCTTGGATTTGACAGAGACCAATCGTCATGTAGCATTATAAAAAACGGCCGTTAATCGATTTTTGCCGATTATCCGAGTCCGAGGCGGTTCATACGTCTACAAAATACCTAATTGCAGAATATTAATATTGTACAATGTTATAGAAACATACCCAACAGTCAACACCCACACGATTAATACTTATATCAATCACGTCAATATTTCAGTGCAAGCAAAATGTGTGACCGGTCGCAACCGTTGCAATCGGAAAACTATATTATAATAACAATAGTTGTTATTAATATAATTTTCTGATTGCAGCGGTTGACTCATTTCAAATCTGTGTGGTCAAAATGTCATGACGTTAATGTCGGTACGACTTATCCTCGAAGTATCTTCAACAGTGACCTGTAGCGTAGCTGCCGGCTGTAGTAGGTTCGATGGTCGGCAGCGAGACGTCCTAGGATGGTATTGTCTTGTTTTCCATAAAATAATTTGTTCTATTAATGTTTTGCATAATCGTCCCCCTCATAATAATTATTTACTTGCACTATTATCATTTATACTAATACCTAACTCTTGTCATAGCAACTTATTAGTCATATCTTTCATTTGCTACAAAATAAGTTTCCATAATAACATGGGTTATAATCATTACGTAGTGTCTTTATGTAACACATCATTTATTCGATACTTGACATTAGAAACATTTAATACAATTTAGAAACGTTTTGTACAAAAAATAATGTCATTAAGGCATTTGGTTTGTAATCAAATGATTTATTACAGCAAACAATCTTTAGACAATAAACGCCTAGGCTAGGTTTGGTTAGAACTGTGACCACACAATTTCAGGTTTTTCCTTTTGCAAAGCAAGCATGCATGGTAGATTAGGTTTACGATTAGGTTTAACATGATCATAACATCAAAATTGCAGGCGCTTGTACTGAACTAGCATTGTTGTGCTAGTATGGGCAAATGAATATTATGGTGAATAAATATTATGGAAAACGACATTATTGAAAAAGAAAAATATAGCATATAAATTTGTAAATTAAAATAAAATTATTATGACACTTGATCGATTATGACCAATGAAATTATTGAAAATGATTTTATGTAATTTCACGATTATGGCAACTGAAGCGTTATTTCTAATGAAATTATGGTAAATACAAGTTTCAATTCAATTGTCACTGTGAAAAGTTTCAAGTTGATTAGTTCAAAATACATTACCACTCCTTTGCGTAGTTGTTTCGGTTTTTTATACATTTTAACCCTTATTTCACCCCTTTGAGCTACTTTTACAAAAACATTAAATAATCATTGCTTCTGATTTGTGTAAGTAGCAATGTCTTCAGGCAATTTTATTTTCCATGTAACATTTCATCCCCATCAGTGTTATTTAAAAAATACAATGTACGTATTTTTTTTTCTGACTGTTAAGTGTGACATTAGTAGCTTCATAGTTGCGATTTTCCTTACAACAGTATTTCACACTTTTCACCCCCTTAGGAAACACTGAAACAATTTTTTTTAATGTATAATCGTAAAGCTGAATACCGGTATGTTTCGACAACAACAACTTAAACATTGACGGTTTTCCCACTGAAATTTTCATCCAGAAAAGACATGTGTTTTTATATTTAACCGTAAAACTAAATACCGAATATGTGTCTTACATAAAAAATAACGTATGTATTTCCCCATGTAAATTCATCCCCTATTTTTCCCTCTTAGGTGTCAAGTTTCCAAAAAAACAGATAATTTTTTTTCCATATCGAACCGGAAAAATCAAATACCTTGTTTCTATCATTAAAAACGTCAGACTTTCATGAAAACTTTCATCCTCAATTTGAAACCTTATGGGGTTGAATTTCCAAAAAGTCTTAGTTCTCGCCTACATCATACCCGCGTGCTAAATTTCACGCTCAGTCAGTCAGTCAGCCAGTCAGGTTCTCCTTTTAAATAATTATATACATAGACTAGCTTTTACCCACGACTTCAGCCGCGTAATTTTTTACAGACTCAAGTATTTTTAATAGGTAATAAATTGATTCAAATTTCCAATAGCACTCAGGGATAATGTAGCGTGTATTAGTGAAAGAAATTTCCGAATCGGAGCAGTAGTTCCGAGGATTATTGCGTTCAAACAAACTCTTCAGCTTTATGATGTTAGTATAGAAGTATGAATGGGTCGAATCAACGAATCCTCGGATAATATCAAATCAAATATCTATTGTCGAATTTGAATTTGGTGTTCCAGTCTCTGTGCAACTACGTCAAAACTTATTTTCCTCTAATAAAAGTGAGAGTCCATAGATACATCATCAGCGACCTTCACGCCAGATATCATCCCTCTTATCCTGCTACATAGAGGAGACTGGAGAGCAGTGTTGCCAGATCAAATTCTTAAAAATCCGTAGGGTTACGGTCAAAAATCCGTAGAAGTCCGTAGATTGCCTCTACAAAAATCCGTAGATCTACGGACATTTTTTAAAGCTAAATCTGACTATGTATTTAGAGATGGAGTGACCTTAAAACTGATTCCGTGCCGGTAAAGAAATTGTTATGAAATAAAATCTGCGGGAAAATTTCCAAGACAAAGCAAAAGACCATTTTTTTTATTTGTATTGATCGACCGTTGTTACTGTCGGTGTCACTCTCACGATTCTCATATTCTCAGTAACATTCTCAGCAACCTAAAATAATGCGCCTTATTATTATTACTTTATTTATTGTAAACAAAGTTTACAACAATCTTAACTTAGAACTATGCCCCACAAAACCGTTTTTACGGTTTGTCTGTGAATAAGCTTGCTGTACGTCAATAATTATTATTAACTGTTTTTTTTTCACGGTACTTTTGCATCGTGCATCGTGTATGACCTTGGCGGGACGTACAGCAAGATGGATGGTGAATAAGGCGTTTAAGTTTACAATCGGCAATGCCGCCAACGAAACCAAATCAATCAATCACGAAATATCACGAATAGTTCATTCTATTTTACGTTACTCGCTAATCAAACTTAATAGTCTGTGGTTGGACTTATGGTATGATGTTGTATTACAGACAAAATAACAAAAAACGAAACGCAGGTCGCAGGACTACCTTTTTTTTGGATTAACGTTTCATTTAAGCTGAAATTTTATTTAATTTGAGTATTTATACTAATGTTTGGGTCGGGTGGATGAAAATGACCAAAAATCCGTAGATTTGCGACTAAAATCCGCGTGTCCGTAGACAAGACCTAAAGTCCGTAGATCTGGCAACGCTGCTGGAGAGACACACTCACACGTCAAGTAGAGAGTACTTCTAATTCATGAAGTTTATCTAAGATGTTCCCCTTGAATGTAATGTAATTATGTGGGCCGATCCCGGCGGCACTGCAATGCCGGGCCGACCCGTGACGGGAGTGGAGCGAGCCCCGAACATCCCGTCAACTTTCAAAAATCAGTTTAATATACTGGTCCCTCAGTGAGGGAACTTTCAGATATTAAGCTGAAAAGAACAGATACTACACTTTGATCTTAGCCAAAAGGCCGAGAAGCGATATTGTTGAACTGTTGGTAGTCGCTACGTCCCCGCCAGGGGGCGCGGCAGGCGGGTTACGGGCATGGCCCTTGTCCCGCGGTATAATTCGGTGCCCGTTGATACGGGCACGTCCATTGGGTGGCCGTTTAGGCCTGGCCTGGGGCAGGTGCGTTGGTGGCGCAACATGCCAACGTGTGTGGATGCATTAGTAATCAGCAGGAGCGCCACGGTACATACACGTACCGCGTTCTTCACGTCACCCCGGCGGTCAGTCTCCACCAGGTGGGACCTCCGGTTCCCCGGAAGAGGCCCAGCGGAAGACGACCAGCGACAGAGGCGACGACTCACGGCGCTCCCCGCTGAAGATGTGGACCCCCGTCTGCACACGCTTCCAGGTCGAGCCGGTCACGCGAGCTGACTAAGGGGCCGTCATGTGTGTGTGAGCGGCATTGTGTTGTGTTACACCGTTCGTGTTAGCGATAGAATTGCGAGCCCGCGCCGCACATTCAACGCGTGAGTTTACGTGCTCGTGAAGTTGCGTATGTATAGGGTTCAGTGCGCGTCATGCCTATATTAACTTAGAACACGACGCACACTGGGTGTATATGATGTGTGTGGAGTATTATTGTGTGAGTAAGCCGCGTGTAGGTGAAGGCGGCTTACTCAGGCGTCAGTCCGGTGGGTTGGGGTCGTCAGCGTCCGGCAATAGGTCGCGGGGTAGGCGCCTCCTGTCAGGTGGGCGCGCATGCCAGGGCGCTAAATGCTTGACGTGAGGCCAAGCAGATGCGTCGGCACGCGCAAACATGGTTGACGCGAGGCGCCTGCAGTGGTCGTCCAGGCTCTCGATCCTAAGATCCCGCTGGATTACGCTGTTCCTCACGTAGCGAGGGGCAGCGGTAATTTTCCGCAGCGCTTGGTTCTGCTGCGCGCGGAGGAGTTTCTTGTTAGACTCGCTAGTGAGGGCGAGCCAAGCTGGGGCAGCGTACGTGAGCAGCGGGCGAATGTACGTTTTGTATACACCCAGCTTGGCACGCAGCGGGAGGCGGGATGAGAGGACCGGGTGGAGAAGAGCGCGGGCAGCTCTGCCCTTTGCGGCGACCTTGCGGACGTGACTTCCCATGGTGAGCCGGCGATCGATGGTGACCCCTAGGTACTTGACCTGTGGCGACCACGCGATGTCGACTCCTTGCAGCTGTAAGGGTGGTGGGAGGTTGGCGCCTCCAGCGAGCAGCGCCTGTGTCTTACTCACGTTAACCGACAACCGCCACTTCGACAGCCAGTCGGGAAGCAAGTTAAGAGCGCGCTGCATTTTGACGGCCGCGTGTCTCGCTTTAATAGAAGTCGCGATGTACGCGGCATCGTCAGCATACAGCGCGAGCGTGGTGTCCTGTGTCGTGGGGATGTCGTCGGTATAACATGAGTAACACAGCGGCGAGACACAACTGCCCTGCGGTACCCCTGCACCTATCTGACGCGCGCCTGACAGCGCACCGTCAACCACCACCCTGAAGGTCCTGTGGGAAAGGAAGGAGGAGACTACCATTACGACGCGACGGGGCGCGTCTGACTTCGACATTTTGAATAGCAGACCGGCGTGCCAAACGCGGTCAAAAGCTTTTTCCATGTCGAGGAATACTGCAACTGCGTGTTCTTTCTTGTTCAGTGACGCTGTAAGTAGGTGCAGTACCCTCGACAACTGGAGCGTCGTGCTGTGTTCCGAGCGGAACCCGAACTGTTCCGGGCGAGGCGTCAGGTGAGGTGTTAGGTGTCGCAGCAGGAGTTGTTCAAACACCTTGGATGTTGTCGACAGCAAAGTGATGGGCCGATAGCTCCCAGGCTTCAGCACATCTTTGTTCGCCTTGGGCAGCATTATGACGCGCCCTTCCTTCCAGCTGGTTGGGAAGACCCCCGTGCGCAGTATGCCCGTGTACAGGCGCGCCAGTGCCGCTACCGTACGGTATGGCAAGTGGCGCAGCACTGTGTTGGTGATACCATCCGCTCCAGGGGCCTTTCGAGGCTTGGTCTTCAGTATGGCGCGTCTGACTGCGCAGGGCGAGAAGAAAATTGGGTCTTCCTCTGGGGCTATCGGCGAGGCGAAGTATTCTTCAAGGTGCCTCTCGACTGCTGCGACATGCTCGTTGTCGTCGGTCGGGTTCGGCTGGAATTGACGCTCCAGGTGCTCGGCAAAGATCTCCGCACGGTCTGCTGCGATGTATCTTGGGGCCCCGTCGCTGTGCAGTAGCGGGCGCACCGGAGCTGGGGTATTTGAGAGCTGCCTGCACAGTCTGTGTATCGACGGCCAGTCTCCTTCGACAGCGTCGATATGTGACTCCCAGCTCTCGGCGTTGAAGTCCTGCAACTTGGCCCTTACCTTCTCCGCGAGACGGTTGAGTTCAGACTTCATGGTCGGGCATCTAGTAGTTTGCCACCGTTTGCGTAGGCGCCTCTTCTTGGCGATCAACTCTTTCAGGTGGTTGGGCAGAGGCTTAAACAGAGACCCCTGCGGCTGCGTCACTATTGTCGTCGCCAGGTCGTAGGCGCGTTGGATGCAAACGGTGATCTCTTCTGCCAGTCTGTCAACGTCTGCGGCAGTGACGATGGGCCAAGTTGGTATGGTAGTCTCCATCAGTTCCTTGAACCTGTTCCAGTCCGTTTTTCGACGTGGCGCTGGAGGAGAGAGTCGGGTCGGCATTTCTGATAAGACGACGAGAACTGGTTGGTGGTCGGACTGCATCTCGTCGTCTATCACTTGTTGGGTGATCTGGCAGCTCAGGCCTCTGTGGATCACGATGTCCAGTACGTCCGGTGAATGGGTCCGTGTGTCTGGGTAGTGGGTGGGTGTCTCAGGGCCGGACACCGTGTACCCACAGGCTTCCGCATCTGCGAAGAGCCGTCTCCCCCCGGGATTCGTGGTATGGCTGTTCCACGCCGGGTGCTTGCAATTCATGTCGCCAGCGAGGACCGTCGGGTGCGGCGACCGATGCAGGAGCGCCTGCAGCTCTGCTAGGTCAAGCGGTGCTGCGGGCGGGCTGTAACATGCGTAGATATTGACGTCCTCGCCAGCCAAGTGCAACTGGACACCCAGCGCATAAAAAGTTGCCAACGACGTCAGAGGGAGAGCTTGATGTACGACTCTTCGCTTCACCAATACCACCAGACCGCGGTAGATGTTGCCGAGTGCCGACTTCTCATCCTTCCTGTAGAGTAGGTAACCTGGGAACCTGATTTGGTCCGCTGGTCCCAGGAGAGTTTCGCTGATTAGCGCCACGTCGATCTTCTGTTCCTTGAGGAGGAGGCGGAGGGGGGTGACCTTGCTCCGGAGGCCACGGGCATTCCAATGTAGAATCCTCAACGGCCTAGCCATGGCAGAGCGTGAGTAAAGCGGCCAGGCCGTCGAGGATAACCAACTCCGCGTCTTGGCCCTCTCTGATGGCCTTAATTAGGTCCATCAGAAGTTGGATAGCGCAGGCGGTAAATTCCTTGTGGCGCTCTTGTCTCAAAGCGCCAGTCTGTGGTGGTGCGCAGCGCCGCTGCTGGTCGCGGGCGGCGTTGGAGTCCATCACTCGGCTTTGTGCCACCTCTGGGGCAGCCCCTGCAGCTTCTAGGCAGGGCTCCCGTTGGCCCTTTTTCCCAGCAGAAGCGCCAGCAGTGTGTGTCGTCGCCTGCGCTATAGTGGGAGCATGGTCCAGTTGTGTCTGTTGAGTGGGGGGCTGAGGCTTCTTCCTTTTCTTGCCCCCACGCTTCTTCTTCCTCCGCCCCGAGGATGTGGGAGGGGCTTCCCTGTTTGTGGGCCCGTTTGCTGCAGCCATCAGCGTCGTTCCGGGGGCCTCATGATCCTCCGTGTCAGGCCTCTGAGTAGTGTTGGCCGGGCGGCGTTGTTGCCGTGAGAGGGCGATAGTGCCCGCGCGCTTGTTCCGTATCTCCTGCTGAAACACGGGGCATCTTACGTTGCACGCCGGATGATCGCCCGCGCAGTTGGCGCAGGTGGCCGGTTCCGTCCTTGGGCGCGGGCAGTCACGGGCGGCGTGTCCTTCCCCGCATCTCACGCAGGCGAGCGGACGGTGACAGTGGTGCGAGCTGTGCCGGAATTTTTGGCAGCGGTGGCACTGGGCGGGCCCACGCTTGCCCCTCCATGCCTCGATCTTGACGCCACGCATGTATAGAAACACCGTGGTGTCATAGATCCTCCTGACGTCAGGTGTCTTGTTTAGGACTGCATGAAATATGCAGCCGGGTCTCCCCTCGCGCGCCTTTATATGGCGCACGTATTCCGGCTGGTATCCCAGCAGTCGGAGTTCTTCCTCGATCTCAGCGGGGTCAGTATCTGCCGGCAGACCCCTAATCGCCACTTTTAGACTGCGCTCCGCCGGCAGAGAGTAAGCAAACCAGGATAGACCGCTCGTCTTTTCCAGGTCGGTTAGGTACCTCTGGACGACCCTGTACTCGTCCGCACTCTCGGGCAGGAAGCGAATGCCGCCCTGGTAGGGGCGAGCATTTGGTGGATGGCCCAGTTTGGCACTCACGGCCCTAAAGTGGGCCGCCCAGTCTGGCAGCCTCTCCACTACCAGCGGAGGGTAGCGTGGCTTCTTTTGGTTTATTGCTGCGTTTGCGCCTTGTACAGGGGGTGCAGCAGAGGTTGTCGGGTCCGGGGTAGGGTCACCGGGTTGTGGCGAGTGACGCACTGCTTCGGCGAAGGACGGTGATCCGGCCTTACCTCGACCGTGCGGTTCACGCTGCGGAAGTGGGGGGTCGGTACAGTACCGTTTCGCCTCTTCAGCGGCTTCGTCGTCCGGGCTTCTGGGTCGGCGCTGGGCTCTGGCGATGGCGTCAAGTTGAGGCTCGAACTCGAGGCTCGGGGCATCACTTGGGGCGAAAGAGCCGGTTCGCACGGGCGTATCTTCTGACACGTCTCGGCAACCGGTATCGGAGCCCCCAGATGCTACCGAGATGTCAGACCCTTCTCGCGATGAGCATGCTGAGAGCATCGCGGGGGAGTCCTGGGCGGAGCTTCTGGGTGGGGGCGGCGACTGCGGCACGCCCGTTGTTGTCGCGGCTCGGCCCGTGGTGGAGGTCGCCGGTTGTGCGGAACGCGGTGGCGCACAGTGCACGGGTGCGCACGCGGCGGGGCGCATTGGCTGCACGGGGGGTCGGGCGGGATGGCACGCGGGCAGAGCAGCTGCGTGGCACGCGGTGGGCGCGGCGAGACGCGCAGGGGGCGCGGAGGGGCGCGCGGGGGGCGTGGTTCGACGCGCGGGAGGCGCGGCGGGGCGCGCGGGTGCCGCTACGGAGCGGGCAGGGGCGCGCGTCACCTGCGCAGCGGAGCGCACTGTGGGCGCGGCGGCGCGATTCGTAGGCGCGGCGGGCCCCGGGGCCTGTATAGGCACAGGACGAAATGCCGGGGGGCGGATGGACACTGCCGGCTGTCGGCTCGTCGACGGCGTCGGCGAAACGCGCGCAGTCGCCGATGGCGTCGGTGGGCCGGTAGCTGCTGGTCGTGGTGGAGCTTCGGCAGGCGGCGCACCGGATGACGTGCGGCCGATGTTCGGCAGCGACGTAGCCCGGTCCAACACCGGTTGGAGCTCCTGGGAGCCGGCGTCACCGCGGCCGAGAGAGCTGCGGGCGCCAGGCTTCGGCATCGTGGGGGGCGTGGCCTCCGCGACCGCTTCGGTAAAACTACACCGGGAAGCGCGGCGGTGGCGCCCTCTGTGCCCGCACCAGTACCCACTTGTTGTACCAGTACGAACACAGAAGGAGACCAAACTTAACGGTCCGTGCGGTTATTATTTCTAACAAGACGAAGTTAGAAACAATACAGGATAAGCCACGGGCTAATCCCGATATTGTTGAAAGTGTACGGGCGAGGGTCATTCAGTCGCGGAGAATCTTAACACCGCGATTCAGAAACGAGTGACAAATGGACAACGCCATCTATTGAGCATAGTGGGAAGCTTTATTCTCTTTTTATAAGAGACGTTTTCATGATAGACAGTAAGTTGGAGTTCTGAGTGTATAATGTTAAATATAAGCAAGTAGTACCGCGACTGTGTGCGTAGATTTCGAAACTGGTTTCCCAAAAAAAGGGTAGGTAAAAAAAATAACAATGTCAATTTTATTTTTTATCTATGTTGGCATTCGTGCCAAGTTTCAAGTTGAATACTCAGTTCAAAAATAAGATTTTACGTTCAACACCCCTTTGGGGTTGAATTCCTAAAAATATTCAGCAGTTTAATTAGAAAATTTTGACATCATTTTTTTCAACAGTTTCGATTTTCCATACAACATTATTAAACCCTTTTCACCCCTTAGGGAATATTCAAAAACACTGAAACATGTATTTTGTTTAAACATGAGTACATGATATTCTTTACGATTAAACAATCGTAAAGCTGAATACCATTGTCTTATTTGTAACTTAAAAAAAATGGATTTCCCATAGAAATTTTCATCCCCTTTTACCCCTTTTCTAAAAATATTGATACCTACTCATTTTTTAATGTCTAACCGAAAATCCAAATACCAATTACATACTTTGTTTCTAACATTAAAAATAACGGATTTCCCATATAAACTTTAATTCATTATTTTAACCCTGATCATACAGGAAGATTACATTTTTTTTTTACGTTGTATACAAAATGTAATTTTCGTTAAGCATTATCTATTTTATTTAAAAAAAATGATAAATACCTGTACGGGGGCGTCCCTGGTGTCCTGAAATAGAGGCCTCGGCTTCGTTCAGGCAGGATTATAAAGTTAATTTATTATATTTTTTATTCCCGTTTTTAAGTTCTAGTTGATAAGTGTTATTTGAGGAAGAAAATAAACATTTTCTTATTATTATTATTGAAAACCATAAATTAATAAAATATATTTTAACTACAATAATATTGAAATGCATTCATTGACCTTCATAAGAGCGGCAACGATGTACGCTATGGCGCAGGGCGGTTTGTCGGCGGAACTTGTCTGAAATCAGAAGTGATATGTCCAAAACACATTTGGTAAGAAAGGTTGGTCTTTTGAGATTTTTTAACCGTCTTCAAAAAAGGAAGAGGTTCACAATTCGTTGGATTCGTGTTTTTTTATGTATGTTCACCGATTACTTGAAAACACCTAGACCGATTTGGATTTTTTTTGTTTACAAGTGTAGGCTTCACAGATATAAATAGCCCATAAAAATTTTATCGAAATTGATTCAGCACTTTTGGAAAAAAACCGACAGAAAGTAAAAAAAAAATACATAGTTAGTCTGTTTGCTACTTGGCATTGTAATTTTAATTTTAATTGTTATCTTTATGAGTCATGATGCTTGAAATAAACTATTTTTTATTTTTTTATAGTTTTAAGTTTCTCCAATCTTGTACTTTCAATCTCTGTTCTGACTGTGTTGCCATTTCTTAATGGATTTTGATGATAAAGAGGAACTGAAAAGTGACAAATAAAAAGCTTTTTGTACAAAAAAGACAACCGTGATAAATAACGTAATAAAAGTGATAAATAACTTTAGCACAACACACATGACTTTAATTTCGAAAGTCGGTGGCAATGCAAAACAACAAACAAAACAAAGCCACCGACTTCCGAAACTAAAGTCATGTGTGTTCTGTGCTAAAGTTATTTATCACTTTTTAGTTTTTGAAGGAGGTTGTTCGAGTAGGTACTTAGTTGCAGTAACGAGCTCTAATCTGTTTATCGCACTGTATAAGTACTGTAAAATTTTGTCAGACGTTCCTTGCAAAAGTGTGACACCTACACGATCAATATGTATGAACAACTGATTTTATTTTATGCCAATAACATTTTAAAAAGAAGAGAGGAAGCTCTCATCATCTGCCTAGCCTTTTTCACAACTATAATAATAATAATAACCGCAGGGCAGCTTGTGGCGAGCTGTTGGGCAGTAGCGACCCCACGGACCTGATCTCCTGGGAGAAGTCCACCCACCCACCACCTCTATCTTGCCTTAATTGGCCGGTTAGAGTGGAAACTCGCGAGAGCATTCGTGCTCGGGGTAAGGAAGTATCCCAGTAAGACGCTGGTAGGGATCTTGACCGTACTTCCGGGATTGTCCTGATAGCCGTGGAATACCTCTCCACTCCTCTAGCACCTCAAGATATGTTGCCCCCTTGTCGCTACGTCACTTCGTGCTAGCGACTGTTTCAGGGGGCCCATTTAGTGAGTGTGCAAGTCACCCCCTGCTATTTTATCCATGTATACAAACATTGATTCGGCAGGGGCCATAGTCACTTCATAGTTCCAGGTAACCAAGTCACTTTAGCAACCCATACCCATAGTCCAGTACTGTTAGTTTCCATGTCCTGTAATAGTCCTGCACCAACCGGGGGTTGTCCTTGGGTGCACTTGCATAGTGCATACAGGGATAATCGTCGGTTGATGTCTTATTTCATATAAAGCTACCTATGGGGCCTCTGCGAGTTGGCTTCGGCTCCTCGTACGGCTTACAAAGGCCCGGGACGTCTGGGTCCCGAGATACATAAAGTATAATAATAATAATATGTGGGGACATTTTCACACACGGCCATCTGACCCCAAACTAGGGAGACCCTGTACTATGGGTGTCAGACAGCTGATATACATACACAAATACATTTTTTTTTGTAAATACATACATATATACATTTTTTTTTGTAAATACATACATATATAGATAAACAACACCCAGACACAAGGTAAACACAAGTGCTCATCACACCAATGTTTACCCAGGGCGGGAATCGAACCCGCAACATGCTGCGCAGCAGTCGATCGCTCAGCCACTGCGCCAACCGTGTCGCCAACTATGTTGGGGTCGGCTTCCAGTCTAACCAGGTGCAGCTGAATACCAGTGTTTTACATGGTACGACTGCCTATCGGACCTCCCTCCCCAACCCTGTTATTGACTGGGTAACACGATAAGACTGGTTGCCGCTGGTTACCTTGGTAAGACTGGTTGTCAGACTTTGGCTTCTGACTACCCATACCGACTGCCAAAGATCTACGAGTGACAGTCGGGACCAACGGCTTTACGTGCTTTCCGAGCCACGGAGGAAGAAGAAAGCAGAGAGAAAGCTCTGTTTTAGATAAATATTAAATGAACATTAGGAACTATGTTATTGTTTAAAAAAATACTCATTCATGTAGGCACTGAGTTCATGTTAAAAGTCTGTGTTACGATTTCCGTATACTATCTATCCGTATATTAAGAGGAAACACAAGGGCCGTTTTTCTATACAAACTTAGTCCCCTGTTTCCTCCCTGGATAATGCCAGTAGATCAATTTTTTTTTAAATATCGATGGCTACTATTGGCATGTCCCTATGTTTTTATTTTTCTCATAAATTTATTATTAAAAGAGATATGAATATTCAAAAACCTAAAAAATTGGCATGATTTTCCGCTGTGTTCAAACATTCAGAAAACAAATTTGACTTGATTATATAAAAAATAGAAAACATAGGAACACGGCAAAAGCCTTTCTTTATTTTTTTATGAAAAAAGCAGTTAAATCGGTTAAGTTTTGGAGAAGAAATCAGGGGACTACGAATCATTGATTTTGTGTACTTTTAATAGGTATTTTCGGTCAAAGCTGCAGTTGTCTCTATCACACTCTGCGGTTCGTGTTCGGGCATCGCGCGACAGCAATAGATTTTACAAATACCTAATTTTCAATTCTCTAGCCCGTGGTATTTCCTCTTAAATATCTATCTAATGATATAATATGTGAAGTTGTTACTTGGTCAGGATCAGAATGACTTACCTTTTTTTTTGATCCGAGGTGGAAAATCCTTATGGTACTTAGTATTCCGCCCGGGGGTGCTGTGGGAGACCAAGGACATCTGTCAGACTCTGACTAAAACCACCCCGATGTTCTTCCATCTCACACCTACGCCCCACAGTGGACCGAAATCAAAAAGAAGGGACCTAAGGATTCGTTTGTACATTTTTGAAATCAACATAGGTACTAATACAATACTTTTATGTCATTTGACTTTACTTTCTAAGTTATACCTCTTTCAATATTGTATGATTTTTGTCTGTTGATTAGATTTGGAGATTATCACCATTCATCATTGCGACCGAAAGACGTCCACTGCTGGACATAGACCCCCCCAAGGGGGAGTTCTGCCATAATCGCCACGCTTAGCAGGCGGATTGGCGATTGCAGTATGGTTGTTACAAAGGCACAGAGAACGCTGCTGCCCATTCTCTGGTAAGTCCCTTAGTCGCCTCTTACGACACCCGCGGGAAGATTTGGGATGGTGCTATTCTTTACGTCCGACACCACACGGACAGAAAATATAATCAAATTAAACTTTGTTGTAAGTATGTATAATGATATTCCATACCACTTTCGTGACGTCATTTGTCTATGTCCAAACCGGTTTTCTTATCAGTAGATGCGCCATCATTTGTGAGTCATTAGTGACGTGCGCCAATCAGAGGGCATTGTTGGAAAATTGCCCTATCCTCTCGGTAGGAAACGTCAAATGATAACCTCAGTTCGTGGTTACCCACCATTTCATTACACAATTTACACACACACACGGACAAGCCCTTATTTAATGTTTGTGAAGTTGTAATTTTGATGCCTGCAAGTGTACAGTCAGCAAAAGAGATAGGTATGCAGGTCATCGGAAATGGTTGAAGTTTACTCAGAAACCGATGGTTGTTTTCGAATGAAATTTAATTAAATAATCGAAATGTTTATTCTCCATTAATATTATTTTATTTTATTCAAAAATATCCATCGGTTTCGAAGTAAACTTTAACTATATCTGACGACCCTGCATACCTATCTCTTTTGCTGACTGTACATAAAGTTTTTGCTCACGAAGCAGCTATCATTAAACATTTTGGTATAGTGACGCTGCTGAAGCTTGAAATAAAAACATCAGAAGATACACACTGCACATGACTCGAGAAAGGCCGAAGAAATTCCGTAGAAAGGCTACCAATGAAGATATTCTGAATAATTTGCTAATCAGCTCTGACCCACATATTTCAAAAATACTTCACGAACTATTCCGAAAACACAAAGCTCTTTCAGAAGAGGCAAAAGCTTTATTGATTATGACGGAGACATTTACTGACGATACAGGAAAACTTTGAGTTTTTAAGTGTAGACTCATCATTGCATCATCATTATGTCAACTTTTAGACGCCCACTGCTGGGTATAGGTCTCCCCCTAGGGGGGTTCAGCCATGATCGCCATGCTTGGCTGATGCGTGTTGGCGATCGCAGTAGGTGTTGTAGTACTCAGAAGGACGCTGCTGCCCATCCTCTGGTCAATATCCCTCTGTCGCCTTCTACGACACCCACGGGTAGAAATGGGGTGGTGCTATTCGCGACCGGCACCACACACACTCACACATCATTGCATAATGAACCTGAATCTGACTCTTCTGAATTTTAAATGATTCCTTTGTCAAACGGCGAATAACGTTTGCTGTAGTGGATTAGGCTTATTGGAGATACCACTGATTATTGAAAAAAGCGCGCCTAGTTCTCTACCTCTGAGGTGGTGTAGAATAGAGAATAAAAAAATATACAGATTGATTCTGTTAAGTTGGACAACAGGGGCAATCCGAATCCATGAGATATCGGAAAACTTTGTTAGGAAACTTTAGATTTTTTTGATGGTAATGATTTTGGCATACTTAATTTTTAAATATAATAACCTTCTTGGAAGCTATATATTTGAGCCGTTTGGGGTGGAATCTCTAGGACCATGGGGTCCGAGTGCCCATATTGTTTTTCGTGACATCGCCAAGCGGCTGGTCGACTCTTCACGTGACCCGAAGGCTGGTCTATTCTTGGGTCAAAGAATCAGTATTGCCATACAACGTGGCAATGCTGCTAGCCTGTTGGGCACGTTTCCCGCTGACAACGATGTGGACGAGTTTTTTGATGCCCTTTGAGCTCCCTGCCTTTTTCTTAGAATTGTAAATAATTTTATTATTTTTATTTTTATAAATTAATTAAATAGGATACTAAAATCGAAAAGAAAATATTTTATTTATTCATATGTGAGTTATCCTTAAAAAATAATCAAATTGATTTTACAAATTGTATGAAAAAAATATTTTGCAGAATTTGATCAACTTCCACAGTCCCGAATTTTTTCTTCTGCTACAATGAAATTTAAATTAATGATCCTTACACGAAACAGAGTCGAATAGCAATAAAAAATAATATTGGTGGATTTCAGTCATTCTCATGAACAACTCACACTTCACCAAAAAAATGACGGGCCAAAATTATTACCATCAAAAAAGATCTAAAGTTTTTTTACGAAAGTTTTCTGATATCTCTTATGGATTCCGATTTTCACCTGTTGGGCAACTTGAAAGAAACACTCTGTAGGTGGGTCATTATCAGGCGACTCGTTATTTAGTTGACTTCGGAGGCAATTTCTTTTTTATGATTTCAGCGTTACTTACATGAAATATCAAATCTAGATTTAATTTAAAACATATTAGTAGAAGACGGAATTGTATAGACCGAAGGGTTATGAAGGGATTTAGTTTAAAAAAAATTGTGTTCACCGAAATCAATATTCTTATCACCGAAATCAAATATATATAATAATTGATATTTCAAAGACTATTTTTTTTTATTTACTGCCGAAGTACTACTATGAACATAATTATGGCCTGTAAGGAATTGCAGGTTAATGTTACAATAAAACATTTTATTTAATCAAGCCTTATGTACGATTTACGAGTGAAAAAAAGGCTCCAAAGCGTTTGCAAAAAATGCGTCTATTGGGCAAAGCCAAATGACGAAACTGAAGACGGCAGTATCGTCTCATTGAAACCTGAGATCCTGAAAGAGCTAGAGAGGTTTTATGGACAGTTGTACACTTCGACACGACAGCCCGTTGTCAGTTCAGCTCAGGACACCAGAGCGTGACTGACCCGACATTACACTGAGGATATCCCAGACATCAGCCTGTATGAGATTAGAATGGCCCTCCGACAGCTTAAGTACAACAAGGCGCCGGGCCATGATGGAAATACGACGGAATATCTGCGAGCGATTGGAAAACCAGTACTTTTAGTCATCCAGAAGTTGTTTAACTCCGTCATACTCGAAGGTACTACGCCAGAAGCATGGCACAGGAGCGTGGTGGTGCTCTTCTTCAAATAAGGTGATAATACCTTATTGAAGAATTATAAACCTATGTCATTCCTAAGCCATGTGTACAAGTTGTTCTCGAGGGTCATCACGAATCGCCTCGAACACAGGTTTGATAACATCCAGCCTCCTGAACAAGCCGGTTTCCGAAAAGGCTTCAGCACCATAGACCACATCCATACACTGTGCCAGATTATACACAAGACTGAGGAGTATAATCGGTCATTATGTCTAGCGTTTGTGAGCTATGAAAAAGCCTTTGATTCAATTGAAACCTGGGCGGTGTTACAGTCTCTTCAGCGATGCCGTATTGACTATAGAAATATAGCCATGTTGGAGTGTTTGTATAGAAACGCCACTATGTCGATTCGATTACAGATCGAGAGCACGAAACCAATCCAATTGCAAAGGGGCGTGAGACAGGGAGACGTCATTTCTCCGAAACTGTTCTCAAAAGTACTGGAGGACATTTTCAAGCTCTTGGACTGGGATGCATGTGCCATCAACATCAATAGCGAATACATCACTCATCTTCGTTTCGCGGATGATATAGTCATCATGGCTGAGTCGATGGAGGACATTAACACTTGTTTGCGCAGCGACCTCAGTAACGTTTTTCAATAGGTAGGTCTTAAAATGAATATGGACAAGACGAAAATTATGTCGAATGTTCATGTTCCACGTGTACCGGCAATTGTTGGGAACGATACTCTCGAAGTTGTGGAACATTACGTTTACCTTGGACAAACTGTCCAACTAGGTTGGTCCAACTTCGGTAAAGAGGTCGCCCGAAGAATCCAATTCAGATGGGCAGGGTTCGGGAAACTACGAGATATCTTTTCGTCCAAAATTCCACAGTGCCTAAAGACGAGGATTTATAACCAGTGTGTGTTGCCAGTGAATACATATGGCACAGAAACATGGTCCTTAACTGCTGGCCTCCTAGAGAAGCTCGGAGTCACGCAGTGAGCCAAGCCATGGAGAGAGCTATGCTCGGAGTTTCCGATAGAATCCGGAATGAGGAAATTCGCCAAAGAACTAAGGTTTCCGACACAGCGTAAAGCTTTGGATCACTTTTGATGCTAGCGTTTCGACGTCGTTCAGCCAATCACTTTTTGACCAACCGATCTCATCTGGCATAATCATAAAACTGAAACAAGATAAAAAGTGATGAAATAGTTAAATTAACGATATTAAAATGTAAACAAATACCTATTGATTGATTTCGGTGATTTTAAATTTGATTTCGGTGCACCTATTTCCACCGAAAACACCGAAATCAATGCCACTGAAATCAAAATAATTTGCAAAATCCTAGACATTATCAAACGTATGTACCCCGAATTTTTAATATTGCTCTCTCCTATTGTAATCTAATACATAATTATGAGACATACTTTTATCATAATTTAAAAACATTGATTCAAATAGTTGTGGATAAATTGGATTCACCGAAATCAACTTCAGAGGTATACCAAGCCACCAAAAACGATTACGTACCTTAATAAAAGAGAGGCGCGAAGACGCACAGGCGTGTTGTCCTTACTACCGATGCGGCGCGCCTGACACTTTGGATTACTCAAACAAATATTCTCGCAGTCATTAGAGTACAGGATCGGTGCGCGCCACTGATATCAATGCTAAACGTCGGACGTGAAAACAACCAGTTGTAACTTATGTACTAAGACCTATTATGGTTTGGTAATATTATAAATTGAGTTAATAACTATATAGTTCTTTGTGAACACATGTAAAATAGAGCCATATATAGGAGAACAAAAGATAGGCGCTATATATAATTTCCGCTGCAATACGGGGCCGGACGCGGCACCGAGGTCAATTTTTTCAAGGTTTTTATTTTTTTAAACCAATTTATATTCAATTTATTTAAAATATAACACAGGCCCCTCCTAATATTTTGCTCGTATCTGTTATGGAAAAAGAAATCAAATTGTTAGCCATCCATTTCGTACTGAATTTCGACCCGGACACGCCTATTTCAGCCGTCTGAGAATGACCGAGATATATCTTCCAAATCGCAAAAAAACGCAGTACCAGATTAGATGCAAAAATAGGCAAATAATTTGTACTATTCAAATCTTCAATCCGTTGTTTGAGAAAACTTGAGAATTGCGAGATATTCATGAAATGTATCTTTTTCTTCATAGAAAAGATCTTTAAATTTATATTCATAGCATAAAAAATAATAGGTAAAACGTAAAAGTCATAGAACAACAGTTAAATATATTAGTCCACTGTAAGCCGGGGGACACAGGATCGCACGATCCTTTCGCAACACCGTGACATAGACTAATTTAGGAGACCGCAATAACTAACCAGACAGCGATTTATATGTATAACGAATGTATAAAAAACGATATATTATAAAAATAGCTATAATGACGTAATATTCTGTGTAGTTGTTATTGGTCACGTAGACCATTTTGTGCGATTCTCCTTTTACATAAATCCTATGCAATTGATGCATTCCTTTGCTAGTTATCAATAGATAATGCTAGCATCAGCTAGCTGATCTAATCTATGAAGTGTAGTAACTACCGAAATATCTGCCATGTTGAGAACACAAAATGGACGCTGTATAGTACCTACACACTTCGACGCGTTTCATAGAGGAAAGTAACCAAATACGTATAGAATAAGTACCGTTTTATTTTTATGAATAAAAAAAACAAATGTATCTAAAAAATCAAAATCTTATAATCGTAATAGGGTATTACACCCATTTTTGAAAAGTGTCTCAATGAAATTCTGGAGGGCTAAAATAAAATGCCACCAAAAAAAAACACAACATTATTATTCAATCGATAAGTGCCATAAAAATGCATCAAATTTTTAAATTCACAAATTTCGCGCTTGGTTTGACGAAAACGCCTCTTACTGGACGCCATATTGCTCAGCGTAAATGACGTCAGTTCGTTTTGTATCAAATGAGCTCATATAAATAAATATGATAATTGTATAACATTTAAAAATAATTAAAAGCATATTTTGTAATAGGTGTAATAATGAAAAAAATACGTTGGTTACGAAAATAATAAAAGTACAAAGCCTATATTACGCCAATCGGTTGACAATTTTTTGTTTACACAGCCGTATGGCGTAATAACATGGCCGCTACTATTTCACGGTGTTTTATAACAGATTAAAAATACTGAAAACTTTGAATTGAATTTAAAAAATTGTTTTGTTATTTTATGAACTAAAACTTACATTTTCCGACTGCTTTATGCCTAAACTGTCTCAATAACATATTTATAGATTTTTTCTCGTATAGAGTAAAATACCCTATTATCAAGTGACATACATTTGCGCTTTGGATAGTAACAGTCTTGTATAATATTTATTAATTACTACCTGACCCGACAGACGTTGTCCTGTCAATCGATTTTTCAGTTTTCTTACTCTTCCCTGGACTTCTACAAATATTTCAAGACCAAAATTAGCCAAATCTGTTCAGTTTTTCAGTTCAGTCAATTTAATTATTAAAATTCGGAATAAGCCCGTCACATATGTAGCTATAATATATATTATAGCTAGCCACCACACCACACACTGTAGCTATAATATAATAATATATTTTCGCCCTTATTACGTCTGCGATCTTTGTTTGTTTCACATTTTGAAATATATAATATGCCTGGCTATATCTGTCCACATATTTTGGTGACGTAGTAAAAATATATATTATAGCTGCGTCTGAAATATATCGTAATCTGCCTTGCTATAAATTATATTAATTTATATTATAGCTACGTCTGACGTATATTAAAATATACTATAGCTACGTCTGTAACGGGCTTTAATGTCGTTTCGTTTAACTTTGACAGTGACATGATATGACATTTTACGCGTTTTTCAATGACGGCATTCCGATATAATATTACGTATAACGGAATGATATTCTGTTAAAACGTTCGCAAAGGCTGGAGCAAATTTTTGTGAATAGATATTAATGTCATAAATATCAATCACAGAACGAAATACCTTAATTTTTTTTTTTTATATTGGCAGTTGACATCCACCACGCCTGAAAAACCTAATAGGTGAAATCGAAGGTTAACACCGAAAATAGTTGGGTAACTGCACTAAACTGTTGTAGATTGGGCTCATCAATTAGCAATTAAGATAATCAAAACTGATAGTTAACCTAATTTAAAATACAGAATTCAGAATGCATTCAAAATAAAGAACTCGATACATAAATTATAAACACTGGTACTACCTTGAACTGCATTCGAGGATCGTAGGTGAACCACAAAATATGTGGACGAAAAGCATGCTACAATACAGTGAATACAGTGCCTTCAGCGTACAGAAAGTAATGACCTTGCACTTTGACTACCTTTAGTGTAAAGAATGGCCCCTACTGATATAGGATTGTCGGCCTCTAACTCATCACGTGGCCCAGTGCGGCTTGGTGAAGTTCTTAAGTTTGAGTTTTTCTCCGAGTTGCTTCTGACAGCTTCTGACAAAGTCCCAGTAACGCTGGCTGACTTTGGGACAGTTACTGTCATTGGTTCCATAGTAAAAGTCACCATTATGATAGTGATGAGTAAAATTTATCAGTTTTTACACCCTTTCAGTTTTCGGTGAAACAATAGATCTATTATACGTAAACCTCCCTTTACCATAACAAATGATGTTCAATTATTGAATACTAGCGTTTGCCAGCGACTTCGTTCGCGTGGATGTCGGTTGTCGCGGATGCAGACCAAAATGAGTAAAAAGTAGCTTATGTCCTTCCCCAGGGTTCAAGCTATCTCCTAACCAAATTTCACTAAAATCGGTTTAGCCGTTTCATCGTGAAAACGTAACAGGTGCCTGTTACGTTTTCACGATGTTTCGCTACTTTCCCTTTATAATATTAGTAGGAAGTATGGATGTGACTAATCCTTGTTGCTAGCTGGTAAGAAATAAACTGTTTTTATTACTTTGTTTTGATTTATTTATTTTAGAGATCAATGCGTATTCTCTTAAGCAGGTAAATTTTACAAAAACTGAAGTGTCATGCGAAGTACCGCGTCGTACGATTTTTGGTCTCAACTTACCAGCCCTACTTTACAAACTGTCCTATAAAATATTTATGACTGCTGAAGGCTCATGAATATCCGCTAATCTATTTAAATGATGGTCACACGATTCGTACTAAGTTACAACAAGCGTATTTAGTTAGCATAAAATGTGGTAGTCGATCGTATTTACTATAAAAGCGGGTAGTGCGTATTATAGTCTGTTCGTCATAGAGACATATGTGTTGAGTGTGTGATCCAATTGTTGGAAATATGTTACACTAAAGAATTTGTGACTTTTAAAAAACGGCAGTTTCTATATGTATAATACTATATTAGTGGTTAGGATAACTTTGGCAATAGACTAAAGAGAGAGGAATGACCAAAGATATCTTTTTTCTAAAATGATATCCATCGATTTCTTCGAAATGATGCAATTTTGGAGGTCTTCATCTGTGGTTCAATGGTTCCTGCGGGCCCTGGCCTTATCAGAGGCAGTCCTGCTGCAGACGGGATGGCCCGACAACTACCAGCTAACAGGTAGTTACTTACTGATTGCGAGGTAATAGAGCCCACATGGTCTAGTAGATGAAATCGCGGCTGCACCTGAGCGGTGGGGTCCTCGGTTTAAGGATTTTATTTTTAAGTATACTTGCGTTTTACCGCATCGCACCAATCTTAAGTGATGATGCGGCCTAAGGTGGAGCTCGCTTGCCTAGCATGAACCGGTTCATTAGTGCCATGAAAATACCCAGATTATACTTATCGGGGCGTGCAGTGAATTTCACAATAAATGTGGAATCAAAGCGCTTCGTTCGAGAGTTCGAACTTTAACTATATAACATTGAAATTACGTAATATTTTGCAAATAAAATTGGCAAAATATTATTTGTCAATATTATTTACAACTGTACCCAGATTCCTAATTACAGAGCTTATCTGTCGGTTAAGCAGACACACAATAGTTAAACGCAATTTGACTCTAAGAACAGTCAAGCGAATAAAAATACGTCAGATAATAGTTATGAAAGTATAATATTTTTTTGCAACATCGGTTTAACATTGAAACCGCCAAAAACATTGACCGCCAAATACAGCCACGTTATCCGATTTCAAGGTAGACCCAATAAAAAAAAATTGTTAATTTTTATGAGTAATGCACTTCCACGTTCCAAAGTTCAAAATAACACTTGAATGCTTTTATGAGATCCACTAGTGGCCATTTTTTAACCGACTTCAAAAAGGAGGAGGTTATCAATTCGAATGTTTTTTTTTAATGTATTTTCGGGCATAACTCTGTCATATATAAACGGATTTGCAAAATTCTTTTTTTGTTCGAAAGGGGTTTATTCCGAAATCATATAAATTTTATCAAAATTGGTACAGCCCTTTTTGAGAAAATCCACAGATTCCCAAAAAAATTACTTAGACGACGTTTTAGTATCTTCAATCACTGGAGGACTTACAATCTCTTTTAAGAGTCTTGCCGTTTCTTAATGGATTTAGATGTTAAGTCAACACTAAAAAGCGAAAAATAAAAAGTTCTTTCAAAAAAAAAGAAAACCGCCTTCAAAAACTAAAAAGTGATAAATAACTTTAGCACAGAACACACATTACTTTACTTTCGGAAGTCGGTGGCAATACAAAACAACAAACACAAAGCCACCGCCACCGACTTCCGAAAGTAAAGTAATGTGTGTTCTGTGCTAAAGTTATTTATCACTAATTAGTTTTTGAAGGCGGTTTTCTTTTTTTTGAAAAAACTGTTATAAATATAGTATCGGTATATCAATAATTTTGTTATTTTGACACAGATGGTGAAAGGTTTGACTTCATTATAGTCGGTAGTGGATCAGCCGGCTCTGTGGTAGCTGCACGTCTGTCGGAGGTAGCAGACTTTAACATACTCCTCCTGGAGACCGGAGGAGACCCGCCAGCTGCGAGCGTGGTAAGTACATCTGCATGAACCCAATTGCTGTATTGCTCAGGCCAATAGCAGGCCATTATTGCATATGACGGTGAAGATACACATTTTAGGGAAACCGGCTAAAAGCTGTTGTTAGATGTCAGCAGTCCTCTCCTTCTAGGACGGAGGTTTGAGTCCCGGCAGTGGGGACATTCATCATCATCATATAAACCATTAGACACCCACTTTTGGGCATAGGTCACCCCAAAGACCTGTGTCGGTCCCGCGCCGCGTTCATCCAGCGGCTTCCCGTGGTTTAGAGAAGGTTATCGGTCCATCTTGAGGGGGGCTTGCCGACTTTGCGTCTGCCGGTGCGCGACCGCCACTCTAGGACCTTTGTGCCAAATCGGCCATCGGCACTACGGTTAATGTGCCCAGCCCACTGCCACATTAAAGATTGATAATTATCTATTGTTTTTTGGAGAGGACGCATGCTACCGCATGAGTGATCCATTGCTACCGTGGGAGAACACCAGTGACTCTCCAGCTTCCGTGCCCAGGGCACTGCTCCTTTCCATAACAGGGTTGAAGATTTCCACACTAAAGAAAGTAGACCATAATTACAATAAATCTCCTTTATTTGACATATGTAGAACACTGGCGCGTTTAATTAAATAGATGTTGAATCAAATATTTGAAACGATATCATATTAACAAGATATTGTCGTTTGAGATCAAGTCATAATCGATATGATGGCTAGTGATCCACTCAATTACAGTCTGAATATAAAACCAAAACCAAAAACCAGACAAGTTTGTCGTAAAGAAACATGTGAGAGTCCATCATTGAACATGAGTTGATGTGTTATTAGTAATACATAGTCTTTAATAATTTCTATGATTATTCCTGACTCTTTTACTGACTGAATTACGATATTTCAGATTCCAGGTCTGTTTCCAACACTACAAGGCACCGAATATGACTGGAAATATAAAGGCTACCTCGATAAAGGTATCGGGAAGGCACATCCAGGCGGATTTTTGTACTACCCTCGAGGGAAAGTGCTCGGAGGCTCTTCTTCCACCAACTATCTGATATACTGCCGAGGAGTACCCGATGATTACGAAAAGTGGAACCTCATAGCACCTGGGTGGGGCTGGGATACAGTGCTTAAGTATTTTAAGAAGTTAGAAAATATGACAGATGCAACAGTGTTGAATGATCCACGAAATGCCTATCTTCATTCAGCAGATGGACCAGTAAAAGTATCTAGAGAAGTAACATTGGCCTCAACTGTTGCCATTGATAATATTAGATTAGATTCTTACGAAGAAATGGGAATTCAGCGCGTTCTGGAAAACAATGGTCCCGAAATTTTTGGAGCCGCCCGACCACATTTTAGTATCTATGGCGGTAGAAGATCTAGCACAGCGGAGGCTTACTTGAGACCGGCTAAAGATCGACCCAATCTTAAAGTAGCGAAATTCTCCACTGTTACGAAGGTATTAATTGATCGTCATACATTACGTGCTTATGGCGTTCAGGTGTCTACGTCTGATAAGAAAACTATCCATATTTACGCTGAGAAGGAGGTCATCATATCAGCTGGTGTAATAAATAGCCCTAAAATTCTATTACATTCAGGAATAGGACCTGAAGAAGAATTATCAAAATTAGGTATGGAAACTTTGGTAGATCTTCCAGTTGGCAAAAACTTTCACGATCACCAAATGATACAGTTGATTTATAAAGGTAAATTCGGAATACTCTCCGCTGTGCAAAATATATTAGCTGCTCCGCAGCTGGATACTTTGCCTGTTCCGGTGCAAAGTGGGTTCTTCAGGGTTAACTCTAGTTTTTCTGACTACCCGTCTAAATTACAACCTCACTTTCAATTTTTTAACACATACGTTGGGGCTGGAGGTGCTCCCGTCCTAGCATTTGCATGTAAAGCGATCGGCAATTTTGACGATGAACTTTGTGCATCACAGGGGGCGACCAACGTTATTAACGAAGTAGATTATATATTTCTAGTACTTTTACATCCTTTGTCAAGAGGTCAAGTGACATTAAGAAGCAAAGATCCTCTTGATGATCCCTTAATTAATTTGGGATATTTAAGAGATCCTTATGATTTAAAAGTGGCTGCAGAAGGGGTTAAGTTTATGAATACTTTGATAAACACTACATATTTCAGAGAAGTTCATGGTAGTATTCCGATATTGAGTGTCGCTGGATGTGCGGACATAGAGTGGGGTTCAGATGAGTACTGGAAATGTTATGTGAAAAGCACTATTCTAACACTACTCCATGGCGTCGGGACTTGCAGTATGGGATCTGATGGTGTGGTAGATGAAAGGTTGAGGGTCCATAATGTGGCTGGGTTGAGAGTTGTTGATGCGTCAGTTATTCCATTAATTCCTAGCGGGAATACGAATACCCCAGTCATGATGATTGGCGAAAAGGCTGCTGATATGATAAAAGAAGATTATGGAAGAAGATAGAAATAGAAGGATTTTGTACATGTTTTTATGTCATATTCGTATCGTTGTCGTTTTTTATTGCATTGTGATAATCTATTTGTCTTTGAATCACTTTTGTGACTAGACTTTTATGTTTAATGATGACGTCATGGTGTGTTGGTTGTTTACGTCTAAAGTTATATCTACTTTGTTTTGACTTGTCTTTGTTTATAATTAATTAAATATTTTATTGTAAACCACATAATACAACATAAGGCAAACATTTTAAACATGTTTTTGTTTATTTGTATCGTAACTATTTGTATTAAGTATAGGTACCTACTATTTCACTTGCCTACTTTTGATTGCAACTCAAATGTTATTTATTGAAGAAATATTGCCATAAGAATCGCCATTAAAATTTATATTTAAAACATTGTTGAAGTACTTTGTTTGTGTTGATAACACGCCTATGTTTTAAATAGGTATATTCATCAATGACTGACGATACGGGCCTTAATTAGCCTATCTTAATTAGGTAACACAACCGCAATCATTGTTTCATAATAGATATTGTAACTATTACCTAGGAGTATTTTATGCATGGTGTAATCTCATCATTTTGGATTTTGAAGAAACAGCTCTAGGTTTTTTTTTAAATATCTTATAGGCTTCCGTTTGCCCGCAATTCACCTGATCTTAAGTGATGATGTGGCCTAAGTTGGAACACGCTTGCCTAGGATGAACCGGTTCACTCCCGCCTTGAAGATACCCAGATTTTACTAATTAGGGAACAGAGAGGCGGGTAGCGAATACCACAGTCTGGCAGTTCGCACAAACAGCCAGAAAGACACACACAGCACAGGGTGTGGTTCGCACAGTTCGTGCGCAGGTGATTCTGCCTGTTGCTTTAATCTGCATAATAGTGCCTTGCTGTTCTCCCTCTACGACGCCCTAATCTGAAGTCTGCACCCCACAGCGTGTAGTTGCTTAGTTTATAAGTGTTTATGCCTTAATGGCACCATAAGAAGGTCCTATTAGGAAAACCTCGACGAGGAGCCTTTCCGAAAACCTAACCCTCTTTCTCCTGAAGTGGCGTTCGAAGAAGCCACCGATATATATGTACTACACGTTGGCCCATTAGTCTAGTTTAAAGGTTCCTCGTTCCTCCCTGTTCAATAGAGGAACATTCATACGTTCCTACGAAAGTGCTTCAAATCTACACCGAAATTTACAGTGGTGCCGATTCCATTGTTCACACAGTAAACTAAAATGCCCAATTTTAGTTCGGAATCGGCACTTGGTATCTCTTACTACCAGGCAGCTGAAAAGAATGGTGACAGATAAGAACTAAGTTATAATAGACATGTTAAATTGGTTTTTTCCTTGAACTTCACCGTGTTTTTAATCAATACGTTCTGCAGTGCTGTTCTGTTACAATCTCCCTCGGTGAACACCTAGGTGAAGTGAGCTGTCATCCGTCGCGAAGCTAGGGATTGACAAAGCAGACGGACGGATAACAGCTCACTTCACCTTGGTTTTCACCGAGGGAGATTGTAACAGAATAGAGATACAGTATGTCTATTCTGTTACAATCTCTGCCGGTGAACACCTAGGTGAAGTGAGCTGTCATCCGTCTCGATGCTAGGGATTGACAAAGCAGACGGACGGATGACTGCTGACTACACCTAGGTGTTCACCGAGGGATATTGTAACAGAATAGACATACTGGGGTTTGATTCTGTAAGACCTAATTCTAAATTTCGAATCTGAATCCGCTGTGAGTTTCTTGATTGACATTCTAAAAACTCGGTTGATAATTCGAATTTACACTAGCGCCACCCTTGCGAGCGTGTCAGCGAGTTGAACTAAATTGACAGGTAGATTTTGACAGATAAAGTATGAGATGACGTAAGAAGTTGCATTCTGTAAGGTAATTTCCCCGTCACTTCTGACGCTCACTTCGCACTCGAACCCGATTCAAAGTGTCAAATATATCAAGGTATTTTTGAACCTTATGCGAAGTGAGAGTGAATAGCGATGTGAGATGCGAGTTGTTGTTTGAATTTTACAGAATTCACCTACTGAAATGACATTGTAGATCAACTTAAATTGACAGTTCTTGTTTTATTGGAGAGAAAGAGATACAAATAAGTTTAGCGTGCCCAGCAGAATTGGCACCAGCATCTAAGATATTTACAAAGTTCTATTCAAAGGTGTCTTTGTTTTTATTCATTACTGTAAATTCGGAATCAGATTATCATTTTAAATCGATTTCTACGTCCTACCTGTAAAAATTGCAAGAGATATGCAATACTTCATGAACTTATCAATTATGAATGTTTCATCGAACATTGCGCTATGAATACGACATTTAGGGTAGAGCTAACCTGTGTACCTAGGAGTGGGAAAATCAGTAGGCTGATCCATACAAGATGTTGAGTTTTATTTTAATTTTTTGTTAAGTGTTTTGTCTCACTCCTGGGCAAATGCCTCCCTCTTTTTCGATCTTGAGCTTCATCCCACCAGTTTTGGAGGAATCCGTCCAGTTTGTCCCACCATCTTCTTCGTGGCCTGCCGCGACCCCGTCATACTGTCTCAGGGTACCAGTTCTGTGTCACCTGAGCCCACAGTTTGTCCTGCCTGACCAGTCTGCCCTGGCTCAGGAAGGATGCCCAACTGCATTGCCGGCAGTGTGAGGGTATGCATGGCTTTAGTGCTAAGAGCTCCATCCACCCATACATACAGCCTGCTGCCGTAGCGACCAGCCTTGACGCTGTGCCACTGTGACATCGAGACCACCACCCCATTGCAGACCAGTGACGTCACACCAGATACCCGATCAGCCCATCGATACTCCAAGCCAGCCTTATGAGTCACGCGTCTGCTATCCCTGTTTAGGAGCGCAGAATAGTTTTCGATCTCGATCCGTTAATTTAATACCTAGTTTACTCCGCTCCATTGCTCGTTGGCAAACCTTGAGTTATGCGAACATAAAACTAAATGTATGAATCAGCAGTGCAATTGTAGGTACTAGGAATCACCGACGAATTAGAATCCTATCTCATTTCCGATTTCACTTACTTAAAGGAACCGTATTTAGTATTCGCTAAAATAGTTAACTGCGTAAAAATAATTCGCTTAAGACGCTACCCCGACCAAAAGTGCGTTTTTCTTCGTTATTCAGGGCCTATTAACTCATTAATTAAGAGAAACAAACTACATCTAAAAGCATATTATTAATTTTCAATTTTCCTATCATCACATTCCACGTTCTTATTTTTTTTTATGTACCCTTATATACACCTAAATCTTCCTGTAAAAAAAGAACTAAAATAATTGAAAACATGTATCTTTTGCTAAAGTTGACGTGCTATTAATTTGAAGATTACACTAATATATAGGTAACTTAAAAATCTTTATAATTCACGTTTTATTTTATTTCAAAAGATTGTTTCTCTTTTTACATAACAAAAAAAAAAAATTGTGCGAATTTTGATTCTGCGGCAAAGAGGAAATGTATGATCAAGGTTATTTGGTCAGGGAAGCACCTTAAATGCTCATTCACGACCTTGCCGCTTTGAGCAGCAGCTAAGTGCGGGGCGGCGAGCGGTAAGATCAAATGTATAAAAATGTATAAAGCACGCCAGGAGTCACCGCTCAGTGAAAACGCGCGCGGTTTCCTCGTCGCTAGTACATTTGTTCCTGTCGCCCGCCGCGCCGCTCGCCGCTAAGACCGAAGTCGTGAACAGGAGGTCTAAAAAGGCCACAATAGGTGTTTCATAACATGATCATTGTTTCATTTCATAAATCACAAAATGGCCACATTAGACGATTAGATATATATGTTTTATTTTTAATTACTTCGCGCCATGACACGATACACGCTGATGTGACCGCCCATTTATCGGCTATCGTTACGAACATTGGGGCTGCGTGTGCGTTATCGCGCGGATGGCGGTACATCAAAGGGTTTTAGCGCGCTAACATATTGTTTAAAAATACCACTTTTGGTGAAACATCTGTAATTTGAAGCATTTGACAGATCGTAGCAGCTTCTGCTGAAAGTCGTAAAATGGTCGTTTTTTTAATGATTCATGAACGATTTAATATCATCTGCCAAAATGACGTATAGAAACCACAGTAACCTAGTAACTTCACAAAAAGTATTGGAAGTGCTTTCCTAACATTATGTACTAAAAAAAACACGTCAACACACAAACAATAGTTATACTAGATGACCCGGCAAACTTTGTTTTACCATATAAATAAAATAAAAAAATAGTCTTCGACCTATTCTCCAGGGCTAACAAATATACACAAAAATCTTCAAATATAAAGATATAAATCTTTTTTAATAGAGTGCAACGAAATCTCTGTAGCGATTTCCTAGATATCAATGTACAAACACATTTTAGACCATATGGACTAGCCGTCTACCCGCCAGTACACAGGCAATTATAGCTTCCCAGTTCAAGCAGGACTTGGTTGAGCAGGCTGAGCTGGCGGACCGGATCCACGACGTCGTTGGCAACCAGGTGGCATCAACATCAGCCATCACTTCTGCCGCATCGACGTCGAGCACCCCGGGTAACAGTGCGCATTCCGAGATCGCCGCCCTGATCGAGCAGGTGGAGAAGTTGGCGGAGAGGATGGATCGAATGTCTCGCTCTACTGACCGATCCCGTAGTCATACTCGCCAACGGTCCAACTCAAATAGATCGCAGTCAGACTACAGAAGGTTTCCCCAGTGCTGGTACCATCAAAATTTTGGAGACCGAGCTAGGAAATGCGTGAAGCCGTGCGACTACCGTGCATCGGGAAACGTACGGGACAATCTGTACGGCGACCGACGATTGTCCGAGCGCTGGTCGCTTATTTGTCACCGATAAAAGGTTGATGGTGCAGTTTTTGATCGACACCGGTAGCGACCTCTGTGTTTACGCCCGATCGGCAGTATCAAAGCGACTCGAAAAAAGTACCTACGTTCTGTGTGCGGCTAACGGAACACCGATTTGTACATATGGATTCATAAACGTAACTCTAAACTTAGGGTTGCGCCGCGACTTCGTTTGGAGATTTATTATTGCTGATGTAACAAGGGCTCTATCAGGCGTGGATTTTTTATCTTTTTTTAATTTGATTGTTGATTGCAGGAACCAACGCCTCATCGACAATCATACTACACTTTCCACCCCGGCGTTGCCTGTCCGTCGTTCTGACGACGTCTCTTCGGTAAAAGTAAGTCTCGGTGAGTCCGCATACATTAATTTACTACGGGAATTTCCCGGCATCGTCCGCCCACATGGTATACACCGCACTCCGAAACACAACACAGTACATCAAATCCGTACTACACCAGGACAACCAGTATCGTGCACACCACGCAGATTGGCCCCTGACAAATTAAAAATCGCCAAAGACGAATTTGAGGCAATGTTGCAGTGTGGCACTTGTCGCTTGTCCGAGTCACCGTGGTCCTCGCCTCTTCACCTAGCACCCAAAAAAGACGATGGTTGGCGACCCTGTGGCAATTATACGATATTAAACGCACGAACGATCCCTGACCAGTACCCATCCAACACATCCATGACTTCGCTCATAGCCTGTCTGGCTGTGTCGTGTTCTCATAAAAGCGTATAATCAGATTCATGTCCACCCAGAAGACTCTCGTAAAGAGAATTGCTCCCCACGGCAGTTCCGTCCCCTGGATCTAATAGCCCAGTTTACAACGGACGTCCGACATATTTCTGGAAATTTTATTATCCATATAGACTTGGTGGGACCTTTGCCATTGTGTCAAGGGTTCCGCTATTGCCTTACCGCTGTCGATCGCTTTACTCGTTGGCCTGAGGCAATACCATTAGCAGACATAACAGAAACAGAGACAGTGGCAAAGGCTTTACTTAGTGGCAGGATTGCTTGTTTCGGTTGCCCTTCGGATGTCGTTACCGATAGAGGTAGGCAATTCGAATCGGCACTCTTCAAATGCCTGTCCGCCATTACTACAACATCGCAGAACAACAGCGTACCACCCAGCCTGTAACGGACTGGTGGAAAGATTCCACCGTCAGCTCAAGGCTGCAATCACCTGCCACGCAAATGACAGTTGGGTGGAATCTTTACCACTAGTTCTGTTAGGCGTTCGCAGCGCTTACAAAGAAGACGCTCAGACTTCTGCCGCCGAATTAGTTTACGGTCAGCCAATGCGCCTTCCAGGCGAATTTTTTGACCCACAGACTGCGGAAACCGTTGACATGACAGACTACCTTTCAAGACTCCGGAGTATTATCTGGAATCTGCAGCCATCACTAGCATCCAGACACAACAGCAACTTCAAAACCTTCATTTACAAGCATTTATCCTCTTCAACTCACGTGTTCCTTAGGGACTGTACTGTTGGGGGTGGTCAAAAACCGGCATACTCCGGTCCTCATAAAATTATCCTAAGAGGTGACAAGGTGTTCAAAATAATTGTAAACGGTACACCGGTTACAGTATCGATGAACCACGTTAAGCCGGCCTTCATACTGCGTGAACCTGACAACACATCACACTTACCATATACCACAACCATGTACCACCACACACCACAGCAGTGGCGGCGTAGGGTAGATTGGCACCCCGGGCGGATGTGTATAGAGCACCCCTAGGTACTCAAAATAAAACACCAAATTATACTAAAAATGCATACGAGACCATATTTTACTAAAATACATAAACATATTATCAAAATTGAATTTCCTGTCTCTATTAATTGATAAAATCGAAAGATTGGTTAGTCGCGCTTGGCTGGCTCATTGTAGACCAAGTCAGTATGATTTTATTAATTTAAACTTTCAAAAGCTTGTTTCACATGAAGTATCTAACCAAATTGTTATAAAAAATTAAGACATAGCGCAAACCTTGAAACAGACTGAAAATAGCCCCCAATTTACATTCATCATCATTCATCATCACTTCAGTGTAGTTTAGGTCCACTGTTGGACATAAGCCTCCTCCAAGGCGCGCCAGTTTTCCCGGTCCTCTGCCTTCCGCATCCAGCCACCACCACCTTCTTCAGGTCATCGGCCCATTGGGCTGGAGGGCGTCCCACGTTGCGTCTACCGATTCGCGGTACTCTCTACTCTACTCTAGGACAAGTCTGCTCCATCAGTCGTCGCGCCACTTCAGCTTACTGATTCTGCGGTGTCGGTGTCGGTGACTTTAGTTCTCCTCCGGATGTCCTCGTTGGGAATTGTAGCTATCGCTTAGGCCTTAGAGAAGTTCCAAGCATTGCTCGGTTCATTGCCCGCTGAGCAACTCTGAACTTGTGAACTAGCCCCGCTATAAGTGTCCACGTCGTGTGGTGGCCGAGGACCAAGCTAATCACAGCTGCAAACAAACTCCAGCGTATGCAAAGACTAGCCTGCATGGCGACCACGGGCTGCATGAGGACCACTCCGACGGCAGCACTGGAGGCGATGTTAGGGCTCCCGCCGCTTCACTTATTCATCCAACAAGAGGCGACAACGGCTGCATTACGCTTGAAAACACTAAATCTCTGGAGCAAGACTAGCACTAGACACTCTGCGTTACTAGAGGAACTTAGTAAGGAGTTTCCTATAACTAAAGCTATTAACGACAGAATTCCTAAACAATTCTTATTTGACAAAAAATACAAAATCCAACTGCATGAGGATCGGCGGTGTGAGGGCCTTCGCCCGACAGAGCTGCGGATCTTCACAGATGGATCTAAAACAGGTACCGGCACGGGGGCCGGTGTTTTCTCGGAAGACCTCAACATACATATAGCAATGCCGCTGGGTGCTTACAACACGGTGTTCCAGGCCGAGTGCATGGGCATCTGCTTGGCGGCCTCAGCTATACTAAACAGGCAGGTAGTAGGACAACCAATTCGCATACTGTCGGATAGCATGGCTGTACTACAAGCTCTAAACAGCAACACGGTCAACTCCGGGCTGATACACGAATGCCATCAGAGACTGAACGAGGTGGGTATTCTTAATGATACAACCATTCAATGGATAAAAGGACACAGCGGTTCGCGCGGTAACGATGCAGCGGACGAGCTTGCCAGAAGGGGATCGAGCATGAGCGCGGTGGGTCCGGAACCCATAGTGCCTCTCCCCTTCGCGCACCTACGCACCATGGTAAGAAAACGTACCAAGGATCTACACCAAAGACTGTGGACCGAACATGGCGAGTGCAGGCAAGCCAAGGAGGCTCTTCCTGCAATTGAGGGCCGCTTCACGAGGCAAGCCCTCCGACTGTCCAAGCAACAGCTGCGCACGGTCACAGCCGCCATAACTGGTCATGGGTCTTTCAATAAACATCTTTTTGTCATAGGAGTCACAGACAGCCCTTTGTGCAGAGCCTGCATGGGGGCGGACGAGACAGCAGCCTATGTGCTTCTGAACTGCCCTGAGGTCGCTTCATACAGGGCAAAGTACTTCGGAAACCCAGGTAACCTGCGGGAGATCGCCAGCGACGTCCAGGCGCTGCTGGCCTTTCTTGGGGAGCTCGGGTGGATCGAATGACCTACTTCCCACCTGTACGCAAAATACGCGCTTAGTCGTGGAGTTGCGGACACCGGCCCGTCATACTACTACATACTACTAAGTGTCCACGTCTCGGCAGCATAAGTCATAACAGGCAGGACGCACTGGTCAAAGAATTTCGTCTTCAGACTCTGCGGTATAGGCGACGAGAAGACTCGACGAAGCTTACCAAATGCTGCCCACCCCAAATGCACCCTCCTATCGACTTCTCGAAGTTGGATCGTCTGTCCAAGGTAGACGTATTCCTGGACCACTTCGAGCAAGTGGCCATCAACGGCGATCAGCCTTGGCACGACGTGTTGATTGAACATAACCTTCGTTTTGTTCAAGTTCATGCTGAGGCCCCCTCGTCTTGACGATCTGCCATAATAACGATGTCGGCAAACCGGAGATATGTGATCTACTTACCGTTTATGTTAATGCCCCGCCCAGTCCAGTCCAATGTTTTGAAGACGTCCTCCAGCGCGTTGGTGAAAAGTTTCGGAGATATAACATCATCTTGTTTCATCTATCTGCGCAGCTGGATGGCTTTCGTCTTTTGGTTTTTTACTTGAACGGTCATTGTAGCCCCATCTGCTTTTAAAAGCTCAGTCGTAATGTCCGGAGCTTTGCTGTTTTTAAGCTGTTCCAGAGCCGCACTAATATCGCTTTGGTCAACGTCCGGGATATCCTCGTCAATTGGGCCCTTGGATCTTCGGTACCATGGGAAACAGGTCTCACCGCTTGAGATTTGTACAGCTGTCCATACAACTTTTGAACTTCCACCGAGATCTCTGGTTTAGAGGTGACTGTTCTGCCGTCATTTTGCATTGAATCTGAGAAACTCCAATGAACCGCTTCTTGGGCAGAAATGTTGGCGGTTTCCAAATGGCGCCTCAATTGTAAAATCTCCAACACGGTGTATTTTTTTAACAGAATTAGAACCATACCACGATTCCACGAAAATCTTCTTCTGGTGATGTTACCAACATTTTATACTGAATTACACTAAATGTTACCAGAATAAAATCCATTGCCCTGTAATGATGGTCTAGTTCTTCGTAAAATCTGTCGTGACATTTTAACATTGCTTTCTGCAACTCCTTTGGTAATGCAAGTTCAGCATCTCGGGCCATTTCTCCAGGCATATGCGTTCGAAATCTCCTCTTTCCTCTTTTTCCTTCAATCCGAATGTCTAAATCCTCTATAATATTGTTGCGTAGCAAATAGCCCTTTCCACTATTTGATTGCGTTGACTTCGAAGAACATTTTTAAGGGCGCGTATTCGATTTAGCGCAACTCAAAATCTAAACGATTGCTAGAACGGCGTTGTAGCATTTACACACACTAGTACAATACAATGGTCTGTTTGTGTGCATCAGAAAAAAAAATATGCACGAAATAAGCACGAATCATTGAAATTGATCGGCAAACGACAGCGCGCGATGTTTTACAGTGCTTTTTAAAATAATTGTCTAAAATAAATGAGCTCGTATAACGGACTGAAAAATATTCTGTATATTAAGCATAACATTTACTTTCATAAAATAAATATATCAGTTATGATTTTATTCAAATACTGGTGAAAAAAAATTGACAAAGTGATCCGATTTTCTACTTTTTCAATATTGTTTTTTTATACATAATTGTAATATTTTCGTAATTTTGGCTCTGTAGCTGTCTTTATGACTGTATATACTGTTGGAAAAACGCATAAAACAAAATATTTTGGCATATTGTAATGGTTGTATTCGTCCTGAAAGTTAATTCTGACGTCTATTTTTGTAAAACGATATGAAAGAACTGTCTTCGCTTTAATAAACCATAATTAAAAATTATACTTTTACTCTGTAGCTGTCTAAATCAAGATTTAATCTTTGTAAAACTGTAAATTGTCTTTAAATAATCTGCTCACATAGTTACGATATTGCTCTGGGCAAAACGCAAAGACATGAAGTTTTCGTCACGAATCGAATACGCGCTCTTAAGGGCTTTAATTTTTATCACACGCTTATCCAACGATAGCCCAGGTGTTTGTATATACTTTTCTGTCTGATTAACTTCTAGGATTTCACACCAAAAGGAAAGATAGCATAGAAAACTGAAGTCACAGAATTGATGCTGCTTCTCTTGTTTCGACGTTTTTTTGGGGTGTTAATAGTGATTTAAAAGCGTCGTGATGAGCACTCCATCTTGTCTCTGATAAATCATATAACGGACACCACTACATTTATATTTTCCACCGATGTGTGGATGATGAAAAGAACGTGTAAACTTTTTCTACAGTTCTGAAAAACATTAAACCTTGAAGTAACGCTCCCAAATGAGAACACTCGCTCTCAATAATTATATTCGAAAAAATATATGAAAATAATATGATATTAGTAAGGAAGTTGACAAGCGTAGGTAGTTATTTATTGATATGTCTTAATAGAGCGAGATTTTGTGTGCATGCTTTGGCTGTTCAAGTAAGTTTTCGTTGTCACCCCTTGGTGCTTGGCACCCGGGGCGGACCGCCCCCTCCGCCCCCCCCTTACGCCGCCACTGCACCACAGTCACCACTTAGCACTAACACTCATCACTTCACACCTAATGCGGATAACCGTAGCTTGCCTTCGACCGACGATGACGTCGTCAAAACGACGCGATCTGGGCGTTGCGTTAGATTTCCTGACTTTTATCGCCCTTGACGGTCTTTGAAGGGGGGTAATGTAGGGACTTCCTAGATATCAATGTACAAATCCATTTTATGATATATTTTATATGTATATAATTTGTTCATAGATATTCAGCGTAGCTATGACAACGAAAAAATATCAGGTCTGTCAAGATATAGAAAATTGAGATTGTGTAGCTATGCCGCGCTTAATCTTTATCGTGCCTTTTACTCTTTTTCCTTCTCTATTGTGAACGCAGCATTTCATTCAATTAAATATCATTGGTTATAAAATAAAATTTCATTCTTCCAAGTACTTTCCGTTTACTTTATTACATACTCTTATACGTTTCACATCTTGATCCATAATTCCATCATTTCGTAGCATAATTCCATGTTTCTCACTCTAGCCGTGATTTGTTTGTAGGAAAGAGCTTCCTCTAGATAAGCGTGTCCCAAAAAATCTCGTACAAACCCAAGTATTTCACAACAAAGCAAATACAAATTTAAAAGCGAATACCTACAACACGCTTCGTGCTGTACTGACACAGTAAAGATATCTATACAGTATTCTATCTTCATACAAACGGTCGGAACGTGAGTCGTACTTACACTTTTTAAGTTAGTAGGGAAATTAGTATACCGACAGTCTCGAATGCGCCTCAGTGGCGAATATATTGTGTTGTTTTTGGTTGCTTGAATTCGTCAATAGGGCACCCAGAGATAACATTTTTTAAATTACCTGGGAACTCCGAAAGACTATGTTCCTGAAACTTAATAGACTATAAAAAAAATTACTTCCAGACTATAAGTACCTACTTACTAGACTATTAAAAAAATGATATACCTACTATTATATTACCTACGTAATTTGCGCAGACCAGTAATTTGTTTCTTTTTTTTATAGGTAAGTAGGTATTTTGCTTTTTCTACCGAATAAAGTAGGTACCTACCTGGATTAATAAACAAATAAGTGGATAGGGTGAAAAAACGACCTAGGTAGGTCAGGCTGGGTAGGTAGGTGGTAGCGTAGGTACGCTCGCGTTAAAACGAACTGGTAAGTACCTACCTAGGTAGTTTCTTAAGCTAGGCTATCTATCTACCTACTTATGTACTAGCTAATTACATGTATTATTGAATTAAACAAAATATCATTATAAAATGATTATGAGAGTAAATTATAGGTACATACGCCAGCACATCAGGCCATGAAAAATTGACAAATTTCCCCAATTGAATATGAACCTTACGCTTTTGTAATAAAATTGAAAATCTATCAAAGAAATTTGACAGATTGTTGCTCCAGCTTGTGCTGGACTCTGTATCTACCTATTTAGTAAGATTTACATTACTATTTACTTTTTAAGTAAGATTTTGTAGTCGGTAGTTAGAGGTTTTGTCAGCTGTGTTTTGCATTTTGGTTAAGTAAGAAGTATGTGTTGAAGTTTGTAAGGATTGCAGAATAAAGGGAAATATTTTTTTTGAGACGCCTTGAATGGCTGCGACTGAGGCGCAAATATCTTTCAGTCTCAAAATAAGGGTGGTTTTTTTATTAAACTTCTAATTCAAAACATAACATGTGTTTTTATTGAACACTTCCCATTTCATTTACGTTTTTCATTTTTTTTTATTATATGAAGTTATTATATACCTGTATTTACAATCACAAAACTAAAAGGAAAATAAAAGACTACAAGTTTATAATCACAAAACTAGAAAGAAAATATAACACACACTAGGAAGAAATTAAAACACTGTGCGCGGGACAACCCTATCGCACGTTAAGGTACTGCGCGCATGTAGGTAATTATTTCAAGGACAGGGCCGAGTCACAATACTGTTAGATATCTTTACTGTGGTACTGACACGAGTCAATACAATCACGATTGTAGGTATTCGCTTTTGAAATTGTATTTGCTTTTTGGAAATATGTAACAATGGCCCAGTGGTATTACTGACATCGGTGAAGGATAACATCGTGAGGAAACTTGGATTTATAATTAATATAAGTCTGAAATCACCAATCCGCCTTGAGCGCACGTGGTGATCAATGCTCGTGCCTTCTCTGTATGAGAAGAGGCCTTTTCCCTGCAGTGGGACAATTATAGGCTCGTATTATTTATTTATAGCAATATTAGCTGACCCGACAGATGTTGTCCTGTCCCTATCTACCTACTTACCTGCCTATCTACCTACCCTACATACCCTACATACCCTATATACCCTACCTACCCTATATACCCTACCTACTCTACATACCCTAAATGCGCCAATCCTCCAAAAATTTAAGAAACTAATATAATTTCTCTCTATCTCTATTTTTTTTTGGTGAAGAAATTAATATGTCATCCATGTTTTTTTTTTGTTTTTGTTGATTTTTTTAACGTTTCTCGCAACTTTCTTAGTTTTTTCTATCATATTCTTCTCCTCTTTACAATAACAAACACAACAAAAAAGGAATTAGCGAAATTGGTCCAGCCGTTCACGCATGATGCCGTGACCAAGCGAAATAAGGATTCATTTTTATATACTTACAGTCTGTTAGGGTAGACAGCTGCATTCTTAAAACTAGTGGTTTGGTTTCATTTATAGATCGTAAAATCATGAAAATCAGCAACTTTTTTTTTTCATAAGAAAATCTACATTTTACCTGAAGAGCATGTCACCCTTTAGATACGTAAGTGCAAACTAGCTTACGTTATCACGGGAGGAGGTGCGTGGTCCAAGGGCTGCCTACGCGATGGATCGCGACTCTAGTTAAGGCACAATACATAATTACACATAACCTGTGATGCATCTTTTCCTTCATAGTTTTCCTGGCTTAGGACACGCAAAAATACCTACTACTTTAGGTACGGTTATGTGACGAATCTAAAAGTAAATTTGAATATAAATGAAACAACAAAGAAAATGAACAAAAAGAAAATGAACAAAAAGAAACTAAGCAAATGTGTCGTCTTGACGTATTTAAAAAGTTCACCACAATTTTATGTACAGTTCAATTAAAAATAATCGGCGGGTCGCTACCTAATATTGTTGTTTCCGAACCATCATTTCTTGCACCAGTTATATAAATATTTTAGTTTTACTTTATTTTAAGGCATTATTATTTGTTTGGGAATTTTTCTTTTTGTTGACTTTTGTAAACGTTATTTTAATAAATAAATTATTATTATTATTATTAATAAATAAAGAATCCACTGACAGCCGCTGGCAGCTGTCTTCTGTCAGTCGTTGCCATCGTGATATTTAGAAACATTTTCGGTTGAAGTACCAGCCAAAATCACTGAACGATCTCTTTGCTCGAACTTAGCCCTGCCGAACTTAGCCTAGCCGAACTTAGCCCTGCCGAACTTGAGCCCTGCCGAACTTGAGTCCTGCCGAACTTGAGTCCTGCCGAACTTGAGTCCTGCCGAACTTAACCCTGCCGAACTTAGCCCTGCCGAACTTGGGCCCTGCCGAACTTGAGCCCTGCCGAACTTAGCCCTGCCGAACTTGGGCCCTGCCGAACTTAGCCTTGCCAAACTTAGCCCTGCCGAACTTAGCTCTGCTGAACTTAGCCCTGACGAACTTAGCCCTGCCGAACTTAGGCCCTACGCGCGAGACCGGACACACTGGCACTACTACTGACACCGGAACCGACCCAAACACCTCCATACGATATCGGGTGATCCAAGCGAATCAGCAAAGAAAACCTGGCCACCCAAGCGCTCATGTTTGTGGCCAGCCAACGCAAGGTCGCATTCGCGCTGCTCCAGGAGCCATATGTGGGTGGGGTTAAAAGAATGCGAGACTACCAAGGAGCGAGAATATTCCAGTGCGCGGAACAGGAAAGTGGAACAGTGAAGGCGGCAATAGCCGTCTTCGACCACGACCTGGATGTAATTCAGCGTCCCAAGCACCCGCACCCGCACCTGGGAACTTGCAGTAGTCTCCTTCTACTTTGAACCAGACCAGCCCATAGAGCCATACCTGGAGCAGCTGAAGCAGATTCGCGAGGAAATAGGCCCCATGAAATTCATTGTGGGAGGCGATACAAACGCGAAGAGCACTTGGTGGGGTAATGCTGTAGTAGACGCCAGAGGTGACGCAATGTTCGGTACCCTCGATGAGATGAGCCTGCAGGTACTAAATGTCGGGGACACGCCAACCTTCGATACCATCAGAGGGAACCAGTGCTACACCAGCTTTGTTGACGTGACAGCCTGCTCAACGGACGAGCTGGACCTGGTGGACAACTGGCGAGTTGACGAAAGTATCACGAGCTCGCACCACAACGGTATTATTTTCGAAATTAACCTAAGAAAAACAACAACAACAGAACAACAACAACAACAACAACTAGAAAATACAAAACGAAAAACGCCAATTGGACCCAGTTTCATGAGAATGACACCGGCGTCACGTACTCTGGTGAAACCATATTGTTGAACATGTCAATTTTTGGTGGCAGTTAAAATGATTGAGCAATTGATTAAGCCTTACTTTTTCAAACACTTTCCTGAAAACTGGCAAAACTGAAACGGGTCTATAATTATTAGTGATTTAAAAAGTGGTATAACTTTGCTGTACTTCATAAAATCCGGGAAAACCCCTTGTTCTACACACAAATTAAAAATGAAAGCTAAATAGGGCGCCACTGTCTCAATAATTGATTTACAAACATTAGTAGACATCCCCCATAAATCTTCAGTACCCTTGATCTTGAGTTATTTAAAAGTCTTTATAACGACTGCAGGGTTTATATGTTTAAATTTAAATTCCGTGGGGCAGGCTGGAACATTCGAGCATAGTAAATTAAAAGCAAGTGAAGGCGATGAATCTAAAGTTTCAGTAGTTTTAATAGGAACATTGGTAAAGAATGTTGCAAATTCCTGCGCAACTTCTATATTAGTACTTATGAGACCACTGGAAGTCTCCAGAGTGTAATCAGTATTATGTCTTTTGTTCCTATTTGTTTAATTGAAATAAATGTTTTGACTTTGACTGGAAAATGGTTCCAACATAGTTGTATAAAGGCTAGGATTTTGACAAAAAATACAACCGCCTTTAAAAGAAAAAATAACTTTAAATTCCGCACACAAAACAACAAACAAATCCATAGCCGCCGACTTGCGAATTTAAAGTTTTATTTTACTTTTTCAAGGCCTACGGGCTTAAGGTCATTTTTGTCAAAAATATTTTTTCTCCTAAATAACTAAATTTTATGTGTAGAGCATATCAGTTCAGAAAGTATATAAAAACTACGCAAAAAAAATATACTGTTTATTTCATGATCCAAAGGATCAAAATAAGTTAGTCGTTCTTAAAATCCACACTGCGGTCACGCGCGCATGTGTGTGCCGTGCGGTTGCACCACGGTTGCACACAGATACACCAGGAGCTAGTCTATGCCTACATCATGGGCGGCCCGTTTACCGAGAACGCTCTTAAGAGCTGTTAATTGAATTATGTGGAATGATAGTTCACCTAAAGCTCCATAAATGGAGGGAGATTTTTTTCAGAATAGCTGTTTTTTAATAGCGCTTTGAAACATTCACAAGAACGGTAAAGTCATTAAAATTAAAGTATATATCGATGGGCTCAGCTGCATTACCATAAGTCTGGCTTTGTGATGATAATTGCTCCTCAGCCCCTTAGCCACCCAGCCCCACTTTAATGGTAATGAGAGTTCTACGAGCCCCCTGTAATTACAATACTGTCTGAAGTCATTACGCTTTGTCTTTCGATTGAAGTAGTGGTTTATCCTCGATTTCACTAGTACTAGGTACAATCTAAATGTAATGCCCAACTGTGGGTGGGCGTACTGCAGTGCAATTCTGTAAGAAATCACTTGTGGTTCAAATCTAGGTTTGTATGAAGCCAAAAATAACCTTTCTGGAGAATCAAATTCAGTAACCACGTCTGAAAATCAGCTTTTTTGCACAGTTTTATCTGAACTTTGGCCGTTCATAATGCACTCATACATAGAAAAATTAAAAAAAAAACGGCATCATAGAACCTTGCACATATAATGGAGATTCTAAATTACAAACATTATTACCAAAAACTTGTAAGGCTTTTTCAAAAACACGTATTCCCTGGATCAAGTTTTTGAAATCTCCGCGCGCCAATTTTCCTGTGATGTTTTGGCGTTCTCACTCACTCGTTTGTTTTCGAGCTTTGCGTTGGTTGAAACAAAAAATTTTTCAATGACGCTCGTATCAAAGTTCGACCGATGGGGATGGGCGTTCTTAAGGGGGCTATTAAACGACTTTTACAGATTTTAAACTGACAATCACGTCAAAACGTGCAGTGTAAATGATTTGAAAAAAATATATGTTAAACTAGAACATTCTCTTAATCATTTAGTGTGTGAACATTTTTATTATATTCATATTAAATAGTTTAATTAAATCGTGAAGTTGTGTCTGACGCGGACAAAACATGACAATCACACAAAATCTACCAGGTATAATTAAACGAAACTGACACCATCTTACAGACAATTTTATTATCTATCTTTTAGTTTTGGACGCAGAGAATCGTATGCGCTGCGTCCAAAATTCTCCAAGTTTAGTCGAAAAAATTAAATAACAGTAGTATCTTTTAACTTAAAAAAAAGGCATATACTAAAAGATAGATAATAAAATTGTCTGCGTGTAATAGACGATGCACAGTAGTGCTATTCCGTTACAATCTCCCTCGGTGAACACCTAGGTGAAGTGAGCTGTCATCCGTCCCGTTGCTATGGATTGACAGACCAGGTGGACAGATGACAACTCACTTCACGTGTGTTTACCGAGCGAGATTGTAACAGAATAGGCGTACTGTTAGACGATTTTAATTTTACCGAATTATCACGCTCTTTTTAAAGAAACCAGTGTAGCGACATCTACCGCACACGCAGCGGAAGAAGAGTACGCTTCCCAGACTTCTATCGACCGTAGTCACGGTCTCGCCGGAGGGCTACTGTAGAGGCGTCGCCGCCACACAACGCGACTATTTCCTTCTTCGATTGACTACTTGTTAATATTTCATATTGTTTATGTTTCTTTTATTTTTTTAAGTTAAGGACTTCACAGTCCGCCTCTTGACAAGCGTGTTACATGTAAAAATCTGTTTAAATCTAATATATGTCGGATCGGTCAGGATTTAGTCCGTTAGATTCAGTCATCATGTGGGCAGAATATGGGTTTCGAGAAATGAAAACACACTGGGTATAGGGTACAATACACGCCATTTATTCAAAACACAATTTAACACACACTAAATTTAAATAAACTCAGACACTATAATTAGCATAGACATAGTTAACATCACTTCAACAACGAATCGAAAGTGCAGTTTCGGGACGTATTAGCTCCGTTGCGATCAGACACTGGATTCTGAATGTCTTCCTCGCTGTGGGCTGAAAACATCACGACTCTGTAGAAGCGCGCCAAAACGGTGGTGGTTGATCACGTGTTCTCGATAATGGCACGCTTGCGATTCGTCGTTTCACGTTCATACTATTGACCAGATACCACATATAATATTACTTACAATTCACTTTTACACTTTTATTTGGTGGACGTAATACCGTACACCAGTCTATTCTGGTATCCATATCAGTGAAGTAGAGCAAACTGTCCAATCAGTCTAAATTCCTAGCATCCGAGAGATGATAGTTCACCTGAAATTATCGAGAGACATTTGTCAGGATACACCGGCTGTACAGACAAGTTAACCTGGTAATACTAGTTAACCCCAAAGATCACAAGAATCACGGGCCACGGTCGTGAAGTCGTAAAATCGCTCGTTTACATGACAAAGTCTCGTTGAGTGCTGTTAGGACATGATTATCTGAGCCCGGATGCGGTACTACGGTAACTCATCTCATTCCAATCTCGCAGTTGCGAACAAAAGCAGTTTCTGTAAATTTACGACTAGCAACGAAAGGACGTAAATGCTTGTACTTTATAACATCATCTGCCAAGCATCATTTCCCAGCCTTTTCCCAACTACGTTGGGGTCGGCTTCCAGTCTAACCAGATGCAGCTGAATACCAGTGTTTTACAGAGCGACTGCCTATCGGACCTCCACAATCCAGTTACCGGATAACACGATACCCCTTGGTAAGACTGGTTGTCAGACTTTCTGGCTTCTGACTACCCATAACGCTTGTACTTTATTACATAATGTCAAAATTAAATGTTAGACAAACTTCAGTTACTAACAACAAACTCAATCTTTAGAAAGTGAAGAATTAGGAAGAAAAAAAAGCAGCTACCCTTGTCTTACCGAAGGTGCGAGTTATACAGGCTACGTTAGGTAGTTAAATAGTGTTCGTTACACACAGCAGTTAAAAGGTTAACGATAAAAAAGACATTTTCGTGAATCTAATGATGATTGGCGGTACGAACCACATCAAAACGCGTCAAGTAGTTTCGAAGTATTAGTTATAAAATTAGAATAGGTTTTCTTTTTCATGTTTTTCGGAGAAAACCAAGTTCAAAGCAGCATACGTAGTTCGTTTTGTTTAACTGTAAAATAGCATGACTTAATTAAGTTAATGAATTATAATCTTCCCCCCCCCCCCAGGTGTCAGGTGCCTCCTGACACCTGATTAAACAATAAATCATAGTTCACTATTTATTTAAATTTTACAAATGATCATTTGAGATTGGACCCAAAAACAGGTGAAGGGATAACCCAGATGCGCACCGTGAGGGTTAGTTCGAGGTGGCGCAAGGAAAGGATACCTGTGGGCTAATTCAAGTAACTAAAGAAGTGCTGTTGCAGTGCAGCTGCAGTTAAGTTTCGATCAAAACAACGCTTTTCGTATTCTCTACCGCTGTACCGCTAGACACGCTCCGCGCTCGCGTCAAGTTCGCGTCACGCGAGCGCAATAACGGCACTCTACTGTTGCGCGTCTTTGGTGAGTGCTTCGGAACGCAACATGATCGGTATTCTACTATTCGTTTGACGTCTCAAAATTACAGTTAAACAGCACTAAAATCTGTACTGGGGTATTATTTTAAAATTATAAAAACGTCATATTCATTGAAATGTAATCGATTCTATTAAATTATTTAGTGAGTAATATTTTTTCTCTCATGTGTCTACACCTTAAATAAGTTTGGTATAGTTTGGTTGTCGTACAGTTGACGTGCAGTTTACGCGTAACTTACGCGCAGTTCAATGATTACAATAATACCGTTTATCACTCAAATTTGAACTTAACTGCAACTGCACTGCAACTTCATCGGAGCATCATAAAATTACGTGAATTAGCCCTCTGGTAGACTCAGGGGAGGCATTCGATCGAGAAGCGATCGAGTTAGTTAGAACAATGGTTACGCCACGAACGGGGGTAATGATGCGTTGGAGTTTATGTTGAACTGTGCTTAATGTGCCAGCTACAGCGCGCGTTTGATGGCCGTCCCCATCGGCATGACTCACTTCCTTGGGGTAAACAGAACTCTTACCTTTAGAGTACCTACTGAGAGCTTCGCACGATCGCACCGAGAATAATAATATTTAGTGTGTTTGTCGTACACTAAATAGGATAGTAAGTAAGTAATTCCAATTCGAATCGGAAACACAAAAAAAAATGCTAATCCATGTAGGGTTGCCACCTTTTTTTGAAGCAAATAAAGTATTATTTACGGAGCAAGGTTTATCGATGCGATCCATTCTACAATCAAAAGACTTTACTACAATAACAAAAATAATTTCGTGAGTCAACACCACACAACCAAAGTTGACTCACGAAATTTTATTTTGTAGAAAAGTTATATTATATTATTATGTTTCCACTGACTTCCGAAAAACTATTTTTTACTTTTTAGTTTTTGAACGCGTACTCTTCTTATAAAAAAAAGTATTTTTATCGCTTTTTAGAAAGAAGAGGTTCTCACTCAACCTCTTCTTTTTTTTGAAGTTAGTTAATAAAACCGTTAACTTTATTGTTTCTTTTATTGAATAAAACCTTCGAAAAGTCCAAATAGGTAAAATAAAGTATTTTCACGTACTTTATTCCGCTCATAAAGTATAAAGTACATTTACCCGAAATAACGTACAATACTTTATTATAAAGTACGGGTGGCAACCCTAAATCCATGGTACATTATGTCGAGAAATGTATGGATCAGCTCTTTTTTTTCGATATGTCTCGTTCATAATGATGAATACAATGATCTCTTTTAAGGTTCAGTATAAACAAAGGCTAACCTCGACAACCTTAAGAGCTAGAGTAGTACTAAAGGCTCTACTCGTTAACTCTACTTATACGGGTGTAAAACACATCACAATACCTAACCTCGTTACACACTGTTATTTGTGTTTTTAACCGACTTGAAAAGAAGGGAGTAGGTTCTCAATTTGGTAAGTACAGTCAGCAAAAGAGATAGGTATGCAGGTCATCAGAAAAGGTTGAATTTTACTGAAAAACCGATGGACATTTTCGAATGTAATTTAATTAAATCATTGAAAGGTTTAATCTCTACTAGCAACCCGACCCGGCTTCGCATGGGCCTAAAGCCTTCCCCGATAAATGGACTATCCAACACAAAAAGAATTTTTGAATTCGATCCAGTAGATCCTGAGATTAACGCGTTCAACCAAACAAACAAACAAACAAACTCTTCAGCTTTATAATATTATATAGTATAGTATAATAGTTTAAAGTATAGATTAAATTAAATTTATTTTATTCAATAACATTCATCGGTTTCTAAGTAAACTTTAACTATATCTGACGATCTGGCAATACCTATCTTCTTTGAAACCGATGAATGATTTCGAATTAAATTTTATTAAATCATTGAAATGTTTATTCTCTATTAAATTTATTTTATTTCACCCATCGGTTTTTATGTAAACTTTAACTATATCTGACGACCCTGCATACCTATCTCCTTTGCTGACTGTACATACCTTTTTTATGTTTGGCCACGCAGATTTTTGAATTGGAATCCAAGTAGGTATTTGCAACGAAACAGTTTGCTCGTATCGATATCAATAATAGTAATTAGTATATTCCTATCATCTTCAGCATACGTTAATTTTTAACATGATATTAAGAAGAACTTATCTGTAGTACGCAATTGCAACCGCTCTAGTAAATATTATTTGCCACTGCAAATCTACCGCAAACCATTCCATTCTAAACAGTCAATTCCTCATTATTAATGTAATTGCCGTTTATGTATTAACTAGACTGAATACACCCAATCAGTCACCCGGTAAGGTTGTGGTAACCAATCAGACGATGCGATTGTGCTATGTAACCAATATTACTTGAATGTAGCACAATTAAGAGTTGCTTAATGCTTAAAGGCTAATTTTTAGCTGTCGGAAAACTATTACAAACTAGCTTTCCGCCCTGGCTTCGCACGGGTGCAATCTACTAAACGTCACATTTTTTTTTTATTGAGATTATCATATTATAAATGTATACAAGAGAGAATATATTTTTGTAACTATACCCTGTTCACAATAAGATAAGACATAAACCTTTTTTACAGTCCTTTCAACCGATTTTGACTTCTATTCCGTAGGCTTAAGGATGACATTAGAGGCAAAAAAGTGGTTATAATAACAACTGTTTACTGCAGTTGCCATTTGTCATGCTACCAACGCAATCTAAGTCAAAGTCGGTTGAACGGACTGTAAAAAAGGTTTTTGTAAATGTCTTATCTTATTGTGAACAAGGTATAGATGTCTCGGAATGTATCCCACACTACTTTATCGCACATAAAGACATTTTGATGCGTTATAATTGCATAAAAGGTTTTAACAATTTACGAAAATTTTGCGTGCACACAGGTCTAACTCGTGGACACAACTGAAATGCTCACAAAGTGCAGCAGGAGCCTAATATAGGCGACAGAATACTAATAATTTTCGAGCGTCGGGGCACTGTATGCGAGTCAAGTGGTTTTATAGTCTTTGATCATACCTTAGATTTTCATATTATAGTTCTGTTCTGTCTTCTGCTTGATTTGGAGGGAAGTGGAAAATATGTTTTTCTTACTCCTGCGCTGTTCTTTTCAGATTCATTTCGTTGCGGGATCCAAGACAGTTGTAATGTTTCTCCGGGACTCGTCGAGCTTCAGTGTCTCGACGCTTTTCTAGTGGTCGCCACTGTTGATTCTGACTTTCAAGAGTTGCAGTGGTTTGGGAGTAGTGTGGCGGGCATTATAAATGTATGTTAAAAATAGCTAGAGAAGCCAAAAAACCAAATACAAATTCAAAAGCGAATACCTACAACGCGCTTCGTGATTTACTGATACAATTCAGTATAACACGAAACGCTGTATCGTTAATAAAAAAACAAATAAAAATACAAATACAAATTCAAAAGCGAATACAATCTTGAGATTGTAGGTATTCGCTTTTGAATTTGTATTTGCTTTTTTGGCTTCACTCTGAGTGTTCCACGCGGTCTATCTGCCTTTTGTTTCATAATCTGAGCTACCATCCCTATTTCCTTTCCAGTGTTGTACACTACTAAATATCTGTCTACTTATTTGTAAAAGATAATTTGTATGTTCTGTTAAAGTCTTATTATGGTCTTATTATATACTAGCACTTAGCCCTCGATTTTGTCCGCGTGTTTTTCTCAAGGATCCCTTAACGTTCGATATCGGAAGATTAGTTACGGAGATTATCCCCTACATACAAACTAACAAACAAAATTTTACCTCTTTCTAATATTAGTATGGGTTAGTGACTACTACGGGTTTCAACACAAGTATAACGTCATGTTATATAATCTAAATATAAACAAAAATCCTTGGTATAATCCTGGGACTGAAAGCCATTATTTTTATAAAAGTAGGTATAATTATGTAATACGGAATACAGCATCTCTTTATGCCGGCAATAATGAGGAAAACGTCGGATTTATACATTAAATTGAATAATTTGTGTCTGACGGGTTTAAGTAAATGAGATCGGGCTAAGCTCATCCCATTTAGGAAAAATAAAGGGCTTTGCATGATAGCCTAGTGAAAATATTTGAAGTCGAGTATTGGATAAAAATAGGGAAGGTGAATCTAATTTATCAATAGGTAGGTATAATGTAGGTTTTATGGGCACAAAGAAGTTGTTTATATGGTAAACAGTTCAAAAATATGGTCGAAGATTCCAAAGCTGGCACCTGAACTTTTAAGGACAGATAGAGGGAAGATATGCGTGCTTACTAGCTTGAATGCTGGGCCCTTTTCAACCGACTTTAAAAAGAAAGAGGTTCTTAATTCGACTGTTTTTTTTTTTTGTAAATTTGTTACGCGATTTCTCCGGCAAATGAAAAGCGATTTTGATTTTTTTTTTTATGGATAGGGTGGTGCTTCACGGTGGTCCCATATAAATGTTATCGAAATTGATTCAGCACTTTTTTAAAAAAAACGGCAGAAAGCAAAAAAATATACATTAATCATGATGTTATAAGTTTCTTCAACCCTGTACATTCAATCTCTGTTTTGACTGTGTTGCCGTTTCTTAATGGATTTGAATGATAAGGAGGTACCTATTAAAAAGCGAAAAATGAAAAGCTTTTTTACAAAAAGACGGTGGCTTTGTTCTGTTTGTTGTTTTGTATTGCCACAGACTTCCAAAACTAAAGTCATGTGTGTAATGTGTGTTCTGTGCTAAAGTTATTTATCACTTTTTAGATTTTGAAGGCGGTGTCTTTTTTGTAAAAAACGTTTTTTTCAGGTTGTTGTTGGGTGTTGAACGTAAGGTACCTTTAACACATACTTGAGTATGTGTTAAAGGTACCTTACGTTCAAGTGCTTTTGTTCGTGATTTCGTTTGCGTGAATTATTTTACGATTCCCAATTATGTATGTATAGTAAAGATGTGTGTGACTAGTCGCCGATTACTCGGTAATGCCGACTATTCGGTCCCTTAATCGTAGTCGGCGACTATTCGGCAAAGGGCGTCAACTATCCGGCTTCTTATTTTGTATGTATTTTTCAATAAAATGTATGTAGGGGAAATTACATTAAATACATAACAACCTTGTTTTTTAATATTTTATTTAAAAATCTGTTTTACTACACTTGAAATGTAATGTAAGCCACCTTTCTTTTGATAATCAGTTTCTAAAATTATATTCTCCTCTATAAGAACTACTTCTTTGTATCTCTTATTTTTTTTTTTGTTTTTTTTATTTGGGACAAGCCCGCCACACTATTCCCTAACCACTGTAACTCCTGTAAGCCAGAATCAACAGTGGCGACCACCAGAAAAGCGCCAGAGCAATGAAGCTCGACGAGTCCCAGAGAAACGATTCAACTGTCTTGGATCCCGCAACGAAATTAATCAGAAAAGAACAGCGGAGGAGTAAGAAAAACATATTTTCCACTTCCCTCCAAATCAAGCAGGAGACAGAACAGAACTAGGCCAATAGGCACAGAGGGACGTTTACAACTGGGAGAAACCCACCCGCTGAGCACCACGGATTATAATTGACATAATTAATGGGCCCTAAAAAGTGAGCTGTTACATTAAATATGATTCCAATAATAGGTATGGCAAAATCGCTTGAACGCACGGAAATTAGTTCTAGTTTCCACAAGGTCCCCATAATAAACTGCTTCGGATGTAGCCTGTACACTATCCAACATAACATTGCGTTATTTCTGCCAATGAATACACTCCCATAAGATATGATTTGCAGATTGTTCGTATTCACAGTCAGATGTAGAACATTGACACAAAGGCGAAGCAACAAGCTTGAAAGAAAATAATTTACTTTTAAAGTTGCCATGATGTATCTCTTATAAAAATCCGACACGCTCGCAGGCGGTGGTTGCGACTTGCGCGCGAATCAGCTGTAAACGAAGCGTCACGGACGTGACAGCTTGGTCGATTAGTCCGCCTCTTTACAACCGACTAATCGGCTAGTCGGCTAGTCGGCCAGTCATTATCGGCACATCTCTAATGAATAGTAATATCATGGCATATATAGCACTCAGAGATAATGTAGCTTCCTAATTTTTTTTTTGGATTCTGCTTTTTGGCAATCTGTTTAGAAAATAATAAGCCACCCTTTTGTTAATTTTCTCATCTGTTAATGTTTTTCTAATAGTGAACGATTTTTCAGAATCGGATTGTAGTTCCGAAGATTAGCAAGTTAAAAAAAAATACACAAACAAACTTTTCAGCTATGTAATATATTAGGTAGGTACTAGCTTTTCCCCGACACTTCGATTTTTCTTACGAATATCTAACCTCTTGAAATATTTCTCCAGATATTTCGAAGATATCTTGTGGTTTATTAATCTAGGTTTTCAATGTAATAAAAATAACATTTTTGGTCTGAAAATCAGTTTTTTTTGTACCAATTTTATCTGAATTTTGGCCATACGTATAAAAATATAAGTAATATAAAATGTTTTAGTACATTATGAATGTACTAAAACATTTTATATTATATTTTATTGTTTGTGTTTTTCTTGGAACAAGTTTTGTGAATTTTCGTGATGTTGACGATTTGAAGAAGGTGGCTGGCAGCGGATTGATGCGTGTTGCCCAAGACCGGGTTGGTTGGCGATCTCTGGGAGAAGCCTACGTTCAGCAGTGGACAGCAATAGGCTGATATAATGATGATGATCGCGTTGTCACTCGTTTGTTTTGGAACATTGTGTTGGATGAAACAAAAAATATTCTTTCATGCTCGCGTTGGCAATAGACGGACCGGGTGGGTCTTAAGGTTTTAGCATTAAAAATTAATCATCTAGTTTAATTTAATCATTTATCACTCCTTAACTTATAACATAGGTATATTACAGTAAATGGTGGCCCTTAATTAGCCCAGGATTACCGATGATACTCGAACATCATTCAAAGCAATGATCGACTGCGTAGACTAGTCGGCCTTTTTGCAACCGACTAGTCGGCCAGTCGGCCAGTCGGGATAACTCATAGTCGGCCCACCTGTATCAAAGGAAATCTACGGCTTAGTGCGGTGTTAAAAGCTGTATTCCATTTTATATTAACTCATAATTATTATATCTCACAGTTCTGTCACGGCACTCGTGTAGATCGCTCGTGCTCGACTATCGATAACGGTACAGACGTATACCTTTATTACAATTATTATATCGCGACGAGCTCATAGGAGATGCAGGACTATACATAATAATGGCCACAGATAAATGTGATCAAGAAAATATTAACTTGGATCATATTGATATGGGAGAGGGAAACCAGGTAGAAGAATGGATATCACAAATAGAGGAGAGGGGAGACAATAAAAGTGAGTCAGATTGCGGTGAAATTCAAATTATGGAAGAAGATGTAGTAGATAATCAGAGACAAACAAAACGAGAAAGAGAGGAGGATGAACAAAGTTGGACCAAAGTTGAGAATAAGAGAGGAAAGAAACAGAAACAAATTAAAAAAGAAGTTATCATTTGGAGCAAAGAAAAACTACCCAAGCAGTTTGCTATCGCAAAATTATTTCACAAGATGGGTTTAACGGATATTAACCACATTAAGTACATTAACCCATATAAGTTAAAATTAGAGGTATCGACTGAGGAATGTGCGGGAAAGCTGTTGGACTGTCAGGAGTTGCTAGCCAAAGAGTGGAAAGTCTATAGTGCAATGGATGTCAATATTTCGTACGGTATAATACGTGAAGTGGATCTCGAGTTGACTGATATGGAGGCACTAGAAGCGATCAAGTGTCCGAATGATATCGAGATCGTATCCTTAAAAAGACTACAACGACGTGATGACAAAGGCGGCTGGGAGCCTAGTGAGGTATCCAAGGTGAGCTTTAGGGGCTCATACCTACCAGCTTTTATTTATATAGGCTGTCTACGAGCCAAGGTCGAACCTTTTATTTTTCCCGTAACGCAGTGCTCAAAATGTTGGAAATTTGGTCACGTCAAAACAAGATGCACGCATAAAAATAATATATGTCCTAAGTGCACAGAAGAACACATTAACTGTGAAGTTACAATCTTTAAATGTGTAAACTGCCGGGGTGATCACATGGCATTGAATAGAAGTTGTCCAGTGTTTGTTCGTGAGAAGCGCGTAAGGGAGATAATGGCTGAATATAATTGTACGTATCACGTAGCTTGCAATATGTATGTTAGCCCCCAGTCGCCAAGTGGTTTACAAACAGTGAGACAATCGGAAAAACCAAAGATCGATACCAACAGCTTTAGTGGTTTATTATTAGAAGAATCAGAAAACACTCATAAATATTATTCACCGAGCCAATCACAATTTCCACCGTTGTTTAAGCAGAATCGACCGAAATCACCGCAAAAAAGTAATAAAACTAAACAATCGCATAATATAGAAGAAGCGGCGGCGTGGTGGGGACGTCAGGAGTCACCGGACCGCATTCCAACGCAACCAGCTGCTACTGATAACGATGATCGCGACGACGTAAACAATAAACGGCAGGTACATTTCGATGAGTTAATTACCCGATTGAAAAATATTATTTATATGCGAAACCTTAGTTTACAAGAAATGTTGAGAGATGGTATTAAGTGTTGTATTGAATGGTTAGTACTGGTTGTGGTAGATCATATGTCTGAGTGGCCTATTTTGAACAAGTGTTTAGGGTTTTTTTTCAGACTCAATAAATAATGGACCCGAAAAATAAAATTGTTAAATTAAAGTTATTGCAATGGAACGCACAAAGTTTAAGACCTAAAATTAAAGCGTTAGAGAATTTTTTATTAAATAGTAAAATACACATATGTATTATATCTGAGACCTGGCTTGAACCAGACAGTCAGTTGAAAATTGGTAGTTATGATATTTTTAGACAAGACCGAGACGATTCTTATGGCGGGATTTCAATTGTAGTACATAATTCCATTCAAGCACAGATTAGCAATTTTTGTTTACGTAATCGACACATTCAAGTACTCCACATTTAAATATTTAACTGCAGTTTTTTAGAAAATATTGTAGCAGTGTATTGTCCTCCTAATATTCACACTTCAGATGACGATTGGAAAATGTTATTCACTAGATGGTCAAATAAAACTTTGATAGGAGGAGATTTCAACGGTCATCATACAAATTGGTCATATAAAAGCGATCACAGGGGTTTACAAATCCACAATGCAGCTGATGATTGGCAATATGTTTCTCTCAATACTGGAGGCCCTACTTGACTTAAGTTAGTATTGAATCAGTTACAAAAAAGTTCACCTGATATCACGTTTGCGTCATCAGATATTGCACTGCGGTTCCAGTGGGATGTTTTGAATGAAAATCTAGGTAGTGATCACTTAATGGTTTTAGTTTCTACAGAAATAGTTTGTCATAATTTAATTAAATTGAAACGTAATTTTAAAAAGGCAGATTGGCAGAAATATAAAGAAGTAATCTCAAGTAAAATTAATAATATTAGTTTAACAGGTGATACCCAACAAATGTATAATGATATTATAGATTTAATTAATTGTGCGGCTCAAGCATCAATCCCAGCCATTCGGATTTGTGAAAACCCCGCTACTCAGTTTATTCCGAGATCTTATTGGTCTCCCCAGCTGTCTAAGGCGGTCGCGGAACGCAGATTAGCATTAGCACAGGTGAGGAAAAACCCTATTCCCACAAATTGTATTATTCTTAAACAGAAGATTGCTACAGCACAAAGACTAATACGTAAAGCTAATGCAGAATCGTTTCGTCAGTTCTGTGACAGTATTAGTGAGATGGTGTCTAGTAGTGAGTTGTGGAACAAAATGCGGTGGCTCAAGGGATATCGGATAAAGGATATAGGTACTAATAGAATCTGCTTGGATGCAGAGAGGGCTAGTGAATTCCTAAGACAATTAACGCCAGACTGCGTCCTGGCACCACCTCCTGTCTTTAACTCAAGTAATTTGCAAATAGAGACACAGGTTTCGGAACAGGAGCTCTCTAATATACTGAAGATGAAGGATACCGCTCCAGGAGAGGACGATATTTCTTATTCGATGATCTATAATTTTCCTAGCAAACAGTTATTATCTCATTTATTTAACAAATGTTTGTCTACAGGTGAGGTTCCAAGACAGTGGAGAAACGTTAGAGTAGTCCCTGTACCGAAACCTGGTCGAAATCTAAGCGACATAACATCTCTGAGACCAATCTCACTCATATCTTGCCTTTGCAAAACTTTACACAATATTATAGCTAGACGTCTTGAATGGTTTTATGAAAGTAAAGGACTCTTTTCCAAAAACACAGTGGGATTTAGAAGATCTCAATCCTGCCTGGACAATCTTGTACGACTAGTATCACAAGTGCAAATAGGGTTCACAACTAATCAAAAGACATTAGGATGCTTTATAGATGTGGACAACGCATATAATAATGTCGATATCTGCAAAGTTGTATCTAAGCTGGATCAAATGGGGGTGGGGTCTTCTATATGCAGATATATATGGGAATACTTAAGGGAGAGACATTTAGTGGTATCTCAAGTAGGAAACAAAGTTTCGGTCACAAGGTGGACAAGTAAGGGGTTGGCTCAAGGAGACCCTATGTCCCCAATTTTATTTAACATAGTTACTAGTGATATTTGTAAACAGATTATGACTGTGTTTGTATCCCAGTACGCTGACGATTTCGTCCTCTGTGTTTCTGGACAAGACATTTCATTTATGACTGCAACTCTCCAAGAAGCCATAGACAGCTTGTCAAATTTGTTAAGTGGACTGGGTCTTGAACTATCTCCTACGAAAAGTAAGATATGTTTATTTTCTAGAGGTAGAACGCAACAACATACAAAGGACATGTTTCATACTGGGCCCAGTCTATGTACACCACTTCAAAAAAAAGAGAAAAATCCGTAGAATCCGGGAAAAATACAGATAATTCATTTAAATGTATACTGTTATGGTAGTAAATTGATAATTTAACAATCATTTCTATGGATTTTCAACATGGCGTCACTCAGATTTAGCTACTCTATAAACCATAGATCGACCATTGATCATAGAAAGAGAACTGTCAGCTGTCAGTGTCACAACAGTCTCACTTCAGTCACTTTCGTTTCGTTTTGTTTCTAGTTTCTAGAGTACTTTATAACAACCTCCCTTTCGTTTTTTTGGATTTAATACCGTTTCTTTCCCATCTGTTTACTTACCTATCCACAAATCGACGCAGAAAATCAGAATTATAAATGTCAAACGTCATTAATCAATCAAAATGACAGCTTACCGCCATGACTGCTTTTGTTGTGTGTTGCAATTTCAAGTGCAATTTCTTGTGTTTTACCTGCTCACAAAGCTATTTTAATTTAATTGGACAGTTGAGAACTATTTAAAATGTGTTTCCCTATTATTAAGTATGGTGTACAAGGACTGGGCCCAGGCTCCATACATTTTGAAACAACTCCTTTAAATATTAATAATGTAATTTTGGAAAATGTTCCCGTAGTTAAATATTTAGGACTCTGGTTAGATTCCTCTCTGAGATGGCGCAAACAGATCAATGAAACCTGTGAAAGAAGTATGAGATTTTTAAATGTTTTTAAGGTTTTAGCAGGTTCGTCTTGGGGTGTACATCCACTGCATTTAAGACGACTATACATTGCAATAATTCGCAGTCGGCTAGACTATGCAAGCTTTTTGTTCGATAATAGTGCTAAAACCAACATTTCAAAATTAGACAAAATTCAAAACCAAGCCATGAGAGTAGTAGGCGGTTTTTTAAAAAGTTGCCCAATCCACGCGGTGGAATCGGAGTTGTGTCTGCCACCACTGTTTGTTCAACGGAAGTATCTAGCAGCAAAATTTTGTTTAAAAGCTAAATCTATTATGGAAGGTGACACCATCTCAATGATATCAAAATTGACATATTGGCGTAATAAGAAAAAACCGTTGTTAACTATTGTATACAGTGAGATGTCTAATCAAACGTTACATCGTTCAAAAATTCTAGAGATGTTCTCACTGCCAACATGGGTTACAAATATTGACATCAAGACACAAATTAACTTCAGAATTAACGATCTGACAAAACCTAAAAGATCTCATACTTCTTTAGCACTTTTAAAAAAATCTGCTGAAACTATTGCACTAAATTATGATGGATTCTATCAGATTTACAGTGATGGGTCCAAGGATGATACTGGAACAGGAGCAGCATATTTCGATCCTCAATCAGGTACAGGCGCCAGTTTTACATTGAACCGCAAAGTTTCGATAATGTCAGCAGAACTGTATGCTATTTCGGAATGTCTCTCGTACTTCATGACATGCGAACATACAAAATTAGTAATACTTTGCGATTCAAAAAGCGCTTTACAACATCTAGCTCGGTGCACCTCGGGTATCCGAGGTCTGCCCGTAGCTTATTCTATTCTGGGTTCATATTTAAAGTTGACGGTTCATCACATGTAGGTTTGATGGGAAACGAGTATGTAGATAAATTGGCAAAAACAGGAGTTTATGAAGGTATACCTGTGAGCCATTTGCCCTACTTCACGGATATATTAAGGGATGTTAAAATAATTTGCGCTGAGATGTGGAAAGAATATTTCGATAAAAGATCTGAAGTGCATGGAATCTGGTATAAAACAATTCAGTCTGAACCACCAAGGATTCCTTGGTTTTCAGAAATACAGATGAATAGACGATTGTTGGTAATTAGTATGCGTCTGCGATCCGGGCACATTCCATTGAACGCGTTCGGGCATCTCATGAAGGTTGTTGATAGCCCAAACTGTCAGATATGCAACATGAGGGAGGACACCTACCACGCTTTGGTGGAGTGTGCTCGGGTTGCGGTAGAACGAAGAGCTTTAGAATCAGAAGCAGGAATTAGATTAAGGGATGTAGGTATTTGTAATTTGATCTTGTCTACTACGAAAACTTGCCTACGCGTTATTTCGTGTTCTGCAAAGATCGCTTAATGTAAGACCTTCGCCACACTTGACGGAAATTCCGCCGCCGATCATCCGCGGCGGAATTTTGGGCAACTACGCGGAAGATCGGTCGCTCCGTCGTCGTGGACCGTTCGCCCTCTGCGTCTGTCCGTAACGGAAGTTCAGCGTCGGAATTTTCGTCAAGTGTGGCGAAGGTCTTACATTAAGCGATCTTTGCAGAACACGAAATAACGCGTAGGCAAGTTTTCGTTCGCTCGCTCTGCTTACTCTGTGCCGTTTACACCAAGCGACGACACCAAGAGTCTATTTACACCGAGCGAGTGTGATCGACCGGGGTTCAAACGCGCAAATGTTTGTTTAGTTTTAATGTGTCTTAATATGTAATCTTCTATGGGGTTAAAATCTTTGCTATTCATGTGAGTTTCGTTGTGCGCCATTTTGTGACCCCATAAATCCATAGCTTGTCTGAACGCTATCTGAAACATAATTTTTGGTTGATTAATAAATATTTTAATTTATCCTGCGGTTGGTTTGACATGGACATGGACATTGCACACTGCGTGTGCAATCGCCGTGGTCGTGTAAACGTCTACAGATAATAAAGTAGGATTCTTATTTTTTTTTGTTAGAATTTGTTAGATATCTGTATATATAAAACAAAGTCGGGTTTGTTCAAACACTAACTCGAGAACGGCTGAACCGATTTGCATGGTTTTTGATTTTTTGTTGTTGTCTCAGTCCCGAATAGCATAAGAAACATTGAAAAATTGGTAGGTAGGGTAGGTAGGGTAAGTAGCGTAGGGTATGGTAGGGTAGAGTAGGGCAGGTAGGTAGGGTAGGGTAGGTATGGTAGTGTAGGTATGGTAGTGTAGGTATGGTAGTGTAGGTAGGGTAGGGTAAGTAATGTAGGGTAGGTAGGTAGGTTTGTAGGGTAGGTAGGTAGGTATAGTTTGGTAGGGTACTTATATAGGGACAGGACAACGTCTTTAGGGTCAGTTAGTACTGTAAGAGATCCTTACATAGGATTCTTACTGGTACCGGGATATGCGTGATCGTAATATGATTATTCTATAAATAAAAGCACTGAAACTCGGTACTGGATTATATTATCAGATACTTGTAGTGTGCCCGTGACAAGATCAGGCTAGGAAGTCCTAATGTCAAACGTAAAACAATACAAGTCTACTATGCAAACTTAATCTAGAAGTTTGCTGAGTGTTCCGTCATAGAGTATAATATCTAATGGCTATTATCTCAGAAACACATCAGATCTCCACAGTACTTTATAATATTTAATGGCATACACTACATGCATCGCAGCAGTAAAAAAATAGGTACCTACCCTCACTAACAAAAATGACTCAATACTTCTTTTTTTAGGTTCTACTTAGGTCCGCGATGAGTAACATACCTGTAGGTATCTCATTTACATTTTTAAAGTCACATTCATTCTTCCATTTAAAGTCACTTTGAAAGGTACGTTTTGGGAGACCCTGAAAGTGGAGTGAATATCGCCCATCTCCATGGTAGTGTGCGACTCCAGGTACTCATCGTACGATTTCGTGGCACTCAACTTTAGGAACTTTAGAATGTTATAGGCAGTAATGTTAGTCTTCAGTGCTAATTCTTCGAACCGCACCACCCTGTAAATGTGAAAAGAAAATAAATTTCCCATATTATTGTTCATAACTTACTATTGTTTTTGAACAAATTGTAGATCATCATCATCATCATTAGCCAGAAGACGTACTGCTGAACAAAGGCCTCCACCATAGAACGCCACAACGAGCGGAAACCTGCCGCTTACATCCAGCGGCTACCCGCGACCTTAACCATGTCGTCGGTCCATCTGGTGGGAGGCCTACCAACGCTGCGTCTTCCGGCTCGTGGTCGCCAGTCGAGAACCTTTCTTCCCTATCGGTTTTCGGTTCTTCGAGCGATGTGGCCTGCCCATTGCCACTTTAACATGCAAATTTTGAGAACTATGTCGGTGACCTTAGTTCTTCGGCGGATTAAAAAATTGTAGATAATGCAAGATTATATGCATGAAGAAAGCATTTCGGCGCGGTTCCACTTCAAGATTAGGGGGAAGAGGAGGGGGGAGGGAGGTCATTATGGGAGCGGTGAATGCTTATGCGAAACCCGCACCCCCGGCCATAGGCAGAGGTGGAACACCGAGGTAGTTTTAGCCGGTAAGAGTCCGGCATGCCCCTCCGTCAGCCCGACGTTGGGGGGGAAAAAAAAACGGGTCATCTAGACCGTGGCAGGATTATTTTCAGGTCCGTACCAGTGTTTCATCAGTGTACCTAGAAATGTAAACTAGCTTGTCCCGTGAATGTCTATGTCAAATATCTATGTCCTACGCACATTCCCCGGTATTGGCTAATAAGTACCTATAGCCTGTTCACAATAAGATTAGACATAAACACAAACCTTTTTTTACAATCCCTTCAACCGATTGTGACTTCTATTCCGTACAAAAAAGTGGTTACAATAACAACTGTTTACTGCAGTTGCCATTTGTCATGCTTCCAACGCAATATAAGTCAAAATCGGTTGATCGGACTGTAAAAAAGGTTTTTGTAAATGTCTAATCTTATTGTGAACAGGGTATAGTAGTAGTTAATGCATACAAGAGCGAGCGAAGCGACTTTAAATATTATAGCATGTTGCCTCGAAAAATTAAGAGGAAATACTACGGGCTAGAGAATTGAAAATTAGGTATTTGTAAAATCTATTGCTGTCGCGCGATGCCCGAACACGAACCGCAGAGCGCGATAGAGACAACTGCAGCTTTGACCGAAAATACCAATTAAAAGTACACAAAATCAATGATTCGTAGTCCCCTGATTTCTTCTCTAAAACTGAACCGATTTAACTGCTTTTTTCATTAAAAAATAAAGAAAGGCTTTTGCCGTGTTCCTATGTTTTCTATTTTTTATATAATCAAGTCAAATTTGTTTTCTGAATGTTTGAACACAGCGGAAAATCAAGCCAATTTTTTAGGTTTTTGAATATTCATATCTCTTTTAATAATAAATTTATGAGAAAAAGGAAAACATAGGGACATGCCAATAGTAGCCATGGATATTTAAAAAAAAAAAATTGATCTACTGGCATTATCCAGGGAGGAAACAGGGGACTAAGTTTGTATGGAAAAACGGCCCTTGTGTTTCCTCTTAAGACTTCCTGTCTCTCTATTCATAGAGAGATAAAAGTTACTTTGTCGACTTATGCAGAATATCTCAAGAACGAGAGATTGTCTAGCTAACCTATAATAAAAGAGCGAGCGAAGCGAACTCGATTTTTTTATTAAGAGGAGTTTGTTGACTTATGAAGAAATGCCAAGAATGAAGCAGAAGTAAGGTGCAAGAACAAGCGGAGCGAGCTCGAATTTTTTTGGAACCTCTCGTTTGTTTTAGTCAAATGTTAAATATGTACTGTAGGTATATACGAACATATTTTGTCAACATTCATTTAATATTTTAAATTGATGTTTTATATTTAATTTTTTTTTTTATGCTACTCACGAACGTTGATGAAGAATAATTAACTTTGTATTTCTAGCTCTAAAACTTCCACGTCGTCTAACCGGATGTAGCTAAATACAAGTGCATGGAGCGACTGCATGTCTGACTTCCATATCCCAGTTACTGGGTAACACAATACACCTTGGCAAGACTGGTTGTCAGATTTTCTGGCCTATACCTATAACGTATGTTACGTATGTCAAAGATCTACGAATTACCCTGGACCAACGGCTTTACGTGGTTTCCAAGGCATGGTGGGAACTCGGTATCGGCAAGCTCTACCATTACCAATGCATCCGTGCGGCTTCACTTAGCCTTATTCCCAGCTTTGAAACATTGTAAATAATCAAATCACTTACATAAGTCTGTTTGGATATTGGTGCTGTATTCGACCTGCTGCCATGTAGTCGCTGATCATGTCAGCACAAACAAGTGTCGAATCCGAGCAATCTGGATTAGGCTGGCAGAAGTCACAGTGCTCCCTGGACTGCATCACACCGCGAGGATCACAGATAAACAGTAACACTTTAACATTAAGTCTACAATTTTAAAGAGTTTTGAAATATTTAATTTAAATATTGCTAAATAGGATATTATACCTAGGTATCTTATTTTAAACTAGCTTTTGCCCGCGACTTCGTCCGCGTAAATTTCGGTTATCGCGGATGCAGACGAAGTCGCGGATTAAAAAGTAGCCTATGTCTTTCCCCAGGGTTCATGCTGTCTTCATCAAAATCGGTTCAGCCGTTTCATCGTGAAAGCGTAATAGACAGAGTTACTTTCGCATTTATAATATTAAGTATGGATAAAATCAGCTTTTACAAAATTTATTTTCACATTTGTTGTCAGTAAGAAAAATTAAGAAGAAGTCGCCGTCCTTTTCTTCAGCTGCCTGGCAGTAAGAGATGCCAATTATCTAATTTTAGTATAATTTGTGAACTCCCTCGTTCACAAACTCAATAAACTAAGGGTAGACAATCGGCGCCGGTAATCTAAACCAACATTCTTGTCTTGTAGTTTAGAGTATATATCTACCGTAAGTATTCTGAGAATGAATACTTAATTTATTAGTCTAACAACAATGCAATGTCTGTCTTAAATACTTAGAATGATTAGACAACTATAGAATTTGCAATAAACTCACTCTTTGTCATCTAATATTTTCTGGATAAGTCGCAATCTTAGACGAACATCTTTCATGGTGTGGATAGGCAAAAGCTTACATAGTCCTGATATGAACTCTGCATCGCTACACAATTCCATTTTATGTTCACAATGGTTCCATAGTTCAATATTCCATGTAAATTGATACTCAGCATAACTTTTTGCATACTTTAAGTTATCTTTTAAGACTTCAAAATTACATTTAAATATGGCTCTGATGTCGCTCAATGCTTGATCAGCATTTGGCATCCCCCGTATTTGTACAATTCCAAACTTGTGAAATGGTTCATAATGATAAAACGTACCTGGAATTACATTTAATGCTTCTCCAAGAAATGTAGTACCTGATCTCCACGTTGATATACTTAAACTTTGCAGGGGCCTGCCCTCTGATTCCATGACTAAACCTTCCAATGCATGAGCACGTGATTCCGAAAATTTTTACAGTTGTACTGAGAGAGCTGGTCTTTAATTTTTGATCGTGTTTTTTCCAATAACTTTCTCGTATTTCTTTTCTGGGTTTCAGTGGTGTAATCTGCATATTTCTTACTTCCAACAATAATAAGAATACTGAGGCCCAACCCAATACACGCGATGGTGACGAAATATCGTCACCATCGCGTCAATTCAATTAGTTTAATATTTTCATTGGATTTGATGTAGATATATGTTATGTAGACAGTTCTGAACGATAATTGGTAAAAATTTGGTGACACATAACTAAGTCATTATACTGAAAAAGAATGAAAAATATTACAGTTTGTGTCGGCTTCCAGTTCAACCGGATGCAGCTGAATACCAGTGTTTTACATAGAGCGACTGCCTATCGGACCTTCACAACCCAATCACTGGGTAGGTAGCACGATACCCCTTGGTAAGGCTGGTTTTCAGACTTTCTAGCTTTCGACTACCCATAACGTCTGCCAAAGATCTGCGAATGACAGCCGGGACCAACGGCTTTACGTGCTTTCCGAGACACGGAGGGAACTCGGTATGAAAAGGATGGTCACCCATCCACAGACCGACCACAGCAAACGTAGCTTAAGCTTTGACTCGAGCTCGAGCCTCGTGCTCCTCGCTACTTAGAAAAACCAAACATCCCAAAAATAGAGTTTCCTATAGAATACTGGAATCACAGTGAGAATAGCCTAAAAGAAATAGCCATAAAATCTTCCTATTTATAAAAATCTTTTGTGCGTGTGTATGAAAGTGAACTCCTCCAAAACGGCTGGACCGATTTTGATGAAATTTTTTGTGTGTGTTCCAGTGGATTCGAGAATGGTTTAGATTCACAATTGGACCGTTAGGCGACCGATAGGTGGCGCTGCAGTCGAGTTGTAGGGCTGTTTATTTTAAGGGCTGAACAACGTCTGCCAGGCCCGCCAGTATCTCGACTGCCGCAACAAACACTATCGAAACTGCAAAAAATTGATTTTTCCTTTTTTACATATTTGAAAAGAGAATTTAAAACTACGTCCGAAACATTAATAAAAATAATTAAAAAGTCATTATGAAAGAAGTTTTTAATTGAACAAAATCGAAACAGAACATGTTCGGAAGTGGTACTTACAATGATGTTCTGTGCGAGCATGTTGCGCGAGCGTCCCGAATCTACCAGAACCGTTAGTGTACGCCGCGATGTGACTTAATGTGCTTTTACAATAATACTGTTTTGTTTAACTTAAAATAATACTGCTTTTACTGTATTGTTAAGACAAGTAGTAATTCGAGGTTTGCAAGTAACATAATTGAAAGTGGTAGGTTCGATAACTGTGATGATTAATACCTATCGAAAGTGGAACTTTCGATAATGTTCGTATAATTTTGACAATTATGTACAGTTTTGTAACTATCGAAACTATCAGTTTCGATGTTTATTGGATTTGACATGTGATCAAACACTATCGAATTTGGCAGTTTCGATGAAATTTTGGCTATTGTAAGCCAAAAACAAAATTGAAAGTGTAATATTTCGAAAAGTACTGGGTGGCGCAAAAGTAAAGACCCTATTTGGTTCAGCTATAACATTTTTTCTAAATTAGAAAACTAGATTTAGATTTTTTTAAATGTATATTTGTGCCATTAAATTTCGTACCATTAGGATTTAAAGATGATGTCTTTTAAATGGTGACCTCCAGAGTTGATACACATTTGAGCCCTATTTATGACATTTTGCATAACTTGCCGTAACACTTCCTGCGATATGTTCGTTATTTCTTGACGAATGTTTTCTTTTAGAGCTGCGAGAGTCTGTGGCTTGTTCACATACACCCGAGATTTCAAAAAACCCCAAAGAAAGAAGTCTGGACTGGTCAGATCGGGTGATCTTGCAGGCCAAGGCAAATCGCCAAAACGAGAGATAACTCGGCCTGGAAAAGCGTCCCTCACTAAGTCCATAGTGTCGCGCGCTGTGTGTGCCGTAGCGCCGTCTTGTTGAAACCAGATGTGCTCCAGCCCCAATTCGTCCAAACTGGGTATCAAAAACTCACGTAACATGGTTCTGTAGCGTTCTCCAGTGACAGTAATCGCTTTGCCTCCAGCGTCTTCGATAAAATAGGGTCCGATCACTCTGTCAACACAGATGCCACACCATACAGTAACTTTTAGTGGGTGTAGAGGTGTTTCTTGAATAATGCGCGGATTATCAGTGCCCCAGAACCGAGTATTCTGCTTATTGACATGCCCTGAGAGATGGAAATGCGCTTCGTCACTCATAACCAATTTTGAAGGACTCAAATGTGTATCAACTCTGGAGGTCACCATTTAAAAGACATCATCTTTAAATCCTAATGGTACGAAATTTAATGGCACAAATATACATTTAAAAAAATCTAAATCTAGTTTTCTAATTTAGAAAAAATGTTATAGCTGAACCAAATAGGGTCTTTACTTTTGCGCCACCCGTTATAAGAAATATGAAATTTATTGTCAAAGATAACAAAACTGTATACAATTTACTATTTATTCAATACATAATTTTACTGAAGTTAACATTTTATTCTACATCAAATCACAACTTTGAATCGCTCTCCTCTAAAGTACGTGATTTTCAGTTGCGATAGTGTTTGTTGCGGCAGTCGATCTATGTATATCAGCAATGTCAACTCTGTCAGAAAGAATATTTTCCTGGTCTAATTCCGTATACCCGGCAACTGGGTGGTGAAACTCCGATAGGCAGTCGTTCCATGGCAAACATTGGTATTCAGCAGCTTCCGGTTAGACTTGAAATCGACCCCAACATAGCTGGGAAAAGCCTAGGCAGAGTTTGTGTAAATGTAATAAAAAACTTTAACGCAACAGTAAAAATTTTTTTAAGTATTTTGACAATTACAATAGTTGAAATTACCAGAATATTCCCGATCAGTAACACCCCGTCGTCAACACTGTTGACGATCGGGGAAAAAAAAGTTTCGATCGTTCACAGTGTGTACGAACGGGATTTTTTTTCGATTATTTCAATTATTCCCATTCATTAACACCCCGTCAAAATATTATTATTGTAATTACTGTAAAACATATACATAGGTATTTGATTTTTTGTGTTACAAAATTCCTGGTACGCTGATTTAATAGTAAAAAAACAAGTACCTATTTTGTGATTTTGATGTCAACAGTGTTAACGACAGGGATGTTACTGAACGGGAATAATTGGAATAGTCGAAAAAAGGACCCGTTCGTACACACTGTGAACGATCGAAACTTTTTTTTTCCCGATCGTCAAGTGTTGACGACGGGGTGTTACTGATCGGGAATATTCGAAATTACCAACAGTTAGAATAGTTCAAAAGTGACATGTTTTCATTAAAAGGGACATTTGGATATTGATGATTTTTGTAAAAAAAAAATGAATTTCGTAGGCCATCCAAGCGCTTCCACCTTAAATTCGTTTCATTGCCAAGACGCCTTCCCACTCTTCCCAGCGAACGCATACGTGCTTTGAATAACAAAATGGCGGCATACTGGAGTATTTCGCAACTGAATGCACTATCGAGGTGCAAGCAAATCGAATATTTATCAATCAGCACACGACGACGCTGTTACGGGAGTACTTACCCTAAGTGGATTTCTTTTACTTATTTATTTAAACTTTATGTATGTACAAAGGTACTTAGGCGGACTTAATGCTTCAGGCATTCTATAACAGTCAATTAAAAGTAGTGAAGAAATATCAAGGCAGGTGCATTAATAAAATATCGGACATACATAACTATAGTATTTATTTGTTTCGATAATTTTGTGTATTCTCAATTATTTTCTTTTGCTTTTTGTTCAAAACATGACATGTAATTTTTAATAATTATTAATAAATAAACATAAACATAAACATAAACAAGTGCGAGTCGGACTCGCCCACAAAGGGTTCCGTACAAATTTGTAGGTACATATCCATACTTCTATACTAATCCATACCTACTATCCATACTTTAATCTACTTAATATTATAATTGCGTTTTTTGCGAAGTAAACGGCCGTAATGGGACGTAAAAGGGACATTACGGCATTTTTTCACGTTAACGTAGAGGGATGATTTTTTTACAGCATCAAGGGACCGTAGACTTGAGTATATGATTTTAATTTCAACTCGATACCTCCACTCCAAGATAAAGGGTCTTGACAGACAGACAGACGGACAACAAAGTGATCCTATAAGGGTTCCGTTTTTTCCTTTTGAGGTACGGAACCCTAAAAAAACCGGATAAGTGCGAGTCGGACTCACCCATCGAGGGTTCCGTTCAAATTCCGTGATTTGGTCACCCAAACAATTATGACCGCACATATCTCGATAATTGTTTACGTACTTTAAATAAAGACTATATTTTTTATGATTTAATTACGAATGTATAGTTTTCAGACTTTTCCCTGTACTTTTAGTCTATGACGATATTACTTGCCAAATTTTAAAAAGGTCAACAGGAAGTACTCTATAAGTTTTGATTCCTTGAGAGTGTCGAAATATACGTTTTTTACAGCATAAACGGCTGTACCTTTTTTCACGTTAACTTAGAATTTTGATTTCACAGCTTCAAGGAACTGTAGACTTGAGTGTATAGTTTTAATATCAACTCGATACCTCCACACGTTCCCGAGATAGAAGGTCTTGACAGACAGACAGACAGACAACAAAGTGATCCTATAAGGGTTCCGTTTTGTCCTTTTGAGGTACGGAACCCTAAAAAGAAATACATATTCAATCATTTATATATATATAAGGACTGACTGACTCTTCAGACATGGAAATTCAGTTATTTTTATAGTTTAAAGCATGCGAATTGGTGTTTTAAATATGTTCCAGTGTTTTTTTGGATAATACCTAAGCTTGCATCCCGCAAATGGTGAATTACGTCGTCTATGGCTTGGTGTTTGTGTTCATTGTAAATAAAAGTTCCAAAACATTATTACTGCAGCTACGTGATTAAAATGCCAGTTTTGCTCGCAACATTTTAACCCTTATGTGCATCCCGCACGACTGGGTGGTCATGATCACCACTTATTTGACGTAGGTGTTCAGCTGCTCCTACATCGGCACTAACAGTTAACAGTCAATCAATTTTATTAACATTTATTTCATCGTTCATAATTGCTCACATAATAATATAGATTTTCTTCTTTATAATACAAATTAACCGTTGTTCGTTAGTATCGCTAAAACTCAAGAACCGCTGGACCGATTTGGCTAATTTTAGTCATGAAATATTTGTGAAAGTCCAGGGAAGGTTTAAACGAAAAGTTTATTAAGCACAGATATTTAAGAAATAAAAAATAAAAATTGTAGGTATAGGGACAGGACAGCTAGTCTTCTAATATTTAAAAATCTCGTGTCACCGTGTTTGTTATCAAACACCTCCGAATTGGCTTGACCGATTTTTTATGTTTTTTTTTTTTGTATATATTTGGTAGGTCCACGATCTATGGGTAGGTTCATCGGATACCTATGGGTAGGTCTGAGAATAGGTCGTTGGTTTTTTTATAATTTATATGGCAAAACAACGTTTGCCGGGTCAGCTAGTAATTATATAAATATTGGACGATGGACCAACGATTTCAAGAAGGTGGCTGGCAGCGGATGGATGCGAGCTACCCAAGACCAGAGTGCCGATCTCTGGGAGGCCTATGTTCAGCAGTGGACGGAAATACGGACATTGTATACGCAGACGAAGTCGCATGAAGAAGCTAGTCCTCATTAAAATGATGACTGCTGTAGTGGTAATATTGTATTATAATGTCATGATGGCCTTGCAGTTATTGTCTAGGTCGTGTGGCCATAATTTAGTGTTGAAAGAACAGAAGAATAATGCAAGAAGAGAACTTTATTGTCGAATACATTCCGCTTCATGAGAAAGTATAATTTTGAGAGATTGTTTTGAAAATATTATAGTGAATGAATATGTACTTTTCTGTACTATTAAGACTGATTGTCTTGTAGAAATAATTTTTTACTTTTTTTTCTTAGTTGAGGACTCGAGGCTCAATGTTCACCCATTTTTCATTACGATGGTAATAATAATGTACTTTTTGTAATTTTTATGTGTTTTCATAATTTGTATCCATTGGCTGTGACACTGTGTTGCATTTTCTTTCAATTAAATTTGGTACTAGCTGATGCCCGCGACTTCGTCCGCGTTATATCCCTAATTTAAAATAAAAATGCCTCAGTTAAGGCCTATTCAGACCTAAGCGGTATTCGCTACCGTCTGCGGCAGAGAAAACCCAGTGGGTATGCGGTAATATTACTGTTCACACCAAAACGGATTTCGCTATCCTCGTGGGTAGAATAACGCGCGGTAGTCGAGTTTCGCTCAGAGAGGTAAGAAATTTTCGCCAGTTTGTCATTTCTGAGTCGCCAAAGAATATACACGTCAGTCACGTTGTAATTTCTGCAGAGCATCAGCATCTGGTAACTGTTGTAATGTTAACCCCGCTTGCGGTGTGAGGGGCGGGATGCATGCCGCTGCTCCCGCGCGGTATGTACCTCTACCCACAGCGGCAGCGAATATCGCTCAGGTCGCTCTAGCCGCGGTACTTGATACTAAATACCTGAGCGAAACCCGCGCGGTATGTACCTCTACCCACAGCGGCAGCGAATATCGCTCAGGTCGCTCTAGCCGCGGTACTTAATACTAAATACTTGAGCGAAACCCGCGCGGTATGTACCTCTACCCACAGCGGCAGCGAATATCGCTCAGGTTTGAATAGGCCTTTACTCCTTAAAACATCAGCTGTCTGCCTGTGTAAGTCCCATCAAAATCGTTAACTGGAATAAACAGACAGAAAATAATTTATACACTTTCTTATTTATGCATTTAGTAAAAAGATGATATTTTGACATTACAAACAGACAATTCAATTAATAATAATAATAATAATAATATGCGGGGACATTTCACACACGGCCATCTGACCCCAAACTAGGGAGACCCTGTACTATGGGTGTCAGACAGCTGATATACATACACAAATACATTTTTTATAAACAACACCCAGACACAAGGCAAACACAAGTGCTCATCACACAACAATCAATTTCATCAATTTTATTTATTTGTATAGATTCTACAGAAAGTTCCAAAGAAAAGAAGAGTAATATAATCTACCCATGTAATGTACGTACCTGTCGAAACTAGTAGCAACTATCGACAAGCTATATCACTTTTGTTAGAAGTGCGAGGTGCCCAGTGCCTTTTATGTGCTGGGTACCGATAAACTCCGCTTATGGTAGGAAATGGGGACTCGTGAATGACGTCAATATACCAACCTTGTTTTATTACAAAGGTAAGAATGTTCTTATGTTTGGATATAGGAGGTATATTAGTATGGTAGACAGTAGATGGAGCAGACACGTTTTAGAGTGAACACCGTGTTTGGGCAAGCGTAGTGTGGGACGCCCTGCGGCACGTTGGACCAACAATTTGAAGAAGGTGGCTGGCAGCGTATAGATGCAGGCTGCCTAAGACCGGGGTGGTTGGCGATCTCTGGGAGAGGCCTATGTTCAAGCAGTGGACGGCAATAGGCTGTTAAGGTAGACACGTTTTAGAGTGGAGACCCTGTTTGGGCAAGCGTAGTGTGAGACGGGTACTGCTGTATCACGCTTATTTCTTCGGGTTCCAAGGTATGATTTTGAATCTCGGTCAGATTAAAACCACAACTCGCACATCAGACATAGACCGGACCGGACCGGTCGGTCATCAGACTCTCAGTCATTGTTATTGGTTTTGCATCTAAAATCGAAAGCAGTTGTGATCCTTAATTCTAGAGTCAAAGTTATCGTCGAACGTGATGACACAATTATTAAAACAAAGCCAATGACTAAATAAAACACATTCAGATTATTCCACATCGAGTATAAACAACATAGACAACAAGCGAAGAGTCAGATTCAATTCAGTATTGTCACAATAACGAAAAAATAATAACGTTAAATCGAAATGTCGGTTACCTTTTTAAATAACAGTTAATTTATTTATTTTTGTTATTCTTTTTTACTTTTTTATTTTCATCATTAGTTAACATACTTATTCAATTCAATTCTTTTAATGTTTTCTTTTAGTGGGATTTTGATTATAATACCAGTAAAGTCTCGTGGGTATGCCGTTGAGGTTATTGTGTTTGTTTATAAATCGATTCTAATCGATTTATTTATGATATACTCGTAATATGGTTTTGATGCTGGCAATATTATGCCTACGTCAGTATAAAAAAAACTTCTTGTGTTTCCAATGGAATTACTTTTTTTAACGAATTGTTGTAAATTGTAGTGGCGCTCATTTGAAAGAAAGGAAATACATATTTTTTTTATGGCAAAATGAATGCATGAAGTATTTTTTCTCTAGTCTAATGTTCACTGGAGGGCCTGAAATAGGCAATCTCTTTTTCGTTTTGCAGAATGAAGCGATGGTTCACATTACAATTATTCATACTTACTTATTACATGGTATTATAAAATTGATAGAGTGACTTAGTTTCACGGTTTAATTGTTTGTTACGCTATCACAACTGTATAATATGCACACTCACAATATATAATATGCACACTTACTAACACACTAGTTGGCTCGCCAACGCACCACCGCCCAGGCCGGCAGTCCGACAACGACTGACCGCCCCACCTATCGCACCGGTATTTATAACCGAGCGACGTATGCGCCCGAGACGTCATAATACTGTTATCGGTTTGTAGCGTGATATATTGATATCTAGATACACTACATCCCTTCCTTGTTTTAACGTAGTTGTATGTTACCACTTGACCAGCACCTGCAACTGTCCAATCGCCTAACTGCGCACTCTCGCCGGCAGCCCTCGTGACCCGACTCAGTGACACTAGACAAGACACTGGCAGCGTATGTACCCACCTATATACACTACATCTTCCTCCTTTATCAAATTAATTGACGCAACCAGTATTTTTCCAAAAACATACATTGCTCATCCACCCGGCGTCTTACGACTACTACAAATTGATTGAGCAATCATTTTCCTAATCAAATCACCCTCCAGAGACCCAAGGTGTCCACCTGGACTTCCTGGACGCAACCACAGGATTCACCCTCAACCCTCCGCGACAGCACCGCACCGTTGCGCTCCGCCATCCCGGCAGATCGCCACTGATTATAGACAGTTTGTCTCACAGTCATCAATAACGTTGACGGGGACAATGGGTACTCCGTCCCATGCGTTTTGTTACAACCAACGACACTATAAACAATCATAATTTTTATAAAAACTTGTGCATGTTTAAAGTAGTAAATCATTATACAAGATTTGACTGCATTTTGCTAAGCAAAGCGGTAGCGCTGGAGTGTAGGAATTAAACATAATTAACAGTTTAAAACTCAGGAAGTAATTTTGTTGAGTCAATAACTTATTGTTGATTTATTTAAATGGAGTTTATTTGTAAATTCATTACAGGTTAATTTACTCATATTAAACGATTTTAATTCTGTTATTGGTTCTATGTGATTAAACCTCTAAAGCACTTTCCCAGGGGGATAACTCTGTTACTATAACGAACCTAACTAAAATCAGTACCTATTTTCACTTGAGTCGGACAGGTTTTATTAGAATATATTATATCCCTACAATTCGGCTGATAACCAAATCTAGTCTTTAGTAACCGTTCTATCAAACAAATAAACAAATAGCCGTTGGGACACGTACTTTGGCTCTTTCATACAAATAGTTATCATCATAGACCCCCCCGTTGGTAAACAACGCGTGCCAGCATGATTCCATAATCTTTCACAAATCTTCGGGACATTTCAACCAGCGACAGATAGGCCTATCTATCACCAGTACGATAAAACTCGAGATAGAATAGGTTATCGGGTTTGACCGTAACTGCGAAGAGCTGTTGATATGATACTAGCACAAATGCCTTCGTTCACAACCCAGACAAATGGCATCTCCTACCGCCAGGCAGCTGAAGAAAAGGGGGCGACAGATAAGAACCAAGTCAGAGATGTTAATCAGTTTTTTCTTGAACCTCGCCGTGCTTTCAATCAATACACCCCGACATGACAGCTGTAATTGCACGAACACTCCAGATAGACTTCAATGTACAGGTCTTATTAATATCTGTCTCTTTCTTGTTTTTATTGGAGAGAAAGATATAAATAGCTAAAAATGAGTTCAGCTCGTGGACAACTGAATTGGCACCAATAACTTCCAAACCGGATTATTTGTACCAAGTTCCTTGCATTTGTGACAATACAAAGCTGAGAAAGGGGTTGAAAAAGGCATGGTCACGAAGCACTCCGATTTCCATGAAACCGTTGAGACCCAAATCCCTTGCAGAGCATCTGGGATCCGTGACGGAACCAACCCGCCAACTGCATGACATCAAACACAAACCGCATGGTGCTATTTTTTCAAATAAACACCAACCGGCTTTGATATCTACGTAAGCAGATCTGAAACACAAACATGTAACCATGTAACATTGTTTGAAGTAAATAAAACAGCTAAATACAAATATCGCCAGTTATTTAGTTAGATCTCGGTCAATTCCATAGGTGGGCTCAGTCATTAATGGATTGTTGTAAATAGCAGGATAGTGTAACTTCCTCAAATCCTTGGAAATTGTTGAAATGAAAATATTAAAGTTAGCTGGTACTTGTACCTGACTCTTGATTCCTTGTTGCCCCTTGCTGGTCCCTTGTTGTGTTGTGCTGTTGTCCTCCATAGTCTATTCCTTAAAACCTCAAATATACTAAAATAATGCAGGCCTGGGAACTCCGGAATCCCAGTCCACAACCATTATATACATTAATCGAAGGTTCCTTGAGTTCTTTTGTTGGCTATAATGTTAACCTATATTATTTATTTTAAACATTTTCAAGTCTGGCGAAATCGTTTATTTTATTCGCACTTACGCCACGCATATTTAATATCAATAATCAAGTGATCAAATACAATTTACACGTCAAGATCATTTCTCAATACAAATTTTGTAGAATATATAATATAATTGTAATTGCGGGTATACTTACAGAACTTTAGTCCGCGCATGAAACTTTGTTACAACGTCTGTCAACACCAATCCATCCATCTACTTAATGTCCGCATGTCACTGCAGGGGTTCAGCAGAATATTAGCGTCACGTATTTTTTCTTGATAAATGCTAAGCTAGCCTCCCATTTAGTGCACTATTGAGTTTCCAATTGGATGAAGGTTTTTTATTACCACTTGTGGCAACGGCGTGTCACTATGCCGCTACGCCTCATACTCGCGCATATTCTTTTATCTCTTTCATCGCTCTTCCAATCATCTATTTTCTTGCGTTCCTTCGCTCCGTACTTTCATTTTAGCTTCTCTTATCCGTTCGAGTGCAAAAGAATTGTACATACTACAGTATGTTGCTACAGGAAATTGCTGTAATAAACAGTGAGTTAAGTGGAAGTGTTGTTTCCATCTTCTATACAGACTATACACACATGACGCTCCCACAATCATTACCATGATGAAATGTCAGAATTATCATAAAGTTTCCAACTAATAGGGGTTATTCCAACTACTTTCTAATTTAATGGAGGTTTTTCCAACCCTCTTCCAATTTAATGGGGGCTACTAGCCATTTCAGACTTACCCGTATGATAGAAATACATACTGACGCAGAATAAACCCATTATCATTTATGTATATTCTATTCTTTACTGTACTTCTAGATTACTCTGGCTCACAAACTAATTTATTGTGGTTAAAATATGAGGGGTGGTTCTTTACTGTTTCAATATTTGTAAATGTGTGAACACTATGTATGTGTATACATAACTTAGCTGTCATTTCTAGATTTTAATACTTTGTGTTTACTAGTGGTTTTTATGCAAGGTAATCAAGTACAATTATATAATTTCTGTACGAACATTGTAAACATTTTCTTTTTAAAAGAGTTAGTATGGAGCTTCTTGCCCATTCTTCTCCATACGAAACTACCACTTGGAATGGGTGACTAGATTAAATTTTATTAATATGACGTTTAAAAGTGCCTTTTCATGGTTTAATTGAAATAAATGATTTGACTTTGACTTTGTTTAGTTTTCCTTAACCACATTCAGTGTGTCCAGTATGTATATAAATAGGAACAACTACTGCTGACCTGTTTTCCTTATAGAACTGTCAATTTAATGACCAGTAGGTATATTCTACTGCAACCACAGTCGTTTCCGACAAATGTCAATTTAATGACCAGTAGATATAATCTACTGCTTTCACAGTCGTTTCCGACAAATGTCAATTTAATGACCAGTAGATATAATCTACTGCTTTCACAGTCGTTTCCGACAAATGTCAATTTAATGACCAGTAGATATAATCTACTGCTTTCACAGTCGTTTCCGACACATGTCAATTTAATGACCAGTAGGTATGAGCTACTGCTTTCACAGTCGTTTCCGACACATGTCAATTTAATGACCAGTAGGTATGAGCTACTGCTTTCACAGTCGTTTCCGACACATGTCAATTTAATGACCAGTAGGTATTAGCTACTGCTATCACAGTCGTTTCCGACACATGTCAATTTAATGACCAGTAGATATAATCTACTGCTTTTACAGTCGTTTCCGACATATGTCAATTTAATGACCAGTAGATATAATCTACTGCTATCACAGTCGTTTCCGACACATGTCAATTTAATGACCAGTAGGTATATTCTACTGCTTTTGTGCTTCTTGATTTGTTGTTTTAGAACTAATCTTGTAGGTAGCACAAATCAAGTAACCAAGCTTGAGGTCCCCAGTTTGACTCCCATTTGATTTTGTAATGCAACAATCTTCTTCTTCTTCTTCTGCCCTTATCACATGTTACTTGGGGTTGGCGAAACACGTCTCCGTCTTGTATTTCGTCCTGTCCAACCTCATGCTTTCACTGGCTCCTTTTCCATTCAAATTATTCACATAATCCATCCATCTTTTCTTTGGCTTTCCTCTCCCTCTCCATCCATCCATTTTGAAATGTAACAATATTATGTATATTTCCTTCCGAATAATTCTCTACCTGTAGGAGACTGTTTTTATCTGCATTAAAGAGTAGAGAATATAACAAAGTTGTGTTCCTCTTACATAAGTTCTTTGTTTTCTCAGAAAACAATTTTTTTTCCAATTTACCTTAAAAATAAATGTTATTTTCTCATTTTCTTATAAACATGAATAAGCGCCATTATTACGCATTATTCTATTTCTCTATTTTTTTTTTAAGAGTTTTGTTTTCTAAGAAAAACAACATTATTTCAATCGACCTTCAAAAATAAATGTTACTTTCTCTTGTAAACATGAATAATCATCATTATTACACATTTATTTTATAATAAAATATAAAAACTCACGGTTTTATCCTCGTCGCCAATGTATAATATGCACACTCACAATATATAATATGCACACTTACTAACACACTAGTTGGCTCGCCAACGTACCACCGCCCAAGCCGGCAGTCCGACAACGACTGACCGCCCCACCTATCGCACCGGTATTTATAACCGAGCGACGTATGCGCCCGAGACAACGTCATAATACTGTTATCGGTTTGTAGCGTGATATATTGATATCTAGATACACTACAACAACAAAAATATTAAACTGATTTTGATGATTGGTACAGACTAAATTTGAATCACAAGAAAGGACATAAGCTACTTTTTAATCTGGTATCTTGTCCGCTACCAGGGGGCCAAGTCTGCTATTTTTATAATTATCATTCGTCATTCCAACACGATCCCATTGTCATTTTGCTAAAAGTTCCTAATCTGCTAAATTCATAATAGTTGACCATTCAGTCAGTCGAATTAAAAGCAATGGCTGCACAATGACGTTCTAATGGTAGGTCACTGATCAAAGGAACTGTCAAAATTTTAGCAGATTACCGCCTAAAGTCAGTAATTCAGTTGTAATTTTATACAAGATTACCATTCTATATCATTCCTTTTAATGGCGTATCAGTGGTTGACCATTGGGAAGTCACGCCATTATATTAGTAGATTACCAAACTTGTCAAAATCATCAATTATTATGAAATCAATGATAGACCATTCTCACACTATTGTAATAGCAGACTTGAGGCCCAGGATAAACGACAGTCACGCAGAAGAAGTCTTTGTCATCACTAGCTGATGATATATTTATTAAATTATCATAATTCAAACCAATCGAAGGAATAGACTTGCTTGTCTGGGAATTTTAACATACGTTAAACAAACCTAAAAAACAAAGCATGTACTATGTCTTACACTTCTGCCTAGCCCTTCTTCGTGGAATCCATGACATGATGTTGACGTTATGTAATGTCCAAAAACCTACAACAAGTTTAAATTATAGCATTATCACTCTCCTTCTTTCACAGGGGAGAGGGGCGGTCCTCTCTCAAACCGAAGGCAACACACATTACCTACCTGATTATTATAAAATGTCAGATATTTAAGAGATACAACCTATGATTAAAATTAGAATCATTAAAGATAATGTAAGTTACATGCAACGTGCAGATTGATATATAATTTAGAAAAACAATGCAATAAATATTATGAACATACAATTTTAGGCAATCTAATCTAATCGGTGCTTGACCTACGATAAAGTCAAATATAATGTGGGTTTTTAAAGCAAAACATGTGACTTTGAATTATGATTCATATTAATAAATTGTTTAAATACGCTTGCAAACATCCATGGTTGTAATGCTATTCTGTAAGCTTAAGCTTGTTTTATTCATAATTCCCAAAATATCATTCTATATTTCCGTGAGAAGAATAGTATTAAATTTTCCATTTTATTTTGCTTTGGGCTTTGTTTCTTGTTCTCTTGGTTGATTGGTGTCACTTGCAATGGATGACAAAGCTTCAGAAATATTTGAGTAACCATTTTGCAAAGCATTAATAGCATTGGCTCGTACGGATCATCTAGTATCCGGTAGAGACTTCAGGACTTATTTGCACCCAAAATACTCTGTCATAATTTTCCATCCTTTGGTCGAAATCGAGAATAAAATGAAAAATTTTTGGATAAACTGAAAGTATGCTACTGCTTCGGAAACACATTCAACAGCCTGAACACCTATAAAATTTAGTGAGTGTGCCGCGCATGGGACAATAATTGCAAATTCACATTTTTCTTTTATTCTTGACTGAACACCAGAATACTTTCCACCCATATTTTATGCATTATAATTTTTTTTTATCGAGTATCGGCCTTTCGATTTCGGGGCCCCCTTGACGACGGGGGGCCTGGGCACGGGCCCTGTGTGCCCTTATGGTAAAGACGGTACTGAGGTAATATCCGAAACTACTCATCCGATTTAAAAAAAGATTTTACCTATATGAAGCTACTTTACCCCTGAGTGCTGTAGGCTATATCTTAACGTCCTTTTAAAGAGACAAAAAAAATCGTCTATAAGCACGTGTGTTTATCACCCAACTCCTCCTAAACGGCTAGACCGATTTGGATGTTTTGTGTATATTTCAATAGGTTCCTTGGATGGTTTGAAAACACAATTGGACCCGGTAGGTAGCGCTACTGTCGGGTTCTATTCTAGGTATTGTTTTATTTTCAGGGCAAGACAACGTCTGCCGAGCCTGCTAGATCTTCTTATACCTATATAAAAATGAATCGCTAAATGTCTTGCTAAGCGCATAACTTGCGAACGGCTGGACCAAATTAGATAATTCTTTTTGGGTATCATTTAAGCTATCGCCAATTTAATTAGTTTTGTGTTTCTTAAATAATAGGGTTTGCCCGCAAAATACTAGATTTGTCACCAAAATGTAGTCACCAAACAATATAAAATCAATTCCACAGTAAATCACCTAAAATCATGGAGATATAAGGTCTAGTACCAAATAAATGTAATTGACCTTCAAAAATAGTAAATGATCACCAACATTTAACCAAAGTATTGTAGAAATATATAAGTTTGACTGTAAAAAGCGATTTGGTTCTGGTACTCGGCGGCCGCTGCCGCGGCACGCTCGCTCCTCTCGCTCGCCTCGTCCGCAGTCGGTCACAGTTCTAACCTAACCTAACCATGTCGAATCCGCCCCAGGGGGAACTTAAGGGTCCTAAGATTTATTTGGTGACAGATCTACCATTCTGAGCACGAAGCTATTATTTAAGTAATAAAACTATTATTATAAGAACGAAGTTTATATTCATCTAATGCACTACAATTTTATTGGTAATCCATCTCTTATTTTACATAATATTAACATTAATTTGATAATTCTTATCTGGGAACACTTTTTGTTTATCTGAGAACGAAAATATTTCGTGGCGATCGATCTATTTATTAGGTGATACAACTTGATGACAAATATAAATTTTGGTGACAAGAAATATAGTCCCCATTCTTTTTTTATAATATTCCTTGCTCGTGGGGTGTCCAGGCTAGAATAGCACCCCCCCATTTCATCCCGAGGGTGTCGTCGAAGGCGACTAAGGGAATATCCGGAAGACGGGCAGCAGCAGCTTCCGTGTACTTAACAACCTTACTGCTATCCCCAAGACGTCTGCCAAGCATCGGGATTATGGCAACGTCCCCCTTTATGGGGGAGGCCCTTGTTCAATTGAAGTACGAGGATGGTTCTTACGGAGAGAAATATTCAAAAAATTGCCTGAAACAAATAAACACTTTTCACTTTTGTACGGTAGGTGTAGGTTAGGTAAATAGGCAGGTAAGTAGGTAGATAGGGACAGGACAACGTCTGTCGGGTCAGTTAGATTAATATTAAAAAAAATAGTTTCAGAATAAGAAAATGTATGAGGACGAAGTCGCGGGCAACAGCTAGTATAATAGATGAGGATATTAAATCATACTTATAGATAGATCTTCAGCAGGATTACAGCACCGAACGACGTTCAGATATTAATCCCTGGCACATGAGAGAACTCACGAACGTGACTTCATAATATGTAACACCTCGCAGCTTACCCAGTGATTAACTCACACGCATTGGAAGATTAAGATACTGATGTACTCTGGTAGGTAGATCATAATGTTTATTCAACTATGTTTCATATTAATATTATGATTCAATAGTGTACTTATATTACCGTAAGTACTCTGGATGATCCGTCTTCACAGACGTCCGTCTCCGTGCCTGAAGTGGCATCGAAACAGGCTGATGGTGATGGTTTTATAACGGTGCAAAGAAGGAAGCGCCGTCTGAGAACCTCCAAGAACCGCTGCGGCACGGCTCCCGTGGAGCCCAATACCATACGTGCCGCGATGCCGAACACGCCGGTGTACATCTCCCGCCTCCACTACACCACTACGGCGGAGGACATCGTCGAGTACGTGCGCCGAAAGACCAACTACACGCCGAAAGTGCAGCTGTTGGACTCGCATCGCAACGTCAACTTCAGGGCGTTTGTGGTGCGGTTACCAACGTGCTATCTGCAGCTCGTCATGGTGGAGGACTTTTGGCCGAAGGGTGTGGTGTTCCGTCGCTTCCGCGGACAAGTGCCACACGATCGCACAGTGAAGTGAAGTAACTAACATAGGCATAAGATACTATACCTACTAACAAGTAATGTAATTTAGTTAGTTAGTTAGTTATGTATGTTAGTCTATAAGGTATATATTGTATGGGTCTTGTTACCTGAATTAAATGATTATTATTATTATTATTATTATTATTATGTCACAGTCAAAACTCTTAACCAGTCAAAACTACTTTTGACTACAAAAATCAGTCAAAACTACTTTTGAACGGTTTCAATTTATCCTTAATACTTAGAAACCCATTAGGTTAGTAGGTTTTTTTTGTGACTATTTAAAAACTTGTTTTGTAGTGGATTCTTGTAACAAGGGCGTTCCGTATTTTTGTTTTTGTAACGCAAACGCATTTTATCTTATTAAGGGTTTTTTTTTTTGAGTGGGAAATCCTCATGGACGCCCAGACTGTCCCATAATTGAAACAGCCTGAGCAGTGCCGGACTCTTACCGGCTATAACCACACACTCCTGCCTAAGCGTGAGCCCCTGCTCCAACTGTTGCAGGGATTTTGTTTAGGGCTGTGTTATTTTGTTTCCTGTTATTTATGTTTTGTTTTTGTAATTTACTAGTTTAACTATTTTTAACCGACTTCAAAAAGGAGGAGGTTATCAATTCGAATGTTTATATATTTTTTTTTTATGTATGTTCGGGCATAACTCTGTCATATATAGACGGATTTACAAAATACTTTTTTTGTTCGAAAGGGGTTTATTCCGAAATGGTCCCATATAAATTTTACCAAAATTGATTTAGCCCCTTTTGAGAAAATCAACAAATTCCCAAAAAAAATTACTTAGACGACGTTTTAGTTTCTTCAATCTTTGGAGGATTTACAATTTCTTTTAAGTGTGTCGCCGTTTCTTAATGGATTTGGATGTTAAGGCAACACTAAAAAGCGAAAAATAAAAGTTTTTCAAAAAAATAGAAAACCGCCTTCAAAAACTAAAAAGTGATAAATAACTTTAGCACAGAACACACATTACTTTACTTTCGGAAGTCGGTGGCGGTGGCTTTGTGTTTGTTGTTTTGTATTGCCACCGACTTCCGAAAGTAAAGTAATGTGTGTTCTGTGCTAAAGTTATTTATCACTTTTTAGTTTATGAAGGCGGTTTTCTTTTTTTTGGAAAAACTCTTTATTTTGTGACTATTTTTAAACTTTTGTTTTGTAGTGGATTCATGTAACAAGGGCGTTCCGTATTTTTGTTTTTGTAACGCAAACGCATTTTATCTTATTAAGGGTTTTAACTGTAAATGTATACCTATTCATATAATTAATATTGATCGAGTTTCGAGGGGTTCCTGCCTTGTTGGTTGGTTAGTAAAGCTATGCTTGCTGCCGTCAATCCATTATTGGGTGCCATCCATTTCAAACCGAGCCCCTTTTATATCTCGGAAACCACGTGAAGCTGTTGGTACCGGCTGTCACTCGTAGATCTTTGACAGTCGTTATGGGTAGGCAAAAACCAGAAAGTTTGACATTCAGTCCTATACTAACCTAACCGGGTTGTGGAGGTCAGATAGGCAGTCGGTTTATATAAAACACTGGTATTCAGCTGCATTCGGTTAGACTGGAAGCCGACCCCAACATGCTTGGGAAAAGTCTAGGCAAATAATGATGACCCGACCGTAACACTGGTCCTCTCCCTATTCCTTCGCTCTGATAGTCTCAAGACCGGGGCGAGATCAGAAGCAGGACGTTGGCTCTGCGTCTGATGTCGCCCCGGTTCGCTAATACGTATAATCGGCACGGCTTAATAAGTGTTTTCTGAGGCATGGGGCTACCAAAACAACTTTTTTCCTGACCTCGGAATCGAACCTAAAACTCTTGCTCAGCAGTTGCGCTTGCGATCACGAGAGTACACTTAATATTATAAAACTGAAAAAAAAATTATTGTCTTTTTGTTTCAATACGCTGATCTCCGAAACTGCTGAACCGATTCTAAAGATTCTTACACTAATAGGAAGCTGCGTTATCCCTCAGTACAGTAGGTTTATATTGGAAAGGTTGGGGATCTATTAAAAAAATCACACGGACGAAACCGCTGTCAAAAGCTCGGGTAATACTGGTCAAAATTGTTTAGGGATATTTTAAGTTTTTTTTAGAAAGAGAAAGAAAAGAAAATCAACGAATTCACGCGAAACGCGACGCACATATTGTATAACAATATTAAGTTTAAAACTAAACAAGTAAATTTTAAAAAAAGTAAAAGAACTTGTGCGGTCGGGGGACCCCCGTACGGAACGAAGTTCCTTACGTACGTGTCTGTGCAAAGAATAATAATAATAAAAAACATATATATAAATATAATATACCTTTATATAAATAATAATAACATATATATACACGAGCAGCTATGCTCATTTTATTTGTAGTAGGCTCGATACACGCACACATACACACACGCATTTCGTTACGTGACGATTTCTACTAATTCGCACTACCCGTAAGCCGCGTTCACACGTTGACTGCCGAGCCAAAAATGTTAAAGATAAAACCTCCACTAGCGTAGGTCACCGGTGACCTACATGGCGTTTAACGTGAGGAACTTCGTTCCAATAAAAATATTATGTCTGAGTCAGAAACATGCGTCACCACCGCGCGAAACAGCCCACGCTCAGCATAAATGCCGCTGTCCGTGCAGCAAGGCACGAAAACTTGTTATCAAAATGCAGTGCGAGTGCACTGTCATCAATTAGACCATGAAGGGTATTGTCAATGTCAACTGTTATCAGTCCACCTACAGTCAATTGCAATCAAGGTCGTGTATCTAAGTACTTATAATTTCCTGATAAGGACTTGACTGCAATACTAAATACAAATAGTAAGAAGGTTCATGCAGATAGATGAACACTTAATAGGGCCCCCACACAACACGCCGTCAAAACAATACAACAGTAAATGCAGTCGATGTGACTTTTTCAATTTCATATGTATGTACTTTCTAAGTTTACTTTGAACATCACTGACATCAGTAAAGGAAAACGCCTTGAGGAAACCTGGACTTATCTATCTATCTACTTATATAAAAGGCAAAAGTGATTGACTGCGATGTATCAACGCACAGGCCAAATCCTTAAGGCTAGAAAATGGAAATATCGCATACGTATTCCTCATAATATATGACGAAGGAATCCACTAAGGAAGGATTTTTCAAAATTCAACCCCCAAGGGGGTGAAAAGTTTGTATGAATCTTTTTATTCCTTGGACATAATTATTTACATCAAACGTATGAATTGAGTACGGCAAAAATAAATAATTCCGTATTTCAGCGTTTTCTAAAATTCAACCCCTAAGAAAATAAGGGATGAAATACTTTCATCCCCTAAAATAGGGAATGAAATTTTTAAATAAACGCACTGGCCAAATCCTTAGGGCTAGAAAATTTAAATTTCGCACACGCATTCCTCTTATGACGTAGGCATCCACTAAGGAAGGATTTTTCAAAATTCAACCGCCAAGGGTGTGAAATAATATAGGGGATAAAGGTTTGTATGAAACTTTGAATTCCTTGGACATGTTTGCATGAAATTTCGTATGAATTGATTATGGCAAAAATAATGAGTTACGTATTTCAGCGTTTTCTAAAATTCAACCCCTAAGAGGGTAAAGTAGGGGATGAAAGTTATAAATAAACGCACAGGCCAAAAAATTTCTAGGGCTAGAAAAATTAATATTTGGCACACGTATTTCTCTTATGACGTAGACATCCACTAAGGAAGGATTTTTCAAAATTCATAGGGGACACATTCTGGTTTTTACCAGAATGTGTCCCCTATGAATTTACTTAAAATCTTAAGGGCTTAAAGGCTTACTTAAAATATTTTATAAAAATTCTAATTTCAGGACTTTTTTTTTTATTAAACCTCAAGCGTTTTAAGTATTTTAAAGTGGGTATTCTGCAAATATGTTTATGCACAATGCACTCGATCTGTTTTTCTGGGCAGGAATTTCAAGTCATCAGTTAGTATCTGTTTCTCCTGACAGAATCTCGTGGCTCAAAATTGTTCCGTGGGAAAGAAAATGCAAAAAATTGTAAGTACCTACTTACCTTACACTTAGGTATAAAATTGATTAAAGATGTTGCCTATCATAATTTTATTATCAATAAACCATTATTTTATTTGTAGGTATTTTTTGTTATTCTTATTTTATTGGTTGTTTCAGCCGGAAAATACTTTTTTAATTAATAAAAGAGGCAAATTTTGCCCGAATTGCGGTAAATATTCCGTGCGTCACCAAAGTGGTAAGTGATACAAAAAAAAATGAGTAACAACGGACTTTTCCAAATGGGAAAGCGCGAGGTCATTTCTTACTCAATGCATATACTTTAAGTAAATCAAAATAAAATTAAGCTATAGCAATCATTAAGTTCGATCGTGTAAGTATTCAAGTCGAGTAGTGTAGTTCGAGTCGAGTCGAGTTTCATCAAGGTCGAGAAGAAGAAGAGGATGAAGAAACCAACTTGTCCGAACAAGTGTGGGACCGCACCGACCGGACCGAACCACCTGCTGCGTCCTGCAGTTCCAGTGACGCTGCTGTATGTGTCTCGACTGCACTACTCTACAAAGGTTGAGGAGGTTGTAGAGTACATCCGTATTAAGTCGAATTTTGCTCTGAGGGTCGAGCGGTTGGCCTCGAGCCACAATGTGAACTTCAACTTCTTTGTGGTGAGAGTACCAACTGAACATCTGTCGACCTTCACGAAGGAGGAATTTTGGCCGAAAGGTGTTATGTTCCGGCGCTTCCGAGGCCGGTTACCTGCTGACACCGCGCGACACACGACGCCGGCCACTTTACGTGTGAAATAGAATATATTTAATTATAGTTGATAAGGTTTTAATATGTATTAGTTTGTTATTGTTTAAGATTATTTTGTGTATTTTATCTATGGGCCACAGTTGCCTGATAATAAAGTTATTATTATTATTAATGATTACGGCAGTATTGGCTGGTTCCAAAGTGACGGTGTTCGCCGACGCTGTTGAACAGCGTGCGTTTGAAATTCAACGCCGCGGTGCAGTAGCACAGTATCAGTATTAGTACTCCAGTAGCGTCACTCTGGAACCAGCCATACAAAGTAATTGTTATTAAAAACAAACATTTGACGGCACGGTTGGCGCAGTGGCTGATCGATCGACTGCTGCGCAGCGTGTTGCGGGTTCGATTCCCGCCCAGGGTAAACATTTGTGTGATGAGCACTTGTGTTTGCCTTGTGTCTGGTGTTACTTATTTATATATGTCTGAATTAAAAAAAAAATGTATTTGTGTATGTATATCAGCTGTCTGACACCCATAGTACAGGGTCTCCCGAGTTTGGGGTCAGATGACCGTGTGTGAAAATGTCCCCACATATTATTATTATACAAAGTATTCATATCGATACCCTACTGGACAACTGTACATAGACAGTAAGGTCCTCACTGTTCGTAAGCTCTTTGTGCTCCAATCCATTTTAAGAAGGCATCGAACTGTTGCCCTGCCCGATGCTGGCAAAAGAAGAAATCCACCATTCACTGTCCCAGTGTCATGTCTGTCTGTGTGTGTGTTGTGTTGTCACTAAAATACAATACTTTGTTCTAAGTTCTTACCTATATAGTAAAATTAACAAAAAAAACAACATAATTAAACTAAGCAAATATGATGTAAAAGATGGATATTGCAATTAGATTACTTGGGAACTGAAAATCTCATTACCTTTATTACATAACCCTAATAATCACATCCACTTACACTCTTTCCATACATTTACATACATTCCCCCCTCCAAATATTTACACTTACACACCTACACTACACCCTTCATAAATACACGTTACACTACCTACTTTACGCTTACACACTCTTCATCGTACAAAACAAACATTTGAGAGGTGGCTACAACGTGCCAATTCTAACTTTTGATTATATACGTTTGTCGTAAATACGTCGCAATCACGTTGACACCAACACCACCGAGAATAGGCCCATTTTATACAAATCAGTGTCGTAATAGAGTCACGTAGTAGTCGTATAAATCAATGGTCGTGTAATGGTCATATAGATGTCGTGAGATCATAGATAGGGGAGTACACCCATTTTATTTATTTATTTATTATTACATCTTCGAAACTCCATGTTCAAGTACATTAATCTGTTGGGAAAATAATTTTATCGAGTAATATGAATGTCTGAAATTCTGAATCGTATCAACTCGGTAAATATTGTATAACTCATGACTGAACACTACCCCCTGAAATACAGGTTACCACCTAGTTCAGGGGATAGGGTCAATACTGCTTGGCAACTATCACAGCCACCACAGCATATTATATCTTCTAATATATAAAATTCTCGTGTCACAGTTTTCGTTCCCGTACTCCTCCGAAACGGCTTGACCGATTCTGATGAAATTTTTTGTGCATATTGGGTAGGTCTGAGAATAGGCCAACATCTATTTTTCATCCCCTTTTTCACCCCTTTTTCATCCCCCATATCGGGACAGGACAACGTCTGTCGGGTCAGCTAGTATTTATATAAAATATTGCTTGTGAATAAGTTTTTCGAAATAAAGTTTCTAAATATTGTAAAAAATTGTTTTAGCGGTGAGAAATAAACAATTTTTTTATTTATTATTTATTTATTTGTTAATTTGTTTAATAATAAGGCGCTTTATTCTTTTTCAGATAAATGCATTTTTTGTAATAAATCGTGGACTAATATGGAAAGATGCCTTGAGTGTAAAGGTTTACTAGGTCCACAATGGAATTATTGTGAGCTTTGTGGATCACAGACTAGGCGTTTTAAACGCATACAGCGCGCCAAAGAACTTTCATTGCGTGCAAAACGGCGCAAACTTGCTGAACCTCAGAACGCTGGACGTTCTAAATCCCCGGATATTTTTGGAGAATTTGATATCACCTATAGTGATATATGTCTCATCGAAAAAACTTTGAACGTCTCTGAGAGCGCCTCTGAGATGAGCACCAATGAGACAGTAATACTGACGGAAGAACAGAAAAAGTCAGACGCGGAAGAAGTTTTGTTTTGTATTATACCTACCGGGTGTAAAGGAACACGTGCAGATGAAATTAAAGCATGTCTTAAAAAATCTGTTTTGTGTCCTTCAGTCAAAGTGTTTTCTGGTAAATTTTCTGATCTTTAATTAAAACTCGGAAAAGGTGACTATACAGAAAATAACGGTAAGATACTTTTACCAGATGACCTGTGCACTGTCGTGACTACTGTAGACCCACTGATAGAAACAATTTATCTCGATGTTACCCATATTAATGAAAAACCTACGTCATGGTTATGCGAAAGGGTCAGCCTAACGCCAAAAAATGAGCAAGCAGCGCCTATTAATGATATTTTGCTCAAGTCTTTTGAAAGGGATGAAATAGTTTACAGTTCAATAGATATAGTGATCCAAAAACATTATGCTGTTCATTACCCTGTCGATTTTTTGAGTTTGTGGCGTTCATAAACACACAACCTCTTTGCTCTTTTGCTAACCAACGACTTGTCAAAAATTCCGTCTGTTGTTTTTCTAGTTTTGAGCTGTCTATCTGGTGATTAACAATATATGTGATTTCTATCGCCCTTATTCGATTATATTTCTCACTGCTTAACTTGCCCACACATAAACAATCCACAAGTGGTGACCCCGACGTGATCCTATGGGTGGTTCTTCGAGTAAGGCATTCTTTGGTGATTTTCGTGGCAATTTTCAAATTCAATTTTTTCTTTTATTTGGTATCAGATTCATAAAATATGCGTAAAATTATTATTTTTTATAGAAAAGGCACCTCAGAGAGCGATATACTCACAGAGATAATCGAGGTTAAAAAAATTGAGGCCACGCAAATCACAAAACACCCCACGAAAATGAAAATTTTAATTTAACTTTCTCAAATGAGTTACATAATGTTACTTCATATTGAAAAGAAGTTATTTTATTATAATATCTCGCCCGGTTTTTGGCCTTGAACTCTTTATTAGCCTCTCTCTTCTTCTTCTTTCGGATAACTTCTTTCTCTCTAATTTTTCTTCTCTTGTTAATGGCATTTTTGGTCTAAAATGTTAATAATCCGTTATCATTTTTCTAAACATGAATATAGGTGGCTAATCTTACGCTATTTTCATTTGTTTTATTTATTTATTTATTTATGCACGATTAATATACGGCATTCTCTGCCAGTTATCTATTTCTATTGTCTGTCTGTGTATCTTAATATGATTAGGTACTTATAAAGTCAGAAACCCATCGAATATGACATTTTAAGTTTGATTTAAACGAATTTATATTTAACTAAAGTAATAAAAAACATTTCATAACTTTATAAATAGTACAAAACTCAAAGTAATTTCATTTGCAAGGTCAAAAATTTATCTGCGTGGGTCGTAACTACCACGTAAACTACGCAAATCACAACCACGGAAATCAAAATAAATTCTTTATGCTAAAAATATACAAAAACCTTTTAAGCAAATAAACTGTGTTTTGATTATAAGTTACGTTACCTTATATTTGTTCACTACAATATTTTATGAAATAAATAAATTCATAGTCACCGGAGATAATTGTACTTTAGTTTGTTTTGAGAAACCAAACCCACGCAACGAAGTTCTTACCATCTATTTTTTGAAAACTCGACGCACCATCATTCAAGAACTCTGCCCGGCCGTCGAAGCGCGACTAGTTGTAACTTGAATTATGATGACGCATCATCAGGCCGCGAATTTAGAGATGTGCCAGTGCAATTATAATAATCCACGCAAATCAGCAATTACCTCGGGACAGTTACATTTTTTTTTTTTTAGGAAATGTAGTTCTTTTAGAATGATTTTCTAATTTTTCACAGCATTGTAAGCTTCTTAGGAATTAGTGTTTTTTGGTAAGTATGTAGCGTTTAGTTTTAAATATATAATTTACTAAGTGACCAGATCGGGGCTTGGGACACTCCACGAAAATCAAAGAATGGGGGTATTTTATTTTTTAATGATATTTAATTATAAAGATAATTGAATAATAATCAGTATCCCAGTTAGGGGAGGATCTAAGGTATGCGCGAAAAAGAAAATGGCTTGCTAACTTTTCGAATTCTATTATTTTTAAGTAAAGCCGCTTGAAAAACCTGTCCAAAAGAATGACCCCTATAGTGAACGTTACGCTTGCATTGTGGATAGTGTGATAATGGCTAACGTTAGGGTAAAATACGATGCCCGATGACCGCAATCGACCAACTTACACGCCGCATCGACGAGCTGTTGTGGCAGGTCTCGGAGCTGTCAACACCAAACTCGCTCGCGCTCGAAGGGTCGAGCGCAGTCTCCACATTGGCGACATCATATAATTTATACGGTCGGCTGGGTAAACCTATCGTTGGACTTTGGACTCAGGCGTACTTTCGTGTGGCGTTTCGTCATAACTGACGTCACTAAACCTATTATAGGCATTGGTTTTTGTGTTTTTTGTTGTATTTTTTTTGTTTTGTTTGTAATTGTTAATGCTAGGCACCACCGTTTAATTGATAACTTAACGTCGCTGAGTGCCAATGCTAAGCCCCCTTTGCGTGCCTTGTGCCAGATTAAAGCTGTTACAGGTACTTTGCGCTTTCACAGCTGGTTCTCACAGTTCCCGGACATTACACGTCCGGCTGGGGACCTGACTACGCACAAGATCAAGCATAACACGCTGCACTACATTCGCACGACTCCAGGGCAACCTGTGTTTAATCACCCGCGCCGATTAGCACCTGACCGACTTCACATAGCAACTCGTGAGTTTGAGGAAACGGTAAGAACAGGTATTGTGAGAAGGTCGGATACTCCATGGTCGTCAGCTCTTCACCTGGTCCCAAAGAAAAATAATGAATGGCGACCGTGCGGCGACTACCGCACACTTAACGCGCGTACCATACCTAACCGATACCCGGTTCGCAACATTGACTTTTCTCTCACAAACTTTGTGGATGCACTGTCTTCAGCAAAATCGATTTGATGCGTGCATATTTTCAGATTCCAGTTAATCCAGTTGATATACCTAAGACGGCTATAACGACCTCATTTGGAATGTTTGAGTTTCCGTTTATGAGTTTTAGACTTCGCAACGCGGCTAGAACATTCCAACGTTTTATGGATGAAATATTAAGGGACCTAGAATTCTGTTATCCGTATATTGATGATATTCTTGTGGCTTCCCCGACCGAGACACAACACATGGAACACCTGGGAAAAGTTTTTCAACGCCTGAACGACCACGGACTCACTCGGTAATAAATGTATCGAAGTGCATTTTCGGTGAGTCGCAACTAGAATTTTTAGGTTTTATTGTGGCAGCTGCAGGCACTAAGCAACTTCCACAGAAGGTGGATGCCCTGCAGACTTTCCCAGAGCCAAAGACCATCAAAGAGCTTCGCAGGTTCCTAGACATAGTTAATTTTTATAGGCGTTTCATGCCTTAAGCAGCAGAGATGTAAGCTCCGTTACATAAGCTTTTGTCCGGTCCAGCAGTCAAAGCCAGTACTCCTGTCATTTGGTCGGCAGAGTTGCAAGAAGCATTTACTGCTTGCAAGACAAGTTTAGCCGAAGCTGCGCTGCTGGCTCATCCGAATTCATCGGTAGACTTAATTATTTGTTCCGACGCCTCAGATAATGCCATCGGCGCCGTTCTGCACCAGAAAGCGGACTCAGGCTTACAACCTCTTGGATTAGTTTCCAAGAAGCTCAATGAGGCCCAAAGAAACAGATTACCACAGATCAGTTTGATACAGAGTTACTGGCAATTTATGAGGCAGTGAAATATTTTAGACACATGTTAGAAGGAAAGACTCTCAACATACTGACTGACCACAAACCAATAGTTTCAGCATTTCAGAAAGCTGCACAAAATTGCTCACCCCGGCAATTTCGTTATTTTGATTTCGTATCACAATTTACCACTGACATAAAGCATATCGCAGGGGAAGATAATGTGGCGGCAGACGCTTTTTCTCGCACGGATGCCATCACAAGTGCGATAGACTTAGATGTCTTAGCATCCTCGCAGGAAGATGATGACAAGCTTCGTCAACTACTTCTAAATAGCGACTCTTCACTGGTTTTGCAGAAAACCCACGTACTTGGCTCCAGTAAGATGTTGTACTGCGGTATATCTAGCTCAACACCTCGGCTTTACCTGACCCCACAGTTCCGTCGACAAGCATTCGACTGCATTCACGGACTTAGTCATCCAGGTGTTAAAGCTACAGTCAGACTTATAACACAGAGATATATATGGCCTAACATAAAGAGGGACTCCAGTAACTGGACGCGTTGCTGTCTCCCATGCCAGCGCTCGAAGATTTTACGACACACTCGATCTCCAGTACACGTTTTTGTTCCTCCGTCGAACAGATTCAGCCATGTACCTACAAATAGACCTCATAGCACCTCTGCCACCATCGCATGACTTTAGATATTGTTTTACTGTGGTGGACAGATTCACACGCTGGCCAGAGGTTGTCCCGCTGCGTGACATCAAAGCTGACACAGTAGCGAGCGCTTTTGTCACTGGTTGGATATCACGGTTTGGTTGTCCAGAAAAAATTACATTGGATCGAGGTAAGCAGCTCGAGGCGCATTTGTTTCGAGAACTCTCAAAATTAATCGGATGCAATCACATACAGACGACAGCATACCATCCCGCCGCTAATGGAATGGTTGAAAGATTTCATCGACAGTTGAAGTCGGCGATTAAATGCCATACCAGCGAAGACTGGTACGACGTTCTACCTCTGATTCTCTTAGGAATAGTTCATTGTCAGCTGAGTTGGTATACGGAGAAACGTTACGTTTACCCGGGACATTTTTCCATAGCTCTCCCGTAGAAACCGTTGACTACTGCGACTTTCTTTCTCGTCTACGAGCCAATATGCGGAAGCTAAAGCCTACACCTGTACTTCATCACGATGCTACTCCGGTTTTTATTAGCAAAAATGTAAAGACATCTCCGCAACTATTTATCCGTCAGGACGCGGTACGGAAGCCTTTACAGGCACCGTACACCGGACCATTTAACGTCATAGAACGAGGGGATACGTATTTTAAAATAGACGTTAGAGGTAAAACTATCACCATGTCTATAGACCGGTTGAAACCTGCGTACTCTGAGCGACTCAACATCAACATCAGAAGAACATTGTACATCAACGTCACCAAGTACTCCAAGTTCTACGTACAGCCGAATGCGATCCGGACGCCAAGTACATTTTCCAAATTTTTTCCGACCTTGACGGTCTCCGGGCGGGGGGGGGGGGGGGGGTTAAGGTGGCGTTCATAAACACACAACCTCTTTGCTCTTTTGGTAACCAACGACTTGTCAAAAATCCCGTCTGTTGTTTTTCTAGTTTTGAGCTGTCTATCTGGTGATGAATAATAAATGTAATTCCTATCTCTCATATTCGTTTATATTTCTCGCTGCTTAACTTGCCCACACATAAACAATCCACAAGTTCTTTAAAGCCCTTACTCTGAATCGTTGTCATATCTTCTTACCCTACAATTCTTTTGCGTATTAATACACCCGTGATGCTACTTATGAATTTAAATCCGCCAAAACGTTGTAATAGCAAGTCAAAGCATTGCATCGTAATATAGTAGAGGCCTATATATTAACCGGGCATGGTCAAGGAGAAACAGTAAAGAAGTAAGTAACACTACCATACTACGTATCCCATTAATTCCCAATGTACTTCCCTTTGAATTCAAGAGACTACAATTTACTCTGAAAGTGTGTTTTGCCATGACCATGTACAAGTCACAGAGTCAAACCCAACCCAAAGTTAAATACGGAGGTGTAGATTTAAGGCAGGACTGTTTCTCTCATGGCCAATTTTACGTGACATGCTCACGTGTTAGCTCACCCAGTAGCCTGGTAATACTGGCACCTTCTGATAAAATGACAAAAAATATATTATTTAAAGAAATATTATGGACTGGCAGACGTTGTCCTGTCTTTAAAATAAAAAAGTCCGGCAACTCGACTGCAGCGCCACCTACCAGATTGTAAATCTAAACCAGTCTCGAATCCACTGGAACACACAAAAAAATCATCAAAATCGGTACTGCCGTTTAGGAGGAGTTCACTTTCATACACGCACAGAAGATTTTTATATACTACTCAAAACAAAATAAGGGCCACGAGGTATTTTTTCATTTTGGTGTAATTTATTTTTTTATGGTGCTCTTCACAGACGAATGCAAAGTTAAATTTTTTAACGAAGATCGGCGTATTAGAGTATGGAGAAGACGCGGCGAGAGATTTTCAGAAGCCTGCATCCATGAAGTCGATCGTTTTGGTGGTCCAAATGTAATGATTTGGGGCGGGATAAGCTTACACGGCAAAACTGAGCTCGCTATTTTAAATGAGGGTACTGTTACTGCTCAGCGGTATATTGAGGAAGTTGTCAGACCACATGTGATCCCATTTGCACAGCGAGCGGGTCCTGGATTCATCTTGATGCAAGACAATGCTCGTGCACACACGGCTCAAGCGACTCGGTTTGTACTGAAAGACTCTCAAATTCAAGTCTTGCCGTGGCCGGCGAATAGTCTGGACTTAAATCCAATAGAGCACATGTGGGATCAGTTGAAACGAAGAGTTAGAGACGGTGATCAGGAAATCCACAACCAACAGCAACTCATCAACGCTGTGAAAAGGACCTGAGAAGAGATTCCAATGGAAAATGTCAGGCATTTGATTGAGAGCATGCACTCCAGGCTTCAGGAGTGCGTAGCTAAACGAGGGGGGCATACCCGTTACTAAAAGATGAGCATGGAGTATTTTCTATTATTTTCAGTAACTTTTCGTTGTTTTTATTTTTAACCTAAAATGTGTTTTTTATTTCAAAACCAAATAAACTTACCTAATCATTATTATTTGAATAAATTTATTGGTCTACATGGTAAAAAGAACATTAGTTTTCGTTATGGAGACAAAAAATATATATTGGTTTTATTATTTTCATGGTACAGACAAAATACCTTGTGGCCCTTATTTTGTTTTGAGTAGTATATATACCTATTGTATAAAAAAATAATTAATATAGTACCTATAAAGAAAGGTTAAAGAAGTTCTAAAGTAAACGTGCGCGAGTGAAGCCGTGGGTAAGAGCTAGTAATCAATGTCTGATATCACCAATCCTGCTTGAGCAAGCGTGGTGATCAATGCTCGTAATTTCTCTGTATGAGCAGAGGTTATTATGTTACTGAACTGCCCCGTTGGTCTCGTGGTCGCAAGCGCGACTGCTGAGCCTGGGTGGGGTCCTGGGTTCGATTCCCAGGTCGGGCAAAGTGTTATTGGGTTTTTCTATTAAGAATTTCTCAGTTTAACAGCCCGGAGTTTGGAAGTTGGCTGTGTAACACCCCCGTGCCTCGGAAAGCACGTAAAGCCGTTGGTCCTGCGCCTGATCTCTCTCCGGTCGTGTCGGATTGTCGTCCCACCGGACTATGAGAGTGAGGGAAGTGGGAGTGCATCTGTGTTTGCACACACACTTGTGCACTATAATATCTTCTGCGTACTTGGTTGATCTCCATCGAGATTGGCCGCCGTGACCGAAATCCGATCGGAAGATTACATTACATTATGCTATTATTAAGGCGCTAACAAGCGACTTTTGCAGATTTGAAACTGAAAATCACGTCAAAATGTGTAGCTAAATGATTTGAAAAAATTATAATTATGTTAAACTAGAACATTCTCTTAATCATTTAGTATGTGAATATTTATGATTAAGTTCATATTAAATAGTTTAATTAAATCGTGAAGTTGTGTTCGACGCGGACAAAACATTGATAATCACACAAAATCTACCAGGAATATTTTTATTAAACGAAACTTTTACTATCTTACAGACAATTTTATTATCTATCTTTTAGTATACGCTTTTTTTTAAGTTAAAGAATATTATCTTTTATTTAATTTTTTCGACTAAACTTTGAGACTTTTGGACGCAGCGCATACGATCCTCTGGTCGCTCAAGGTCACCGGCGTATTTTATCCGCGTGAATGAAGGTCGCGGATTAAAATGTAACTATGTCCTTTCGTAGGCTCGAGCTACCTTCAAACCATTTTCATTTTTTTTAAATAAGTTCAGCTGTTCCGTAGTATAAACGTAAAAGACTAACAGACTCACTTTCGCATTTATAATTTTATAACATGGATCGCTTGACACTTTCCGTGGTCCATATCTTCAGCTCGACGCTTTAATTTCGCTCTATAAATCCTCATGGCTGACATGACGTAGTCTGGCTATCTTGGGATCTTGGACTATTACTGAATGATAATCACGAAGTAAGTATAACATACTTGCTTCGTGTTGATAATCGATTGTGCTTTTTTTTATTGTTCTGTCTAGCAGCAAACATAAGGCCAAGTCTACAAGGTGAAGGAAAGCAATATTTTGTGGCAGCCGAATAAGGGCGGACAAGAGGCACCGCGCGTTATTTATGCACACACCCTTACATCCTGCGATCACCTTGCCAGTGAAACTGATTGAATTCTCCGGGTGAGGACTGAGTGGCGAGCTGAGCGGATTCCTGTGACAAGTTTACCGATAATTTTGTATAAAAATTGTTTAATAGAAAAAGGATATCTTTATTTTTACTCGACTACGGCAAAGCAAAAAGGAGGGTTATGATTATGACCAGCATGGGTCTATGTTCATCTGTTCCCTCATAAGTTCTAAACTGTTTATCATTATTGCACAAAGTAGGTATCGTTGGAAAAGTCTTGGTTATAGGGTATGTGATGTCACTTTAAATTGCATAGGCGCCCTCTAAGGGACATGAAGTCAAAAACTAAATCATTTTATTTAAGGATGCCGTTTTGTGTATTGAAACTTCAGCTAGAGGTCCACTGTTGGACATATGCCTCTCCATGGCGCGCCATTTTTCCCGGTCCTCTGCCTTCCGCATTTATAAAGCTTCCAATTAACAAAAGAATTTTGAGAATCGGACCACTGGTTATGGACAGTGAACGGAAATAAAACTTCCGTTCACTGGTCATGGATATTAGCCAAAGTCAAAGTCAAAGTCAAAGCATTTATTTCAATTAAACCATTTGCAGGCACTTCTGAATAGTCAAAGAGTCAGTTAGTTAGTCAGAAAGTTGAAGCTAGTTGCTCGTTCCAAAACGTAGGATAGGTCTCTATGGAGAAGAACGAGCAAGAAACTCCACGGACACTCTTTTCAATCAACTTTTACAAAATCCAGGCTACATTATTCTTGTTGCTTCTATAGATTATTGATTCTTAGAGCATTCAAATAAAAAAAAAAACTAACAAACTCTTCGGCTTCTTTTCTTCCCAGCAACGCTACAATGACTGTACTTCTCACACGCAAGATTTGGGTATATAATAATTATGTTCTACTAGATCGTGCCACGGAACAATATATTGTACTCTTTGCCTCGGAAAGTCCCGACTGTCATTTGTAGATCTCTGACATTCACATTTATACAACAAGTATACAAGTGGTATTACCCAATAACTGGGTTGTAGAGGTTAGGTAGCAGACCGGCAGACGCTCCATGATAAACTCTAGTATTCAGCTGCATCTGATTAGTTTCGAAGCCGAATAGTTGGGAAAAGACTTGGCCGAATTCTTGAATAGAATTGAATAATTATTTATTTGCTCAGAATGTATTATTATATATTTCAAATAAGGTGATTACAATAATATTTATTTGTTCATAGCAGCTTATACTCATCATCTGCCTAGCCTTTTTCCCAACTATATTGGGGTCGGCTTCCAGTCTAACTGGATGCAGCCGAATACCAGTGTTTTACATGGAGCGACTGCCTATCGGACCTCCACAACCCAGTTACTGGGTAACACGATACCTCTTAGTAAGACTGGTTGTCAGAGTTTCTGGCTTCTGACTACCCATAACGACTGCCAAAGATCTACAAATGACAGCCGGGACCAACGGCTTTACGTGCTTTCCGAGGCACGGAGGGAACATAGCATATAGATAGCAGCTTATACTACCTATCATAAAGGACTCCTTGTACATTCTACAATTTTGGCATGCAAACATTGATGCAGTTCATTAACAAACAACGCAACAACAACAACTTTATAACAATAGACAATCTAATTAATTAGTTAAATAATAATAATTTATCTATCAATCTTAATAAATCAGTACACTTATATACAATAGGGTATTGCACACATTTTTGAAAAGTGTCTCAATTAATGTAATATGCCACCAAAAAAATCACAATTTTTCATTCAATCGATAAGTGCCATAAAAACGCATCTAAATTTTAGATTTTATTTCGCGCGTAGTTTGACGAAAATGCCTCGTAGTGGACGCCATATTGCTCTGTGGAAATGACGACAAAAATCAAAATAATTTATAATCATATTTTGTAATAGGTGTAATAATAAAAAAAAGTACCTTGGTTACGAACATAATAAAAGTACAAAGCCTATACGCGCTAATTGCTTGACTGAAAGTTGTCATTTTTTTGTTTACACAGCTGTACGACGTAATAATATGGCGGCTACTATCTGAAGGTGTTTTATGACAGATTAAAAAAACTGAAAACTTTGAATTGAATTTTAAAATTTATTTTGTTATTTTATGAACTAAAACTAACATTTTCCGACTGCTTTTTGCCTAAACTATCTCAATAATATATTTGTCGGATCAGTCAGGATTTAGTCCGTTAGTTTCAGTCATCATGTGGGCAGAATATGGGTTTCGTGCACTGAAAACACACTGGGTATAGGGTACAATACTCGGCATTTATTAAAACCATAGTTTAGCACTAACTTAAAATAAACATTTTCAAAGGTATCGGCACTGGTCTACACTTTAACACAACGAATCATAATTACAGTTTCAGGACGTATTAACTCCGATGCGATCATACACTGGATTCTGAATGTCTTCCTCGCTGTCTGCTGAAAACATCACGACTCTGTAGAAGCGCGCCAAAATGGTGGTGGTTGATCACGTGTTCTTGATAATGGCGCGCTTGCGATCCGTTTCACCATAGACTATTTATTGTCTTTGCGTTTCACGTTCATACTATTGACCGGATACGACATATTTATAGATTTTTTCTCATATAGAGTAAAATACCCTTTTTAATCAATCTTATAATAATACATTAAATTTTAAAATTATCATACCGAAAATTACACAAGTGGCACAAACTAAGTTTCTAGGAGTAGTAATTTTTACAAAACATTTAGACTGGAAAGCAATTGTAATGGTAAAATTTGTAATGTTTTTACTTGTAAAATTATTACATAATGGTAAGGTTTATTAAACAGCACTTGTCATACAATTTTACAAATATGTCACTTATTTACAAAATTGTGTAATAATTTTGCAAGTAAAAACATTACAAATTTTATCATTACAATTGCTGTTTAATAAAAGTTTACAAGTGTAGAAAACCCCTGTAGATTTCGATGACAATATTGTATCTGCAAAGTAATTGTAAGTTACAAATTTGTAGATAATAGAATTTTCAAATATCTAGAATTAGGTTTTCTCATTTTTCTATTTGATTGATTAGTAACGAAAGTAGCACAATATCAAAATCACGATTCTGTATTTATTATATGAAAATAAGGATGTTTTATTCGGTAAATTTGCTGAATACGCATTCAAGGCTGCATTTCTCTTAGAATCGTATTCAAGATCATGTCCTAGTTTCGTTACCAAATATTCGACGGCAGTAGTTTTGCTAACCCGAAATTAAAATCTGTATCTGTACATATTTTACGTTCAACGAAATTTTGTCAAAAGTAAAGTTTACACTCTAACGAAAAATCGCCATTGCCGTTCACTTCTACATTCATTATCACTACTGTCACAACTTCTACTTCTACTTGTTAGAACCATTTTTTAAAGTATTCCATATTAAATTGAAGTAAAAAATTGTAAAGTTCTGACACAAGGCGAGTCCACCTGTCGGAATTTTTCTACAATTTACAAAATATGTAAATTTGTAATTACAATTATGCGTTAAATAAAACAGTTTTCCTTACAAATATGTAAATTGTCACCTGTAAAGAGAAAATGTTTAATAAACAGAAATATGTAAAATTGTAGGTTCAATTTTACAATTTTGACAGTTTTCCACCATGGTAAATTTGTTAATTGTATTCTTTATTAAACAGAAACTTGTAGAATTGTAACTTGTAAAATACAATTACAATAAAAATTTACAATTTGTAAAGTTTATTAAACAGGGCCCAGCTATATAACATACGTATATAACATGTATACAAACATATAAATAAAGGAATAGAGTACTTAATAAAAGATGACTCTGCTTATTTGTGCTGAAAATAAGTTCGAAATTTTCGCCTAAATGCATACTGGCTGGTGGCCGTTCTGATATCGAGAGGAAGTGCATTCCAGAGAAGAATAACCTGGATATGAAAGGAAAAATGAACAAAATCAGAAGTATGAGAAGGGCAAAGTAAGAGAAGGTTGTTAGAAGATAGCAAATTTCTAGCGTGAGAAGAACAAAGAACAAAGTGCCGTATGGTGTCGGACGTAAAGAATAGCACCATCCCATATCTTCCCGTGGGTGTCGTAAAAGGCGACTAAGGGACTTACCAGAGAATGGGCAGCAGCGTTCTCTGTGCCTTTGTAACAACCATACTGCGACCGCCAACCCGCCTGCCAAGCGTGGCGACTATGGCAAAACCCCCCCCTTTGGGGAGGCCTATGTCCAGCAGTGGACGTCTTTCGGCTGAAATGATGATGAAAATGATGAAGAACAAAGATATTGAAAATGGGACATTTGATAAGAAGGGGGGGAGAGAATTAGTGCACGCAAACTTCTTCTCTCCTCTTCTTCTTTTATAGTTGATTATTTATAATGAATTTCAATGTAATTATATTTCAATGTCATAATGTATTTGCATACTTTAGTTTTAAGCAAAACATGTGCGATCTAAAATTATTAATAACACCTTATATACCATGTTTAAACAAATAAAAATATCTTATCTATCATATCTTAAAATATATCATGTATGTAATCCCGCCCCGCTGCCCGCTCTGCTCGTCACCAATCGCTCTCTATGACACAGTACCGGCCCGCGTTCGTCTATTATTCACCTCGGCCCCTAGCTATTGTACTTTGGTTTGTCCCAACCCTCACGGGGCAGTTCGCCCTCTTGAAGAAACCGAGAAACCAAGCACACTATTACCTACATTAAGATAATGTAAAGAAGGAAGTGTTGTTTTAAAATAATCATAATTAAATACCTATCTATAATCCTTAGTTTATAAATAATTACGATAATAAAAGGAACGCGTGGTTAAGTAAAAGCGGTATATATCGACCGGTCGTGACGGTTAAGCTGCGCTTGCCGCGGTCAGTCAGTGGATGGGTGACCATCCATTTCAGACCGAGACCCCTCCGTGTCTCGGAAAGCACGTAAAGCCGTTGGTCTCAGGTGTCATCCTTAGAACTTTTACAGGCGATATTGGTAGTCAGAAGCTAGAAAAACTGACCACCAGTCATACCAAGGGGTATCGTGTTACCAGTACCTAACTGGGATGTGGAGGTCCGATAGGCCGTCGCTCCACGTATAATAATATAATAATAATAATAATATAATATAATAATAATATCTAATCTTTGGCCAACTTACGTGCCGATAACTATACCAGTGCTTAAGGCTGCTCTCTCGAAAAAAGCATGAAAGAAGCATGCAGATGAAGCAACTTTTCGTCGGCATTCACAGAGAAATTACATCTGAAAAAAAATTGTTAGTAATCTACATGATATGATACGTAATTTGGTTTAACAATTTTTCTATCGGTATCACATAATAAGAAAAAAAAATGACAAATCACATCCAAATCATAGAGATGAAACCATTTTACTCCTTAATTTCTTATCAAAAGAGTATAAAAAAAATATCTACTGCTTTGCAATACAAAGGAAAATGATATGATTTTGTTATTTTTTACAAATAATATGTATTATTTTTATTACAATAAATTACAAAATGCGTCCGATTAAAGACTGCGTCTACATCACCCCCGCACTCGTCCACAAATTCAGTGCGGGCCAAATGCTCAAGGCTATTTGCATGTATAGGTACCTACAAGCCTTTAACACTTTTATTCAGCTGCATCCGGTTAGACTTCAAGCCGACCCCAACATATTTGGGGAAAGGCAGCTGATGGTTTAGAATCTTTAGTTTATTGATGACTTAATTACGTGACGCATTTACAATGACAAACACTTTCAGCTTCAAAATCAACAATATTCATTGCGTATTGTTTACCATGTCGAGCAGATAAGTTTTCTAACATTATTATAATAAATTATTTATCAAACACTGACTCACTATGTTAATAACAATATTTCCTTAATGACTAAGTTAGTATACTTAAACTAAACATTTAAGTAACTTAAACTTAATTAAAATTATACTTTTATTATTTATCCTTTATTTCAAAGTCGAATCATTTATTTCAATTAGACCATTCAAAGGCACTTTTGAACGTCATAAAAGAAAATTGATTCTAGTAGTTGCCACTTCCAAAAGATAGTTTCGTATTTCGAAGAATGGGCACGAAACTCCATACCTACTAAGTCATAAAAAAAAAAGTGTAAGTACAATATTTTGCATTACAGTTTATAATCATTAACTTGCAAAAAACACTATATTGAAGTATGTGCAAAGTATTACAAGTTAAAGAATGAGAGAAAAGTTATATACATAGATAGGTACATAGTGTTCACATATTTACAAATATTGAAAAAGTATACGTCAACTCCTCATATTTCAGGCAATTAAGGCCCATAAAACACAATACATACTAGAGTATAAAAACAATAACTATAAACTAATACATATTTTATACGAGACTTATATTACTTACTGTACACGAAGTGACGGCGTCGTGTAAGTTTAGTACCTACCGAGGTAGAAACCTTGAAGCACCGATTTACTTATCAGCAATCCAGCCTGCTTGGAATACAGTGATGAATTAATGTTGAGGCGGCAACGGCAACGCACCCGTACAAAATGACCACTAAATAACTGACTTAATCTGCTAAAATTTTAACAGCTCCTTTGATCAATGACCTACCATTAGAACGTCATTGTGCAGTCAATGATCGACCATTATGAATTTAGCAGATTACAAACTTTTAGCAAAATGTCAATGGGATCGTGTTGGAATGACGAAATTATAAAAATAGCAGACTTGGCCCCCTGGCGTACCTAGGTCCTACTCACTGACATCGGTGAAGGAAAACATAGTGAGGAAACCTGAACTTATAATATTGATATGCCTTCTTCTTCTTCGTATCGCACGGCACGACAGTCTTAAATTTGTTTGGCCCAGAACTTAGCCACCTCCACTGCATCGTCGGTGGCAGCGCATAATTCACTCCAGTCGCATGTTTTGGGGCAAAGAGGACATGACAGGAGGTGGGGCATGGTTTGCAATTCGGCGCCACATGCACACCTTGCTGCTGCTTTGTCGTGGTAGCTCCATTTTACGAGGTTGGCGTTACACCTTCCTACTTGGGTTCTTGGCGGTTCAGGGACTTCCAGATGGGCCACGGAAGGTTAGACCCTGCGGGCAGACGCTCGCCTGGTGATAGATACTGGGTGAGTGGGGGAAAAGTGTCTCGCCACAGTTTGCAGCGGGCACCGGCCGGATCACCTGACAGGGGAACTACCGATTTCAAGAAGCTGTGTCTGCTTTTTAAACGTTGCGTGGGTAGTTGTGCACTGAATAGAGGGTGCCTTGTGTCACGCTTCTGTTTTAGTTTCTCGACTGCACTCGCAACGTCCCTTCGGACGTGTGGAGGTGCTGTCCCAGCTGTGGGGTATAGTACTCTGACCGGGGTCGGTTTGAGGCAGCCGGTGATCGTGCGGCATGTTTCGTTTAGAGCAACATCTACTTCCTTGGTGTGGGCGGAACGGTGCCACACTGGACACGCATTTTCACCTGCAGAGAAGCAGAGTGCTAAGCCAGTAGTCCGGAGAACGTGAGGTGTAGCCCCCCAGGTGGTTGATGTTAGGCGCCTGAGTAAGTTGTTGCGGGACCCAATTTTTTTCTTAGTTTTCTGGCAGTGGCTCTTAAATGTTAATGCTCTGTCAAGGGTACCACCCAAGTAGGTCGGATTACTGCAGTGATCAATGGGGACTCCTTGCCAATTGATGTTCAGAGTGCGTCCAGCTGAATTGTTGCGGAGATGGAAAGCGCATGCTTGTGTTTTTGAAGGGTTTGGTCTAAGAGCGTTATCCAAATAATACTTCCCAAGGACCTCCAGGCCTGCCTCTAGAGCTTTTTCGGCGTCTTCAAATTTATTTGTTTGGGTTGCCAGGGCAAGATCGTCAGCGTACAGGAAGCTTTTGCAGTGATCAACAATAGGTTGGGCGTTGGTTGGAAATGTTTAAGAGGATGGGTGCTAAAACGCTTCCCTGGGGCAGGCCATTTTTTTGTAATCTCCATCTGCTCTTTTCTGCATTTAGATGTACTCGGAAATGTCTGTTACAGAGCATCTCACCCAGTATCCGGATAAACCCTTGATCGTCAATCATTGATATGCCTGAAATCGCCAATCCACCTTGAGGTAGCGAGGTGATCAATGCCCGTGTCTTCTCTGAATGACAAGAGGCCTTTGTGTTGTAGTGGCATAAGTATCGGCTGGTATTATTATTATTCAATATACCAAGAACTAATAAATTAAATTCTAGAACAGTAGAACCTCGATAATCCGAACTAATCGGGACCGACACTTGTTCGTATAATCAAAAGTTCGTATAATCGAAATGTGGGTCTTTTGTGACAAAATGAAAAGAAAACCACACCATTTTACATAAAATACGTTTCTATCTGCACGATGTAAGAAATAGGTACATACCTACATGACTACATTAAAATTGCGTTCGGAATCTCCGTAAGCGGACTAATAAAGTTCGATGAAACAAAACGCGCCAACGTTCGGATAAATGAGGGTTCGGATAACCGAGGCTCCCGCTCTAGTAGACTGAATTCCACGGTCCAGGGATTACAGTACTTACTCGTGCCTGACTGTGAACGCATAGCCCCGTGCATGAGACGCGGAAACCTTCACCACTAGGACATCACGACATTATGCTTATAGGCACGTGATAAATAAGAATATTGAATTAGAGTTTTAGAATAACGAGGCGTCATAATATTATGATAATATCCTCTTCATTCACTTTACAAGTCAAATATGATCTGAGAAGTACTTATACTCCATTTATAATAAATAGCTTAGAAAAAAGAGGCTCGTAGAAGCAGGAATAAAACAATTTTAATTATAATTGTTGTAACATAATTTTGATAAATAGATCTAAGATGGTACTAAAATATGGACGTATAATAACGGACAAAACATATGAAACAAAAGCCTTTTAAAATTTATGATAAATATTTTAACTAGTCAACTGCTGCATGACCTCACATACAAATCCCATGATGCTATTTTTCAAATAAACACCAACCACCAACGTAGGTACGTAAGTAGATTTGAAATACAAACATGTAACCAAGTAACACTGTTACAGAAGTAAATAAATCTGTTGAGTACAAATTATCGCCCGTAATTTAGTTAGTTTAATTTGGTATTATCATTATTTTGGTGATTACAGTGAAACGAATAACGTTCGCGGTATTGTTCATCCCTGCTTCTTTTAGGTTTTTATCATTGACACTGTAATTTAATTGGAATGAAATGATACTTACAACTACCTAAATGAAATCTACATATTTTCGGAATATAAATTATTAAAATGGTTACAATTAAGTGCGACAGCTGCTGTAAACTATCGTAACTAAAACATGTTTATTGCACTTTTATTACGAAGTGTGCATAAAAAATAACCTTTACAACTTTTACAACCTTTACAACTGTCTAATGCTATTGTAAATGGAGAATACGTATTATTTATTTTTGCGTAATTAATCAAAGTCAAATTTTATGAATTTACTCTTTCAACTGTGCTTACTCCGTAAAGAAATACTGTAGGCATGATAAATTATTAATGGGGGGGGGGGAGGGGTTTGCCATAATCGCCACGCTTGGCAGGCGGATTGCCGATCGCAGTATGGTTGTCACAAAGGCACAGAACGCTGCTGCCCATTCTCTGGTCAGTCTCGTAGTCGCCTCTTACGACACCCGCCCTGCCCCTAGAATCATTGCCAATTAATTAAAAGCTAACCAAAATAATGATATAATAATAATAATACCAGTCTATTATTGTCCCACAGTTGGGCAAAGGCTACTTCTCATACAGAGAAGGCACGAGCAGTGATCACCACGTGCGCTCAAGGCGGATTGGTGATTTAAGACTTATGTTTTTTACAAGTCCAGTGGGCTAATTCACGTAACTAAAGAAGTGCTGTTGCAGTGCAGTAGCAGTTAAGTTTCGATCAAAATAACGCTTTTCGTATTCTCTACCGCTGTCAGACACGCTCGCGTCAAGTTCGCGTCACGCGAGCGCAATAACGGCATTCTAGGTACTATTGCACGTCTTTGGTGCGTGCTTCGGAACGCAACATGATCGGTATTCTGCAATACGAATACGTTTCAGTTCAGCCTGAAACGTATTCGTATTGCAGAATCTGTACTGGGGTATTATTTTAATGTTATAATAACGTCATATTCATTGAAATTTAATTGATTCTATTCGATTATTTAGTGCGTAATATTTTTTCTCATAAGTGGCTACACCATAAGTAGGTTTCTTAGAGTTTGGTTGTCGTACAGTTGACGTGCAGTTTACACGTAGCTTACGCACAGTTCAAAGATTACAAGAGTACTGTTAATCACTCAAACTTGAACTAAACTGCAACTGCACTACAACTTCATCGGCGCGTCATAAAATTACGTGAACTAGCCTTCAGATTTCGTCACTACGTTTTCCTTCAACAATATCAGTGCTTTATTTATTTATTTATTTATTAATTTCTTATACAATTTTAACATTGTATTGAAACTTTGAGCAGTACACACAATCTAAAATAAATTGATGCTGAACGTATAGAAAAATAATATATTAATCCTTATTAGGTACCTACCATTACATAACTTCTGAAAACATTATCCTTATTAAAAATCAACACAATTTTACATAAAACAAATTAACAGATTCGAATATTTATGCAGCACTTATTTAAAATGATTACATTTATTAAATTAAATCAAATTAATACAATTCAGATTTCGGTATTATATAATTATGTCTAAAATCATAACAAAAATTAGTCCAACAAATTTTGATGATTAGATTTAGATATTAATTAATAATAATTTGAATTGTACCCATACTAAATTCAAAAAGTTAAATAAAGTCAATAAAAATAGTGTCAATAATGTAGTCATATTAAAATGTATGTCAAAGAGAGAAAATAAAATCCATGCAGTACATATTCCACCATTACAAATGTCACCAGCAAAAATAACAATCAATAAAATAAGTTACATTAGTGTCTAGTTGTACGTGTCATCAAGAAACTCATCAAGTGTGTAGTAGCACTTTCCTAACAGAAATGACTTTAACTGGTGCTTAAACTGATTTAAGTTGTATATGCACTTTAATTGCAAAGGTAGTTTATTAAACAATTTAATTGATTGATAGTTTGCAGCCTGGCTAAATACTTTCAAATGTGGTTGTATCTTAAATAGGGCATTTTGCTCTAAACGAGAAAAAATCTATAAATATGTTATTGAGACAGTTTAGGCATAAAGCAGTCGGAAAATGTAAGTTTTAGTTCATAAAATAACAAAACAAATTTTTAAATTCAATTCAAAGTTTTCAGTATTTTTAATCTGTTCTAAAACACCGTGAAATAGTAGCGGCCATGTTAGTACGCCATAAGGCTGTGTAAACAAAAAATTGTCAACTGTCAGTCAACCGATTGGCGTAATATAGGCTTAGTACTTTTATTATTTTCGTAACCAACGTAATTTTATCATTATTACACTTACTACAAAATATGCTTTTAATTATTTTTAAATGATATACAATTATCATATAAAATATGAGCTCATTTGATACAAAACGAACTGAAGTCATTTACGCTGAGCAATATGGCGTCCAGTAAGAGGCGTTTTCGTCAAACTACGCGCGAAATTTGAAAATTTAAAATTTAGATGTATTTTTATGGCACTTATCGATTGAATAAAAATTTTGTGTTTTTTTTGGTGGCATATTAGCACTACAGAATTTCATTGAGATACTTTTCAAAAATGGGTGTAATACCCTATTGTAAGTCCCTGCGCCTTGAAGCTTCCCGCCTGCTATCTAAGATAAACTTAGAAATAAATGTAAAGATAAGTAATCATTGTAAAATTATTACACACGCGAGAAGTAATAAGTCCATTTATCAAAAGCTCAACTCCGAACTTCAAACCGATCTGAAATAGGTCCGTCAGTCTGTATTTGTGTGGTTTCGGCTTAAGCGACGAAGCCTCGAGAACGTTAGAATGGCCGGAAAAGTGGGAATTTGAAGTCTATAGTGTACTGTAAAGCCGGGTATAGCCTGCCTGCTCGCAGTGCAATGTGAATGGAGAGACTTAAAGGCTATAATTGTTTCGTTGGAGTATTATTGCTTCTATGTGCTCCATTTTGCGTTGAATTGATACGTATGTATACAGGGTTGAGGTGGGTCAGTGGTGTGGAGGAAATCGAAACAGTTAGAGATAGATAAATTCTCAAGCAGTCATATTGCAAGAGGATTTTTTTTCTATTTTCAAGAATATACTCTCAGATTAGTCCTATAGCAATTTCATGAAAATCGGTTTAGTGGTTTGGTTTTTAAATGAAAATAGCTGAACTAAATTGCGTATTTTTATTTCCTATACTTTTTTTTGGGTTCCAAACCCGTAGGGTGCCTAACGGGACCCTATTACTAAGCCTACGCTGTCCGCCCGTCCGTCCGACTGTCTGTCAGTGGGCTGTTTCTATATTTTAAACAGTATTAAGCAGAAACTTGAAATTTTCACAAAGTGTATTATTAAGGCCGCGATAACAACAAATAATAAAAATATTAAATAAAAAGTAAAGAGGGTCTCCATACAAGAAACAGGTGTTTTTTGGCGTTTTATGCTCGATCTTTAGGTGGTACGGAACCCTTCATGAGCAAACAACTCTAAAAACTAGTTTTTTTAATGTTACCGTTTCTTAATTGTTTTGGTTTTAGCGAAAAATAAAAAAAAGTTTCTAAAAAAGACAACCGCCTTCAACATTTTAAGTTTTTTTAAATAGTTTAACATTTTTCTCCTTTTCAGTTAATAACCGCGGTTGGCTTTTTTGAAAAAAAAAAAGTTTATTTTTTCTTGTTACATGGGTAATAGACATGTTATCTATTCCTGTGAATAAAATACTATTGTTCATACTCTAACATTTCAGTTATAAAAGTCCTGCGGCAGGTTGGAATTTTTGTGACCTGGATCGTCCGTCTCCCTTGATTCAGGAGACGCTTACTGTATCCAAAACCAAAACTGAGTATCCTGCAATATCGCAGTTTCCAAATTCATAATACTTGTTAACACACGTTCGCTCGTAAAAGACGAAAGGGAACATTTTCGATATGTTAGGACCCTCCGTACTCCATACGTTATGATATAAATTATTGAAAAGTCTCGCAATAACAGGGGAATGCTGTCCTGTTGGCGACATGTTGTAGGAATGTACAAAGTTGTGAATATACTGCTCGTAACAGTCTGGGGTGGGTGTAAGGATTCAACTGACTTCTGTATTTTGTGTGTAAGTATTCAATTGTGTGACCAATTTCAAAGAAGAGGAGATACCTACCTGATTCTTTTTGTATCGACTTAGAAATTATTTTATTTTATTTTTTATGCTAACACGGCTTTGATGAGCTAATTGCGCTAACAACAACGGTTAAAACAAGTAATAAATATACAAAATTATGCAATAACGAAATAGCAATTATATGCTTAAGTATCCTACATATGGAATAAAACAATGAAAATTTGAAAATCGTCTTGCGAAAAGCAACGATTTTTCGACGATTACACACATTACAATAAAATAAAACAATACACAAAACAAATAAACCAAAGAGAAAAAAAAAGAAACAAAAACTCACTCTCAAAGCACACAAAAATACCACTTGTTTTTTTAGATATAACTAAACTGTTGATTGAAATGTTATGGTGTTAAGAATATGGTATTTTTGATTCCAAACTGTACTATGAAACAGGTTTTATCTACAAATTGAAACAGTTATTTCACGAGAAGATTATTTTCCAATCTGTATACATATTTATGCTGGGATGGGTTTCGTCGCGATGATAAAACTGATTTTCATACACGTAACTAGCTTTTGACCGTGACTTTGCGTGAATTTTCTTACGGAATCCTAATATTTTTAATATTAAAATATAGCCTATAACCTTGCTAGATAATTCTTCTTTCTATTGTTGAAAACTACATGAAAATCCGTACAGAAGTTTTGACATTAGCGCAAACGAACAAAATTTCTGCGCGGTAGGGACTTTATAATAAGTATGTAGTGACAGTAGGGATGTCGAAAGGGGGGCCATTGTGTTTAAAAATGAGTTTTTACAGTTAATAAGTAAAGGGACGATCGTTTGTAAAGATCAATAATATAGACCGTGATGTTAGGTATGGGTACTTTGTGAACCTGAAAAATAAAACTCTTTGAATGTTTCATAGCCGCAACTCGTTGCTAACCTGGTAGCTGTAGGCGCCAACATTTTTATATGCGGATAGTTCCAAATGAGTTTTATTGACTTTGGTTGAGTAGTTTTTCACACTCTATTATTATAATTATACAAGCTTCAATTAAGAATAATATACACAGGTGTGAGTTAGAGAGACGGCGGTCTAGTAATAGTAGTATGACGGGCTGGTGTCCGTAACTTCACGTCTCAGCGCGTTTGTATACAGTAACGGACGGCGGTCTACAAACAAACTTGTTTTAAAACTTGATGTGGCATTTTTCACTGTGATGAGCCAATAAATGCAAAAGTTGTGTCCTTGATGCACCTCATTTTCAGTACCGCATTTTAATTTCTTTTGACAAAGGTTTTGTCAAAGCACCTATAGTAAATAATATATTTTCAAATAAAACAACATCGTCTTGTTTCATTGCCTTGCCTTGTTCTTGTTGTTTGGTGTAATTTACCTGAAATAAATGAATTTATTATTATTACAAAGTGACGACCGTAGAATGACTTTATACAACTGTATGCACCTGTGCCTTGTGGTAATTACTAAAAGCATTTGCGCATTACATACCATTCGAATGCTAGAAATGGCGGATTCATATGTTGGACACAGGTTCGAATTCCTTTCGTCGAAATTTAGAACACTTTTACATCGATTCGGTACGAATGCAATGCGTACGCTTGCTTGCTATTACATACATATCTATAGTGCAGCGTGCGTACTTATACGAATAATTTACTTCATCTAACAATCTGCTTTACCCATTATGATAAGGATAATTACCTCCCTAGACTCGTCTCTATCTCGTGTACGGTAATGAACCCTTTTTATTTACCCCACCCCTCTTTTTTCCCCTTTTAACTGCACAGATTAGCGAATCAGGGTTTAGCTAAAGTATTTTATTCGTTTAGAAAACCTAGCATGAACTTCTATGGCACATTTAATTGAGGGCTGATTCACTTAAGGCGCTACCCTGACCAAAACCTTGCGACAGTGCGTTTTTCTTCGTTACTCAGGGGTTATTAACTCATTATTTAAGCGAAATAAACTACATCTAAAAGCACATTATTAATGTTCGATATCCGATCGATATCGATATCTTATTTTTTTTTATGTGTCCTAAATGCACTTAAATCCCTGAAAAAAAAAACTTAATAATTAAAAAATATATTTTTTGCTAAAGTTTACGTGCTATTAATTTGAGGATTACACTAATAGATAGGTAACTTAAAAATCTTTCAATTTCACGTTTGATTTTATTTCAAAGGATCGTTTGTCTTTTTTATAACAAAAACCCAAAGTTTGTGCGAATTTCGATTCTGCGGCAAAGAGGAAATGCATGTATGGTCAAGGTTATTTGGTCAGGGAAGCGCCTTAACTGGTCTTAGCCATCACTCATATTAAAAAACTTAAAAAAAAAAAAGAAAACCGGATTCAAAAACTAAAAAGTGATAAATAACTTTAGCACAGAACACACATTACTTTATTTTCGGAAGTCGGTGGTGGTGCCTTTGTGTTAGTTGTTTTGTATTGCCCCTCCCTCAGGAAGAAAATGTAAGTACAGTCACCAAAAAGATAAGTAAACAGGGTCTCAAGTCTGCTATTACAATAGTGTCAGAATGGTCTATCATTGATTTCATAATTGTTGATTTTGACAAGTTTGGTAATCTATACTAATATTATAAAGCTGAAGAGTTTGTTTGTTTGTTTGGTTGAACGCGCTAATCTCAGGATCTACTAGTTCAAATTGAAAAAATCTTTTTGTGTTGGATAGTCCATTTATCGAGGATGGCTATAGGCCCATGCGAAGCCCCGGTTGCTAGTCTACTAATAAAATGGCGTCATTATGACTTTCCAGTGGTCAACCACTGAAACGCCATTGAAAGAAATGATATAGAATAGAAATCTCGTACAAAATGACAACTAAATGACTGGTTTAGGCGGTAAATGACAATGGGATCGTGTTGGAATGACGAAATTATAAAAATAGCAGACTTGGCCCCCAGGTCGTCGGATATACCCAGTTGAAGTTTACTTAGAAATCGATGGAAGGTTTTGAATAAAATAAAATAATATTGATATCAAACACACAGCAGTACATTAACTAAATTAAATTTTATTCTAAAACATCCATCGGTTTCTAAGTAAACTTCAACTACCGTACATACATCCGTTACTAATGTCTTTTGGTGACTGGTATGTACAGTCAACAGCAAAAGTAGATGATCAAAATCAGAAATGTAATACTAATTTACTAACACTAATTTATATAATTTATTACTAGTTTATTTATTAAAAGTATGTGATTGTCACACACATACTTTTGAATCACTTCGACGCCACACAGTTCTGACGCGAACTCCGTTTATTAGTATTGAATTTCTGATTTTGATCATCTACTTTTGCTGTTGACTGTACACATAAACAACAATTTGCTTTCATACAAATACTTCTATTTGAAGTGCCAATTATAATACCTACACTCAACACCTCATACTTACCTACTAACTTTGGGTATTATTGTATTGTTCAGAGGCCAAAATTTGTTTTTGTCACAATTATTTTTACAATGAAAGAATGTTAATACTTATTTATTCACCAAATTTACATACAATATTTCCATTTTTAAATATATTATTATGTATAAAAGAAATTCATTATTCTAATGATAAATAAATGTATAATGTGAAAACGAATCTCCTATGAAATAAAAATGGCGTCATCAAGAAACCAATTTGAAAAACGAACCGTACCTAATATTCAAAATTGCTGTTAAATGCAAAAATACCATTATTACAATACGGGTAACCCCAATCGACTCCTAAGGATTACCGTTATTCGTAAAACGATGGGATACCCTACAATCTCCACAAGAGTAGTCGGAATCGCTGACTGTGCGCGGACAACACAATAAATCTTTGTGAGGATAATCCCGATTCGGGCTGACCAAGGAAGGCTTTGTGTGCCAGAGTATGATATGATGTATCCCTTGAGGTGCTTTGACTGCTTATAGCAAGCTAGGCTTTGCGAAACCAATTTTAGAACATTTTTAACATCGAGAACTTTTCTGTGGGATGCATCAAACATGGAAAATAAAAACTCAAAATATGTTGAGTGGAGAAAGTTAAATTTACTCCAATAAATATAAAAGCAAATAGTATTATCAATAAATAAAGATTAAAGATAATCCTGTCGATAATGAATATTACTGAATAAACAGATCCAGCTCCTGTTGTTAAAACCTAATGAATAAAACGGTAAATTTAATGTATTATTTTTATTTAAGACTATTGATATGTACTTTTAAAAATATTCCTTAATTGTTTTATTAAGTCTGTAGGGAAATAGATCTCTGATTGCAACAAATCACATTCTTTTCGAGATTTTTTTTGTTACAATTTTTCATTTATAGTATGTACAGTTCCCGTTAGTAAGTTTGTAATGTGATGTTTATTTTTGTTTAACTGCGTTTCAAAATGGTTGCAATAAAATATGGAGAACTAGCTTTCGCCCGCGATTTCGTCCGTGTGAATGTCGGTTATCGTGGATACAGACAAAATCGCGGATTCAAAAGTAGCCTATTATGTCCTTCCCCGGGGCTCAAGCTATCTGCATACCAAATTTCATCAAGATTGGTTCAGCCATTTTGCATTTATAATATTAAGTATATTATGGACTGTGGATTTACAGCTGCCCTGATAACTTTATTCATGTATAGTTTCTTGCTCGTTCTTCTCCATAGGAACCTACTGTTTGGAACGAGCAACTAGCCTGCCTGACTTTGGCAATTCAAAAGTACCTGTAAATGGTTTATTTGAAATAAATTATTTTGAATTTGAGTTTGAGTAACGCATTCAAAACATTGTGTTTGCAACAGTAAATATTAGGTTGTCGAAGTGTTTAAAGTTAGATATTATAACATACCTAAAACCTGCTTTTGAAAGACGTCGCTAGACGCGTGAAAGATGTGAAACATCGGAACTAATTTGTATTGAAAATTAAAAAACCAGACTGTGAAATATTGTTAACTTAGGTGACTTAGGTAACATTTTCAAACTTACTAAATACATGACCTGAAAAGATAGAAACAAGTCCAAAAATTAAATATGTTTTGGTTTTGAATGATTTGGGGTGTGATTCTGTAAGACCTCATTCTAAACTTCGAATCTGAATCCGCTGTGAGTTTCTTGATTGGCATTCTAAAAACTCAGTTGATAATTCGAATTTACACTAGCGCCACCCTTGCGAGCGTGTCAGCGAATTGAACTAAATTGACATCGAGATTTTTGACAGATAAAGTATGAGATGACGTAGAAGTGGCATTCTGTAAGGTAATTTCCCCGTCACTTCGACGTTCACTTCGCACTCGAACCCGATTCAAAGTGTCAAATATATCAAGGTCATTTTTAACCTTATGCGAAGTGAGAGTGAATAGCGATGTGAGATGCGAGTTGTTGTTTGAATTTTACAGAATCGACCTACAGTTGTCGATCTCTGGGGGAGGCCTACGTTTAGCGGTTGACGGCAATAGATTGATATGATGATGATGATAATGATTGCGGTTGACAGTGTTCACAAAATATGCAGTATCTCGTTAGAGTTTAGGCTCTATCAATGGATGCATTTCCCTCTCTCTCGCGCCGTCAGGTAAATATGCATGAAAGAATGGTTTATTTAAGAAAATAAATATGGCATAATCAAAAACAAAACATAATTTTTTGAAGAAAAATAATACATAATATTGTACTTATCATAATTAAAAATTGGGACAGTCTTTTTGCTACAGCCGGTCCGACCCGCCAACATGAAAGGTTAACATTGAAAATGTACTATTTTGTATTAAAAAGTACAAAATTAGTTCACTTTGTCAATTTTTTTTCACCAGTATTTGAATAAAATGTTGGGGAGGTCTGTAGAGCGAAACAACAGGAAATACTGTTAAGTATATATTTGGAAAGGTATAAAGAGTAATCTAAGAAGAACGTGGAAATAACAAAAATCTACAAAACCATAAGTCACATAACTAGAATACAGTTTCTATCTAGCCAGTGCTAGTACATGCAGGTGATATAATTTTCAACATAAAAACATTCCGTTATACGAACTCAATTATTTTAAAAAATCTACAACATCGAGAGAAATGGAGGGAATGGGGTAGGCCTTTGCCCAAGAGTGGGAGAGTAACGGATAGCTAAAAAAATAAATAAAAACACACTAAAACCTCGCTATCAATTTCAATGATTCGTGCTCATACATATATATATTCCGCGTTCACGCACAAAAACAGAACATTGTATTGTACTAGTGTGCGTCAATGCTGCTACGATGTTCTAGCAATCATTTAAAGAAGTCGTGATTTATAGTTGCGCTAAATCTAATACGCTCCCTAAGACGGAATGCTCACACTAATATTTAAAGTCGATACTAAGAATAATCTACAATTTCGTTGTGTTCCCCTATTCATAAAAATAAAAGTACTTTAGCATTTGACAGACGGTAGCGGTATCCACATACCGCTAGACTAGTATATTTTAGTTATTTTCATCGCGTCATGTCTTACGATATTTTGCTTTGGGGACGGGCTGTAGATATAGATTCTATTTTTATTCTGCAAAAGCGGGCTGTCCGAGCCATTTATAATCTCCGCAGACACGAGTCTGTAAGAGAATTGTTTAAACAGATCAACATCATGACGGTACCTTGTCAATAATTATATATGAAAAAATAATGTATGTTCGAAAAAATCTGCATCTTTTTTATAAAATAAGTGACAGACATAGTGTTTTAACTACTAGAAATAGGAACAAATTAGATCAGCCAAGTTTCAGACTGTCAAAAATACATACTTCTTTTAAGGGGTACCTAAATTTAATGCTATAATAAAATAAGACTTGAAATTCTACAATTAAATGAAAGACAATTTAAAACATGTATTAAACGCACACAATGTAGACGCATATTATAAGTTAGACGATTACATCAATGACAAAAATGCTTGGCTTAATGCTGGTCCTACTCCACAGCCAGTTTAGGGAATTTCCTAATTGTAAGAAGATGATGTTACCTACCCCTTTTTTTATTGACATGATTAACGACCGAGTATCGTTATTATTATCTATTATAATGTTTTTTTTCAACACCTCATCTTCTTCGCCTAAACCTTAGTTTTGTATAATTTAGCAGCATTATTTTAATTTTGGGAATGTGAATACCATGGAGCTATTTATAAAGTAAATTATATGTACGGGATCGCTAACTAAGTACGTTAAATCAAACGTAGAAGAACGTTAAGAAGTCTATTTAAGATAATATGTTAATTATTAGTGAAATACATGACCAAGCCTTTACGGCTCCTCGGTCTAACAGCCTCCTGTCATAGTATAAAAACTATGTATTCTACATCATTCAAATATAATCGAATCACCTAACTTTCTAGTAGCATCCAGAATGTTCTAACCATAGAGTACTTATATTATCTAATGGCTATTGCATCTTTGGGTGTGTGTTTTTTTATGTGTTTGACATAAATGAACATGGCGGTTGAGAGCATTGTCATGCTCACTCAAATATCTCGCTGATGGTGGCGCGTGAGTTGAATCACTCGGCTCGCTTCAAAATGGTTGAGCTGAATAATGCTGATCCACGCGTCATGTTCGTGAACGGGTGCTGTCAGTAGAGATTAATCAAGGTTTATGTTTTTATCTAGATTCTTTGTTTGAAATACATTGTATTGGTCTTTACCTGGATTATTTTCACATAAAGAAGCAACATGAATAATGTAATCAGTATTTTGTAAAAACTTGATTTTAAAGAGTGTCCGTGGAGTTTCTTGCTCGTTCTTCTCCATAGAGACCTACCCTACCATTTGGAACGAGCAACTAGCTTCAACTCTCTGACTAAGTGACCGACTCCTAGACAATTCAGAAGCGCCTGTAAATGGTTTAATTGAAATAAATGCTTTGACTACCTACTTGTGTACTGTTTCATTTACTTAGTTAAAATTTAATGTAAGCATAATTATGTTACATGTGAAATACGAGTCGATGTTAAGTTTATAAAGAAATATTGATTATGTAATTGGTCAATCGCGCAGAGTGTAGTCTGTTAGAGTAGATGGCATGGCCACCCCTCTACAAAAAAAATATAACAGTAATGCAAACATTAGTACCTCTAAGTTGTGGCTTCATTAAGGCGCTACCCCAAACAAAAGTGCGTTTTTCTTCGTTATTCAGGGGCTATTAACTCCTTAATTAAAAGAAACAAACTACATCTAAAAGCATATTATTAATGTTCAATATCCTATCATCACATTCCACGTTCTTAATTTATTTTATGTACCCTTTATACACCTAAATATTCCTTAAGAAAAAAGGACGTAAATAATATAATAATATAATATAATAATAATAATAAAATAATTGAAAACATGTATCTTTTGCTAAAGTTGACGTGCTATTATTTTGAGAATTACACTAATAGATAGGTAACTTAAAAATCTTTACAATTCACGTTTTATTTTATTTCAAAAGATCGTTTCTCTTTTTTTATACTTAACAAAAAAAAAAACAAAAATTGTGCGAATTCCGATTCTGCGGCAAAAAGGAAATTTATGGTCAAGGTTATTTGGTCAGGGAAGCGCCATAAGTGTCTTTTACAATCGCCATGTAAATACAAATAGGCACAGGCGTGAAATACAGACTCCGTACAGTAAATAAACAAAAAGTGGCGGTCATTTTTCACAGTTGCCAAAATACCGTCAATATATATGCATTCCGTGAGTTCCGGTGTAGTGACAGGGCGCGCCGGAAGTGGACACGCAGCGGTGGCCACATCCGGCGGCCATAACTGTCGCCATTCCTCACATTCTGGCTCCGATATTAACGCGGGCTATTGATTGACGTAAACCTTTCTATACGACATTTGATATTACTATTTTTATGTTGGTTTTTATTTGAGCTGAGTGTGTCACACCCTGACGTTGTAAAATTCGGAAAAGACGTAGCTAGGGGTCCAAAAATTCGTGTTTTGATATAGTTTATTTTTATTTAGTCAATATTGTTGTTTTTCGGCCGCCATTTTTAGGGTTCCGTACCCAAAGGGTAAAAACGGGACCCTGATACTAAGACTCTACTGTACGTCTGGCTGTCTGTCACTAGGCTGTATCTCATGAACCGTGATAGCTAGACAGTTGAAATTTTCACAGATGATGTATTTCTGTTACCGCTATATACACTAACAAATACTAAAAACAGAATAAAATAAATATTTAAGGGGGACTCCCATACAACAAACGTGATTTTTTGCCGTCAAAAAAAAGATTATAATAATATATTATAACGTCTAGTGTTGTATAGATGATGGTAAGGAACTCTTCGTGTTTGAGTCCGACTCGCACTTGCCTAGATTTTTTTTAACTACTAATAATACAGTGAAACCGAAAGTTTGCTTCGATTTAGTTTGTTTACTTTGTATCTTTGTAACCATTAGGTTAAACGTCAAATAATATCAAAATTGATTACAATTTTGATATTATTTGACGTTATAATCACTAATGTAATCCAACTATTATTAATTTATTTTATTTATTAGGGACATTGAGAACCTCCATCTTTTAAATCGGTTGAAAACGCTTGAACGCACAGAAATTAGTTCTAGTTTCTAATGGAACCATATCTAAAATATCAAAAACATCAACTGTTTAATGCATTTTCCTTGTACAGTTACATCACAACGCAGCCTTCCGTACTTTGTGGTTACATGCAGAAAAATACAGAGAAATACTTAACGATCATGTAACCCACACCACAAAATACATATAAAGGGTACAGAAGGACCGCGCCCACCATCTTCAAAAATAATTACCTAAACTTGCCAGACTCACTAGGGCTGCTACTGTATTGACTCTGTAGGTTTTATTTGTGACAATATGAAATTTTATTGACACTGGTTGGAACTCTTTGCATTTTTTTTATAACAATTTTTTTCGTTCGTCATGAAATGTCAATGTCTCTCATTTATTTATTTAGACAAAACGTGACAGTCGAAACTGATGTCTGCTTGAAACTGCTTTAGATTGCCTATAAAAGTAATGTCAACGTGTGCGTGAGTAAAATGGCGGTTTGTTCTGAGTGGTCTCTCTGCTCGGACGCGCCGCAGCCTTACGTACTTTGTGCCCACACCATTGTCTACGATTTAACTACAGGATAAAAGAAGTGCACGACGAGTGATAAAAAAAAACAAAACTAAAGTCGTTGCTACAATAATGCTATGCTGCTTAGCTTAGCATTTAACTTAAATTACACATAAATTACTCGCCAGACATAAAATTCAGAGTCATTTTCTTAAATGTTATGTGGTACTTATACTCAGATTATGAAACAATAGACTGCGCGTGGAGCGAGAGTGGAGCCACCAAAGCTTTGGTGGCTTTGACCACACATTCATTGTGCGTACTGCTAAGGAGTGGAATTCCCTGCCTGAGTCTGTGTTTCCTGATAGCTACAACCTGGGAGTCTTTAAGTCAAGAGTGAATAGGTTACTTCTAGGCAGCGTGCTCCATCTTAGCCCGCATCATCGCTTCCCATCAGATGAGATAGTGGTCAAATGTATGCCTATCAAAAGTAAAAAAAAAAATACAAACCTACAATCCTACAATCTCGTGATTGAATTTGCTTTTGAATTTGTATTTGTTCTTTTTAACGATGCTGTGTTTCGTGCTGTACTGATTCGTGTCAGTAGCAGTACAACACAAAGCACGTTGTAGGTATCTGCTTTTGAATTTTTATTTGCTTTGGTAGCTTCACTCTCGGTGTTCTACGCGAACTAGCTGCTATCTGCCTTTTGTTTCGAGGTGATATATTTGTCTTCGCAGACGAAGTCTTGGGCAGAAGGTAGTGTATCTATCAATTAAGAACTATCTTGTTTTATTATATTCCGAAATCACATTGTATACGCCATTAAAGGTTCAAACAATTTACGACCATACCTGAACACAATTTCCCCTTAAAATTCAGCCACCGAAAAAATAATTCAAAGCAAAAAGAGATTCTGGTATTGTAAAAGACAATTTTCGCAAGTCCATTGTGAATCACAATCGAATTTAAATTTTCTGCTTTCCACTCTTGGCCACCGTTGACAAAGGAGGCATTATTTTTTATTATTATTTCTTTTTTTTTATTGTCCATCACAATGGCGTGTTTTCAGACAGCCAGCGGGAAATTCAACAGAACTTCCGTTGTCTAGTGTTGGGACATCATTGTAAATAAATGTATTATTATTTGACTGTGTATGAGCTCGACTGTCAATTAAGAGACATAATAGTTAAACAATGACAAGAGATCAATATTTGGCTTCTGGACAGACGCAGGGGTATACGAGTGTTGGATTCTGGGGTTTTATTTTGGAAAAATGTGAAAAGAAAAACCACCCTGACATTTGAATCAGCTCCAGCTCAGTTAGCTTAGTTAGATAAAATACAATTAAATTAAGGCCTTTAGCCTTATTTTTATGGTATTTTATCTGCTGTAGGTACACACGGCTACTCATCAAGCTACACAGTTTCAGTATAAGCTGATCTCGAATTGTATAGAATTTCCATACAATGAGAGGTCAGCTTATACTGGAAATGTTAGCTATGTTTGTAAGCACAGTGATCCAAAAGCTTACCCTTTCAGTTGGTGCCATACAATAAATACAGGTGTTATTTTATTTCCATTTGTGTCGGTTCAACACCTAGCTAAGGGAATAGTTATTTGTTATACAAGAGTGCAAAGTTGCTTTTTAACCGCGTGTTCAATTTTGATGACCGAGCAAGCGAAGGATTCTAAAATTGAATCACGAGCGCAGCGAGTGATTTAAAATTAGAATCCTGAGCGTTAGCGAGGGAATCAAAAGAGCACGAGGTGAAAAATCTTTGCACTCGAGTGCAACACGTAACTTTTCATTCCACCTCAGCGAGGAAATGACTAAATGCAAAAAAAAAACGTTTACAAAGTCTGAGTTTTTAACAAATTAAAAAAAAGTTGTATGATATATTCGGCACCATAGAGGTAGCAGTAAATAGGTTTAATGTTTTTTTTTAATTCACAAACTTAGTGCACACGATGTTCTAAATTCAATTTACTTTATCCTCTAGAGAATAAAAACGGCTTTTCCACTCAGATATTGAAGATAAATTTACTTTATCCTCTAGAGAATAAAAACGGCTTTTCCACTCAGATATTGAAGATTAAAAATACTCTTTCCGAGATGGTGGGATGAAAATGGTATTTAAAATGTGCCTGAACTCTGTTTAGACAACTTGAAAAATACTTTAAGAATTATTATTATCTATTATATTTAGCCTGTACTGTCCCACTGCAGGGCCTAGGCTCCCTCCGTTCCTTCCATCGGTCTCGACTTTTAACTATGACTTGCCAATTCTTAAATAAAAAAAAAAAAAAAAAAACCTTTTTTGACCAAAAAACCATCACATTCAGTACTTATCAACCTAAGAACATTATATAAGGCTTATAATTAGGTAACAATAAATTGAACACCCTGACTCCTAAACTAGGTGTATGTGCCTGTGACTTAGGAGTCCAAGCTATCCAACTTTAAGAATAATACCAGCTTAATATTGTCCCACTGCAGGGCAAATGTCTCTTCTCATACATAAAAGGCATGAGCATTGATCAACAGGCTAGCTAAAAAAAAAACCAGTAGGTCGATTCTGTAAAATTCTAACAACTCGCATCTCACATCGCTATTCACTCTCACTTCGCATTTAAGGTTCAAAATGGCCTTAATATATTTGACACTTTGAATCGGGTTCGAGTGCGAAGTGAGCGCGTCGAACGGACGACGGGGAAATTACCTTAAAGAATGCCACTTCTTACGTCGTCATCTCATACTGTATCTGTCAAAATCTCCCTGGCAATTTAGTTCAACTCTCTGACACGCTCGCGAGGGTGGCGCTAGTGTAAATTCGAATTATCAACCGAGTTTTTAGAATGCCAATCAAGAAACTCACAGCGGATTCAGATTCGAAGTTTAGAATGAGGTCTTTCAGAATCACACCCCCGTTCATTAATTTATAAGTTTTTAAATATTACGCCCCGGCCTTCGGGATCCTTAAAATTTAAACATATTATAAACCTAAACTTTCCTCATGAATCATTCTATTTATTGGTTAAAACCACATGAAAATCCGTTATTTTATAATCTAATATTCTTGTGTTTGACCGCAACTTTACTCACCTGATCATAAGTGACGATGCAGGCTAAGGGAAAACGCTTGCCTAGGATGAACCGGTTTACTTGTGCCTTGAAGATCCCCAGATTATACAACCGTGAACCGTTCAGCAGTTTTTGAGTTTATCGCGAATAGACAGACCGACTTTGTTTTATAATTATGTAGTGATAATTTAGTCCTATCCAGTGACCAGTGAAAGATTTTTTTAATTAGATGAGTAGATTAAATAAATAAATAAAATAAATAATACGTGGCGACATTTCACACACGGCCATCTGACCCCAAACTAGGGAGACCCTGTACTATGGGTGTCAGACAGCTGATATACATACACAAATACAATTTAAATACATACATATATAGATAAAACAACACCCAGACACAAGGCAAACACAAGTGCTCATCACACAAATATTTACCCTGGGCGGGAATCGAACCCGCAACACGCTGCGCAGCAGTCGGTCGCTCAGCCACTGCGCCAACCGTGTCTTCGTGTGCCGTGTCATCGTGTGTGTGGGTTATATTTACGTACACAAAATCCATTCTAACTTTGCACCCTATTCTTTCACATCCCTAGTAACATAATATTTTAGGTTATACCTACCGACGGCGGTTGTTGTATAAAATGTTGTTTAAAACAATATTTGCACCACGTGTTTTACGAACAACTCTAAACAACAGTGGTTTCAGTGTAATGTCTGTATCGAAATCGTCGACGTTTGAAGTGGTTTTTGTCCATTTTTAGTAGGTACTATAGGTAGGTACTTTGTTTAACTTTGGAGTTGCGGTATCGGCTGGTACTTAAGTGTTGAATTAGACGAGCCACTTCTAAAAAAACACTTAGCGACAAAAATACTGTCAGCGTGAGGTTTTATTTTAAAACATTGTTTTCATACTGAATCCGGCTGTTATTCGTAAATTGTAGTCAGAAGCTAGAAAATCTAACAACCAGTCTTATTAAGGGATATTGCGTTACCCAGCAACTGGGCTGTGGAGGTCTGATAAAAAGTCGCTCCATGTAAAAGACTGGTATTCAGCTGTATCTGGCTAGACTGGAAGCCGACCCCAACATAGTAGGGAAAAGATATATGATGATGACATTGTTTTCATACTAAAACTATTAAACTAAAAAAGCTATAAAAAATAAAATTTAAATACTAAAACCCGACCACAACAAAAAGTGATCTGAAAAGTACGAAACAAGAAAATATTTCACACAGAAATCAAGACATAGGTACAAAATGGTCAAGGTAAAGCCGTGGTTGCATGCCATTATAATTCATGTTCATCGCACCCATATGGGACACAGGCATGCAACCACGGCTTTACCTTGACCATTTTGGACCTATGTCTTGATTTCTGTGTGAAATATTTTCGTGTTTCGTACTTTTTAGATCACTTTTCGTTGTGGTCGGGTTTTAGTTTTTAAATTTTATTTTTTTATTTAAACCATTTTGGAGTTTAAATACCAGTGGTAGTTTGTTTTTAATCATTTGTGACAAGTCTCAGCTAAGTATTATTAAAAAGGTACTAGTGAACCCCTTTCCAATGATACTAAACACGGTATGCGTATCTTAATTTTTTTTTTTTATCTTTCCTTTTTTTAAATTATTTGTGATAAGTCACCACTAAATATTATATATTTGAAAGGTACTAGTGAACCCCTTTCCAATGATACCAAACACGGTATGCTTGTCTTCATTATTTTTTTTTATCTTGGTTTTTTTGTCCGCCAGAGGGCGCCACATTGGATTCGGTGACACGTCATATAGCCTATAACCAGCGGACGATCAAGACGCTTCTAACGATACCTCATTTGTTCAGTTCTGATAAGTAGTTTAGGAGCTATGAGCGAACAGACGAACATACATACATACATACATAGCCTGTCAAAATCATAACCCTCCTTTGGCTTTGCCGTAGTCGGGTAAAAATAAAGAGGTACCTACCAAAAGAATCTCCCGCATCGCCGAGGGATACCTATCTAGGTTTTCTTTTTATTTTTTTCGTGTAAATATTGTCAATTTTTTTCAGTTCCAACTATTTTATTTTATTTTGAGCCTCGTCCACATAACCCATGACCCATTTATTTTCGACACTCTTCATTGTCTTTTTAACTGACTTCAAAAAAAGGAAGAGGTTGGTGGAGGTTCTGCAAGTTTTTATTCATGTATGTACAACCATTTAATATTAATGGTACCACTTTTAAGTGGGGCAGTAAGTCGCGTGACTAAAAGAACATGTGATCATTTGATTTGTTGAATCTAGTATACAGCGTGTCCTCAGAAAGAGGAGAAATAGCAAAGTAGCATAAAATGTCAAACAGTTTACTTTTAACTATGATATTGTTTCTAATAATCACATTTCCGACAACAACTGTTGGGCAGTAGCTGGTGGGCTACTGCCCAACACACAACACTCGCCTGGGGGCCAAGTCTGCTATTTTTATAATTTCGTCATTCCAACACGATCCCATTGTCATTTTACTAAAAGTTCGTAATCTGCTAAATTCATAATGGTCGATCATTGGTCGGTCAATGGTCTCGTAATAGAATTGTGTAATAATGACATTGTCGAATTGCCATTATTATGAAACCCGCTAGTAGAAACGATTTTGGAAAAACTACTACTTTTGAACATTTATTCATGCCAGATTTCATTTATAAATATTTTTACATATTATTTATAAGTGTTATAAGCAATCTGAAGTAGTAAGAAGTTCGTAAACTAAGTCATTCATTTGTCATTAATTCATTATGTACGAGATTACCATTCTATATCATTTCTTTCAATGGAGTGTCAGTGGTTGACCATTGGAAAGTCATAATGAGGCCATTATATTAGTAGATTACCAAACTTGTCAAAATCAACAATTATGAAATCAATGATAGACCATTCTGACACTATTGTAATAGCAGACTTGAGGCCCTGGTCGGAGGATCCACCCCATTTCTACCCATAGGTGTCGAAGAAGGCGACAGTGAAGGTATATTGACTAGAAGATGGGCAGCAGCGTCCTTCTGAGTAGGTACCGTACCACCTACTATGATCGCCAACTTGCATCGACCAAACATGGCGATTACAGCTGAACCCCCCTTGGGGAGGAATCATAACACCTGGACCTGACCTACCTATGTTGAACAAATAAAATGTTTGTATTTGAATTTGGAGACTATGCCCAGAAGTGGTCGTCTAAAGTTTGACATGATGATGATCAAGAAGAACTTTACACCCTCTCCTCTAAAAAAATATTCTATGGAAGCATTGAAATTACTACTAACAGCCATGTAGGTACGGCAGATAAAGACTTATATAATTTTTTACAAAAATATAACCCAAAAATGATTGATTTTGTGGATATTACTGTTCCGATAACCGTGCTGTTACCAAATACAATCGTTGTTCCTGACTAGAGATTTCTCCTGAACAGTGGGTGCGTTTACACCCATAATAACCTACCTACATACCATACAAACATACATATAGTGCGTAGAAATAAATGATTTGACTTTGACTTTGACTTTGACTTTCTGAATCTGGATGTTTGTAGGTATAGTGCGTGCCACGAAAGATGAGACTTGACACAGACTTGATTTGACTTGCGCAGTACTCGATTTAAAGAAATTTTCTTTCTGTGTCAAGTCTCATCTTTCGTGGCACGCACTATACCTACAAACATCCAGATTCAGAAAGTCAAAGTCAAAGTCAAAGTCAAATCATTTATTTCAATTAGACCATTATAAGGCACTTTTGAACGTCAAAGAACAACTAACTGTAGGCCATACAAATATATGTGCCGTGCGAGAACCAAACCATTTCTCCCGTGGGTGTCGTAGAAAGCGACAGAGGGATATTGACCAGAGGATGGGCAGCAGCGTCCTTCTGAGTACCATAACACCTACTGCGATCGCCAACATGAATCGGCCCAGCATGGCGACTACGGCTGAACCCCCCTTGGAGGAGACCTACCTGTGCCCAGCAGTGGGCGTCTAAAGGTTGACATGATGATGATGAGAACCAAACCCGCGACACGCAGTGCAGCAGTCAATTGTTCAGCCAATGCACCAACCGTGTCAGAGAGTCAGTACATCAAGCCATACTAAACTGTCAAGTTTTCCCAATTAAATATGAACCTTATGCTTTTGCAATAAAGTTGAAAATCTGTCAAAGAAATTTGACAGATTGTTGTAGTTTGGTGTGCTGGCCAACTGGCCTCTGTAGTTACAGTCAGCAAAAGAAGTAGGATGTTTTCGAGTGAAATTTAATTAAAGCATTGAAATGTTTATTCTCTATTCTCATGGGGTCCGAGTGGCTCACCTTGTTTTTAGAGACATTTCTAAGCGACTGGCCTTTTCTTGGGCCAAAGAATTAGCATTGCCATTCAACGTGGTAATGCTGCTAGCCTTCTGGGCACTTGTCTCATTGTGAGCGATGCGGACGAGTTTTTTGATGCCCTGTGAGCCCTCCATTGTACATAATATATATATTTTTAATTTATTTTTAAGCTTTGTATATATCAGTTATGTTTGTATATAGTATATGTATATCAAATGGCTTCTCTATTAATTTTATTTTATTTTATTCAAAAGCATCGATCGGTTTCTAAGTAAACTTTGACGATATCTGACGACCATCTCCTTTGCTGACTATACATACAACTGTTTAGGGTGAAAGCCTTTTGTCGATCTGAAAAGGAACGTGAAAAGAGGTAAGTTGTTAGAACCCATCGTTTATGTAATAGGGGGAAAGCAAACATTCACCCTGTACACAAACCTTGGATTCCAGCTCAAGGTTAGATCGAAAGAATAATTTATTATTCGATGGGTAGGCCGTAAACCTAAATCTAAGGCACTTGTGTTATTTGAATGGAAATTATGGGGGCGGTAAGAAAATATTTGTCCAAGCTTTTGGTGTAACAAATGCTACCGGATAGTATGTATGTATGTGTTTATCATCACTACATATTATTACAAAATTGCTTTTGCTTTTTTAAATGTCGGTTATCGCGGTACCAGACGAAGCCGCGGATTAAAAAGTAGCCTATGCCCTTTTTAGGGGTTCAAGCTATATTCATACCAAATTTCATCAAAATCAGTTTAGTCGTTTCGTCGTGAAAACGTTACAGACAGACAGAGTTACTTTCGCACTTAGATTATTAAACAAAAAGGAGATAGACCACGCGGAACACTGAGAGTGAAACCACCAAAGCAAATACAAATTCAAAAGCAAATACCTATAATTTCTACTATAGGTAGCGAGCGATAGGCGGTAGGTAGGTTTGTATTTGTATTTGGTTCTTTTTGTTAAAAAAAAACAAGTACAAATACAAATTCAAAAGCGAAACAATCACAAGATTGTAGGTATACGCTTTTGATTTGTATTTGCTTTGGTGGTTTCACTCTCAGTGTTCTGCGCAGTCTATCTGCCTTTTAGTTCATAATCTGAGCTTTCGCATTTATAATATTAGTAGGTACCTAAGTATGGACACACAGATGATATAATACTATCGATTAAAGTTCAGTTCGTGTTTGTTCGTTTTAAAATATCGTACTACTGAAGTATTGGTTCATTGGTGTAAAAAAAAATACTGATAAGATACTACGTTATCGTTAATTTCTTTAGGAAAATTTGTCAAGAAAATTCGGAATCCGTGAAAAAATCAAAATCAAAATAAGGCAAAAGTTAGTGTCTGTGTATCAAGCTACCCCAATCTGTCAAATTTCTTTGATAGTTATCCAACTTTATCACAAAAGAATAAGGTTCATGTTCAATTGGGAAAATTTGACAGTTTAGGATAGCTTAATGTGCTGGCGTTGCCAGATTTTGTTTTGAGCAAATCGGGATTTTGAGACCCTTGAGAGGTGAAAAAATTGGGACCCATTCAATGAAAGTGGGACACAATAAAAAATAATAGATAGAAGAAAAGAAATAAGAAGTAATAAGCAAAAGAAATGTACTAAGATAAGAAGAATATTATACTTGTAATTAGTGTGCATATATCGTACATTTTTATTTAAGACTTAGCAAACGAAAACTGTTCGTTTCCGCTGCATAGTCGAATAACCCGAAACAGCGAGACAATACAAGTACAACTTTCAGGTTCAAGTGAAAAATCGGGATATTTGGCAATTAGCATTGCCAGATATCCCGATGTTCGCAAAAAAAATATATATTTATAACTTTTGCATAAATTAATTAAGTTATGAAACTATACATTTTTGACGTTTCATAATTGGTTTTCAAGGTGATAATGACTTACCATGCAGGAGAAGTCTTTTAAAATGGTAACCCATCCAAGGCTTAAGCCTTCGCGGTCGGGTAAGGGTTAACCCTTACCCGACCTTGCAGATCAATCGATCGATTGTAATTTAGATACCAGCCGTGAAATAGTTAATACCTGAAATAAAGCTGGTTGTCCACTAGGCTATTGTGCCGGGCAAAGTTGTTGATGTTTGTGTGTGTGCGTGTGCTGGTGTGTGTCACATGCACATGATATTGTTTAATGCAAACTTTGTGGAAGTCTTCATCATCATCTCGGCCGAAAAACCGAGAAACCGAATTACCTAAAAGGCAGACTAGTTTGCCAAAGAGCCGATACGGGAAGCTACCACCATATCTATTTATGCCTCAAAGCAGAGTTGGTGTGTTCCTTCCTCCCCGACCCTTGCTCGTGCCAGACCGCGCCGCTGAACCTGTAGCTTTAAATCCGTCCCTAAATAATGGAAATCCGATATAGCCTGTTCCCTTGCTGTCCTCCTCCTCCCCCAGCGACGTCCTAAGCCTAGGCTCGTACCCCACAGGCCCTTAGCGTGTAGTCGCTCAGTTTTTAAGTTTTCTGCCCTGGCTTAAGGCCCTAAAAATAATTTTTTAAGGCACCATAGGAAAGTCCGGTTAAGCAGCAGCGACAATGTCCTAGGTTGACCAGCGAGGTGACATACCGAACAAAAAAAAAATGGGTGCTTGTATAAATACAGGAACCTGTCAACTTTGTTTTGCCGACGGCATCGCTTCTGGCACTACTGATATCTCAATATCACCTGCCTAGCCTTTTCCCAGCTATTTTGGGGTCGGTTTCCAGTCTAACCAGATGCAGCTGAATACCAGTGTTGTATGGAGTATATCTGACCTTGACCTCCACAACCCAGTTACTGAACAACACGATACCTCTTGGTAAAGCTTGCTAAAGATCTACGAATGACAGCCGAAACCAAAGGCTTTACGTGCTTCCGAGGCACGGAGGGAACTTGGTATGAAATGGATGATCACCCATCCACAGACCGACCGCGGCAAGTGTAGCTTAACCTTGACCGATCGATTCGTGCGGTTTTTATTTAGTTACGAGCGCCTCCCCAACTGATGTCTATAGCCATTCATTGACATGGAAAAAAAAATGTTTCTCTCAAAAAAATCGCGGACTTAGGTTGAGTCGCACGAAACAAACATCAGTAATGATGCCATCCCTTACATTTTGCATCAAAAAGAAAGTGACAGCATCAATTTAAAGTCTCCGGTAAACTAATGTTGGCTTCGTGCAATACACCGTTAAAAAAAAAATGTTGACACATGTACTAAAAGTCCGTCAAGCCATTTTGAGTACGTCTATCGCCCTCTTTCGGGCCACAAAAGTTGTCCAGTGAAAGCACGGCTTAAATACATTATTCGTGTATTAGCATTGTGTGATATACACACGATAACAGAAAAAATTATGAATATTGAATGAGGAATGGTGTTCTACCTCGATTCGTGACCGTTATTCGATATTTGATATAATCGAAGTTGTTGTTCATGGCGTAGTGATTTCTGAACACTGCATTAAAGCACTAGGATTTTTTTTTAATAGTGACTGGTGGTATTATAATATTTATTTTATTGGTAAGTTACAGGTCTCTTTTGCTTTTTTATACGCTTTTTATTAGCTTCACCTGTATGTTTGTATGTTTGTTTGTAACCGACTTCTTTGGGCGCGATTTTGACCCACTTTAAACGGCCAGATTTCGTTCAAACTTTGTAGATTTATCGAGGACCGATGACAATACACCAATTTGATAAAATTATTAAAAAAAAACAAAAGAAAAAAAATTGTTTGTAACCGACTTCTTTGGGCGCGATTTTGACCCACTTCAAACGGCCAGATTTCGTTCAAACTTTGTATATTTATCGAGGACTGATGACAATACACTAATTTGATAAAATTATTAAAAAAAAAAACAAAAAAAAAAAAATTGTTTGTAACCGACTTCTTTGGGCGCGATTTTGACCCACTTTAAACGGCCAGATTTCGTTCAAACTTTGTAGATTTATCGAGGACCGATAACAATACACTAATTTGATAAAATTATTAAAATAAAACAAAAAAAAAAAAAAAAACATAAGTCGTTCAAAATTAGTTGCCGAAAAAACAGCTATTATATACTAGGAAGGTACTGCACAAGCGCCCCTGGTAGAATAAATGTACATAATACTTATAGATATAAATATAACCAAACTAAAAAGTAAAAAATAAAAAATAATAGTTTGAAAAAACTAAAAACACGCTTTTTATAGAAAACCAAACTAAAAAATAGAAAATAAATTTTAATAAAATATTTTATTTAAAAAAAAGCGTGGGGTGCATGGTGTCAATAGCAGGGGCGTGCACAGAGTTTTTAGACAGGGTAGGCAGAAAAAAATAGGTATGCAGGGTCGACAGATATAGTTAAAGTTTACTTAGAAACCGATGGATGTTTTTGAATAAAATAAAATAAAATTAATAGAGAATAAACATTTCAATGATTTAATTAAACATTCGAAAACATCCATCGGTTTCTAAGTCAACTTCAACCATTTCCGTCTTTCCGATGACCTGCATACCTATCTCTTTTGATGACTGTACCTAAGTGATTTGCCACTTCAAATGATTCCTAGATTGACTGAATTTATAGACATCAATTAGTTTTTTTGCTGCCGTAGAAAAAATATGAATAGGACTGTATCGATGTAATGCCTCGTTTCAGGCGATTATATTATTTGAAAATAGTAGGAAAGGTAAACAGAACAACCGCTGTATAGGTACTCAAGCGTCAGGCCCGCGTCACAGAGTAGGTAGGTATGTACCTCCTCCTAAAGCCAGGGCCGTCTTTAACCTATTGGGGGCCCTGGGCACAAAAGGATAATGGGGCCCCTATGACCTAAACTCTAAACAGAGCACTATTTTGTTAGTATATACAAAGAAAGTAGATAAGTAAAGTTCTAGGTTTAATTTTATTTATCTATAATGACATTAAATCGACACTAATATTAAAAAGGAAAGGTTTGTATTTATTACCCTTCTAGATTTGAGATGGGCAAAATCTTTAACCACTTCTTCACTTACATGAACATTAGCTACAAACTGGTTAATTTCTCTTGAAGCACTGCACTTCTTCATTCTTTTTTATTATTTTTAATATGGAGGAGAAAGGCTCCCCACTGCAGTTACCATCATACTTAAAAATATACTCAATACGATTTCTACATTTGGATTGTCGTTGTCTAATGTTCTTATGCAAAGAAAGGTTTCTACTTTGAATTTCTCTCTTGCGTTCAGTTGAAATGACGGCGCCATCAAAAAACCGGCATGAATTTCTACGACTTGTCTTGTTCTTTGAGATAAGTCCTTGTAGTCAGATTCTGGGTTTATATTCCTTGGCGGACGAGTCGATAATCAAATTTATCCCTGAGGTAAATAATAAAATTATCAAATGAAGTAAACAAATTTGTTACAACGTCTAGTGTTATTGTTTCTTTCTGAACATAATTATCTACTTGTTTGTCTCTTCGTTCCAATATAGGTAGAGCTCCTAATTTCCTATAAATATTAGAATAAATTCAAAGTTTCCCATTTTTCAGAACAGATTAAGAGCGTCGTCTCTAGTTTTATCGTCTTTAGCCATGAAAATCAGAGTTATAATTTGTTTATGACCTTAATCCAAGGCGCTTACTGCATCAGTTCGGGCTGACCATCGGATTTTTGAAATACTTTTGACAACTTTTTATAAACCTAAATGTTAGGCTGGTAACGCCATGTTGTATGGCAATGCTAATTCTTTGACCCAAGAATACACCAGCCTTCGGATTACATGAAGAGTCGATCAGCCGCTTGGCGATGTCCCGAAAAACAAGATGGGCATTCGGACCACATGGCCGCCACATGGTCTCCACCCCAAACAGGTCAAATATATAGCTTCCAAGAAGGTTATTATATTTGCGCCGTTTGGGGTTTTCGGCACCTGTAGCAGCCGCGCCAGTACAACACGTCGTGCTAAGAAGATGAGATGGCGCAAGGATGTCGACACAAGTTGCGTCCCACACTAAAGGCCTACCCAAGTTCCAAGGCATTATGGTTATCCCATCTGGTTTCTTCCCATCGTCGTGTGCTAAACCATTAGGTTCTAAAATAGCAGACACCCCGGTGGTGGCAATAACACCACGGAGGATTTCATTAATGCTGGCGTGCCGTGCCATTCGGCCTGCGCCGGCTGCTTTTTGTGCGGTGGACAGAGGACAGGAACGCCGGTAATCTGACACTGGAAATTTTGCAGACGCTGAGACCACCAAAACGAATGGGTAGTGTGGTTTGTAGCCACGCTCAGTCATCCAGGGCCACATTCAAAATTGATGTTAAAGTATTTTTATTTTTTGATCAATTAGGTCCAAGAGGTGTGGCTGCTTCCACAAAGATGAAGAGCAGAGGTAGTACATACAATTTGGGCCAAAACAACAACATGTAATGAGAGTAAAAGTCGAATGTAGATTAATTTTGGAAAGTATATCCGAAATATTAAAAAATTAAAAAATATATATATACATATACATTTTTTTTGTTAGCCTCTTCTGTCCCACTCCTGGGCAAAGGCCTCCCTCCATGCCTTCCATCTTTCCCGATCCTGGGCCACATCACACCAGTTTTGGAGAAATCCGTCCAGTTCGTTAAATAAATATAAATATCATTAAAGTGTTTAATTTTTTCTTCAATAAAACGTGAAAAACTACCTTCCAAAATAGGAGAACCCAGGAAATGTAAAGAACTTTTGCCTGAAATTTTGATGTCTGGGGCATTGAATTTCTCTAGGTCGATTGTCTGTCAGTAATGTCTGCAAGGTATAATTCACATTTAGAAGGGTTTACTTCATTTTTTTTTTTTTTAGGACCTGTGATTCCATTTCGTCAATATATTCATTACAGATATTTGCTGCTAAATAAGAAAATAATAGATGTTGGTCAGTGGGTCGTCTTAGGGTTACCTTTTCCAGGATTCCCAAATCTTTTTTAAGTGATCTGTAAATATTGGATTAAAATCACTCAGTAACTCCACACATCCTAAATAATTTCCATTGTTGGAAGCTCCGAGGATTTCATTGTCACCGCGAAACGGAAGCCCTCTCGATGCCAAAAATTTACTACTAATTTACAACAGCTACAATCCATCTAAGGACGTTTCTCCAGGAATCCACTTCTTTTTGATGTTGAGAAGTCTTTATCTAATCTACCAACCGCTTTACTTTGTGTCAGACAAGTCATCATAGTTATATTGGGCTATTTTGATGTGTTAAAATTATGTTATTAGTGTACTTCCAATCATTAAATCCACTCAAAGAGCATAGATTTACTTTAGAAGGGTTTCTTACAGAGATTTTTATTAATTATATGAAAAACTAGTTCTCTGATTATTTTTATTCAAAACGATGTAGTTATAGTGCACCATTAAATTGTATTTTTATTTTTTACGTTTGATTTTTGCAAAATATATATTTTTTAAATTATTAGATATCGGTTATCGTTTGGTGATCTGGCAATTGGGGGCCCCTATCGACCGCGGGGCCCTGGGCACGTGCCCATTGTGCCCAGTTGGAAAGAGGGGCCTGCCTAAAGCATCATACGAACAGATGTGTTCAATTTTTTTTAATCGATTTTATGATAGAAACTCAAAACAGGGTTAAAAATAATATGCGTAGAAGAAAAACGTTTTGCAATCTACTAAACAAGGAACAATTAGGTACTTACCTAATGTGTTTTTTTACCAATAAAATAATCTCAAGTTCACAACTTACTAGAAGTAGGTATTACAAGCACCTACCCTTTTCCCTTTCATGTGATGATGAGGTGATTATCTATCATAATATTGAGTACCGAAACCTAAACAAAATGTAGGCATTTTATTCGGGTTCGGTTCTACAACAAAATCTCGCGAATCTTCTACCTACTTTAATTGATGTAATAAAACAGAACTGTACCAACCTCTTACGACCTAATCGCATGGTTTGTTTGTATTGATTGAAATCTAGCGGCTATCCTCGATCAGTGTTTTTTCACCGAAGCCGAGAGAAAGTTTTGAAAAGGAATCATTTTTTAAGTATTGTCTGTACCTACATAACTACACAACAAACTTTCACAGTGAAGTTATTCCATTTTACACACTAGTAACAACGTTGAAATAATATAAAAATGCATTCACAAAACCATGAAACAAACCAAAACAAAAAAAATGGTGACTCAGAATAATTCACGTATATTTTTGTACCTACACAATTGTCTTATTCCGTCGTGTAAACTCGTGTACAAAATCTAGTAGTAAAATCTAAAATGTTAAAAAGACAATGTCTTCAGTTCGCGTTGTGTGCGTGAGTTGTGACATTAGTGTGTCATGTACGAATAGAAAATGCACACGCGTGCTACGAGCCTGTCACGAGGCACACATCCAAACAAAATATAATAATCTAGGCACAAATATTTTGTGTCTCTCCCGTAGGATCCTAGCGGCGCTAGTGCAGCGCGAAGCGATCGAAATGCGCGGACTAAGGCGCGAACGTATCGATGAGACTTCGTGTTACCACCGTTACGCGACAGATGGAGCTGATTTAAGATTTTTTTATTAATTGAGAGTAATTACTCGTGTATAAAATATTAGGAATATCAAAATAAATTAAAACAAGATAATAAATATTTATCTGAGTTGTAGGGTAGGCAATGTCTATGTGACTGTATGAACCGCACGCCACTGGTCAATAGTTATAAATATTTTATTGGCAGATATGAGTAGAGTGATTATCATTTTGATAATATTTTAAAAAGCACCCCACGCTTTTTTTAAATAAAATATTTTATTAAAATTTATTTTCTATTTTTTAGTTTGGTTTTCTATAAAAAGCGTGTTTTTAGTTTTTTTAAACTATTATTTTTTATGAATAGGTTATGCCTCAGGGGTGGTTCCACATAAATTATATCGAAATTGATACGGCAGTTTTTGAAAAACCAACCTAAACCCAAAAAAATTACATAGACGACGTTTTTTCAATCGTAACGTAATTTCAATCTCCGTTTAACTGTGTTTCCGTGTGTTAATGAATTTGGAAGGAGGTAGGTACTAAAAAGCGGAAAACATAAAGCTTTTTTAGAAAAAATACAACTGCCTTCAAGTGGCTTTGTTCCGTTTGTTGTTTTGTATTGCCACCGACTTTCGAAACTATCATGTCATGTTCTGTGCCAAAGTTATTTTTTCAATTTTAAGTTTTTGAAGGCGGTTGTCTTTTTTACACGCTTTTTATTAGCTTCACCTGTATGTTTGTATGTTTGTTTGTAACCGACTTCTTTGGGCGCGATTTTGACCCACTTTAAACGGCCAGATTTCGTTCAAACTTTGTAGATTTATCGAGGACCGATGATAATACACTAATTTGATAAAATTATTCAATTTTTCAAACTAAAAAGTAAAAAATAAATAATAGTTTAAAAAAACTAAAAACACGCTTTTTATAGAAAACCAAACTTAAAAATAGAAAATAAATTGTAATAAATTTAAATTAAGAAAAGTGTTAAAAATTTCAATAAATATAAATTAATAATAGTGTGAATAAAAAAAATATTTTATTTAAAAAAAAGCGTGTTATTATTTATTTTCTATTTTTTAGTTTGGTTTTCTATAAAAAGCGTGTTTTTTGTTTTTTTAAACTATTATTTATTTTTCTTATATATGACTGCATAAAAATATGACTTACGCTGTGTTCCTTGGTTCTAAATTATGTATGTTTTTCATCTTTTATGGTACCTACATAATTAGATGTAGAACTTCTCTTCTGTAGAATAATTAATGTAGGAGTTCATTTGCCATCGATACGTTTAGTACGAGCGGTGGATGTGTTCTGGATTGAAGGGGTGCAGACGTAATTACAGGCATATAAACATTTCAGCTGTGTGTCTAAGATCGTGACGTAGGGCGTCACGATCTTAGACACACAGCTGAAATGTTTGTATTACCTGGCCTCGGATAATGTACTAAATGACCCGTATCTTCATATTTCTGCCCTTGTCCCATGCTATTTGCTGCTTGGAGTCGGCGCAACACGTTGTCTTCTTCTATTCTGTTCAGTCTCATCATCATCGTCATCACGTCAACCTTATGTCACCCACTGCTGGGCAAAGGTCTCCCCCAAAGGGGGGCCCGGTTCAGCCGTAATCGCCAAACTTGGCCGACGCATGTTGGCGATCGCAGTAGTTGTTATGGTACTCAGAAGGACGCTGCTGCCCGTCCTATGGTCAATATCCCTATGTCACTTTCTACGACACCCACGGGTAGATATGGGGTGGTGCTATTCGCGGCCGGCACCACATAGCACGGCGCACGGTGGGCTGCAAATCGGCTCTCATAGACATAGGGATTTCAATTTGCAAGTGCCGGATTTTTTCCCGGATATTGCTTCTATTAGTTACTCTATACACAATAATGATATATATCTCGATTCTTCATTTCGAGCTCGGAAGAAAGAACTTAATATATTTAACATTTTTCTCGCACTTATCGGACCGCGAACATTACATTTTGATCGTGTGCATTTTTGTAGGTCACAGATGCTTTTTTCCAAATTTCAGAGTTGGTCCGATAAAATGGCGCAGTGAAATAAGTCACCTTGTATAGTAGAAGATAAACAACAAAATAAATAACGCTGAAAATAGACAGAGGACTGTTGTACTGAAATTAATTAGCCAATAAACAATTTAATTCGTCTAATTAAGGTGTGGTGGCATGACAACACCGCCATTACGTACCTCGATGACGTCATCCCTTGCCAAAGTACATGTTTTTCAGACAAATTAGTGATGGGCCTTCAAGGTTATGGGTGCGGGTGAACGGCTAGTCTGTATGGCGCGGTCGAACTATGCCTGCTAGTTCGCTATCGTATTTGGCGCTTAGATTTTCTTACATATATTCTAATAGGCTTGTGTTTGGCCTCAAGTCACCTGATCATAAGTGATGATGCGGCCTAAGGCGGAGCACGCTTGCCTAGGACAAATCGGGTTCACTCGTGCCTTGAAGATACCCAGATTATTTATCGGGGAAGAAAGAGGCGGGCAGTGACTTCCACGGGTATTTAGCACAAAAAACGTAGAAGCAAAGCGCTTGGTTCGATACCATGGAACTTCAACCGTATAGCGGTGACGCTTCGCCGCATCTCTGTTCGTCCGATGATGAAATGGGGATGGGGGAATTAAGGTGTGCACTTTCAAAGCAATTCAAGACCGATAGGTTGGCAACGGTGCGGCGATGTCCAAGGCTCTGAAGCCTAGCCTTAACCAGGGAGTCGTTGTCAATGAGCCTCTTGGCACGTCTATCAATAACTTCCAACGCCTCTAGCTGGTATTTGGCTGATCCATCTCAAACGTGCGAACAGTACTCCATGCACGATCTTGGTATAGGTTGAGCAACTGTTCCGATGTGAAGTACGTTCGCACCTTTGTGAGGCCTCACATTTTATCTGCGAAACCTGCGCATTAAAACGGTACCTGTAGTTATCATACATGAAACATATAACTGATATTTAAAATAAGGACCGATACATTCAGTAATAAGACTAATTATACGGGCTACACCTGCGTGGTGTAAAATTTTATTACAACCTGTGATTATTTTAAACTAAGACCTGAGCACGATTTTGTGTTTGTGTGGAGGAAATCTCATACAAAATTATCTATAGAGAGTTAAGTTCAACGTGCTAACTTCTGACCTAATCAACTAACAAATTTGAACTCCGTTTTCGAGAGTAAAGAGCAACATTCAGGGTTAATCGCAATATGATTGATTAAAATATATAAACATGCGAGAAAGTATGGTTCCTTGAACGTCGAGTCGTCTAAGTTGGTTTTATGACGAAGAGTCTCTTCGTCATAAAAACAACTTAGGTATGAATGCTCCGATGGCTAGGCTAGGCCACGTACAACAGTTTTTGCCATCTTTATGATTTGGATATGTTCCACGACCATCCCACGCGTTATAGATCTAAGATTATGAATGAAGGGAAGACGCCGGAAGACAACAATATAATATAATAACATAAAAGTCAATGTATGAGTCGATAAGGGACAAGAGTACAGTTTGATTCAAACTTAATGGCGGCTGTGAAGTGAGCGGTTGGCTGCGCAGTACTCCGCCCCTCACCCCCGCTGACACGTGAAATTGTTACTGCGCACCCACTCGCCTCGTTTTCAGAGCCACCATTAAGTTTGAATCGTCCAGTACCTCTACTCTCTACTACCGTGATGTTAACTAGAGTTTTTGTTCTATTATTGTTTCTGTTTTCTTTTATATTTTTTTGTAACGTGAATACTGTTATTTTCTTTTTTGTTGTTGTGAATGCTGTGCACGTCTGCAATTGACGTCAACACTAGTCCATGTCCTTGAAGTTCTCTGCTATTTGTAAATGTTTGTGTTTGTGTTGTTGATGTGCTTTAATAATAAATCATCATCTGCCTAGCCTTTTCCCAACTATATTAGAGTCGGCTTCCAGTCTAGCTGGATGCAGCTGAATACCAGTGTTTTACATGGACCGACCGGACCTCCACAACCCAGTCACTGGGTAACTCGATATCCCCTGGTAAGACTGGTTGTCAGCATTCTGGCTTCTGCTACCCATAACGACTGCGAAAGATCTACAAATGACAGCTGGGACCAACGGCTTTACGTGCTTTTCGAGGCTTGGAGGGAACTCGATATGAAAGTGATGGTCACTCATTCACAGACCGACCGCGGCTACCGTAGCTTAACCTTTGACCGATCGATCTGCACGGCTTTAACTTAGCTACGATCTCCTTCGCCTTAATAATAAATAAAAAAAAAAATGAAAAACTCAAACTCAAATTCAAAATCATTTATTTCAAATAAACCATTTACAGGTAGTTTTGAATTGTCAGAGTCAGTCAGTCAGAAAGTTGAAGCTAGTTGCTCGTTCCAAACAGTAGGTTTCTATGGAGAAGAACGAGCAAGAAACTCCATGAACAACACTCTTTTAAAATCAATAATATGTTACAAATTTCGGTTACATCATTCGTATTGAATCTAGGGTACAATGTGAGAACAATGTAACAAGTCGTGTACGTTAAAAGAGGTTTAGATAAAAATATAATCATAATAAACAATTCAAAACAAAATTAGAATAACCGAGGCAGCTAAGAGATGACCAGTCCCAACTAACGGCGCCCGTTCACGAACATGACGCACGGATCGGCATCATTTGACTCAACCATTTTGAAGGGAACCGAATGATCCAACACGCGCGCCACCGTCAGCGAGACATTCCAGTGAGCATGACATACTCCCAACCGCCAGGGCACATTCAAGTCAATGAAAGACATACCTCGTAAATGGTAGCTTTATAACATAACATAGTGCTCACATGTATGTGCTTTAAAAAATTATATAATACTAACACATTGAGTTTTAAAAAAGAGAACCGCCTTCGAAAACTAAAAAGTGATAAATAGCTTTAGCACAGAACCGACATGACTTTAGTTTCGGAAGTCGGTGTGACAAAGCAACAAACAGAACGAAGTCATCGACTTCCGAAACTAAAGTCATGTCGGTTCTGTGCTAAAGTTATTTATCACTTTTTAGTTTTTGAAGGCGGTTCTCTTTATTCAAAAAAGTTTTTTTTGCAGTCGGTTAATCAACGTGTTGCTGCATCTACAAATATTATCTTCATGTGTCTTCAATGCGTCTACATCGGTCAATCCGCAGCTATCGTTTCGGACGAGCCCGAATTGTCAGGTGCAACAGACGGCCTTGACACAAAAGCGGCCCACCGCCACCTTCCGTCGTTCAGATGTCTACACGTGCCTCACTCACCACGTGGTTCGAGGAATTGAATACTAGGACATCAGAAGTTGCCAAAAGGTGTACTGTGAATCGGGTAGTAGAGTAGACACTTGGATATCTATGGTAGACACCATACCGTTCCAGTGTCACGAGCAGTAGCAATTTTCATAAGAGGGAAGCCAAAGTAAAACTAGCTCAATTATATTTGCTACATTATTAGAAACTAGAAAACGAAATACAGGTATGAGATCCCAATACCAGAATTTATTGTGCACGAGAGTATTTAAAACTAGTTTATTAAAAAAATGTGTTATTTGTATGGCGCCTGTAATATTTAATAAAATACCAGACCATATTAAAAACTTAACATTGGGAAAATTTAAAAAACATTTAACAGAATTACTGTCAAATAAATGCTATTATTCTGTGCAGGATTTCTTGGACGATAAGTTTCTGTAATTTCTTACCTTTAATTAAATATGTAGTGTCACTTTTGTTATCACATTTGCATGCCGTCTTAAGGCAGAATGTACAAGGATTCTGTATGTATTGCAACAACTGATTTTTATGTACCTACATTCTGAGCAAATAAAGACATATTCTATTCTATTCTATTCTATTGGATACAGTTATATTACAAGGTATTCAACTATCTATCGTCAAACCAGAAGACAACAATAGAACACTGTGGTTTTATTAGTTTTTATTTGATTGCGTATTTAAATTACCTACAATGTAACTATTATTTGCTAATATTGGACCGTGGATACTACCGACTATGCTATATAGATGTAAGGATAGAAATAAATAACAAAAAAAAATGTTCAATGGCGGTAGAGTATTTAGCGGTAGTTTAGAATTTCCAAAGAGAAGCCCGCAGATGTATACTCAACTTTAAAATATATTATTATCTGCGCCATCTATGACTTGCTTAACGTTTTCACTGTCCAAAGGTAAAATATAATGTTGTAGTTGAAATGGCGGACAAAGGTTAGCTACGTTTGCCGCGGTAGGTCTGTGGATGAGTGACCATCCATTTCATATCGAGTTCCCTGTCTCGGGAAACACATAAAGCCGTGGGTCCCGGATGTCATTCGTAGATCTTTGGCAGTCGTTATGGTTATTCAGAAGCTAGAAAAGTCTGACAACCAGTAAGACTGGTTGTCAGACTTTTCTGGAGTTCCAAGGAGTATCGTGCTATCCAGTAACTGGGTTGTAGAAGTCCGATAGGCAGTCGCTCCATGTAAAACACTGGTATATTATTTATTTATTTATACTTCATGCACAAACGTACAAAAGCTGACTTAATGCCTTAGGCATTCTCTACCAGTCAACCAAGTATGGTATTCAGCTGTAACGCGATGTCTTCTGTGTGTCAGTCAGTGGTGTCTTCCGGCTGATGATGATGATGGTCTATGCCAGATGACTCACCATTTTCTTAACGCGAATGGATTAAAAGTTGTAACATTAAATCAATATTTCTGTCACGTTCGTAAAAATCAGCCGTCGCACTTAGATACTTCCCAATATCCAGATAGTCTGACAATCAGTCTTTTTTTTTATCTATTGATAGGCATACCAACGTTTGACCACTATCTCACCCTATGGGAAGCGAGTCTGCAATATGCAAGTCGTAACAAACTTGCATATTTCATCAGTCAGTCGTTCTTTGGAGCGGACGTTCTTTGGTCAAGCGATCTTTCGAGTAAACGTTCTTCGAGTAAGTGAACGTCGTCGGGATGAAAGTTACTTAATTTTTATTCTATTTAAAATTGATTGCTCCAGCACGCGTAGCATGACCACGCTATGTCTACGGAAGAATAGACATACTGACAGGAAGAATAGACAAACTGTACTGACTTGTCTATTTTTGCTGTCAGTATGTCTATTCTTCCGTGGTATCATTTATTTTGAGGAAAAAGTATTATTACTTACAAAGATGAGGATAAAACTGCAGTAGCTTATTTGACGCTCTATACATGCATTCTACGAATAATTGTGGAGGTCATTAGCTAACTTACTTATTTTTAAATTATTGTAATGATGTTTGAAATTGACGTCTTTCGTAGGTACAATTACAATCTAAAACATGTTCATTGCAACTCACACCAAAAGTTATTGCGTGTTATTACAACAACGAACAAAAAGTTATGACGACTTTAAGGGCTAAATGCTTGGTTATTTAAAAATTACATAATTATCTTAAGATATGGGTTTTTGGGTAAACACATAGATATAAGAAAGAAGGGTGAACATTAGCAAATGACCCCCCAAAAAAATATCTTCGAATAGGGGGTAACCAGTTAATGATGCTGTCCGTAGGTTTCAGTCCTGACAATTCGACAATAAATAGTCGTTTTTTCTTTCATGTTTGCCGTTCTTCGATGCCGAATTCCCGATGCTGATGGATACATTATGACCCGCGAGGGCGGAGCCATGGGCATAAGTAAAGTTAGAACTTACCTAGTTGAATAATTTTTGTATGTAGGTCCTCCTAATTATACTAACCTATATTAGTCTTTGGGAATAAATACAATGACCACCAAAAATAGTAAATTATCACCAAATCTTAGGACCCTTAAGTCCCCCCTGGGGCGGAGCGACATGGTTAGGTTAGGTTAGAACTATGACCCCCTACCAGAACCGAATCGCTTTTTACAGTCAAACTCACACATTGCTACAATACTTTGGTTAAATGTTTATCTATAAGTTTATGTACCTATGTATTTCCAATGTATTTGTGTATGTATATCAGGGCCTCAAGTCTGCTATTACAATAGTGTCAGAATGGTCTATAATTGATTTCATAATTGTTGATTTTGACAAGTTTGGTAATCTACTAACATAATGGCGTCATTATGAAAATCAATGATAGACCATTCTGACACTATTGTAATAGCAGACTTGAGGCCCAGCTGTCTGACACCCATAGTACAGGGTATCCCTAGTTTGGGGTCAGATGGCCGTGTGGGAAATGTCCAAAAAAAAAAAACAAAAAAAAATGTTGGTGATCATATGTGGAGGTTCGATAAACATTAAAATGGGGTTAAATGTTGGTGATCATTTACTATTTTTGGGGGTCATTTACTATATCTGGAGGATAACTTTTATCAGAGGAATAAAAATAACTGTTTGACATATTTTCTATACATAAGCTGTCAAACCGCCATTTTTATTCCGCAGATAAAAGTTATCTGACTATTGAAAAATCAGCTCTTAGTCTTTTACGGATGCAGCTCAATATCCGTGTTTTACATGGTAGAGCGACAGCTTGTATGGGAGTTATTCTTTTTGTTGACTAAATGTACACATTTGTAAACGTTATTTTAATAAATAAATTATTATTATTATTATTCTGTGAACCGCAATAGGAAGGGGTGCCACATACTTAGAACTGAAATTCAACAATTTTTTTTCATCAAACCCATACGTGTGGTATATCGATGGATAGGTCTTTAAAAATGATATTGAGGTTTCTAATATCATTTTTTTCTGAACTCAATAGTTTGCGCGAGAGACACTTCCAAAGTGGTAAAATGTGTGTCCCCCTCCTGTAACTTCTAAAATAAGAGAACGATAAAACTAAAAAAAATATATGATGTACATTACTATGTAAACTTCCACCGAAAATTGGTTTGAACGAGATCTAGTAAGTAGTTTTTTTTTAATACGTTATAAATCGTAAACCGCATTATACCTTTCATGCAATCAACTCAAATATAAAAATAAAAAAACTTGTAGGTATATTATTATGTTACTTGCTGCTTCGGAACCCTTCATGGGCGAGTCCGACTCGCACTTGGCTGCTTTTTATGAGTTAAGTCATATAAGTAAAATAAAAAAACAAAAAAGGGTATTTCTAAAAACTGATCGAGTTTAGACTTTACAGTACGGTTAACGTAACTTGGCGCGTCTGAAGTTAGCCGATTAGCTGCGCAGTAGACAATTTCGTTCCTAAAAGTTCTATTGCGCAGCCAAACAGCTAACTTCAGACGCGCCAAATTACGTTGACCGTATTGTATGTAACGTTTATTCGCGCCCTTGTCCCTCAGGACCAATTTCTTCGACCAATATCGCCTTTTCTCGCTACTTTTTGGACATCAATCAGTGACCTACACAGTGATTCAAATTACTCAACTATGCGAAAAAAAAAAAAAAAAAAAAAATCTTACTTAAAGATTTTTTTTATTGTCATGCAAATGCTAATGGAATTATATGTAAATTACCGTAAAAGTATGACTGTAAGTACCTACTGGATACAGACGTCTTCCTATGATACGTTTACTTATGCTAACAGACTGAGTAGTAAGTAATGCAAAACATAGCCGACATGTAGGTACATAGCTAGGGACTTAGATATCTCTTACATAGAAGGGGCACTCGCTAAAGCTAAAGGGGTGAATCGCAGGTGAATGAATACGACGCGTGAGAAACGGGTCACCAGTTCCTTACTTACGAAAAACTTGTTTTAAACAAAAAGTTGTTACTAATCGTACGGTGCAGGTAATGTGTTTGTTACTTGCTCAGTACGCTGTTCGGGCTCACGCGTGACGGACCGTTTTATACAATACTCGAACTATGGGTCTATCTTGAAGTGTATAAAAGAATATTTTTTGTTAAAGGTGAGTCACCCCGTAACGTCCATATTCCGGTGACCTTGTCTGTGTTAGTCGCGGCCCGCGGAGCGTGCGCTAAGCTCGCTGACGCCCGGCCCCCGCGCTCCCTCCATTACACAAGGCACCACAAACGAATAACACCACAAACGAACAACAGTGACATTAGAAAGAAGAAAATTATTAATTACGTACACGCACACAATATAGAAACATTCGGTTTAACTCATTCCGTGCCGTACCTTATGTGATGCTCGGATAATCATAATGGCTTGTCCAGGCCTGTCTTTCTAGTGCGCATGTGCGCGCTACCCGACCAGCTTAAGATGGCAGTGAAGTTGATAGTGAAAGTTAAGTTGGACGACCGTTTATATCTGTTCGGATTATAAGGACGTGAGTGGCGACCAAACAACAGGTGTGTAACTTAAGAAATAAGGTTCAAATTACAGTAACACTTTTTTGATGAAGATTTTGTGCAGCTGTGAATGAATGAATGCGTTTTTATTCATCCTAATATCTAATAATAAACGTTTTATTTCTTCAGAGACACAGTATCGTCTGTGGTGGCAGGCGGGACTAGTTCTATTTTTGTTGATTTGTAGAATTAGTCATAACGTCACCATTTCAATTTTGTAAACCAACATACATAACTGGCTTAGAATAATTCTAAGTAAGTAGGTAGGTACCTATGAGTAAGATAGGTAGACTTATGATATACCTAACTCGTTTTTTGTAATTATTTCAATTTTTAAACGTATTTAAAAAAATAAAACAAAAACAGACAATTATTTTTTCCAGCATTCTTTATTTATTCTTGTTCAGGTAGTTATGTACAGTCAACAAAAAAGATTGCTAACAGGGTCGTATGATATCTGCCTACATATAGTTGAATAATTATTGATCTTAGAAATAGACAGATATTTTCGAATGAAATTCAATTTAATTATTAGGAAATAAAACAATTAATTAATTTTATTAAATTACTTTAAAATATAATTTCTAAGAAAAATAAAACATTATGAAATAAATTACTTGTCTTTAGGGAAAACATCAATTCATTTTAGTCAAAAATTGTTACTTGGTACCTACTTCCTGACTGTCCAGGCGCGAATGCTGTGCATAACGTCCTAGGTTCGAGTTCGATTCCCAGGTCGGGTGAAGTGTTGTTGCGTTTTTTCATTAGGAATTACTCAGTGGCAGCCCGGAGTTTGTTGGAGGTGTGACACCCCCGTCCGTCGGAAATCCGTTGTTCCTGCGCCTGATCTCGTCCCAGTCGTATCGGATTAATGCCGTCCCCACCTAGGGTTGCCAACTCTTTGTCGGTCATAAATAGTAGTTCCAAAATTATTAAGTATCCAAAAAATATAGTAGATGAGTCAATTTGAAAAAAAAAAATTTGATGAGTCAAAAAAAAAAAAATTGTACATTTCATCGAATTTACAAATCAAATATGTTTGTGTCAAGGATATGCTATGTACTCATAAATATATTTTATATTTACTTTAATTAGTTCACACAACCACCAAAAATAATATTCTGTGCGCATGCATAAAAAAATATGATGTCCACTTCGCAGAACTAGTTGATCAAAGTGACATAACACTATTATTTTCAGAGTTAACAAAAAAAACCTCATCAATTATAAGGAGCCAGGGTCACGGTCGTATAATACAACAATTTTAAACGTTATTTATACATACCTATTTTAATTATAAAATTTGAATTCAAAATGTTGTCCTATTATTTTATACTTTGTGTAACGACGCATGTGTGACGATGCTATGAACTGAATAAAGACATTTTGAACGCACTCTTCCACTCTAACTTTTTTAAATCTGGTAACAATTGATCTACCACCAACATATTAAGAAAATGTGGCAGCCATCTTATTTAATGTCAGTCACAATGAGAGTCTCGTAACACAGATTTCGTAATTGTAAATTCACAACCGAGTGACGCAAATAATTCTGGCAAGCTCAGTGTTTTGCTTTATTATATTTCTTATTATAGTAGATAATTTAAATCTCGAACATTTGCTACAGTTTAATTTGTAAAATTCATTATACTTTTTCTCGTAGAATTTTTTGTTGGTTTTGTCTCAAGTATTAGTTCTTTCGGGTGACATTATGTTACGTTACACAAAAAAACTGACCATATGGTCTGTACATATTGTTTCTATCTCCCTATTGTCTGTTTGTTTGTTCCGGTATGCATTCCTCCTATACCATGCATCCAGCTGCGTAAAAATGTTGGTGATATGTTGTGTGCACGCCCGTAAAAGTATTGAATTCCTAAAAAAACTTATTTGGTTCAATTTAATTGTATTAGCGGGATGCATCAAACAAACAGTTTATGAATTTGTAAGACGAATTTGACATTGACGACAATGAGTATATTTTATAATCCCGAGAAATATTTTAAAATAAAAAAAAGATTTGGAAAGAACCCAACTCCAATATAAAAAGTATACAATAAATGAATACATTCTGAATTTTTACAATCTAAAGTCACGAATTTATTCATTTTTATTTTTTAACATAATATTAATACTTAATCATTAATTTCGTTGCATAAAAAATATAATAAAAATATGTGTTTTTATTTTCTAAGTACATTTCCCATATGAATACTGCTTTATAAATTCTGTTGTGTAACATTATCGTCTTTTGTGTAACAAATTCCATTGTGTTTCTTTTGCGTTACGTACAATTTTTTTGAAATTGACTCAGGTAACGAAATTATGAAAAAAACATAGTAGGTTCCAAAAATAGGTACTTACTATATTGCTTAAAAAATATTTTTTTTTGCTGTTTTTAGCCTTTATTAATATTTTTTTATTGCTACTATTGCATTTAGGAAATTACAAAATACCATTAGCTCAGCTTTATGCTTCTCTTTCTGCAAGAAATAGATACTGACGTTTCATTTTACGTTTACACATTTTGAAACGAATATTATTGTGTAGAGTTTTGCCTATCAAATATAATAGTAGTTTCGCCTACTACATATACGTTGGTCTCGTGGTCGCAAGCGCGACTGCTGAGCGTGGAGTCCTGGGTTCGATTCCCAGGTCGGACATAATGTTAATATTAAGATTTTCTATTAAGAATTTCTCAGTAACAGCCCGGAGTTTTGAAGTTGGCGGTGTAACACCCCTGTGCCTCGGAGAGCACGTAAAGTCGTTGGTCCTGCGCCTGATCTCTATCGTGTCAGATAGCCATCCCATCGGACTATGAGATTGAGGGAAGAGGTAGTGCACCTGTGTTTGCGCTCATACTTGTGCAATATAATATCTTTTGCGTACCTACTTGACCAGTATCCATTGAGATAGGCCGCCGTGACCGAAATTCGGTCAGGTGTAGATTATTATTACATCCTATATATACATTTGTGCTTTTAGGATGCCCTGTGCCGGTTGTGCCTTGCATTATTAATTGTTTCATTGTAGGTAGCAATGTTAGTATTTTGTAAAAACTACATATTATTTTTGCCTAATCAAATAAGTAAAGTCATTTAAAAAGTCGTTTATTTCATTAAAATGTCATAACAATACACTTTTGAACGGCATTCAATAGGAAATGAATGTATTTGCCATAATAACATTATCTTTGATATTTCCAGAGTATTGGCAATTTTTGTGGACAATTATCCCATATAAGGGATAGCTGTGTGACCTAGTTCATATAAATTAAGCGTTGGATAGATGCCCGGCCGAGAAAGAGGACATTTTTCCCGCAAAGACTGATCGCATCTTGCCTTCCCATGCAATGGCACAGAGACATGCACCGCGGTCAGCAAAGTGGTAGTGGTAGAGTCTCTCGATAGATAAATAAAATAACATCGTGATTCATCCATAAAAATAGAGTACTTAACTACAATTGAGGCATATTAATTTGGATGGATGGAGAGGAAGAGGAAGGCCAAAGAAAAGATGGGTGGATTGTGTGAAGAATGATATGAATGAAAAGGGAGTTAGTGAAAGCATGACGTTGGACAGGACGGAATGGAAGAAGAAAACATGTTGCGCCGACCCCAAGTAACATGGGATAAGGGCAGGAAAAAGAAGAAAGAAAAGAATTACAATTGAGGCAACTATACCCTTGGGGCAACTGTCCTGGTTTTACCCTATTATAAACGTGCAGACCGTGCAAACGATGTACCTAAAACAAAAATTACTTTAATAACTACAATAGCTGTACAAAGTACTACAAACTATGCAATGACAGCTAGCTAAATTAATTGATGACACGGTTGGCGCAGTGGGTGAGTTATTGACGTGTAGCTGGTTCAATTCCCGCACGGAACAAATATTTGTATGGCCTACATACAGGTAGCTGTTCTGGGTTGGTTGTTTGTGTATGTGAGTTTTTATGTTTGTAACACCACTATTCAAGAGAAATTCATAGAGTGGGACAACGTAAAAAAATTAATTACGTAGTAATTTTAACTAGTTAGACCAATGAAGAAGTAATACGATTGTGCTTTGGTCATTCTAATTGCAACAGATTTTCTAATGACTGAATAAAATATGCACTTTATTTTTGAATGGTTCCACTTTACCTCAAGTAAAGGTGAATGCCAAAAACTGCAAACTGTCGGGTTTGTTAGGAGTGTCGAATTAGGACACCTACATGGATAATTTCAATATTTCTTGATAGATAGTCATTAGAAAACTACGCTCTGATGGTCACTTTTTACCCCGACTGCAAGGAATGGGTTATATTTTTCGCGCCTGTCTTTGTATGTAATATTCTTTATTACCTGATATCTTCCAAACTATTGAATGGATTTATTTATTTAATAAGGTCATTAGATTCGTCTCATTAGTCCGAGTGTTCTTAGATACATGACGAATAAAATAAATGAACATGCCAGCAGGGAGACGCCATTGTTGGAAAAATTTTTTTTTTTTTTTTTTAAACTACAATATGGGTATCAAATTAAGGGCGCGTATTCGATTTAGCGCAACTTAAAATCTAAACGATTGCTAGAACGGCGTAGCAGCATTGACACACACTAGTACAATACAATGGTCAGTTTGTGTGCATCAGAAAAAAAATATGCACGAAATAAGCACGAATCATTGAAATTGATCGGCAAACGACAGCGCGCGATGTTTTACAGTGCTTTTTAAAATAATTGTCTAAAATAAATGAGCTCGTATAACGGACTGAAAAAATATTCTGTATATTAAACATAACATTTACTTTCATAAAATAAATATATCAGTTATGTTATTATTCAAATACTCGTGAAAAAAAATTGTCAAAGTGAACCGATTTTCTACTTTTTCAACAATGTTTTATAATACATAACATAATAGTAATATTTTCGTAATTTTGGCTCTGTAGCTGTCTTTATGACTGTATATACTGTTGGAAAAACGCATAAAACAAAATATTTTTGCATATTGTAATGGTTGTATTCGTCCTGAAACTTAACTCTGACGTGTATTTTCGTAAAACGATATGAAAGAATTGTCTTCGCTTCAAAAAACCATAATTATACTTTTACTCTGTAGCTGCCTAAATCAAGACTTAATCTTTTCGAAAACTGTAATTGTCTTTAAATAATCTGCTCACATCATTACGATATTGCTCTGGGCAAAACGCGAAAACAAGAAGTTTTTAAGAATACACGCTCTTAGATGGCTTATTTTTAGGATTCTAAAAATGTTTATCATCACAGTAATAATTAAAAAATAAAAATCACTTAATATAACTATTTTTTCTTCGATTTCTTCAATATGGGTTATATTGCAGAAATAGAAGAAAAAATCAAAATAAAGTATTAATTTTAAGGATTCCAAAAAGACTGATCAAATCGCTATTGGCGTGGTTTTTATTTCAATTTTTATTAAACATAATTCTAGACTTCAGGACTTGTTTATCTCTTTTCAGTTTTTATTTAAACTTCACTTTTTACGCAGTCGGGTTTTTTATTTGTCTATATTTATTTTAAACTTGTCTAATGCCCATAGTAGACCAAGTGCAGTTTATATATAAGCAGTTTATAGCTGACACAGTTTTTCATACTTGTTTACATGGTTTGCAGTATGCACACAAGTCTGAAAAAAAATGTCAGCTACGCGAGCGACGCTAAACTAACGGCTTAGCTTAGCTCTTGGTCTGCTACCGGCAGACCATATCCAGCAGACCATATATAAGTGTAAGGTAAGATAAGATAAGATCATTTTATTTGTTCCAACATGAGTATGCATACCGAAAAAATCAGCATGCAAGTTGTTAAAAATATTATAAATAGGTCGTCATACTTGCTTTAGACAATGGCATACAAATATTTAAGAAGGTAGGGGAAGGTTGCTATGAATGGACCACATAACTTTACGACCAAAATAAGATATCTCAAAAAGTATAAATGACAAAATGAAAGCAGTTTATTATTTATATTACACAGGACCTTTATTTATAATAATTCAGGCTTACAGTTTTTGATTTAAACGAAGAAATCTCGATATTGGGCTGTTGCCTTCTTTGGACCATGAGCACCTTCATTGAACCACCAAGTTACCATCAATGGACTTCGAGAAATTTGTTCTAGAGATCCAATCGAGGCAACTAATTATAATTATCAATATTACTCAATTATGACATACACGGAGAGACAAACAATACTCATCACATGCGACAAGCAAACTATAAAAAAATAGAAACGTAAATCTAAGTACGCCTTGTCTTGCATGATTTATAGCTTCTAGATTTTTAGTATTTTTTGCGTGGCCATCCATAAGGACCAAAACCTTTTCCCTCAGTACAACTTTGACTCACTTGCGCTTTCGCAAAATTATGAGCGGTAGCACAAAATTTCAAGCAGAAAATGGTTGTTGTTGTTACACCACGTTCTCCACTAGTGATGACTGCAACTTGGCCCTTGCTTTTTAACACCACCACTTTTCTTGGCTTGTTCTGCACGGTTGACGAGCCCCTTTCATCCATATTGTATATTTTATTTCATAATTACCAATATCCTCGGGACCTATTCCCCTGATTATGACCAAAAAATATATAATAAAAAGTTGCTATGATAGGACCGCTTTTCCGCATAGGTAAGAGTAGTCTGTTCTGGCTTGTGGTGAGCAAATCTGAGTGTTATCACGTCTGTTGCGAGGAAACAGATTAGGGTTGGACCCATAAATATAAGAATATTAGAAACTCACAAACATTGCATTTGCTATTAATTGTAAATGGACGGTAATGTTAAAATTTTATATTTTTCAAAATAGGGCCATACTACTCTGGGTGGTTTCTAGTCTGAACATGGACCTAATACATATTTTTTTGAATATTGTGTCCATATCAGTTAAATAGTTAAAAGACTTTTAACTTTTGGCGTTGATATAAAGTTTTGTGAACTGAAAACATTCCAAATACGTATCAGAATTAACCCTTTTTATTTTTAAACTTTATTTTAGTAAAATATCATGTTCTCTTCTTCTAGTGTCTCTCCGAACCATGAAGGTTGGCAGTCAGCTTTGTATACTTCTCCTTATATTTCGCAAGGTGGAATAGTTCCGCGGCACTCAAAAAATTTCATACAAGCATGTAACGTTAACGAAGCGCCCACATCAGCAACGACGGAAATGAATTAACAGAGACCATTTGCATATTGACAGTTGGCAAATGGCACAATAACAAAATAGTTTCGATTAGTGCCGATTAAATAATCGATTCGAAAAAATGTCAAAGAAAAACATACGAAGCAGGTGAATGATTGTAAATTAAATCATGATAAAAACACGGCGTGTGAATCGAATTGAATTTAAATCTTTAAAATCGATTTGTCACGTAATAATTTGTAATTGAAATGAAAAATGAATGAAAATAGTAATTTGGCTACTTATACCCTGTCCAACTTATCTCAACTTATATCTTCCTGTGGGTGTCGTATTCCGTGTGGTGTCGGACGTAAAGAATAGCACCATCCCATATCTTCCCGTGGGTGTCGTAAGAGGCGACTAAGGGACTTACCAGAGAATGGGCAGCAGCGTTCTCTGTGCCTTTGTAACAACGATACTGCGATCGCCAACCCGCCTACCAAGCGTGGCGATTATGGCAAAACCCCACCCTTGGGAGGCCTATGTCCAGCAGTGGACGTCTTTCGGCTGAAATGAGGATGATGATGATGACCCTGTCCATTTGGTTATTCGTTATATGACAGCTGCCTTAGAATGTAACTATTCCCGATTTGGTTAAATTTAAAATGCGTTATAAAATAAATATACCTACTTATAAACTGCCTTGACTTCTTACAGAAATTATAATACCGTATGTGTACCCATCAGTTTTTCTAAAAAATAATATAAATTGTTATGCGCATTAAATATAGTTAAGTACATTCTTTCGTACATAAGTAATGTAAGAATCGAAGGTATTCAGGTCAAGTTAATACTTAGATTGAAAATAACATAAAAAAAAACATTCATAAAATGTTATGCATAAAAAAAGATGTTTTAATATGACTGTGTCTACACTATACATACTGAAACTGATACGGTAAACCAATGAGTACTTATTTTTACGCTATTTTTTGCTATAAAACCTACAAAATTGAAATGAAGCGGATAATTTGTATTGTTTAGTAATTAATCAGCCACAGCCATAGAAACTGCTCAATTTTTTATTTGACAAGAAAAAATCGTAAAATAATCATACAAATTAAAGTGTAGTATAGTGAAAACGTTACGTAGCTATGCACTATAGTTCCATCTGTCAAAAAACGGTTAAAGGAGTTCACAGAGTGTAGACAAGTTTTGTCAAGTGTCAATTCATGTTTGAAAAATGTACGTTTTTCCTAGAGGTTTTTTGTAGGTATTCAGGCCTAAAACCTCTAGTACCGTCAACTGCTGTAACATTGCCTACGTGCTCAACATTGCCTACATTCTAAAAAGTTGAATTATTGCCGCTGGGAAATGTTTTTTTGCCATATAGATAGCCGACTTGCTTTTAGTAATACCATACACAGCAAAAACATTCCTCAGCGGCAATAATTTAACTTTTTAGAATGTAGGCAATGTTGAGCACGTAGGCAATGTTACAGCAGTTGACCGGTATCCTTTTGCAGTGGATTTTTTCCCAATAACTAATTAGATTTGATGGGGCAGGCTACTGTAGCCTGCTGCCAAAAATTAAAATAAACCTAAATTTAATAAGCCTAAATTTAAATTTAGACTAGACTAGTGTACTAGTCTAGTCTAAATTTAATTTTTTTCAGGATTATGGCCCAATAGGGTCGGCTCCTTTAAGGCGACGATATACGCCGGCGGCCTTGAGCGACTAGAGAATCGTATGCGCTGCGTCCAAAACTCTCAAAGTTTAGTCGAAAATATAAAATAAAAGATAGTATTCTTTAATAAAAAAAAGGCGTATTCTAAAAGATAGATAATAAAATTGTTAAGATAGTGAAAGTTTCGTTTAAATATACCTGGTAGATTTTGTGTGATTATCAATGTCATGTCCGCGTCAGACACAACTTCACGAGTTAAATACTATTTAATATGAACATAATCACAAATATTGACATACTAAATGATTAACAAAATTAATGTTCTAGTTTAACATATATTTTTTTCAAATCATTTACAAGTTCTACACATTTTGACGTAATTGTCAGTTTAAAATCTGTGAAAGTCGCGTGTTAGCGCCTTAAATATATGTGCTCCTATTTTATATTAGTTTTAAAAATATAGAAATCTATGACTAAGTAAAATGTAAGTAACGAGGACGTAGTCATTTAGAATTTTGAAAAAAAAAGTTAAAAATATATTTTGAATACTAGGAATTTATGCGGAGAATCTGTTTGTAAACTACATATTTAATTAGAAAGACAAAGGAAAAAAAATCGGACTAGCCGTTTCGGAGAGCCAAAACAAATATTCAAACATTTTAAATATTGTTTTTTTTTTTATGAAAAGCTTTTATTGTGAAATATTATGTGCTAAACAGACACTTTGTTGGACCTATGTAGTTTCTTACAAAGTTTATAACAAAGTCACTTCCCACCTTTTGTCCTTTTTAACCGACTTCAAAAAGGAAGAGGTTCTCAATTCGATTAGTATTTTTTTATTATGTATGTATACCGATTACGCTGAAATGTATGGTCCGATTAAGGTGATTCTTCTTTAGTTTGATGCGGAATAGTTGCCATTTGGTCCCATAAAAATTTAACATGGTTTGGCCAAGTAGTTTTAATTTTATGAACATTTTTTTTTTATTATTATTTGTTTTTGATGTTTGATCACGCATAACTTTTTTCAGTGTAGTCCGATATCGATGATTCTTTTTTTCGTTGATAGTGTATATCTTAAGTTTGGTCCCCTATAAATTTCAAGGTAAATATTCTACCCCCTAGGGTAGAAAATTAAGGGATGACTGAATTTTTTCGAAAGGCGGAAAAAAATTATTTACAAAAAAGACAACCGCCTTCAAAAGGCAAACAGTAACTTTCAATTCGCAACTCGGTGGCAATACAAAACAACAAGCAAAACCAATGCCGCCGAAAGTTATTTTTTACTTTTTGAAGGGGGTTGTCTTTTTTGTAATTTTTTTTGTTTGCTTAGATCTTTTGAACTACCTACGCAACGGATTTCATGCGGTTCTTATTACTAGATAGAGTGATTTAAGAGGAAGATTTACACATATAGATTGATATTAATTCGTTGAAATATGACAATAATCGTTTAATTAGTATCTACTTATATTGCACCCGTGTAAAGCAAGGGCGGATCGCTAGTGTAGTATAGGTACTACACTAGCGACCCGCCCCGGATTTTGGTATCATCGGCATTCTATATATAGGTAGAACGCCGATGATACCAAAACATAACATCCTGGATTGCATTCGGTTTTAATAAATTTTATTATCACGGAAAAGACAAACAGTCACATAAATGACAAAAATTGTTTTACAAAAAAAGCTTTTTACAAAAAAGACAACCGCCTGCAAAAACAAAAAAGTGAAAAATTACTTTAGCACAGAACACACATTGACTTTAGTTTCGAAATTCAGTGGCTTTGTTCTGTTTGTTGTTTTGTATTGCCACCGACTTCCGAAACTAAAGTCAATGTGTGTTCTGTGCTAAAGTTATTTTTCACTTTTTAGTATTTGAAGGCGGTTGTCTTTTTTGGAAAAAGCTTTTTATTTTCCGCTTTTTAGTACCTCCTTCTCATCCAAATCTATTAAGAAGAGATTGAAAGTTAACTACTACAAAGATTGATGAAACTAAAACGTCGTCTATGTAAACATTTTTGGGTATTTGTTGATTTTTCAAAAAGTGCTGAATCTATTTCGATAAAATTTATATGAGACCACCCCAGACGCATACCCTATCCATAAAAAAAAGAATTTTTAAAATCGGTTTACGTTTGCCGGAGAAATCGCGTAACAAATCGCGCACATACTTAATGCAAATATAAGACTTATACGGTTTTCTCATGGATGCCGTTGTCAGAACTGGACTAAATTGGGATGACAAGGGATGCACTAGCTTTCAAATAAAAAAAGAATCATTAAAATCGGTTCACCCAGTCCAAAGATATCAGGTAACAAACATAAAAAAAAAAAAAAACATACGAATTGCTAACCTCCTCCTTTTTTGAAGTCGGTTGAAAAAGTGTTTAATTATGGGATGTTTAACTATGGGATTGTCGTCAATTTTGATTATAATTATTATGTGGGTACTTCTTTTTTATCTGAAGTTTGACTGCTATTGACAATTTTTTTTATTTGTATTGCTTTAGCGAAGGGTTAGGCAGAAGTTATGGAGGGTAAGGAGAACCGTCTATGTGTATCAAAAAGTATCCGTTAAAATGTGTTAACTATGGGTGGTGCTACAACTGCGACCGGATAAAATTTTTCCATTCCATTTGCAGGCACTTTTGAATTGCCAAAGAGTCAGATAGTTAGTCAGAAAGTTGAAGCTAGTTGCTCGTTCCAAAACGTAGAGTAGGTCTCTATGGAGAAGAACAAGCAAGAAACTCCACGGACACTCTTTTCAATCAAGCTTTTACAAAATCCTGGTTACATTATTGTTGTTGCTTCTTTCAGCGAAAACAATGTAAGTGAAGAGAAATCCAAAACATTCTAATAAAAAATAAATTAATATAAAAGCCATGGCAGTTAAGAGATGACCAAACTCAACTGACAGCGCCCGTTCACGAACATGACGCCTGTCACCTTAACATGGTACCTAACTCGAATGAATAACGTTTAAAGTACTGAGTGCAATTTTTTTTTTTAATTTTAGTTTAGTTTTTTGTATATCGACATTTATTTTGCGCTACTTAGCGCAAAATAAGTAATAAGTTCTTCATAACATACCTACTACTTTAAAATGCTTTAAACGTGACAATACTTGGAAGCGGGAGGAGGGTTGTTTTCGAGCCAAGTGCCATCTTAATGCCCACGGGTTGTTTATACAATCTGTACCGTACCACGTTTCGACAGAATGGCATGGGGCAAAAAACCAAGCTTTGCACTGCTTATTGAGAAATTCCTAATAGAAAAAAAAAGAAAACCGCCTTCAAAAACTAAAAAGTGATAAATAACTTTAGCACAGAACACACATTACTTTACTTTCGGAAGTCGGTGGCGGCGGCTTTGTGTTTGTTGTTTTGTATTGCCACCGACTTCCGAAAGTAAAGTAATGTGTGTTCTGTGCTAAAGTTATTTATCACTTTTTAGTTTTTGACAGCGGTTTTCTTTTTTTTGAAAAAACTTTTTATTTTTCGCTTTTTAGTGTTCCCCTAACATCCAAATCCATTAAGAAACGGCGACACACTTAAAGAGATTGTAAGTCCTCCAAAGATTGATGAAACTAAAACGTCGTCCAAGTAATTTATTAGGGAATTTGTTGATTTTCTCAAAAAGGGCAGTATCAATTTTGATAAAATTTTCATGGGACCATTTGGGAAGTATAACCTTTCCAACAAAAAAAGAATTTTTCAAATCGGTTGGCAAACGACGGAGTGAAGCGCGAACAAACCTAAAAAAAAAAAAAAATACAAACATCCGAATTGAGAACCTCCTCCTTTTTGAAGTCGGTTAAAAACAAAACAAAACGTCCTGTAGGCTGTATCACGTGACACGCACCGCGCGCAAGGCATTAACAACTGCTACAAAATGATGGTCTTATCGTAGTTTTTGTCGTGTATTTAGTAGGCATGTGCTAACTATATCCGTTAAAAGATTGGATATGTAGTATATCATTCCAAGTAAAGATATATATCCGATTAACATATCCATATCCGCTTAATATATCCGGGATTGAAGTAACTCTATGGAGCGAGATTATGTCTGAGTCTGGGCTAGATAACTAATTCCGACTTTAAATAGATCCAGGGAATGAGGCGTTCCAATGTAGCTCAAGACTAATAGATCCGCGAAAAGGTAAATCGTCATAATTGATTTCCCTTAACTGGCTTAAAACATTTTACGCGTATTTAAAAATCAATTAATATGTACAATAATTAATTTGAGATGTAATTTATAATTATGTAATTTCGCTCAAAACTTGCAAATACTATTGCAAAAAGTATAAACAGTAACAGAGAAACGCTTTGATTTCAAAATTTTTAATTCCTAAACACATCCGAGTGTCAGACTCAGTATCCACAGAGTAGGAGTTAGGAGTAGGTAAGTACATTGAATCGTTCGTCATTCTGTTCGGTCGGAGTCGGAGTGGGTCGGAGTTACTCGGATTTAGGATATGTTAATTTTTATGAAAAGGAAGGAGTGGATATGTGTCCGCTTAGGGATATATATCCGAAGATATAGATGTGTCCGGAGTTACCCATGCCTAGTATTTAGTACATCACTAGACACGATACGCGCTGACCGTAATGACACCGATTGACACGTTCACTTTTAAATAATTAATTTAAATAAAGAACAGCGTGTTGATACTGGTTGTGTGTGTATATAAAATATAATTTGAATTTGGAATTCGGTGGACGCCGCTTTTAGGAAAAAAAAAAGTGTATTTAAAATAGAAAAAAAATACAAAACAGTGTTTTAATTCTAAGAACTAGTATAACATTTTTGTGCACGTAAATATGTACCTACTACTTAACTGATAGTGAAATTATCATGTGAGACTTGATAACCAAACCAGTATTTATCAATCAGTAAGTTTTTTCATTTATATGTTTACACCTACATTATTTTAATTTTTTTTTTATTTATATTTTCATTTTTTTTTTTATTCACCTACATATACATTCTAAATGCGGATTCATTTTTGTGTTATACGTACATTAATAACCAGAAATAGGTAGGTAGGGTAACCTAAGTAGTCTGTACCTATTGATACAAAAAGTGTAAACCCATAATAAAACATAAATAAAATTATAATAATTATGAACGTGTCCGTGTAACCCGTGTAAAAATAGCCGTACCGTGTAGGTACCAATTTACCAAAAAGCATTTGTTTGTCTGTGTTTCTGTTTGTTCCGGCAAATCTCCGAAATGGCTAGTATAATTTTGACGGGACTTTCACTGGCAGACACCATGAGCATATAGCTAATGTTATAAGGAGTACAGTACGGTCAACGTATCTTGGCGCGTCTGAAGTTAGCCGATTAGCTGCGCAGTAGACAATTTCGTTCCTAAAAGTTCCATTGCGCAGCCAAACAGCTAACTTCAGACGCGCCAAGTTACGTTGACCGTATTGTAAAGGCCTATTCAGACCTAAGCGGTATTCGCTACCGTCTGCGGCAGAGAAAACCCAGTGGGTATGCGGTAATATTACTGTTCAGACCTAAGCGGTATTCGCTACCGTCTGCGGCAGAAAAAACTCAGTGGGTATGCGGTAATATTATTGTTCATACCTAAGCGGTATCCGCTACCGTCTGCGGCAGAAAAAACTCAGTGGGTATGCGGTAATATTACTGTTCACACCAAAACGGATTTCGCTATCCTCGTGGGTAGAACGCGCGGTAGTCGAGTTTCGCTCAGGTCGCTCTAGCCGCGGTACTTGATACTAAATACCTGAGCGAAACCCGCGCGATATGTACCTCTACCCACAGCGGCAGCGAATATCGCTCAGGTCGCTCTAGCCGCGGTACTTAATACTAAATACTTGAGCGAAACCCGCGCGGTATGTACCTCTACCCACAGCGGCAGCGAATATCGCTCAGGTCGCTCTAGCTGCGGTACTTAATACTAAATACTTGAGCGAAACCCGCGCGGTATGTACCTCTACCCACAGCGGCAGCGAATATCGCTCAGGTCGCTCTAGCCGCGGTACTTAATACTAAATACTTGAGCGAAACCTGCGCGGTATGTACCTCTACCCACAGCGGCAGCGAATATCGCTCAGGTTTGAATAGGCCTTTATACGGGACACTTTTATTTAAACAAAAAAATGGGTTCTGCGTAAAAATATTAAAACTCCGTAAGTAGGTATTTGTTTGAGTCGCAAGTTATATAGGTACCTATCGGATATCTATGGGTACCTAAAACGTTTCGATTTCGAATGTTTAAGGGGCACGTGGCTAAGTAAAAGTCGTGCCTACGCTTCATATGTTAAGATACCTTAACCTAAACATTTTTGTTAATAGAAAAAAAGACAACCGCCTTCAAAAACTAAAAAGTGAAAAATAACTTTAGCGCAGAACACACATTGACTATAGTTTCGAAATTAGGTGGCTTTGTTCTGTTTGTTGTTTTGTTTTGCCACCGACTTCCGAAACTAAAGTCAATGTGTGTTCTGTGCTAAAGTTATTTTTCACTTTTTAGTTTTTGAAGGCGGTTGTCTTTTTCGTAAATAGCTTTTTATTTTCCGCTTTTTAGTACCTCCTTCTCATCCAAATCTATTAAGAAGAGATTGCAAGTTAACTAGGTAAGGTCAATGTGGGCAAATCCGTCATACTTTTTTGAAAGTTAAATTTGGTTAACTAAAACTGGTACATTTACTACTTTAATATAAATTTGATGGTTGTAAGCGATACAGAATTTTGTTGTCTTGAATACACATCCATTTTAAACAACAAAACAGCCCTCCATATGTAACTAACAAGGTTTTTTTAAAAATCGGTCGTTAGGCGGATTTTCCCGAGGATTGGGGGCAAATTCGTCTATTCTAGAATATATAGTAAACGCATGTGTAGCCCCGTAGACGGATTTGCCCACATTGACCTTACTCCAAAGATTGAAGAAACTAAAACGTCGTCTATGTAAAATTTAAGGGTATTTGTTGATTTTTTCAAAAAGTGCTGAATCAATTTCGATAAAATTTTAATGGGGCTACCCTTGAAGCATACCCTACCCATAAAAAAAGAATTTTCAAAATCGGGTTACGTTTTCCGGAGAAATCGCGTAACAAATCGCGCACATACTTAATGCAAATTTAAGACTTATACGGTTTTCTCATGGATGCCATTGTCAGAACTAGACCAAACTAAAATGGGACCACACGGGAAGTACCAGCTTTCAAATAAAACATGAATCATCAAATTCGGTTCACGCAGTCCACATTTCTCAGGTAACAAACAGAAAAAAAAGAATACAGACGAATTGATAACCTCCTCCTTTTTTGAAGTCGGTTGAAAATACTCACGCGTTACATACGGTGTTATTCAACACACTTTTGAGGAAAATAGAATAAAATTGCTTAAACTTCAATGTTAATCTACTTATCACATTGTATTAATTAACATACTAAAGGCCAAATGCTCAAACGCTACTCAATTTTAAGCTGCCGTTAAGTCTCGTGCTGATGTCTCTTTCACTTTATGTCAAAGTGACTGTGACAGTACGATACTTAATGGCATCTTAAAATTAAGTAGCGTTTGAGCATTTGGCCATCAGTGTTATAATCAAAATTCCTTGCCAAGATTAAAAAAAAACCATTACTGTGGACTGACCCACTGGAGCGGTAATGTACTGTAAAAGCGCGCGTTTGTAATACACTACATTATGACCCCAAATGCAGTTCAATAAGAGCCACTTTACAAGCAAGTTTAATAAAAAAAATTAGGCCCAGGTGATGGCGGACACCTACAAACGCTTACAGGTAAGGTTAGTCTATACTCCATTTATAATAGCATTAGAAAAAAAAAGAGGCTCAAAGAAGCAGGAATGCAAAACATTTTATTTCAAAGATAAGTTGAAACAATTATAATTAAACTTATTTTAACATAATTTTGATAAATAAATCTAAGATAATACTAAATATGGACGTATAAAAATGTAAAAAAAGAATAAAAGTCTTTTAATATTTATTAACTTCCTAATTTATAAAAATACTATTGCATATCCGACTTGGGTAGACTGTTGAAACTAATAATGTGATGTTTATTATATTAATAAGAACTTAATGTACACAGTTATGCAATAAATATATCTTTATCTCTATCTTTAAAGATCAGGTAACATTTTAAATTTGGTAGAATTTCAGTGACACGAATAACGTTCCGGGTATTGATCATCCCTGCTTCTGTTAGGTTTTTAGCATTGAAACTGATTATACAACTGAATGAAACCCACATAATTTAAGAAGATAAATTATTAAAATGGTTACAAATACGCGCGACAGCTACTGTAATATTAGATTATAATAAATTCGGTATCTATCCTAACTTTACCATGTTTGTTGTACGTTTGTTACAAAGTTTGCATTAAAAAGAGCCTTTTTTAACTTCTGTCTAATGCTATTGTAAATGGAGTATACACTAACCCAAAATAGAAAAGATAGGAAATGAGAAAGGGAAGCCTTTGCCATGCAGAGGGACACAAAGGCTAAAAAAAAGAAAAATAGCAACCTATTTATTATAGAAATACCTATTTACATCGACATGATCTAATGAGCGAACCATGATCTAATGAGGAGCTCGTGGCAAGTTAAAGCCGTACAGATCGATTGGTCAAAGGTTAAGCTACGCTAACCGCGGTCGGTCTGTGAATGGCTGACCATCCCTTTCATCCCGAGATCCCTCCGTGCCTCGGAAAGCACGTAAAGTCGTTGGTCCAGCTGTCATTTGTTGTTTTTGGTAGTCGTTATGAGTATAGTCAGAAGGCAGAAAGTCTGACAACCAGTCTTACCAAGGGGTATCGTGTTACCCAGTAACTGGGTTGTGGAGGTCCGATAGGCAGTCGCTCCGTGTGAAACACTGGTATTCAGCTGCATCCGGTTAGACTGGAAGCCAACCCCAATATACTTGGGAAAAGGCGACGCAGATGATGATCTAATGAGCGAACCAATTGCGACTAAGAATCTAAACGTAACAACCTACCTATCCTTTACAACCGACTTCAAAAAGATGGAGGTTTTAAATTTGTCTGTATGTTGTTGGCAAATATAAAGCGATTTTGAAAATTCTTTTTGTTCTTTTTTTTTTTTTCTAAAAAAAGACAACCGCCTTCAAAAACTAAAAAGTGAAAAATAACTTTAGCACCGAACACACATTGACTTTAGTTTCGAAATTCGGTGGCTTTGTTCTGTTTGTTGTTTTGAATTGCCACTGACGTCCGAAACTAAAGTCAATGTGTGTTCAGTGCTAAAGTTATTTTTCACTTTTTTGTTTTTGAAGGCGGTTGTCTTTTTTGTAAATAGCTTTTTTTTTCCGCTTCTTAGTACCTCCTTCTCATCCAAATCTATTAAGAATAGATTGAAAGTTTACTACTCCAAAGATTGAAGAAACTAAAACGTCGTCTGTGTAAAATTTTTGGGTATTTGTTGATTTTTTCAAAAAGTGCTGAATCAATTTCGATAAAATTTATATGGGACCACCCCTGAAGCATACCCTATCCATAAAAAGGATTTTTCAAAATCGGGTTACGTTTACCGGAGAAATCGCGTAACAAATCGCGCACATACCTACTTAATGCAAATGTAAGGCTTATACGGTTTTGTCATGAATGCCATTGTCAGAATTGGACCAAATTAAAATGGGGAAGTACCAGCTTTCAAATAAAACAAGAATCATCAAAATCGGTTCACCCAGGCCAAAGTTCTCAGGTAACAAAACATAAAAAAAAAAATACAGACGAATTGATAACCTCCTACTTTTTTGAAGTCGGTTGAAAAGCGGAAAATAAACAGATTTTTACAAAAATGACAACCGCCTTCAAAAACTTCAAAAATTTTTGAAGATTTTAGTTTTAGAATTGCTTTTAGTTAATTTATAGAGTTTATTTCGTTACTTATTTATATTTTGCGGAATTTTGTTGCAAAACATGTAGCCACCTCTATGTTATAAGGCCTTTCACAATGTTTTACAAAATAAATACTAACTATCTATCTAAAAAATTAATCGCCTACAATAATAATTTCCCGCCTGTTTTTAACTCATCCGTCATACTTATCTAAAACTCGGGTCATAATGTCATCAATTAGGTATATTGTATAAAATAAATGTTAATCAGCAGCAATATTTAATAAACAATTGTCCATAAATTGTGCATAAGTATCTAAAGTTTGGTAACTACTTGTCAAGAACATCTATCCTACCTACTCTATTATTTTTTAATAATTTATTTATAAGTAGGTACCTATACTTATAATATACGAATAATAGACTGAGATAGGCTGGTAGAAAATGCCCAAGGCCTTTGTACAGTGTTTTTTTACATGATGTGCATAAAGTTCAATAAACAAATAAATAAAATAATAATAAAACCCGGCTAAGTGCGTGGCGGGTCACGCGCATGTAAGATATCAGAGGGCTAATTCACGTAATTTTACGACGCGCCGATGAAGTTGTAGTGCAGTTGCAGTTAAGTTCAAGTTTGAGTGATAAACGGTATTCTTGTAATCCTTGAACTGCACGTAAACTGCACGTCAATTGTACAACAACCAAACTCTACCAAAATTACTTATGGTGTCGCCACATGAGAGAAAAAATACTACTCACTAAATAATCGAATAGAATCATCCGAAGCACGCACCAAAGACGCCGTAGATCGCCGTTATTGCGCTCGCGTGACGCGAACTTGACGCAAGCGTGTCTGACAGCGGTAGAGAATATGAAAAGCGTTGTTTTGATCGAAACTTAACTGCAACTGCACTGCTATATCACTTCTTTAGTTACGTGAATTAGGCCACTGGTAAGTCTCGGGTCATCAATTACGTATTTGATAAAAAATAAAAGTTTAACAGTGCACAATTTTAAGAAACAAAAGGATAGTATTCTGTGAAAAAAAATCAGTAGTCAAGAATCTATAGTTAGGTTCTTGTTTTTTTAGAGAGAAAGAGATAAAAATAGCTTTAAATGAGTTTAGTTCTTGCACAACAGAATTGGCACTTGGCACCATAGTTTATTTTTGGAGGATAGACTAACTTCGATCATTTAGAATTTAGGTTACTGACGTAAAAATTACACGCCACAAGCCTAGGTGGGTCTTCACCTCAGATTATGAAACAAAAGGCAGATAGACCGCGCAGAACACTCAAAAGCGAATATCTACATCGCGCTTCGTGTTGTACTGACACGAGTTGGTATAGTACGAAACGTCGTATCGTTAAAAAACAAATTCAAAAGCGAATACAATCACGAGATTGTAGGTAGTCGCTTTTGAATTTGTATTTGCTTTTGTGGCTACACGCTTAGTATTCAGTGCGGTCTATCTGCCTTTTGTTTTATATATAACCTGAGGTCTTCACATTGTTTATAATTATTGAATTAATGATGAAACTTTGGTACTTATTTTTACTGATGCAAAACCAGATATTTTTTAATGAGTCTCGTTGAGTTGCACAAGACCAACATCAGTTTAACGGAGACTTAAAATCCATCCCATCCTTTACATTTTGTGTCAAAAAGAAAGTGACAGCATCAATTTTAAGTCTCCGTTAAACTAATGTTGGTTTTGTGCAACTCAACGTAAGTATTGTCTATCTAGCCCATTCTTCTCCTTATAAAACTGCCTTTTGGAAGGGGGCACCATCGATATACATGTACGTCGAACAAGTCAATTGGTTTACAGGCAAAAATATTCATCTTTCTACTACACTCACAATTTATTTATTTATTTTATTTTTTTATATTTAGTACGTAGGTGACGTGCTCGATTTAGGAAAAGGGAATAAAATAAAATATTGTGAGTGTAGTAGAAAGTCGAATATTTTTGGCTGTAAACCAATTAGCTTGTTCGACTGAGATATAATTCTATGGAGGCCACTAGATACAACTCTATTTTTATCTTATAAATAAGCTGATGACAATTCTATTTTTATCTTATAAACTAGCTGATGACTTCGTCCGCGTGAATTTCGGTTATCTGTGGGCTTTTAATTTTTTGCACGGTACCCTAATTATTTTTCTAAAATAAATGTAGCCTTGTTACTCCTGATAACATCAGCTATCTGCCAGTCCATCAAAGTCTAACTAAAATCAAACCTGCCGTTTCGGAGTTAAGCCAGAACAAACAGACAGATAATAATTATATAAATCGTTTATTTGTTGTTAGTACCGTGTAAACATTCAAATGCATTCAGTAAAAAGCTGTTATTTTAAAATTACAAACAGACACTTTAATTTCATTTATGGTGTATAAGTAGATATTGATAGATGACGCTCGACATTGACGTTTTAACGTGCTTTTAATGGTCTAATTGAAATAAACAATTTGTCTTTGACTTTGATGTATGAACAACAACAACAGCAACCATATCTTATCCGCAATATTTTATCGAGTTTTATTACTTATTAGCTGACCTGACAGACGTAGTCCTGTCAATTGATTATTAAATTTTCTCACCGTATAAACCTTTTCTGGGCTTCTCTTCGATCTATAATAGTGGACTTCTACAAATATTTCAAGATCAAAATTAGCCAAATCGGTCCAACCGTCCACGTGAATTTACGATTTTCTCACGGATGTCAATTTGTTTCAAAATATAGACTACTAGCTTTTGCCCGCGACTTCGTCCGCGTGAATGTCGGTTATAGCGAATGCAGCCGAAGTAGCCTATGTCCTTCCCCGGGGTTCAAGCTATCTTCATGCCAAATTTCATCAAAATCGATTCAGCCGTTTCATCGTGAAAGCGTAACAGACAGAGTTACTTTCGCATTTATAATATTAAAGTATGGAAGTATGGATGTTACTCAGGGATAATGTAGCATTCTAAAGTTGAATGAAAGAAAAACAATATGACTAGACTACTTTTAATTTTGAGGAGCTCGTGGCTAAGTGAAAACCGTAGCCTAATGAACCCTGCGGAGAGGATAGTATAGTTAGTGAGTTTGTTTGTCCGGGCCTTTTGCCACTTACGTGAAAATGTTTCTCCTTTAAATCCAGCCATCCCAGTTCATCCCAGAAGGCGAGCAGCCTTTTAAGATTGCTGCAGACTTCCGATAGTAATGCTGGAGACTGGAGAACCTGTGCCCGTTGATCCGCCACGCTCCTGCACTCTATGAGCACGTGCTATGGCGTTTCTTCCGCCTCCATGCTGCCTCTGCATAGAGGGCTGTGTGTTACACCTATGTACATAGATGTTTATTTAGGGAACAGTGTCCGGTTATCGTACCTAGTACTTTACGGATTTTGTCCCTGTTTAGTCTTGTGAGGTTGCGGGTAACCTTTTTCGAAGCTACCAAAACAGCGTTCTTTGTTTGCCTGCATCATGCGCTGTTTCTCTATTCTGTTGGTTGTTTTCTTCTATTTGATTGCGCAGTCATATTTTGATATGTGCCAGGGGTATAGGCAGTAGTGGCTCCGGGCCATATCCCCGTCATCATCGTCGTATCATCGTCATTGAACCCCTTTTGGCAAATTCTTTAGCTACATCATTATCCAGTGAGTTACTGTCTCCTTTAATCCATTGCAGTGTTACACTGTTTATGGACTGCAGTGTATTATGACACTCCAGTGCTAGATCAGAGGTTATACTATTGTTTTGTGAACTTTGAAGTACGGATGCACTGTCTGAGACAATTTTAATATTACATATCAGCTTGAAAAATAGTGTTTAGTTTATCTTAGGTAGTCGAGATTTTAATATTTTGGTCCTTCGAGAAGACACCTGCCCCAGTACCCTGTGTGGTTTGGAGCCATCTGTATATATCCTAACTTCAGCGATGCCAGAAATGTCTTCCATTTTTGCTGTAAGTTGGATATTGTATCTAAGATCGAAAAGCTTTTTTACAAAAAAGACAACCGCCTTCAAAAACCAAAAAGTGAAAAATAACTTTAAAAAAGAACACACATGACTTTAGTTTCGGAAGTCGGTGGCTTGACTGTTCTATTTGTTGTTTTGTATTGCCACGAAACTAAAGTCATGTGTGTTCTTATTTAAAGTTATTTTTCACTTTTTGGTTTTTGAAGGCTGAAGGTTGTCTTTTTTGTAGAAAATCTTTATTATTTTTCGCTTTTTAGTACTTCCTTATCATCCAAATCTATTAAGAAATGGCAACACAGTCTAAACAGAGATTGAAAGTACTAGGTGAGAACATTACAACATCATCCATATATGAATTTTTGCTTTCTGTCGATTTTTTCAAAAAGTGCTTAATTAATTTCGGTAAAACTTATATGGGACCACCTTTGAGGTATACCCTATCCATCAAAATAAGAATTTTCAAAATCGCTTTATATTTGCCGGAGAAATCGCTTCACAAATATACAAAAAAAAAAAAAAAAAAAAAAAACTTATCGACGAATTGAAAACCTCCTTCTTTTTGAAGTCGGTTGAAACATAATGACTATATGAAACTACGTTTTGGAACGGGCAAATTCAATTTTTCATGTAAATGACGTTCGAAAGTGCCATGTACCCTGTAAATCCAAAACACTGTATCTGTAGATACAGTGTTTTGAATTAACAACGTTCATTCGATTTCTTTTAGCCTGTTTTATGTAACCGCATTCATAGTTTTTTTACTTTGTATGAAAAGTACTGAGATATTGCAATGCAAATTACACTGTATTTACTTAAAACTACAGGCCTAAAATAGAAAAACACTGCAATTGAAGATGCAGTGTATTGCCAAAGTAATCCTCGCACGTTGCAAGATACAGTGTTTTGTCAAAACAGAGTAGAAGGGCCAGCGCGACGCGGGCGCGCCAATCAAAGCAAAGGGCAGGCGATCGATTTCTATGTTATTGGTCGATCTGGCAGAGAGCGACGGCGGCGGGAAAGTTTCAACTGATTGCTGTGCTGTTGACGTGATTAACAGTTTTCGTTTGTTTTCGGAGTAATTAGTAAATCAACGTGCTATGTTCTAATAATGAGTGGTTATCATAATAAATTGTTGATAAAATTATCCCAAAACAATATGCAATCATATTGTTTTGGGATAATTTTATCAACAATTTAAAAAAAAGAGACTTGGAATATCCATGTTTGTACCTTTTTCTACTGCACTATTTCGTTTAGGCGCCATTGTGGCACAATTAGAGTTATGATAAAGTAAATCAACGTGCTATGTTCTAATAATGAGTGGTTATCATAATAAATTGTTGATAAAATTATCCCAAAACAATATGATTGCATATTGTTTTGGGATAATTTTATCAACAATTTAAAAAAAAGAGACTTGGAATATCCATGTTTGTACCTTTTTCTACTGCACTATTTCGTTTAGGCGCCATTGTGGCACAATTAGAGTTATGATAAAGTAAATCAACGTGCTATGTTCTAATAATGAGTGGTTATCATAATAAATTGTTGATAAAATTATCCCAAAACAATATGATTGCATATTGTTTTGGGATAATTTTATCAACAATTTAAAAAAAAGAGACTTGGAATATCCATGTTTGTACCTTTTTCTACTGCACTATTTCGTTTAGGCGCCATTGTGGCACAATTAGAGTTATGATAAAGTAAATCAACGTGCTATGTTCTAATAATGAGTGGTTATCATAATAAATTGTTGATAAAATTATCCCAAAACAATATGATTGCATATTGTTTTGGGATAAAATTATCCCAAAACAATATGCAATCATATTGTTTTGGGATAATTTTATCAACAATTAATTATGATATTCCAAGTCTCTTTTTTTATGGGACATGCTCGCCACACTATTCTCAAACCACTGCAACTCCTGAAAGCCAGAATCAACAGTAGCGAGCACTAGAAAAGCGTCGAGGGCATGAAGCTCGACGAGTCCAGGAGAAACATTACAATTGTCTTGGATCCCGCAACGAAATTAACCAGAAAAGAACAGCGTAGGAGTAAGAAAAACACATTTTCCACACTCATACTCATACACACTCCAAGTATCTGTGTATCATATGATGACCGACGACCGTATGGACTTAAGTATAGACTGTCGTGTTATCAGTCCTTTAATCCCATTAAATTAATCTGAGTACTGTCCAAGCTTGTGTGAAGAAGTAGGTAAAGGGAACTACACAGAACTATTAATGTCGTTACGTCTTCAATTTCGCAAGAATGATTACAAACCTTGTAATCGGGTTCCAAACTTCCCAATAACTTAGAGACAGTCATTCTGAATTGCCAGCAAGTCATGAATTGGTCAAAATCACTACAAATGCCATTATAGAGCATCAACCATATTACCTAATAAAATAGGGACATGCTTGTCTTTATTGGCAAAAACAGACAACCACGTGCAACTAGTGACATTGACTGGGACGAAATTATACCAAAAGCTGGTGGAAACATAGTATTACGAGTAATGACAAGCCGAATGGTAAAGAAAACCAAGTACATATAGAATTTTTATAGCCTAAGATATTGAGAGACCCAAAAGATATTCTTGCAAATCAGAAAAAGAAGCACCCAATGAAAGCACCTTGTAGTAGCTGTAAGAAGTCATGTACTTAACACATATATATGAACCCAAAGAGAAGAAATACACGAAAAAATTTTGGAGCACGGACAGACAAATCAGTGGTGTGCCTATGGGTCAAAGTTAGGGCAAGCCCGACCGTTTTTCTGCTATTAAGAAAAAATCACCCAAGTTGCTCAGTTATTGATTACCTAGCTCATGTTATACTGATTAGTGCAAGCCCGGCTTTTCGGCATGTATGAAAGTCCCGCCACTGCCTGTCTGTAACTTCTTTGAACCTGTTCATGATGCTGTCTGCAGTGGCGTACCTAGGGGTCAAGGTTAGGGCAAGCCCGACCGTTTTTCTGCTAATAAGAAAAAATCATCAAGTTGCTCAGTTATTGATATAGCTCATGTTATGTTGATTAGTATAAGCTCGGCTTTTCGGCTTGTATGGAAGTCCCGCCACTGAGACGAAGATGTTGCGATTTCTTGTCTAGACAGGTGGAAAAGTTACCAACTGCTATCTTCCAATAGGAGTTACTTTATCTTCCATTTTTAAAGATTTCAGAAGGTATTGTGATGAACAATGGAAAAGTGTAGTTGGACTCATTTTAATTAATAAGACGATTAAAGAAATAAACATTTCTACTGCAGAGCCAGTTTATGACATATGCACGAAATGCAAAAATCACGAAATGGCGCATAAGTCAGTGCCATTTCCAGGCCCTGTATTATCAAGTTAATATACTGTAACTATAAAATACAGTGTATTGCCTTAACAATTTCTTCTCGCTTCTGACGCGGCTATTACGGCAACACAAGTTATCCACGATAATTCATTATGTGTACTGTATTTAGATATATCCAGACCTAGGCTTGATAACTCATAAAATTTCCTTTAAATTGACACCAAACACTAAATACCTACTTTCTAAAGAAAATTTTGGGATAATCTTCGAAAAACTGAAAATAATGTATTTGCTCATTTTCCCAAAATCAGTTTTCCGTAGTTACAGTGTATTGGATTCAAATTGAAATAAATAGTATTAATACTTATTACTGTATTGTATTTTATGAATGTGACTGACTTTAAGGAATAATTCCTTAAGCTTGTAAATCATTATATTTTCAAATTAAACTTTAATTATAATCTCAGATCAAGTAAAAAAAGGTAGATAACGCACGGCACAAAACTCTGTTACTTCAAGTAAACACATGCGCTCACGCACACACATGCATCCAACTATGCTGATTTTCATTAGGATCTCACGGGGCGTCGTAGAGTAACTTTCGATAGAAAATGCCGCCTTGTGCAAAATAAACTCTAAAGTGAACAAAAAGTCTGAAGGAATATCGTTTCACACGTAAGTATACACAAAACAACGTATTTTTATGTCAATCAATATTTAATTTAAGGTTATTCAAAAAACGTAATCATTGTCACGAAGTGACGTACCGGGAAAGTGTTGTCAGTAGTTTTTTTTCTAATAGCCCAAATTGTGGGTAAATAGATTGTACAAAAATAATTACCTAAGAATTGTGGACCTATGTGATTTTATGTTACGTATACATTTAAACCTTGGTAAATATTTATTTTTTAATTTGCTTTTATGTTTTTGTTTAAATTCTTGAGTTCATATTCTTCTGTTTTTCTATCAAATATTATGTTTTTAGGTTTCCAACAAATATTTTAATAAGAAACGAATGGGTAGCTGCTGTAAAACTGAGCCGAAATGAACCACAATGGCAGCCATCCTCATCTAGTGTGGTTTGTTCAGAGCATTTTGATAAGACTGTACGATACACTATACAAAACGTGGACTTCGCCGAATCCATAGAACAGGATATCCAAAAAAGTATTAAGTATTTTTAACCGACTTTAAATAAAAGGAGATCTCTTTTAAATTAATTTTATGTTATCTGTTAACTATGTTTGCGATTTTCTCGGTATACAGTATACCTACCTAAATGTTTAAAAGTAATTTATTTATTTACACTTCATGCACAAAGGTACAAAGGCGGACTTAATGCCTTAAAATATTTTCTTATGGGTTCCGTGGGCCGCAACTCAAAGGAACATACGTATAATTGTTATTACAGTAAAACAACTATTGCTTTCAATTCTTTAATAAAAAGAATCAAATGATATTAAACAATTAATATGAGAAGTTTGACAGTATTTCGTCTTAGCTAAGTAATTTATCAATATCTGGCCTAATAGTCGTTGCGGTTCTTAAGCTATTGTCTTGGAGTTCACGATTTTCATTCCAGAAAATAACTGCTCACATAGATCTGTCGTCCCAATGAGTGATGTCATCTTCAGTGCATGCTCTCTGTCAATCTCTGACCTTTGGAAATTTTGTAATGGAGACCTATTTGGAGTAAAACTCGAGCAGCCCCAAATTTAATGCCCTGTAGGTCTATTGTTCCATCTGAGCTTCTTCAGGTATATTTTCGACAGGAACACTGAATGGACGAGCAAATAAATTCATGCACATTTTTGTCTAAATACAACAAAACGTGAATCGAATTGTGTTGTAAGATCTTGAAGCGCAGAAATACATTTAAACCATGTTCGTAGTTTTGCAGGCGACAAATGAGGCAAACGCGTTGTTTTTGAAATGGTTGATGGTTTATGGTTGGTTGGTTGGTTGGTTGGTTGGTATGGTTGGTTGGTTGATGGTTGTTGGTTTTGGTTGGTTGCTTTACATCAAATTAATGCACTTAGCGGTCCCGATACACGACCAATTGAAAACGTAGTTACTAACGCGCCCGTTACTGTGTGTGCTTGATCCCGGTTATATTCTTTATTATTTACGAAATTTAAATAATGATTAATTATTATTTATTTACTGGTTATATGTATGTATTTACTAGGTATATTATGTGCTATAATAATATGGGTATAAATATAATGATCACCAAAAAATACTTTAGGATCTTAAGCTCCCTTATCAAAAAAATATACTAAATTATACCAAATGTCACCAAATCTTAGTGTGCAAAATGACCAAAATCTTTTTGACCCCCCTGGGGCGAATCCGACATGGTTAGGTTAGGTTACAACTGTGACCCCCTGCCAGAATCAAAACGCTTTTTACAGTTAAACTCATACATTTATACAATACTTTAGGAAACACCATTTTGGTGACCATTTACTATTTTTGGTTTTGTTTTATTTACTGTTATTGGTGATCATTTAGTAGATCTGGAGGTTCGTTAAACATAAGCCTAATAATATTATGGATAAATAAATAGAAATTGGCGATGAAGGCAGGTCGGGTCGGGTCGGGTCGGGCTGCAGATTTAGTTGGCAAGGGCCGCGGGTTGAAGACCTTTGCCTTAGGCATTCTCTGCCAGTCAACCAAGGGTGATGAAGAGATAACATGGCAGGTGCAAATGAAAAAATAATATAAAAAAAGTTAAAAAGAGACACTTGAGGCTTACGAATATAAATATACTAGCTTTTGCCCGCGACTTCGTCCGCGTGAATGTCGGTTATAGTGGATGCATACGAAGTCGCGGAAAAAAAGTAGCATATGTCCTTCCCCGGAGTTCAAGCTATCTTCATGTCAAATTTCATCAAAATCGGTTCAGCCGTTTCATCGTGAAAGCGTAACAGACAGAGTTACTTTCGCATTTATAATATTAGTATAAGTTAAAAAGAGACACTTGAGGCTTACGAATATAAATATAAATAAAGGAAAAGAGTATTGAACCGAACTTGAGCCACCCTGCCGAACCCAAGTTCAGGCTCAAGTTCGGCAGGGCTCAAGTTCGGCAACGCTCAAGTTCGGCAGGGCACAAGTCCGGCAACGCTCAAGTTCGGCAGAGAGCTAAGTTCGGCAGGGGGCTAAGTTCGGCTGGGGGCTAAGTTCGGCAGGGGGCTAAGTTCAGCTGGGCTAAGTTCGTCAGGGCTAAGTTCGGCAGGGGGCTAAGTTCGGCTGGGGGCTAAGTTCGGCAGGGGGCTAAGTTCGGCTGGGGTCTAAGTTCGGCAGGGGGCTAAGTTCGGCAGGTCTAAGTTCGGCAGGGAGGGCTAAGTTCGGCAGGGCTAAGTTCGGCAGGGCCTAAGGTCAGCAGGGCTAAGATCGGCAGGGCTACGTTCGTCAGGGCTAAGTTCGGCAGGGCTAAGTTCAACAGGGCTAAGTTCGCTTCTCTAATGTCACCAGTCACTTTAATTTAGTTTTGTGTATATTACAGAAATTAGTTCCACCTTCGAATGCGGCTGTCAGAATCCTAATCCTATCCTAATTTAATTCCATGAAAATAAACGTTTGTTGTATTTTTTCTCTCTGCTCATGCACCAACTGGACTACTACTACTGGACTTACTACTTTTCTGTTATATTTTTTTATCGAATCGATATCAATATGTTAATCCTAACCGGCTCCTAAGTTCATCATCTCTTTGAATTGTTGACGCTGAAGAATATTGTTTCCAGTAATTAAAATAACCAAACAAACAAACAGGTTTAATTTCGTATTCGCATACTACCTATTTTTATTATTACGTATTATCGTATTTATCAGGGACTTTTTTTGAAAAAGTGGCATCACTTATCAGGGACTCACACATAGATTAAAAAGTGGTGACAGTTGTCTATTCTAAATGCGTTATCTACCTTTTTTTACTTGATCTGAGATTATAATAGTAATAAATAAAATAATACTAATGTTTTTATTTTTATATTGATATTTAAAACACAATACACACACTCAACGCAGACAAATTATTAGCGTAGATTAATACTTAGACGAATCAATAACTCCGATCACTGCGTATGATACATGCATATATTTTAGGCCATTTCTTTAACACCAATGAAATAGTCGTGTGAATTAAAACTATTCGCCATATGTCCAGAAATTCAAAAATTCCGAACCCTATTCAAAATCATGCTCTCTAGAGCAGGTCAGAGCTTGCAGAGCTTCGACCAGGGTCTTCTATACTTTGTGCACGCAACATCTCTATATATATTGTACTCTTACAAACACACAAACACAAACAAACATGTTATTTGAGAATTGCGCTGAGCTGGGCTTGTAATAATCGCCGTTGCACTTGTATCCTACGGCGGCGGCGAGGAATCGAAAAAACAATCAAATGCATGAAACATTACCTACAATATTACGATATCTTCAAAGAGTAGTCCACAGAGTAATATAATATACCTATACAGGAGGAGTAGTCTATGGATGGATATCTTGTAATCAAACGTCATAATCAAAGACGATATAAAAATACCATAAACAAGTGTAGAACTTTTATCAGAAATATGTTAAGAAGTTAGATTATGATTTTAAAAGAGTTTTACTTACGAAGTTTTGAACATTATTTTTTCAAATTTCTAGAAAGTAACGGAAGGCATGATGATATTCTGCCACTTAAACCAAAATATTATAATGAATTTGATTAGACTGTCTTACTTTGCCTAAAACTGTTAGTATTTTTTTTAATTTTTTTTAATGAAATTTTGCTTTGTATAAAAAAAAACGATTTTTACATACCTATATTTTTGTTGTAAAGCTTTAACTCGTTCTAGAGATCAGCCACGATCGGCACGCCGAAACAGTCGTCAAGCCGAAATGCTTTAGTGAATATTGAATATTTAATGACGCTAAGGTCGACGTCGATTACACGGTTAGTACAACGTCGAGTTCGTCGTCAAGCACAGCTACGAATCGTAACGTTAGAGAATAACTTTGCTGTATTGCTAGGTCGTCTGCATATCCAATGGTAGTATAGCCTTGTTCGTTTAGCCTTTTTAGAAGGCTGTCCACTACTATGTTCCATAGAAGTGGTGATAGGATTTTTGCTCTTGTTGTGATGTTCACTTGTCTTCTATTTGAACCGGCCTTTTGCTGACCAACTCAGTAATCCATTTTGTTATTACTGGTTCAACTTTGTAGCCTTGTAGGGCGTGGATAAGGTTGTCGTGCGTGGTTTTATCAAAAGCATCTCCTATATCTATGAAGGCCGCAAGTGTTGATGATTCTTTCGTGATGGCCGACTCTATCTTGTATACTGACAAGTGTAGAACCGATTCGGTTGATCAGCTTTTCGTATAAGCGTGTTGTTGGGGAATTAGAGGATTGGTTTTACTGCCCCATTCCGTAGATGTCGGACGACCAGTCTTTCCAACGTTTTTAGTAGGATCGAAGTTAGGCCGATAGGTCTGAATGATATTGCGTCCGTGTGTGTGTTTGTGTGTTTGCCTGGTTTTGGTAAGAATACTACTTTCGCTTCCTCTATGCTGTAGGGTATGTATTTGAAGGCAATGCATGCCCTGTCTGTTGGTACTAGGCACTTTGTTATCTGATTAATTGGCCACTGTAGAAATCCTGGGAATATTCCATCCAGTCCGGCCGATTTTAACAACTTAAAGCTTTTTAGGGCCCAATGCTACCTTGTCTGCGGTTACTATCTCGTTTGCAATTTTTTATTCTTGGGATGTTGGTGTGCTATAGTGCTTGTCCAGCCACTCGGACTCTGCTGTTATTAGACAACCACGAAAGTGAGTCTCAAGCAGTATTGCACTGGTTTCATCTTCTGTATTCGTGTAGGTGCCGTCAGCCTTTTTGAGGGAGCCCAAGAGGTTGGGGTCTCCTGTGGCTAGATTTTTTTAAATTCTTTATTTAGGCGGCCTGGTTCGTTGAGTTAAGACTGCTACAGAAGGTACACCAGCCTTCTCTACTTCGGAATCTAATCCGTTTCTTGTAGTGTTTTTGTGCAGTTTTATAGTTATCCCAGTCCTCGTCGGCTCTGGTGTTTTTCGCTCAAAACTTTTAGCTATATTTAATGTAAACTAATCCCGGTGACTTGAGATCAACAATTGGGGCGCAACCTGATCGAAAGGGCAGACGTTTGATTAGAATTGAATTAGATCGTATAAGTGTAATTTAAGTTTGAAATTGATTAAATAGAGTAATAACAACAATTGTCTTTCAATGCAAGACACATAGTAGAGTGACTGTTATAAAAAAATAGCGAGACCGAGTCAGAAGGAATTTATAAAGTGCTATAAGTTTTTTCCCGTAGACGTTCAAGTTCTGGCCGCCACCAAGAACTTTCGTTCTAAACTTTGGGTACACTGTAGGACATGACAGTTCTTACTTTTTAAAAGGGCTTTGGTTCTATGTTTTCTGTACTAAGTGTCATGTCTGTCTTTTTTGTGTCACTTTGAGCTTTGGTAAGTAGATTTATATGCATGTTTTTATATTGGTTTTACGGGGTTACGGTATCGGACAGGGTCTGTCGGTTTGTACTGTATTTGGAAGCATAGGCGGCGGTGGTCCGTTTAACACCTGCCATCCCTTTATTAGGTCCGCCGCCGCGTCTGTTGCTAACGTAATGTCAATGATTGTTTGGTACCTTGAACTCACAAACGTAGGTTCCTTACCCCTATTCATAATGTTTAGGTTTGTTTGAAGTCCGACCCCATCTCGCTCAGACCCTGTTGGGGAGCTGAGATGGTCGGCTTAGGAGTCGATGTCTCCCTTGCCGTGGTCTCACCCGTCGCCGTCTGGTTTTCCCCGCTCTCTCCCAATAAACATTTTGGCTGAAAAAAAAACCAGTTCATTAACAAGGCTTTTAAAATGATGGGACAAGTGAGTAAAAATACATTTCAAGCTGTACTAGAGCATAAATTGTGTAGTGTTATACAGTGCAACTGGTTTACAGCTGTATGTAGTCGTAATTATAACTTCTTGCTTCTAAATAGCTTTGGAAATTACTAAATTACAGTAATTAGTGTAATAAAATACTTTAAGCAGGTTTAGAAGACTAGAGTTGCGTAACGTCTGGTTCGTGCTCTTGATTTACACAGCTTAATTTTGTACAAGAGCATCGAATATCTATAATATGGCTTTACAATAGAGTTATTGTAAAGCCATATTATAGACTTGATAATAGCTGATCAATGGTCTTCTAGGAAACCCTTAAATAGCAATGACTTTTACAAGAGTTTTATACAATGTTATCAACTGCATAATAGTTTAATCTGTAACAGTTTCTGTACAAAGTCAGCCAAGCTGTAGTAACCAAAGAGAGAGAGTACAAGAGCTCTATAACTAGCTGTACAGCTCCTAACCAATAAAATTAGACAGACTAACAGACAGACATTAAAGTATTAAAAAATGTACTAGTACAGCTTTTATACAGATTTAAATGCTATCTGGGGCTGTGTCCTCTTCCATGTTGCGAAGCTTGCCCCCTATAAATCGAGGTTCGATCCGCGACACGTCTCGACTTTCGATGCACTCGATTGCGACCCAGATACCGCTACCACTTTACGCAACTGATTGACGTCATTACGCAAATCGGCGACGGTGTTCTGGGATGCATGCAACCACTAATCTTGCCTTCCGAAACACAATGTCTTTCAGCAGGCTGGTTACATCGATGTGGTCAAAAGTGACTGCGGGGAGCTTGCTCAAGTCCCTCGCTACAAACGCAGGCACGCCGTTGGGATCAGTGTCCTTTAGCAGCGTGATGATTCCTTGAATGCTTCGCGTCGCACCGTCACGCCGGCGGCATGCACGAATATTTTATGTCTGTTTGTGCCGATGCACGAAACACCACTCAAAACGGACGGATGCGGACCTGCCCACCTGCGGACGGACGACGTCGTTGTGTGATATTATAAACATGTATAAAAGTTTGTATGTTTAGTTATTTGTTATCAAAACACGCTATAACGGCTCAATAGAATTTGCTAGGGACACGATTATTATTGATTTAGCTTAACAGATAGGACTTTTACAATAATCATTACGTATGCCGTAACGCAGAAACAATTAAAAAGCTATTATGCCTCGCTGTCATTCATAGATCTTTGACAGTCGCTACGGGTAGTCAGAAGCCAAAGTCTTACAACCAGTCTTACTGTGGGGTATCGCGTTACCCAGTCGAGCCAGAGAGGCAGTCGCTCCATGTAAAACACTACTACAACGAATGCCATTCACCATTCCGATGTTGTTTGTCAATTAATGTCGTCTGATTCAAATGTTTTACTCTTGCACATGTAAGCAAAATATGTAGTTCAGCGATCAATAAAACAACAAATATCATGTTTCTGCTACAATTAGCAGAAACATGATATTTGTTGCTGAAAACATTATTTTTGCCAACACTGTATACTGCAACTGTCCTGACTAGTAAATATATATATACCTACGTGTGCGGTAAAAATTTAAAAAATTTATAAAACCTGTTTGCCTGAATATTGTTTCGCATGTGAAATGGTTTTGAATTATTGTAATTTATATTATTTACCTATTTTGTCCCATTTCTGGGCACAGGCCTCCCCAAAACCTTTCCAGGAACTTTTTTCCCGCGCCACTTTAAACCAGTCCTGGTCGTACGCGTCCAGGTCACCTCGGGATCTCATTCTGGGCCGCGACCCACCCAATGACCCAATCCCGTTTAAGTCACGCAGCCTTTTTGCCTACGTCATTAATGCCCGTTTTGGAGCACAGCGAAATGTTCCGAATTTTGTCCTGTCGTTTTACACCCGGAATGCTGCGCATTGGCAAACTCTAAAGCGGAACTTTTGTGACTCGTTGAGCGACCAGGTCTGAGCTCCATAGGTTTGAACGGCAGTATACACATTTGATGAATTTTGCGCTTCAGAGAGATCGGCAGGAGGCTTTCCAGGAGGTTTCGATTGTACGATCGATTTTACTGTCCTGCCTGTTTTTGACAGAAACAACCGGTTTACATTATACTTATTCGAATTTTCTGTTAGGACGTCTCTGTGTCTAAAAAAATCAAGTTATTAAAATGCATAAATAATTCGTTACAGGTATTCAAGATTTGGAGACGGGCACTTTATAAAAAACACCAAGTGAGGTTGGAGCCCGAATATGAAGCCACTGAGCCCACTGAGATGTCTTTACGTACCCAGGCCACCTGCCACCTACAGTTCCTAGTTAAGTCCTTCTTTCTAGTAAGCTGTTCGAGTTTCGCCTTGTCCCTCTTTTGGATACATCTTACTAACAGGCCGGAACAGCCTATCATTACTGAGACCTTAATTCAAGAGGCACTAGAAAATGTCGGACGGGACTACAGATACAAGGACGTCTATAGAAAAACGGCCATGCTCCCGAAAGATTTCAAATACATCTTGCTTTGGACTCGACATGACTACGCTCCTTTCTACTACCTCGGTGAGGGACAAAGATCGTTCCTTAAGAACAACTGTTCGGTGATGAAATGTTACGTCACCACGGACAGGAAGTTCTTTGGCGGTGACCTAACCAAGTTTGATGTAATAGCATTTAATGGACGAAATATGAAGAGATATAATTTGCCCCACATTCGGTCTCCTCATCAACAATACATATTCTTCAATATGGAATCAGCTGACAACTTCCCCGTATGTGATGCAACATTTGATGGATTTTTTAACTTGACTTCGACTTACAGACTTGATTCAGATATACCGTACCCTTACATATTGATCCGGGATGAAAAAGGTGAAATTGTGGGTCCAAAACAAGATATGCAATGGAAAGAAAGTATAACTACAGTTGAAGACGTGTTAGTTGATAGAAATAGAATACAGAATAAAACGAAAGCTGCAGCTTGGTTCGTGTCTAATTGTAAAACCAGAAGTGGAAGACAGGGATATGTGCAAGCACTGAAGAATGCGTTAAAACGGTATGGTTTAACAGTAGATATTTATGGGAGTTGTGGAAGCTTACAATGTCCTAAAAAGTCAAATTGCACCCAATTGTTGCAAAACGAGTACTTCTTTTATATGGCCATGGAGAACTCATTCGACGAAGACTACGTGACGGAGAAGCTGTTGACGGCACTGCAGAATGATGTGGTGCCCATTGTGTACGGTGGAGCTGATTATACGAGGTGCGTATTTTGAAACCTTTATGAATTAAATATTTATTTTGTACCCTACCCAGACGTTGACGACGTTGAGACGTCGGTTGTTTGTTTGTACGTGTTACCCAGTAACTGGTTGTGGAGGTCCGATAGGTAGTCGCTCCATGTAAAACACTGGTATTCAGCTGCATCCGGTTAAACTGGAAGCCGACATATAGTTGGGAAAAGGCTAGGCAGATGATGACCCAACAAACACACAATACAAATTTATATCTATTTCATCCGTTTTAACATCCAATACATTGCATCGATACTAGATAACATTTTTATTATATGACGATGAAAAGTGCCTTTTTGATGATCTAATTGAAATAAATGATTTGACTTTGACTTTGTATGGCTCATGTTTTGATAACAGATAGAGGAATACGTCGTTACGACGACGGTTTGTGCACTTGCTAGTTTAATTGCTGAGCTATGTATTTTTAGGGCTCTGGGATTTTAGACCAGTATAAAATATAAATAAAATAAAATAAAAATATTTTGTTTTACACCTTGATCCACATGATGTTAGTAAAACAGTACTTAAAAGTACGTTAGTAACAAAAGTAATATTTCAATTCATATATTTTCTGTTGCACTCATTTGACACACCGGGTATAAGCATGTACATGCACCCAATGCGCCATAATGGCGCAACATGGTTTATCACCAATTACCTTCAGAATGTCGTTGATGCTTCCACGCACTCTGCGCATCACGGATGCAATCCTCTTTCGCAGTATGGTATTGAAACCATCAGTATGTGCTTCGGCAAACATTCCTGATGCACTGCAGTAACGTGGAAGTATAGGAGTTGTTAGGAGGTTTTTTGGTTGGCGAGCTCTGGGGGAGGTCTACGTTCTGCAGTGGACGGCAATAGGTTGATATGATTATAGGAGTTGTATAATTTTTATTTCATAACATGGTAATATCCTTCTTGAAATTGCACCAGTTGATTACGTACCTATAAAAATGTAGTCTGATATACACATACATACAACTATGACTTACCTTAGAATGTTTGCTTGTGATAACAAAAAAAGACTTGCTTTCTACGCGTATACAAGTGGCCTACTTGTATGGAATTTTTGAACATTATATCTAATATTTGATCAGATTAAATGTTAATTCCCATCATGTTATCATGAGACCCACAGTCATAAAAATATGTTTTGTTAGCATAAAAACCACAGTAAAATAGAAATGAATAAGGATACCTACCACCTATATTTTACACTCACTAAGTTTTTACAGTAATGATTAAAATAACCAACATTATGCCGCCTAGTGCCGGTCGTGAATAGCACAACCCCATATCTACCCGTGGGTGTCGTAGAAGGCGACAGAGGGTTATTGACCAGAGGATGGGCAGCAGCGTCCTTCTGAGTACCATAACACCTACTTACTGCGATCGCGATCATGCATCGGTCAAGCATGATAATTAGGTACGGCTGAATCTTTTACTGGCTGAAAAAATTTAAATCGGCTTATTTTTGTGTTTTTTTTGCATGCCTGATAAAATATGGTGGAATATTTTGTAATTTTTGTCATTCTCATCCATATTTTAAAAATAAAATTATCTTTGTCAACTGTTCTGACATGTTCTTCTATCGTATTTTGTATATTTGTGTATGTTTATAGCTGTCTGACAGCCATAGTAAAGGGCCTTCCTAATTTGGGGTCAAATGGCTGTGTGTGTGATGTCCTCGTATATATTAAATTATTTATTATTATCGCTTTCTTGTTATATCAGAAAGTCTGAAAAAGCAATGTTTCTAAAATAGTTGAGTTGCTGCCTAATTTATACCGTTGCGACATGTTGAAATAAAACATCATTGAAGTAAATGTACCGTGCAATTACTCGACCGGTTTCAACTAACGAGGGTATCAATTAAATAATGACTAACTAGTTATTTAATATCACAAACAGTCAGAGTAGGTCCAGTGACCTAGCCTGCAATTTAAATGTTGCTATGCGCTTGGTAAACATGTCAGCCGAAGGCTCACTAGATGTTTGTGATAAACCCCTTTATTTTTTCGGTATGGCATCTCGCGGGTTAACCTTGGAGGTTGTCAGCTGCTTAACCGGCCTTTCCTATGGTGCCTTATAAAGAATTTAAGGCCTCTGCATGGAGGCCTGTGGAGTACGGGCCTCGGCCCTAGGCCCTAGGGCGTCGCTTGGGAAAGACAGCAAAGGGACAGGCTTTAACGGAATTTGATTATTTGGGGACGTATTTAAAGCTACAGGCTCAGCGGCGCGGGTTGGCCCGAGTAATCGAGAAATTAGGTAGGGATTTTTTTATTTATTTATTTTTGGTTTACCAACAATTGTTTACACTGGTATTATGTGGGATAAGTTTATATTTAGTGTAACAATCACTTAGAGGTAAACTCCGCATGCATGAAAGGAAATTGTACAAAGTAAAGTAAAATAGGTCAAAAATGCTACTTAATGCTAAATATTTGGAAAACAACATTTTATTCATCATTTAGAAAAAAAATATTAATACATATAGACTAACACCAAAATACTAACACAACTATGGACATTATTCTGAAATAAAGGTTTATTTATTTTATTTTTATTTATTTATTGATGACTAAAACTAATCAGGTAGATACTTAAGAAAAGTGGCCTTCAACTTTCGTAAACCATCAAAGTGAAGATCGATTTGGTCACTATTTATTACCGTACACTATTTATGACCTTGTATAATCTCGCATAAGGAGAATTAGAGCCTAGTACCGTTCTTAGGGGTGGGTGGAGTGGTGGATAATAAACATCTGTAGACCTACAGTATTTACAAATATAGTGCAATGTAGATATGCGACAAAAATAGTAAATTGATTCTTTCCCTGACACTAGTAAGCATTTGCGAAAACGTTTTGATATTATTTCAATCTAGCTTCAGCCCGCGGTTTCCTCCGTGTATCATGTTCTTTTGGTAATTGTGTTGTTTTTATCAGTCAAATGTTTCTCATAATTTTACCGGAGATAACCTTTTAGAAAGAAAATTTTCCTGTTTATACTATAAATTATAATTAACATAACCGTTTTCTTTACAGATTTCTTCCGCCGGGGTCCTACATCGACGCTAGAAAGCAACACGTTATACAATTAGCAGCCATGATAAACAAACTGATGCATTCTCCTAAAGAATACAGTCAGTATTTTAGATGGAAACACCATTATTCGTATCACAACCCGTCGGCTGTTGAGAATGTGTGTGCAGTATGTGAAGCTCTCCACGATAAGGAAATGATGGTGCAAAACACATTTTACGACAACTTTCGACACTGGTGGTACCCTAATTATTTGACACGATGCCCTAGTAAACACAGAAAATAACTTATAATAGAACTTCGATTATCCGAACTATTTGGGATTTGGGACCGAGACTAGTTCGAATAATGAAAAGTTCGGATAATCTAAATGTCGGCTTTTTGAGACAAGATCAAACAAAAACACGCGATGTAGGAAATAGGTACATAAACATAAAAATTGCGTGCGGGAATCTCTTTAGAGCCCTTATTACACTTGGCTAAATTAAAGCGACTAAATTCAGTCGCTACTGAAATCAGTTACTACTTACTACTGCTAATTACTTCCTGAATGCGATTACACTTTACTGAAATCAGGAACGACTGAATTTAGTCGACTTAATTTAGCCAAGTGTACAGTCAGCAGCAAAAGTAGATGATCAAAATCAGAAATTCAATACTAATGAACCGAATTCGCGTCAGAACTGTGTGGCGTCGAAGTGATTCAAAAGTATGTGTGTGACAATCACATACTTTTAATAAATAAACTAGTAATAAATGATATAAATTAGTGTTAGTAAATTAGTATTGAATTTCTGATTTTGATCATCTACTATTGCTGTTGACTGTACAGCGTTCGGTGTAACAAAACGCGTTTTGACACGGGCGATACATACCTATGCGGGCAATGAATTCGCGCCAAAATTCGGATAATTGAGGGTTCAGATAATCGAAGTTCTACTGTATGAGAAATCTATTAGGATTATATAAATAAAATAGTTTAATTGTTATATTGCGATGTATTTAATACAGCATGTAGTACATAGATCATGACAGTTGTACAAAACCAGAGAGCAGCTGCCATAAAAAGCAAACTAGAAATTACATTGCCATATTTCAACACTCAATGTAATGACACCAAACAAAAAACTTAAAATAAGTGGTTTACTTAAAACCGAGTATTACAGCTTTTCCAAGTTACATACATTACACTTCTTTAAAAAACGAGTTATCAACTCCCTATTCAAGGACTTCGTAAGCATACGTGCTGATTGATCACTAGTTTTAATATACATATTTCAAATATAACTTACCATTTTTTTATCAATTGTTTTATAAAGTGATATCATATATCAATATGTTTAAACGCCCGTACAGGCAACTGAAATAGCAAGCTGATTATCGAAATATTATTAATTTTAAAATCTTTTAAAATATTACTTAACCAACAGGCTTCACTGGCTGCTACACTAATTGCTATATACTCCGATTCTGTTGAAGACAAGCTTACTGATTCTTGTTTCTTAGAACTCTATGTAAATAAATAATTGGAAAAATTAAATAAAAACCTGTGTTCGATTTTCTATATTTGAGATGGTTTACGCTCCGTTGGCCCCTTAGATCTTGCCCCTTTCGATTAAAATGTTCCACTCGCCCCGTTTTTTATTATTTTGATGTAGTGATTCGCCCCTTGCGGCATTTCCTTGTCAATTTTATCAAAAAAGGTAAATAGTTAGACAGAAAAATATCGATATGATTTATTGATATTTCCTAGACGGACTGTAGATGGAGCAGACATGCTTTTTAGAGTGGAGACCGCGTTTGGGCAAGCATAGTGTGGGACTCCCTGTGGTACGACGGACCGACGGTTTGAAGAAGGTGGCTGGCAGCGAATGGATGCGGGCTACCCAAGACCGGGTTGGTTGGCGATCTTTGGGGGAGGCCTACGTTCGGCTGTGGACGACTATAGGCTGATATGATGACTACACAAACACCCAGTACAAGCGTTGAAAAGCAACTGAATAAATTACGCTCGTCTGGTGGCCCAACAGAATTTCTGCCGAGCAGAAATTACGCGACCGTAATTACGCGACTCACAACTCAATAAATTACGCTCGTCTGGCTTTACGCTTAATGTTATTATTGGCGTAAAATACTTTATTAGTAATGTTCATTTTGGCATGCAGCTAATTCATGTTACAAAAGTATTTGCAACTAATTTCGAAATAAAATAGACAACGTGTATGTCCGACACTTTCTGTTGCACAGGGTGGTTTAGAGCAATCTCTTTTGGTATTCCAACACTTTGGAGAGCTTGTAACCCCATAAATTGATTTCTTTAACTTAACAATGTTGTTTTTACATAATTAAGCTCCTTCTGGCAAGCTAATATAAACATTTTCATTAATTTCTCCATATAGAAATGCCCCTGTTACATCCATTTGAACAATAGGTAATCTAAGTTTAGTCAATGTGCAATTACTAGAAAAAGTCTCAGTGTTGACACTTTAGCGACGGGAGCATAAAGCTCGTTCAAATCTGAACTATCTTCCTGTTCAAACCTTCAAAATTCTCATTTATTGGTAGTACATCACATATTTTCCAAGTATAATTATCTTTTAATGTTTGCATCTCCCGCTCTATACCTTCACTTCACTTGCAAGCATTCCTTCTCATCATAGCGTCGTTGTAGGTGAGGGATTCATTTTCTTCAGAATAAACACTTTGACAATTACAGACGGTTGGTATCCTCACGCTTGTTGTGTTCCCTTTGAGGTACCTCAGACATATTAATTGACTCAAATGAACTGTTACCCTCATCACTGTACGGGTTGTATTTGCTTCCAGACTCCTCAGACTCTTTCAGAGTCACTGTTATGTAGTTTCATCAAGATCAGCTGACATGGTTTCTGATTCATTGTGTGACTCATTTTCATTATTATCTTTATTTTCTTCTATGTTAAACTTTACTTTGTGTTCAATTTTGTATTTGTACTCTTTTCTAAGGAAACTATTTCTCTCTTTATGTCTACATTGTTACTATGTATATATATTCTGTAGCCTTTTACGGTTTCTCCTTAACCGACCATAATTCCTTTTTCTCCTTTGCTATCCCACTTCCTTCTTCTCTTTCGGAATATGCGCATACACTGGTGTACCAAAGGGTTTCAAAACTTTTTCCAAAGCATACCTCTTGTGGTGATTTTTCATCAGTGTGACTTTTCCAGTCCTATTCAAGACAAATGCAGCTAGCTGTGTTAATAGCCGCTCTCGGAGGCACTCAACATGGTCCTAGCCGCTTCAACCAGTGTTCAATTTTCTCTTTCTGCTTTCCCATTCTGTTTCGGGGTGTATGAAACACTTACAATATGCTGCGTTTTGGGAATATTTCCTTGACTTCCTTGTTTAAACTCTAGACTGTTATCACTCCTATAAACTTCGACCTTATTTCCGGTTTGCTTTTTGGCCTTGTTTATGAAATGTCCAACAGAATTCTTTGTTTCATATTTATTTTGGACAAAATAAACTGATCTGTCTGTTGGAGAAGTCATATCTTTCAATAATACAAAATACGTTGAACCGCCGACTGACGTTACTTCCATAGGACCACATGTATCAGTCTGCATTGATTAATTCACATGTTTTTGTACTCACAGTCTCGCTGCTGCCGAACGGTTAGCGAATGGTTAGCGATGTATCTCTCGCTCTCACATTCTCAAACCGAGCTCTGTTTTACATCAACATTATTCTTTAAGATTACCTTTCTCACGTAATTGAAATTCTGATGCGCTAATCTTTCGTGCCACTCCTTCAGTGTACTTACTGTTTTAGCAACACTTGTCACTTTATTTTTGTACCGAAAGTCGTGAAAATATTAACGTCCAACTTGTTTAAAATAGCAATCGCGCAAACATTGTTGTTTGGGGTCAGATGATCGTGTGTGAAATGTCCCTACATATTATTATTATTCAATTTATATTTACTTCAACTGTCATCTGTCAACATCGTAAAGCCTTTATCCGTCGCACAGTTCACAGAGAAGAGGTTTGTTTTTAATTCTGGAACGAATAAATCTTTTTCTATGCTCGTTTTAATCCATTAATTTCCGTTAAACACTTACGTAGCACCATTACCGACGATTACTGACTGTTGTGTAGTGCTTCTTAAATGACGAAAAAATAATGCTCGATCTCACGACATGTGCTCACTAGCTCCAGAGTCCACTAACCAATAAGAAGAAGTTCTTCCAATGAATTTTACGCCACAAAAGCTTTACTTTTAGTATTTTTCTTTGGTTCCTTGTTCATTCTATACCAGCATTTTGCCTTGTTATGCCCGGGCTTGCCACAACAAAAGCACTTGTTATGTTCTTCAATTTCGTTATTACTGTTGCTTTTACACTTACTAAATATATGTCTAAATTTATTACATTTGAAGCACTTTTTGTCCTTCTCAACAAACGTACACGAGCTTGGTGTATGTTGGTTAACTTCACTCTTTTCTTTCACCTTTTCTTCTTCCACCATTAATCTTGCTTCTAAATTATCGATTGTTTGCTTATCACCTGGGACTAACTCCCAGGCCCACACAAAATGCTTATACTTATCTGGCAATGATATGAATACCTTTGTTATGACAAATTTATCTGAGATTTCATCACCGTCCTGGTTAAGTTGGTTTTGCATTTCCTGAATTTTGCACAAGAATGGTGTCATTTCAGTGTTCGCTTCGAATTTGTATTGAAAACAGCGCTGCTGTATTATATAAACTCGATTCTGTCCATCTCCACATTTCAGCAGATGTTGAACATATAATAATATGAAGCATTACTTTTTCCGTCATTCTCGTTACTAATAGCGTTTGAGCTTTCGCGTCTTTAGACTCCTAAGCCGCTTGTGCAGTTTTATCCTTTGGTTGGACTTTTTCCCTCGACAGCATTCAACCAATTTTGACCTCGTTACAATACTGTGGTCTGAAACTTCCAAATGTTCCAGAAAATTCCAGTTCAACAAAATCAAAGGCTGCCTCGTTAAAGCGACGATCGCTTCCAAAGTACAGTTTGACTGCTGACCTCGATTCGAGCAAGGCTATTATAACAGATGCACATATTTTAAGGAACACTGTTCTCATATTGTATTGTAGAAATTGCTCTCATCGAGGTTAGGAGATATTAGATATATATAAAATTCTCGTGTCACAGTTTTCGTTCCCGTTTTCCTCCGAAACGGCTTGACCGATTCTGATGAAATTTTATGTGCATATTGGGTAGGTCTGAGAATCGGCCAACATCTATTTTTCATCCCCATTTTTCACCCCCTTTTCATCCCCGTAGATCGGGACAGGACAACGTCTGTCGGGTCAGCTAGTTAGATATAAAGTTATTAGGTTTTAAAATTCAACTTCTTTTTACATTATCTGAGGCGTTTGAGTCAAGAACTCCTCAGATAAAGTATGAAAGATATAACTTTACTAGTCCCGTTCACTTAATTATAAGTGTGATACGAAATAAATAAGATGGAGTTTTAATTGTTAAATAAATAATAAGTTGATTTGTTTTTTTGGTATTATATTAAGGGTAATTAATTGTATTGATCAAGTTAGGAGAAGACATGTTAACATTGTGACTTAATTTAATTATTATTTTATTTTATTTTTATTTGGAAAACTTACAGCTAGGTACAAAAATAAGATAGAAATAGTGACAACGATAAGGCCAATTAAAAGTTTTCACAGATAGAAATATTATGTATATATTATGTAGGAGAAACGTTCTAAATTATAAGTGGAGTCTTTTTTTAGTTAGCCTGTGATGTGTCATTGCTGGGTAAAAGCCCTGCAATGAGACCCCCTGTGTCTTTAAATGCATAATTTTCTTATAGAATTAAGAGTAGGAAATTGATTTTTATAGGAGTTTATTGAGCTTTTTGTGACTCTGGTGAACACAATGTAGTAAATGTTATGATGCAAGTGTAGGTACAGTGTGACTAGTTTTCATTATCATATAGTAGCCAGTAAAATATTGTTTTTGTAAACAGAATAATGACGGCTTCAGGGACAGCAGACAGAGCATAGTGAAAGTATTTATTTCAATGAAACCATTTACTGGTTTAACTTAGAACAGTAACAGCAATTTGCTTCAGAAGTTTTCGTCTGCGTAGATTTCGTACTTACTACTACCCTATCAACGCTATGTCTGTCTGTTCGAGATAAACTCAACACTGCAAAACGAATTTTCATGCAGTTTTCCCACCAATAAATATGTAGAGGGGATTCATGAGTAAGGTTGGTGTATAATTTTGTTGACGTTTTTAAGTTTGTTTGACGACACGGTTGGCGCAGTGGTTGGGCGATCGACTGCTGCGCTGCGTGTCGCGGGTTCGATCCCCGCACGGAACAAATATTTGTATGGCCTACAGATAGTTGTCCCGGGTCTGGCTGTTTGTGTATGTGAGTTTATATGTTTGTAGACGCACCCACGACACAGGATTAATTCCTAGTGCGGGGCAACGTTTTTTAAATAAATAAAATAACAAAATAAAAATTTGCTAAGGTTTTGTGTAAATTAATAAAATACGATAATACCCATGCGAATTAGGGGCTTTCATAAAAAATGAAGTAAAGCTACATGTACAAAGGCCAGCACATCAAATTACAATAATCTGTCAAATATCTTTGATAGATTCTGAACTTTATGACAAAACTAAAAGGTTCATATTCAATTGTTACTTGTGTTTGCCTTGTGTCTGGGTGTTGTTTATCTATATATGTATGTATTTACAAAAAAAAAAATGTATTTGTGTATGTATATCAGCTGTCTGACACCCATAGTACAGGGTCTCCCTAGTTTGGGGTCAGATGGCCGTGTGTGAAAATGTCCCCACATAAATTGGAAAATATTGTCAGTTTGGTATAGGTTGATATGCTGGGTACATACGTACATTTATAATGCTCATAACTGTACTTACGCACTTCCTAAGAAACAAATGAATGATTTATAAATTGTCTAGATGGTAAATCATTTTTTGAAGACCTGGCTTTCGTTACTTAAGTAGATGTATGTACTATTGTAGGTATTTTTATCTTACAACTGTGTGTCTTATGCTAGTTTACAACGAGTAATAGATTCAAAAATCAAAAAAAAAAAAAAGCAAAAATCGGTGTCCACCTATGATAACTGATTAACTTATGATTCCATAACACATTCCTAAATAAAAACTAATACTTACACGATTTATTTTCAAGTTAGATTTTAGTTGCTTTAATTTAAGTCATTTAAGTTAGCAAACATAACACATCCTAGCTGCATAATGCCATTCAAAATGTATATATAGTTCTTTTGACAGCTCATAAAAAGTATATCAATTGATGTGTGGTGTTTTCACCGGTATTCTCAAACGCCACTTAACTTTCCGTCGTTTTTGGCGTTGAAGTTTTACATATACTACATGTATTTAAATAATAAAATTGGAAAAACCCGTGACACAAACAAAACTCAATCACATTCATCATATCATACGTCATCATCATGTCAACCTTTACACACCCACTACTGGGCATAGATCTCCTCCAAGGGGGAGTTCACCCATAATCGCCATGCTTGGCCGATTCATGTTGGCGATCGCAGTAAATATTATGGTGCTCATAAAGACGCTGCTGCCCATCCTCTAGCCAATATCCGTCTGTCGCCTTCAACGACATCCACGGGTAGAAATGGGGTGGTGCTATTCGCAGCCGGCACCACACGGCATCACATCATACATGTCTGTATTTCAAGTCATAAAACGAATATAACTTTGCTATGCTTTTAATTTTAATTTTATTATTTTGTGCTACACACATAATTTATTTTAAATTATTTCTAACATGCTTTTCTTTCTTATTGGAAACTCTAAACAAATATTGTTATTATATTGTGAAAGTACTTTGTTAATACTGGAATATTCAAACAAGTATTGTCTAATTTCTTTGCTTATACTACTTGTTTACGCTAAACTTGTAACTCGTTATCATCATCTATGATTCACGACAAAACAAATGTAATTAGTAAAAAGTGTCTTAAAGTGTCTACATTATGACTAGTATTCCATGAGCGAGAATCTTACCTTGCCGTAACACAGTCCTTGACTAGCACGGAAGGTAAAGAACTTTTCTCTGTATACCGTCATTGGGCATTTATTAATTTTTTAAGTATGCGAACCAATATTTATTGTAATTTAGCTCTTCTTTTGTTTTTTCTTGTTATAGATAAGTTCTAACTTAGTGTATATGTGCCCTATACTATTATTGCCACTGTGTTAAATTACTGGTGTACTGGAACCTAAACATATCGCCAATAAAACTTATTATTATTATACACACACTCACACACACACATCACGCCACACACACCACACACACATCACATCGTTACATTCACTCATCTAGAAAAAAGCTGATGATCTTCAAACGACTAAACAGATATCCTGGAATCATAGCTAAGTACATTCTCGATCAAGTCACCTTTCAAACTAAAAAATAAAATAAAACAATACCGGTCCAGCTGTTTCTGAGCTATGATGCCACAGAGATACACCCGTTAAACTCCATATTCCCTCCCACACCCCACACACCCCTCTTTATTCATCGGGGATTAAAAATGTCAGAGACCGCGTGAGAGCGGCGTAAAACTAAGTGGCTTTTGAGCATTCGGTTTTTATTGGTTTTATTATGATTAGTTATCGATGTCTTTTATGTCTATAAAGTTTTGCCAACGAATTAAAGACAGCGCTTTTATTGAATTGTAATAAGAATAAGAAAAAAAAATTGCCTTGAATTTTTAAGAATCTTCCAAAAATGTTAGAAGGTAAGTAATATTATTATAAATATTAATCTTATTTTAATTATTGTTAAATCTCCATTTTCTAGTGTTTGAATTGTTGTTGTTGTTGGTTTATTTGTCACTGTAGTGAGAGTTCAAGACCTGAGCAGGCGTAGTAAAAGTAAGGTAAATTCCATCGACTTTTGAAATGGAAATACCCGTTATTTAGTTAGACTTGAATCATATCAATCAATGGGTGATATTAATAAAAACGTGCTTGTCGTAAGATTTTACTTAAAAAAAAATGGGTATTTCCAATAGGAAAATCAATTCGAATGGAATGCTTTCATGTTGGTACGCTTCCTCCTACTTCGACAATGTTATTAAATTATTTGTTTTAGGAAATGGCGATAGACATACTGTAGTGTACGCCTATCCGATTAAGAAATAGGTAATAGGTACTTTAAATTATGTATATCAAAATCTACATAAATTAAGCTCAGTTAACTTTTGTTCAAAATAAAAAACGTTTGTGTTCTAATGATATACAAAATGTGGTCTATCTATTTAAAAAACTGGGTAATAAGTATGGTTTAATTCCCATTACTCAATCTGAAAGTTAGGACTATAAACTTTTTAATATTTGTAAGAAGCGTTTATAAAAAAATCGAGTCTTCTTAAAAGGTATCACAAGAAAAAATGCTTCAATAGTTAATATTTTTAAAGTTGGTTTTAATCGCATTTTTTTATCGGTTTTATTTTATTTTTGTCGTTCGGACTTTCCTCAGTCTAAAAATCTGTCAAAATGCCTCAATTTTGCCTATTTGACATTGATTATCACTGAGTTGCGATTAGATTTTGAACTTTTTTGAACTGAACTGAACTTTACTAAAATTTTGCACACAGTTAGACTAGCATTTAGATATAGGATACCTACGTTTTATTTGGGTAGTCAAAGTCAAAGAAATCTTTAACTTTATTGTGAGTCAGGGGTTACAACGTTGTTGTTGAGTTGTTTTGGTGTGCGTTGGCACTGCTCCACCATGGTTAGGCATGCAATAGTTTGAAAAAAATGTTATCTTAAACCTAAGTTTATGTGATATAATATATTAATTTTAATAGACATTTTAATTGAAATAGATCTAGTTTTTACATCAAAACAAATGCAGTTTAGCACTAACTCATCGCAAATCTGTCGGACAAAAAATCATGTACTGTTTAATATGGTCATTGAATATTTTCTTAAAAAAAAATGTTTTGTTTTTCTCTTATTTGTTTAGAAGGTTAGGTATTATAATGAAGACATTCTAAATAAACTTGTAGAAGGTAGTGCGTGGAATCATTTTTAAAATGTTTCATTCTTCCATTTGGTATCTACCAACAACAATTTCTGTTGAACTTAGTGTTAGTAGTTAAATAAGTGATAAAGATGCAAAAATAACGCTTAGTTTACAGCGAATCTCCAATAGTAATTATTGTATTTTATTAGAGTTAAGTTTCAATTAGTAAGTGTAAGTATTATGATAAGTTTGAAATAATTAAGTAAATAATATCGTCGTTGATAGTTCAATTCGGCGTAACTAATATCGTTGCATACCGCAAATTTCGACTTTATTATAAATCAGATAAAGTGTACATTCGCTGTATTAAAAAATGTTAGTTATGCGGAATTATAATAATAATATCGTTGCATTGAAATTGGGATATTGGGGTTGATAAATTATTTAATAAAAAGGTTTATAAGTTATACTTCTGCGCAAAAGACCCATACTGAATTGAGTTTCCAAAGTCAGACATATTATCTACGTCATTTTAGCGTATCCTTTGTAAAACTTATCAACATTATTGTTTATCGAAAGTGAGAAATTTTCACTTTCGATAAACAATAATGTATCTTGTACTAATGTTAAGAAGATAGTTTTTTTTGCAGCATGAAAGTGTATTTCATGATAGTCCCATCGCAAAAAAAAACAATATTTTTTTAAAATTATTTTTACGAAGAATGTTGAAAAATATTCATAACTCTTAAACTATCAAAAATCACGGAACATACATGGGGTATTTTCGGATGCCCCAAGGTATAAGGAATCTATTTTTTTATTCTTGACGTCACTAGTTTGACCAACCAGTATAAACCAGCCGTCACATTTGAACGTTAGTGATTTAAAAACCTTTTATACCTGATACCTAGTTTGGGGTCAGATGGCCGTGTGTGAAATGTCCCCACATATTATTATTATTATTATTATACCTGAAAAGGGGCCCAGGGGGCAGTATTGAAACTAGCTAGTATTGAATACCTTTACTGACATTCTTCTGCATCTATCCTCAAAATTACAAACAGGCTAAAATGACGTAGGTCTTGCAATTTTGAGTTCTTAGACCGACGGATTGGTTGTTCGAGACATTCTTCATTCATTCTTCTCGTCTCCGTTTTTGTGGAAACCTGGCTGGGTAGGATTAAAGCGTTATTAATATACCTACCTATAATTATGTTTTCCCTTTTGATATATAGAAGATGAGAAATTAAAATGCCCAGCACGCCACGGTCACGACGATTTATTCCCTTGACGTCGAGTCGCGCCACGTCGAGTCACGCAACGTCGAGTCGCCGCCGCGTCGAGTCGCCGCCACATCGCGTTACCACTACGTCGCGTTACCACTACGTCGAGTTGCCGCCAGGTCGAGTCGCCGTCACGGCTACTTGTCTTTTGATATTTCCTTATGCTTTTTATTAAAAAAAAAATCTAAAATTCAATTATTACAGTCTAAATAAATAATAAAAATTTAAAAAACCCCCAACGCAAAACATAAAACCAATTATTTAAAAAGTAAAAAATAATATCTTTTGTTGAGCCATCAAATGTTTGTTCGTTGAAATGGCGCTATAATGTCGCGGCGGGGTACCGCGTAAGTCAAATCTCATTGCAAATCCATGAGTTCGCTATTTTACCAATTTAGCTATTGCTGACTTAGCGGTACCCCGCCGCGACATTATAGCACAGATTAACTAATAGTTCCTATTATAGCGCCATTTCAACGAACAAACATTTGATGGCTCGACAAAAGATATTATTTTTTACTTTTTAAATAATTGCTTTTATGTTTTGCGTTGGGGGTTTTTTAAATTTTTAATTTAATTTTTATTTGAAAGTTTTTAAATGTAATTTAGTCTGGTTTTGAGAAGTTGTAGACGTCTAAAGTTGTATTTCGTCACATGGATCTTTTTTGATATTTAAGATATCACCCTGAGAATGCGTTTGGTATATATAATTCGCCATTTTGTGGTGCCGGTCACCTTGGCCTTGAAATTTATCATAGTGTAAAGTGTTCTACTAGTGAAGCCCTTTCATTTGATACCCATATTGATGGAGTTGTGAAAAAATATTTGATTAGCTATTTTGTAGCGGCGGCCATCTTGAACCGATTTTCATCAAACATAGCTAAGAACACTCCCGACTAATTCACCTTTCAAATAAAAAAAACAAAAACAAAATCGGTTCATCCGTTCGGGAGCTACGATGCACACAGACACGTCAAACTTATAACACCCCGTCGTTTTTACGTCGGGGGTTAAAAATGTTATAGACTGATTATGATTTGAATAATTTATTTCGTTGACTGTACCTTTCCTCACATTCAACGTGGCGGCACCCGGCAATTTTTTTTTAAAATGAAAAGCATAAGTAAATATCAAAAGAACAAGTAGACGTGACGGCGACTAGACATGGCGGCGACTTTACTTCGTGCGGTGACTCGACGTTAAGGGAATAAATCATCACAACTACATGACATATTTGTATACCTACGTTCAGAAGTCTGACGACGAGGGCACGTTTTTGCTTTTTGACGTCATGACGGTTAAAAGGTTAACAGAATTAATTCAAACATCCCTAAGTTTATTTTAAATATTCATAAAAGTTAATTATATTTATAAGTCTTAATAGAAATCCCACCGATGTTAAGAACTTAAGTAGGTATGTCGAATTAAGGTATTTTCCTCCTTAAGCCAAGCCAAGCAGCAAATGCTGAAGCCGTTTTTGTTAAACAATTAATAATAAACCAAAGTGTATAAGAAATAGAGTCGAAAATTGTATGCAAGTTATAATTGAATGCGGAATTTTTTATCTTGCACGCATTTTTAGTTATTATTGATTAATTAATTAAAACTTTTCAAGCTTATCTCTGTCTGCGGCTCCGGTTTCAGAAGTTAAATCTACAATTCAGATAACAGAAGGTCTAAATTACAGCCACTGCAATTATTTAAGAGCCAGAAATTATGAATATATATTTTTTTAATGTACAATCAGGGAAACATATTGTTAATCATCCAGGCGGCGTCGCTATCCTCGCCGTTGATTTATGCGTACCGTATGCATAATTCGACGGCGAACGATGTCCTTGACTTGTACTGTTATTTTATTCTAATAAACAATAATAACAAATTAAGATTATAGTTTCTGGAGTTTTCTTTAATTAAATTATAAAAAATGAAGTAGTCGTAATGTCTGCTAGAGCTACACACAAATACTAGTATCTTCTTTTAAAATTGTATCACAAAGAAATTGCAACAATTAATGGGTGTCGCAGTGAAAAATAAAATATATAAAGCATAATCCAAAAAAATAAAATCAAATAGAAAAGATTGGGAACCCCTGCTTCAGTATATTTAGGATCAGGGTATCACATTACAACTTTCATTATTTAACAGTAAAAGCGACGTACTGTATCAAGCATATTAAAATATTTTGAAACAATTCTGGAAAGGAATATATTTCCCTGACTGTGCAGTACTATTCCTCGTTCAAACCCAACCTTTTGATAATAATTATTAAAAAAACCATAAACTGTAAGCAACGTAGCGTATTTAAGTAATAAAGTAAACTAAATAAGTTATTTTACTTAAGTAAAGCCTTATCTAATTTATTGTTGAATTGATGTAAAATAAAAAAAATGCCATAAGAAAGAAAGAAATAAATCTTGTTGTTGTATTCATTATTTTTGTGATTTTATTTATGACCTTTATTTAACCGAAGTAGACCGAAATTGGATCAACGCAGGACGGATGAAATGGCGACAGGTCACTGGAACAACTTGTGATCCACAGACTAATGCCCCTAAAGTGAAAATCTACAAGTCCGTGATAAGACCTGTCGTACTGTATAGATCTGAATGTTGGGCCGTGAAGAAGATGGATGAAAAGCTGTTTTTACAAAAAAGACAAACGCCTTCAAAAACTAAAATGTGATAAACTTTAGCACAGAACACACATGACTTTAGTTTCGGAAGTCGGTGGCTTTGTTCTGTTTGTTGTTTTGTACTAACACCAACTTCCGAAACTAAATTCATGTGTGTTCTGTGCTAAAGTTATTTATCACATTTTAGTTTTTGAAGGCGGTTGCCTGTTTTGTAAAAAAAAGCTTTTTATTTTCGCTTTTTAGTACCTCCTTACCATCCAAATCCTTTTAGAAACAGCAACACAGTCAAAACAGAGATTGGATGGAGAGTACAAGATTGGAGAATTTTAAAACATCATCTATGTAGGGTAGGTATAATGCTTTCTATCGATTTTTTCAAAAAGTGCTGAATCAATATTGATAAAATTCTTCTTCCCTTATCTATAAAAAAAATAAATTTTCTTAATCGCTTCACATTTGTCGGAGAAATTGCGTAACGAATATACAAAAACATACAGTCGAATTGAGAACCTCCTTCTTTAAGAAGTCGGTTGAAAATAAATTGCATGTAGCGGAAATGAGAATATTGTGATATGTAGAGTAACCAGAATATGGTGAGAAATGAATATATTAGAGGAAGTTTGAAAGTGGCGCCAGTGACAGAAAAGTTGATAGGGAATCGTTTGTCTTGATATAGGCATGTGAAGGGAAAGAGATGAAACGCATGTGACCAAAAGAGGATGGAGATGGAGAGAGAAAGGAAAGGAAAGGGAGGGAAAGGAAGGAGATGGAGAGGGATAGGAAGGTCAAAGAAAAGATGGATTGTGTGAATAATAATATGAATGAAAAGGAAGTCGGTGAAAGCATGACGTTGGACAGGACGGAATGGAAGAAGAAAACATGTTGTACCGACCCCAAGTAACATGGGACAAGGACAGGAAGATGATGATTTATGACCTTTATTTTTTGTACTGCAACTCCTGTAAGCCAGAATCAACAGTAGCGGCCACCAGAAAAGAGTCGGGCAATAAAACTCGACGAGTCCTGGAGAAGGTGCAGATGATTGACGAGCACTATGTTCAGCTGTGGACCGCCATAAGCTGATTTGTTAGAACTTTTGTAAAACTGGCTGAAAAACAGATTGTTGATTTATCTAACCAATGGTCACAAGGTGCAAGCACAAGCAAGCAATAAAATCCGTACGAATCAGTCATGGTTATGTTACAACCACAGACATAATATGATACAGTAGGTTACAACAAACATAGACTTTTTGGTTTATACTATTGCAGCGAAGAACGGTGGGCTCCACCGCGCCGCCGTCCAGAGGAGCTTCATTCAAAAGATGTGTTGGTCCTACAGAGAGACACGCAAACGTGTTCTTTCGTCTTATTGTACCGTCTACCAGGCTGAGCTCCTTGCCCTCTGCGAAGCCACGAAAGAAGTCCTCCGAAGACCAGAGACGGCGTTCGCTTTCTACAGCGACTCCATGTCAGCCCTCGAAACAGTCGTGAACCCCGAAGCCCTCCACTCCCTCGCATTGGTAGCAAGAAACGCCATTCGTCACAGCAACTGCCAGAACAAGAGCGTATCCTTGTTCTGGATAAAAGCTCACGTGGGGCTGGAGGGTAACGAGAGAGCCGACTCGCTCGGAAAGGAGGCTGCCCTGGGATCGAAGCGCGCACCCGACTACGACGTACTGGAGAAACGGCGGCCACCACCAAGCTCTTTTTCCCATCTGCGATCGCGGCGTACAGAATGGTGCGGAAATTGGAGATGACCAAAAAACTGACCAAAGCCCTAACGGGACACGGTAGGTTCGCCGAATACATGACTCGCTTCAAGTGTAAGGAGAACCCAGCGTGTATCTGCGACCCCGACAAGCAGGAGACGGTCCTCCACCTTCTTACGGAATGCCCTGTGTATGGCTCCCACAGGCACGACCTGGAAACAAGTCTAGGAGCAGAAATTTGTAAAGAAAAGAGTTAATTAGATAGTAAAACGACCAAGAATGAAATTATGGAATAAATAGTGAAAATTGTAGTTAATAATTGAAACAAAACGTAAAAGAAAACGCAATAACACAGCCCTGAAACAAATCCCTGCTTAACTTGTGCGGCAGGGGCTCACACTTAGGCAGGGGTGTGGTTTTAGCCGGTAAGATTACGGCACTGCCCAGACTGTTTCAATTATTGGACAGTCTGGGCGTCCATGACGACTTCCCACTCCTGCCTCTAAAAAAAAACTGGATGCAGCTGAAATAACAGTGTTTTACATGGAGCTACTACCTATCGGACCTCCATAATTATAACACCCTGGTATTCAGCTGCATCCAGTATGACTGAAAGTTCACTCCAACATAGTTGGAAAAGGCTAGGCAGATGATAGTCGTAAGCTTGGTTGCTGGTGCTCAGTTCGATATCAGATTTCGAGCAAAATGTGATTATTCGGTTTTCCCATTAGGGACTTCTTATCAGCAGCTCGGTGTCCGCGATGCTGCTGAGCGTGGATCTTGGCTTTGATTCCCAGATTTCTTATCAGGAATTTCTCAGTACTACTGAGAAATTCCAGAATTCCAGCAGAGGCTGGAAGTTGGTATCGTGACAGCCCCGTGTCTGGGACAGCTATTCGTAGATCTTTGAAAGTGGATAGAAGTAGTTAGAAGCTCAAAAGTCTGACAACCAAGGGGTATGGTGTTACCCAGTAACAGGGTAGTGGAGGTCTGATAGGCAGTTGTACAACGTAAGACACTGCTATTCAGCAGCATCCAGTTAGACTGGAAGCTGACATCGACAAAGTTTGGAAAAAGCCAAGCAGATGATGATGACTATGATGAGTGCTTTTTGTTGCCAAAAATCGAACACGGAAGAAAAATACCGTCGTTCCTGCACAGGTTCGTTTATCCAGCTAATTTTATAAGAAATAACTATAACATCGTCTATGTATTAGCTAATATTGTTTAGTTGGGGATCAAATGCGAGGAAAGCCTCGAGGGACTATAGTAATCAAATATTTGCCGGGAAGACCGCCAGAGGCATACATTCCAGTGCCGCGATGTTTACCAGTGTTATGAGATATTTTATTACAGAATAAATGCAATTTTACATACAGTGGAGTGGCTACGGTATTTTGTGCAAAGTTTGTTATGTTTTACTGTTTTTGGACTTTGCAATAAGTGTTAGCGCTCTCAATTTGAATATTGGGTAATTTGAACAGCTGTTTTGAAAAGCCATTTGTATTTTAGAACTAGCTGATGACTGCGACTTCAGCCGGGTGATAGTCGGTTGTCAGCAGGGTTTTAATTTTTTTTGCCGGAACCCTCAGTTTTTTCTAAAATAAAATTAGCCTAAGGTACTCATCTGCTATCTGCCAGCGAACGTCCCGTCAAAATCGGTCTAGCTGTTTCAGAGATTAGCCAGAACCAACAGACATACAAAAATAATAAAAATTGATGATTTTTTCATATAAAGACCTGATTTATTTGCATATGAATTTAGTCAAAACCTGTTAAACTTGTTATTTTGACATTACAGACATACACTTCAATTTTATTTATTTGTATGTATGCGTTGTTAATCTTTCGAACTACCAGAATTAATTTAATCAAAAGGACATTCCGGTGAACCTCGAGAAATAGTTTTTGCCCATAGTCGACCACAAGGATTATTATTAGCCGAGTGCTAAAATCCTTATCTAGCAAAGAAGTCTACTGAGATTTGCTTAACAAGTAGATAAACTCGATAATTAGTAGATAAGATAATGGGGCACTGATATCTAGATTAGTCACTTCCCTCGTACGAGATTTTGACATTAATAATAATAATAAAATAATAATAATATGTGGGGACATTTTCACACACGGCCATCTGACCCCAAACTAGGGAGACCCTGTACTATGGGTGTCAGATAGCTGATATACATACACAAATACTTTTTTTTTTTTTTTGTAAATACATACATATATAGATAAACAACACCCAGACACAAGGCAAACACAAATGCTACGCTAATTGCTAATGCTATGCTATGTGCATTATATTATTTTGAAGTAATTAGTAAAGTAGAGGAGCTCGTGTCTAACTAAAAGTCGTACATATCGATTGGTCAAAGGTTAAGCTTCGCTTGCCGCGGTCGGTCCGGTCCGGCCGCGGAATTTCGATTCTGCGGCAAAGAGGAAATGTATGGTCAAGGTTATTTGGTCGGTGAAGCCTCAAGCGGTCGGACTGTAGTTACAATATTTCATAGACTTTAATTAGTTGTTGACTACAATGTTACTAGACTATTTTTGTATGAAATACGGAGTCGTGAAAGTCCACTTATCATTAATACACTAATTGATGACCATAGTCGATGATGCAATGCATATTGGGGCCTCATTGTTCAAGAATTAAATGAGTGTTAACTGGTACCAAATTTTGAAAACTCAAACTTAAACTCAAAATCATTTATTTCAAATAAACCAATTACAGGTACTTTTGAATTGTCAGAGACCAGCCCTTTGGTCACGTGAAGAATCGACCAGCCGCTTTGCAATGTCCCTAAAAACAAGGTGAGCACTCGGGCCCCATGGCCCTAATGTTGGGCTGGCCTTTTCTTGGGCCAAAGAATTAGCATTGCCATTCAACGTGGTAATGCAGCTAGCCTTTTGGGCACTTGTCCCATTGAGAGCGATGCGGACGAGTTTTTTGATGCCCTGTGAGCATTGTACATAATTATGTGTTTATATTTATTTTTAAGCTTTGTATATATTATATTTAATTATTATTAATAAACAATTGTATATAGTAAATAAATAAATAAATACATTGTCAGAGTCAGTCAGAAAGTTGAAGCTAGTTGCTCATTCCAAACAGTAGGTTTCTATGGAGAAGAACGAGCGAGAAACTCCATGAACACTCTTTAATAATATGTTACCAATTCCGGTTACATCATTCATATTGAATCTAGGGGTACAATGTGAGAACAATGTAATCTAGGGTTACAATATGAGAACAATGTAAAATAATAATAATAATAATATGTAGGGACATTTTCACTCACGGCCATCTGACCCCAAACTAGGGAGACCCTTTACTATGGGTGTCAGACAGCTGATATACATGCACAAATTCATTTTTTTTTTGTAAATACATACATATAATAGATAAACAACACCCAGACATAAGGCAAACACAAGTGCTCAACACACAAATGTTTACCCTGGGCGGGAATCGAACCCGCAACACGCTGCGCAGCAGTCGATCGCTCAGCCACTGCGCCAACCGTGTCGTCAATGAATAATAAATAATGTAATGTAAATGAGTCGCAGGTAACATTAATTTATTTCCCGTGTAGCAGGCACATAATTATCACTTTTTTTAAACTGTCATATAATTTGTAGATAATAATTATCTAGAGTGTGCGTTACCCCAGCAGTATAATGTCGAAAATAGTCATTTAAATGTTTTGCCCGCGACTTCGTTCGCGTGAATTTCGCTTATCGCTGATGCAGACGAAGTCGCGGAAAAAAGTAGCCTATCTAGTATTATAGTCCTACTCCTTCCCAAGGGTTTAAGCTATATTCATACCAAATTTCATCGAAATCGGTTCAGCCGTTTCGTCGTGAAAACGTAACAGACAGAGTTGCGTTCGTTTTTATAATAATAATAATATTCAGAAAGCGGTACTCCTGGGGGCCAAGTCTGCTATTTTTATAATTTCGTCATTCCAACACGATCCCATTGTCATTTTGCTAAAAGTTCGTAATCTGCTAAATTCATAATGGTCGATCATTGATCGGTCGAATTAAAAACAATGACTGCACAATGACGTTCTAATGGTAGGTCACTGAACAAAGGAACTGTCAAAATTTTAGCAGAAAGTCGGTGATTCAGTTGTCATTTTGTACGAGATTACCATTCTATATAATTTCTTTCAATGAAGTGTCTGTGGTTGACCATTGGAAAGTCAGAATGGCGCCATTATATTAGTAGATTACCAAACTTGTCAAAATCAACAATTATGAAATCAATGATAGACCATTCTGACACTATTGTAATAGCAGACTTGAGGCCCTGGACACGGCGCGTATTGTTAGGAGATTCCTCTCTCAGGAGCCCTGACCGTAGCTTGGACCCTGTTCCCGATACCGGTGGGCTACTATTTTTTATATTTTTAAATGTTTTAATTTTATTTTAGTAATATTTAAAAATGTAATATAATATGTGTATAAAATGAATAAATGTGAATAATAATAATAAATTTTATTGTCAGGCCACTAAGGCCCATAGAAAAAATACACAAATAATCTTAAACAACCATAAACTAATACATATAAAAAAAACCTTATCAACTAAACGTTTACTGAACTTAAAACTTTACGTTGTCGGTGTCGTGTTTCGCTGCCTTGTGTCGCGTAACCGTCCTCGGAAACGTCGATATACGACACCTTTCGGCCAAAACTCCTCCTTCAAAAAGGTCTGTAGATGTTGGGTTGGAACTCGTACCACGAACGACATAAGTGGTATTTGTGTGAAAGTGAGGATTAGTTGCCCAGCTTCTGTAATTGTTGGGCACATTTTTAAATTTGTTGCACTTAAGTCTTTGATTATATAATGTCTAGATGGACCGTCGCCCTGCAATCATAACAAAGAAAACGAGTCAACAATTTCAAGTATGTGTGCGTGCAGGCGTCGTTTTACACTGTGCAGTCTGTGCATCTACGTCTCTGTGTGCGTAAATAATGATTATATAAGCAATTATGTATATAATTATACATAAATTAATATTATTATACATATATTAATCATTTATTATTATTATTACGCATTTGGGCTTTGATTATATAAGCACTTGTCAGCCAATAGTTGGCTGACACTTTTTGACACGTTTGCGTGCACTTGACGCTCCATCTAGACATTATATATAATCAAAGACTTAAGTATAGTTTTTTAGATTTCACAAAAAACATTTCCAGCTGTGGTAACGTTACCGTTACCGCAGCCAGACATTTTCTTTTTAATGGGAATATTGAAATAAATAATTATTATCTATGTAATTAGTTGTCTGGACGAAGTAAATGTTGCAACTTATTTTGTGTTTGTTCCTTCTTCGGCTTCGAAGTTATTCGAGATCCTGCTGGAGTAACGCATATGGTTTTCCTGAATCTCTGAAATGGTTAAACAGAGTCTTATACATATATATAAGAATCTTTTTCTTCTTAGATAGATCATCATCTGCCTAGCCTTTGCCCAACTACATAACAACACAAGTAAACCCTAAACCTAACCCTATTAACACAAGTTAGAAATTAAAAAATATGTATGTTTAGGTTAAGGTATTTATCTATGGGCCTATGCAGCCTGAAATAAATGATTTTTAATTATTATTGGGATCGGCTTCCAGTCTAACCTGATGCAGCTGAATACCAGTGTTTTACATGAAGCTACTGCCTATCGGACCTCCACAACCCAGTTACTGGGTAACAGGATACCCCTTGGTAAGACTGGTTGTCAGACTTTCTGGCTTCTGACGTCAGACTCATAACGACTGTCAAAGATGTACAAATGACAGCCGGGACCAACGGCTTTACGTGCTTTCCGAGGCACGGAGGAAACTCGGTATGATAGGGATGGTCACCCATCCACAGACCGACCGCGGCTAGCATAGCTTAACCTTTACCGATCGATCTGTACGGCTTTAACTTAGTCACAAGAAAGATTTCAAATAAAAAAATCTATATACTTACTTAATATTTTAACAAATTTTACCTCCTGTAAGGAGGTAAAGTTTGTTCGCATATGTAATTGTTGTATACAACGGCAGTGGCAACAGGTATACACATACTTTGTGAATATTTCAGCTACCTGCTTATTATGGTTCAAAAAATAAAGGACATCGTCGTAAATGGCCCCAGGACCAACAAAGATCTGATGTACATGATAATTATAAGTATATTTTATTATACTTATTGCGAATATCTGTATGAAACGGACATCCTGCGTTCTCTATTGAACAATTAAAAGAGCTTCAACCATTTACGACATCACAAATCAAAAATGGCCATCTTTGACAATAGTGATGCGCGACTGCGAATGAATTCATTCGAGTCATTCGACTGAACGAATCATTCGGATGATTCGAGTGATTTAAAAAACAGTAACTAATTGGATATTCGAATTGGATGTACGACTTTGTCACTTTGTGTGTAATGGTAAAATAATTCTATTTAGGTTTAATAGAATTATTAGTTAATAGTAATGTTTAGTAGCTGGTTAGTAGTACGTAAACCAATAAACGTGCTTATAAAGTTAAAAAGCATTAATAATCATTAAAAGTATACGCTAGGTAATAAGACAGTCTTCATTTTTCTATAATTTTTTTCTACTTACTCGAATTATTCGAATAAATTCAGACTTAATACCATTTTCAACATTCAACTGCTCGTTCAACCATTCATTCGAACAACAACATGAATAGAACGACTTCATTTTATTTCATTCCCGACGAACTACCGAGCACCGACGCGACGCCATTAGTACCTAGTTACTAATATTAGTAGTGATTATGAAAATTAGTAACCTACTAATATTCAAGTCGAATTTGTAAATTAGTGGGTGCAGATAATTCGAGTTCAGATCATTCGTTCATTTACACTACTTATATAAGACAGGTACCTAGGACATAAGGATCTGGTTAAATGTTTTACTGAATCTCTTAGCTTAACTCATAGCTTAACTAGGCACATGACATAGAAATAGCATTAGTGACTGCCATTTACTAGCATATTTCTACGTATTGAAGGGATTAATTCTTATTAAATATAATCTACAAAATCTTTGTTTTCTTTTTAAATAAATGCTTTCTACAAGTTGTTCGTCGTTAAACTTTGTCTTCATAGGCTTATTCTTGTCATTTACAACACGCAAAGTAAATTTCCTTCGCTGTTGGATCTGGGGCAAAACATGTATGGATGCAGAACAATCTCCTTTGTCTCATAAAAAGGACTGATGGACAAATAGAGTCTTACTAATAAGGTTCTATTTTCGATACTACAGTCAACAAAATCTCTTGTAGGTATACAAAAAGGTGTCACAAGTAAAGGAACACCATTAACGAATTTATACAAAGGTCCCGGCCTTCATAGGTAGCTAAAGAAACGTGCGTCGTATTCCAAATACAGAGTCACAATAGGAAACAGGATTAGGAAATCTATACGATCTTTTTTGAGAACATTCCGTTAAAGACCCTGTTTGAGGATCAGGTCACGTGTGGTACCTACTTCTCAGATCATGTTTGACTTGTAAAGTGAATAAAGGAAGGATATTATAATATTATTATGATACCTCGTTATTCTAATAGTCTATTCAATATTCCTATTTATCAAGTACCTGTAATATAATATAAGGCATTCCTACCTATTATATACCTATAATAGAGGGTGTTCTGTCAATCGATTTACACATGATGTTCGCGGAGGCTCGCACAGATGGTTTTCACACCGTCATGCGGAAGAAAGCGGCCTCCTTAGTGCAGTGCCTGCATGGTAGAGGCAACAGCATTTTGAAAAGGTTTGCTGCCAGCCTGAACTGTCCCTTCCAGAGTCACTCAATTTATTTTTATTTCAGATCTAAGTAAAAATTAATTGAGTAATGACGAAAACTAACAATACTAACCTATTTATCTAAGTAATATTGTTACTAACACCTAAATTCTAACGCTACAAGACTAAAGACCATACTTTAGTCAGAAATAAAGGTTTATTTATTTATAAGTATTGTAGTGTACAGTCAACAGCAAAAGTAGACGATCAAAATCAGAAATTCAATACTAATTTACTAACACTAATTTATATAATTTATTACTAGTTTATTTATTAAAAGTATGTGATTGTCACACACATACTTTTGAATCACTTCGACGCCACACAGTTCTGACGCGAACTCCGTTTATTAGTATTGAATTTCTGATTTTGATCATCTACTTTTGCTGTTGACTGTACATACACTGTCTCGTGGTTCCTGTCTAATGCCACTGAGTCAGTGTCACAGAGTACTTTTAATATAATAGGTAGTCAGTGTCACGAGATCCACCGGCGAGAGTGGACGTAGATAGATGATTAGACAGGTGCATTGCCGAGCCAGTGACGTACTAGACGAGTAGTAGGTACTACAAGTATAATGTCGTAATGTCCAAGAGGTTAAGACTCTCGCCTTTCATGCACGAGGTTGTGGGTTCACAGTCGGGCACGGGTAGGTAAGTACTGTAATCCCTGGACGGTGAAATTCAATCTACTAGCGAGTTTGCGTTAATGCTTCTTCTATTGCATAATAATGATTGGTGCCTATAATTGTCCTACTACAACGCAAAGGCTTCTTCTCATACACATACAACAACAATACACACACACATACACATACAACACATACACACACACACACAACATACTAACACACACATATTAACACACACACACACGACATATGACATACGACGACGACTCATGTGCATGTGTGTGTATGCATGTACGACTTATGTGTTATTGACATATTAATTATAAGTCTTAACTCGCAAATCCGTATTGAGCAAGCGTGGCGACCAATGCTCTGTATGAAAAGGATTTTGCGCTAAAGTTAGATAATAAGTGACTAGCATTATTATTTGGGGGCTGCTACCTACGGTTAATTACCGGAATCTAACACAACAGCCTAATGGGGTAAAGTGCTCAGACAATTCCATTCATTTTAATAAAATCTTTCAAATAAAAATGAATCACTGTTCGTTAGTCTCGCTAAAACTCGAGAACGGCTGGACCGATTTGGCTAATTTTGGTCTTGAAATATTTGTGGAAGTCCAGGGAAGGTTTAAACTGAAAAATCAATTGACGGGACAACGTCTGTCGGGTCAGCTAGTAAATAATTAAAAAAGGAGTCTATAAACCAATATTGTGGTTTATGAACCAAGAGCGATATTACTTACCTATTATGATATTTCTGTGTGGATATCTTAAATATACCTGTACTTATATAGATTGCACTGACTCACACACTGTTTCATTGTTTGTTAAAATATGAGGAGTCATCGTCTACAGTTTAAATATTTATAAATATGCAAATACTACGTAAGCTGTTTTTTCCTGTTACACTTTGTACGTACTCAAATGTAGTGGTTTTTATGCAAGCTAAATCGTATTCACGTATAATCTTTTTAATCAAATTATACCAGTATGATCCCTGTTCTTTTAGTATGGAGTTTATTGCCCATTCTTCTCCATACAATACTATTTTTTGGAAGGGACAACTACATTACATTTGTGCATTACAAAGTGCCTTTGAGTGGACTAATTGAAATTAATAATATGACTTCTGACTATTTGCTTATGCAAATATTTGGTATCAAGAAAGGGCAATGTCCGCTTTCGCTGTGCTAAAACGCCGGCTTCTGTGTGAGCATGGGACTGCCCCGATTATGCAGCGCGTCAGGGATGTTCGTCGGGTCGTAAGTAGACTGTTTTTATTCTACTATGCGAAAGCGGTGCACATCCCTGGTGCGCAGGGTTCGGCCAAGCTCCAACAGCATCCTGAGGGCATTAGCGCACAGGTTCGATTGCCAGTACCATGTATGCCAGAACGAGTGCCTGAACCATTGCTGTATGGTTCACTTACTGAGCAATCGATTTCAGTAAGATGTGTGTAATTTATTTATTAGTGTGTATGTGGTATTTTTATTTTTTTGTAGTTTTGTTATTATTTTATTATGTGTAATATGTGTGGCTATAGTCCTTTGTTGGAAATAAATGTTTGAATTAAATGTTTGTTATAAAACTATAGTTTCCTTTACCTAGCAGTCTGAAACAGTCTGGATTTGTGCTTGTTTGCAACCACTAAACCAGTTAAGGATCGTGCATCAAATTGGGCTAACAGGGTCCAACAGAATTATGGCATAATGCCATTGTAAAGGTTCTTAATTAAATTCCACCACCTTCATCATTTCTATTGCAGAAAAAAGATATGCATCTAATTAGATTTATAGTTAAGGCGCTACCCCGACCAAAAATGCGTTTTTCTTCGTTATTCAGGGGTTATTAACTCATTAATTAAGAGAAACAAACTACATCTAAAAGCATATTATTAATGTTCAATATCCTATCATCACATTCCACGTTCTTATTTTATGTACCCTATAGACACCAAAATCTCCCTGTAAAAAATGACTAAAATAATTGAAAACATGTATCTTTTGCTAAAGTTGACGTACTATTAATTTGAGGATTACACTAAATATAGATAGGTAACTTAAAAATCTTTATATTTCACGTTTTATTTTATTTGAAAAGATCGTTTATCTTTGGTTATAACAAAAAAAAAACAAAAATTGTGCGAATTTCGATTCTGTGGCAAAGAGAAAATGTATGGCCAAGGTTATTTGGTCAAGGAAGCGCCTTAATAGACAATTGGTAGTTAAAAAACTGTTATTGTAACAATAAATGTCTACATATTATTTATGTGAACGTTATTACGTATATTATATGTTCATAACGCATATTAGTCGGCTCAAGTACTATTTTACTTACTTAATTTAGACTAAACTAAAATTAATCGCACTAACGAACGATTAATCTAATGATTTTTTTAATATTGTATATTTCAACTATGTATGAAATACCATATAAACGATAGACAGTTAATTAATATTGCGCGCTGGACTGATTTCTAAACTGGTGGGTAGTTACAGTTTCGAATATGCAACCCGACTCGGAAATTTGTGTTGTCTGTTGTGTAATAATTTGTAAAAAAAATACTATCTACTATCTAATAAGAACCCTTTGCTACAGTAGGTAATGTTATTTCCTAGTTTGTCCGCCATTCGGTTCGTTTAACAGAACAAACAATGGATAACGAAATGTACTCTATACGGGATGTGTTTTAGACAAAACAATATGGCAGCTATAATTTTAATAGATGTTTCTCAATGCTAACAAATTGATGACAAGAAACTCCAAAAACATTTTTGGAGTTTAGCTAAAATTAAAACTCCCTAAAATTGACCATTGTTATTGTCTGAAAACCAGCCTTACCAAGGAATATAGTGTTACCCAGAAACAGAATCGTTGAGGACTACATGGAGCGACTGCCTCACTGAATAGGCAGTCGCTCCATGTAGAAGAAAACTGGTATTCAGCTGCACCCGGTTAGACTGAAAGCCGACCTCAACATATTTAGGAAAATGCAAGGCAGATGATGATGCTAAAATTAAAACCATTAAATGACACAATTTTAGTACCTACTCTGGAAAAAAATAGTTACTTAAGTTAGCTAGATTTAACTTACATAGTGTAGTAACACATCCTGTATCCATACATTGACTCTACTTGTAGACGGAATCTTTATCTCATTATGAAGGTTAGTTTTATATGTTTTGTTTTGTTATTGATAAGTACAGTCAACAAAAGAGACACCTAAGTGACCAAGATCGTCAGATATAGTTTTAGAGAGTTTTACATGGATATTTTCGAATTGAGTTCATTAATTACCGCATATAATTTCTCCCGATCGAATTTCGGGCGCGACGACCAACCAAATTCAAATAAACTAAATAGTTTATTTGAACCAACCCAGATCATTCATTTCGAGATTTCAGTTTGAGTTTTATCCCTGCCTGCCCTGAATTATAATAATATAATATTTGAATTTTCAAGGAGTCAGACAGTCAAAAAGTTGCAGCTAGTTGCTCGTTCCAAACAGTAGGTTTCTATGGAGAAAAACGAGCAAGAAACTCCATGAACACTCTTTTAAAATCAATAGAATATTACAAATTTAGGTTAAGGACATCATTCATGTTGAATCTATGGGTAGGTACAATGTGAGAACAATGTAACAAATTGTGCACGTTAAAAGAGGTCTAGTGACAATCAAATTACACAATTCAAAATAAATTTAAAATAACCGAGGCAGATAAGAGATGACCAGTCAAAACTGACGGCACCCGTTCACGAACATGCCGCACGGATCGGCACCATTTAGCTCAACCATTCAAATGATCCAACACATGCGCTCCATCAGCGAGACATTCAAGTGAGCATGACAAACTCTCAACCGCCAGGGCATATTCAAGTCAACGAAAGACATATCTCGTAAATGGAAGCTTTGAAATACATATACTAATAGTTTGAGTTTATACAATGCAAAGATAATGTAGTTAGCCAATGTGCACTCTCTCTTTCCTTCACTGTCATAGTTTTTATGACAGGAAACCGACACGACCGGTTAGATATCGCCACCACCAGCCTTAAGTGCTTTCTGACGTACGAGCACACCGCTAACTTCCAAACTCAAGGCAAGGGAAATTCTTAATGGAAAAACTCAACAGCACTTTGCCCGACCTAGGAATCGAATCCAGGAAACCACGGTCAGCAGTCTCGCTTACGATCACGAGACCAGCGGGGCAGGATTAATTAATTAGTATTAATCTAATTATTGTATTTTTAATATTTTTTAGATACTACGTAGGTACGACTGTATGGAAAAAACACAAGTAAAAGAAGAGCAGAGATTCGGCGAAGCGTCACCGCTAGTTGGATGAAGTTCCACGGTCTCGAATCAAGCACTTTGATTCCACATTTATTGTGCGAACTGCCAGACTGTGGAATTCACTGCCAGCCTCTCTGTTCCGTGATAAGTATAGTAGGGTATTTCAAGGCACGAGTGGACTGGTTCATCCTAGGCAAGCGTGTTGGAACACGCTGGTGGACCTTAAGCAGGATTATCACTTCACATCAGGTAAGTTACTGTCGTCCGTATGGTGTCGGACGTAAAGAATAGCACCATCCCTTATCTTCCCCTAGGTGTCGTAAGAGGCGACTAAGGGACTTACCAGAGATTGGGCAGCAGCGTTCTCTGTGCCTTTGTAACAACCATACTGCGATCGCCAACCCGCCTGCCAAGCGTGGCGATTATGGCAAAACCTCTCCTTTTGGGGGAGGCCTATGTCCAGCAGTGGACGTCTTTCGGCTGAAATGATGAAGTTACTGTCAAACGCAGGCCTATTACAATAAAAAAAGAAAAGAGTGTAGGTAATAATTTCAGCACAGTCAAAAATATATTTTAGTTTTAAATTGAGTCCCGCAGTGTTATTCGTCAAAAAAAACTCAGTCAAATTAGCTCACTTCACCTAAATGTACCGTGGGCTTTTTTACAGAATAAAATATGACAAAAAAAATATAAATTTTCATTAATTATTCAAAAAATAAAAACATTTTCAATGTCTACCAATATACTAAAACTGTTTAAACTAAAATTTAGACACTATCACAAGTAAAAAAAAAAGGAAATTCCACACAAACTCAAAAAGATAAAAATAATCATAGCGAGGGTCGGTTCGACCGTTCGGTTTTATTAGAACCCGCGATCGCCGATACTGTTCCGATAAGGACGGAGCAAATGCGTACAGTTATCAATGAGACACGGTGCCATCAAGGGACGAGATAAGTGGCTGTGTAACTCGCAAGACGCAGTCAACGGTTAAAGTGTTTCGGGTTTTTCTTTTGGTTTGTTTTTCAGCGGTATTGTAGTGTTAACACATTTATTTAAATCCATATTCATTTATTTGTATGTTTTAATGTGTATAAAAGATTTTAAATAAGGGTTAAAGCTAAAGTAAAGTTATATCTTTTTTAAAATTTAGGTAATTCTTATTTATAATATTGTTTGGAGGCGGTTGTCTTTTTTGAAATTGTTTATTTTTTATTTTTCGCTTGTTTGTACCTACTTCTTATGAAATATAAATCAATTTAGAAATCGTATGTTATTTTTGTGCTTATAGATTTTAAATTAAGCATTACAACAGTTGTAGTATTACTGTCGTCAATTTTATTTTAACGTAAGTATTATTTAGATAGTATTTACTAACAGACTGACAGTCAGACTACAGATATAGGTACCATAGCTGTAGTCTAACTTTGAGTCTGCCTAGAATCAGGAATTGTGAAAAATATTAGGGAATCGATAAATACACCTACGCCAAAAGAAAGTTAACTTTTCTTACGAAATGAAATAATAAATAAATATTTGGCAGAGTACCTATTTTTCATTGCATTAATTGTTTTACAATTATCGACAATGCCAAAATTGATACTCTCACTCACTTATTCAAAGAAAAAAACAAAAACTCAACCCTTTAAAAGCGGAGTTCTTTTCACGAACGATAAATACCTTGCCGAGACTTTGTGTTCTTGCTTGCGATACGAAATATGTTCACCCATCGAGTTGGGTTACGAGGCTCGTAACCCTTTGTCACTCTTTATTGGGGTACAGAAGTGAACCAAAACCATAAGGAACCCTACACCGATACCGAATGGGTTTGATTGAAAACAACACAATATACGCAGAGTTTTGCTTTCTTTATTTTTGTTTGCGTTTCGTCTGTATTGATCTTGGTGTGTACCTAGGTGTGAAATGATACTGAAAATTGTTGCTCGCAGAAAAATGAAGTTAAGAAACAATGCTACAAGAAAATAAAAGGAATCACATTCAAAATCCAGGCGCAATGTCATCTCAACCCTTTAGTCGCTGATTACCTAAAACGCAGTCAGCCAATTTCGTGTTATGCAAAAATATAATTTCAAATATGCCAACGCTTATTTGAAATTATATTTTGGCATAACATGACAAAAACAAAAACATACTTAGTACCAACGTACTAAGTATGTTTTTGTCTAATTCGCAATAGGTCTACTCCTCTTATTGCCATTTAGCGATATGACTATGTCGCAATATACCTATTACTCATTATGGGAATTTAGCGATAAGAAACATCGACGTTCATTTAAATTCATTCACGAGACTCGTATGTTCAATACAAACTTCAATACAATTCAGGGAATCTGGCGCTTGGCGGCCGCTACTGCGGCACCGCTTGCTTCACTCGCTCGCCTTCGCGCTTTAATGGTCACAGTTCTAACCTCACCTAACCCAAACGACCCACCATACCACCAGGGCCTCAAGTCTGCTATTACAATAGTGTCAGAATGGTCTATCATTGATTTCATAATTGTTGATTTTGACAAGTTTGGTAGTCTACTAATATAATGGCGTCATTATGACTTTCCAATGGTCAACCACTGACACCCCATTGAAAGAAATGATATAGAATGGTAATCTCGTACATAATGACAAATGAGTGGCTGACTAAAGTTTACAACTTCTTACTACTTCAGATTGCTTATAACACTTATAAATAATATGTAAAAATATATTTTAAAAATCTGGCAAGAATAAATGTTCAAATCATCATTTCTACTAACGGGTTTCATAATAATGGCAATACGACAATGTCATTATAACACAATTCTATTATGAGACCATTGACCGACCAATGATCGACCATATGAATTTAGCAGATTACGAACTTTTAGCAAAATGACAATGAGATCGTGTTTGAATGACGAAATTATAAAAATAGCAGACTTGGCCCCCTGGGGTATGGCCAGTGGTATGGTGGGTTCGCACACCGTACTAAACCTAAGTCTTAATTTGCCTACCTTGCTCATTAACTAATACGCAATGGGCCTAAATATCAATATGCCAATCTCTTGTTAGGTCTAGGCATAACGCGAAATTTGCAGACTGCGTTTTAGGTAATGAGCGACTAAAGGATCTCAATGAATGAGTGATAATCAATCTTCTTCTCAGCCTGTCGATGGCAAACACGGATATGTATTATCTGTGTGTATGTATGTGTATGTAAGTGTGTACTTGTGTGAGTGTGTTGGTTTTGTCAGATTTCTTGGTTGACCCAGTATTCAACCACAGCAACGCCATCCGCTGATGCAGTCATTAGGTCCGCTAATGTACAGGTGACAGGGCATGCGTTGCAAGATAGAAGACGGACCATGATTTGCGGAGGGACGCCGCATAGACACTCAAGATCATCAGGCATCATCTGAGAACCCACCTTTAAAGATTCTCTTTATTGCGGCCGACCTGGGCGCAAGTTCAGTTTAAAGTTTCCAGATCTGCCACGGCAACTCATGCCCTGATGAAGATTTAAAGAATCATGACAAAATTTGTACAAAAAAAAATTAAGATGTTTAAAGAAGTTGAAATTCTAATTCTTATATTTTTGGGTACCTAAAGAGTATCTTCAGGCATTTACAATATTTTTAAAACCCCGCAAAAAAAAACTGAATAATTTTACGAAAAGCTCATTATTTCAGAACGAGAGAGAGTTTCGCAGCTCTTACACTGAAATTGCAACGTTTTATGGGAAATAATATCACAAATAATGATTATTTTTTTTCCACACACTTGTCACCTCACTTGTCTGACAATTTGATAGACCAGCCGTGCTATTCTGTTACAATCTCCCTCGGTGAACACCAATGTGAAGTGAGCTGTCATCTGATTGTAGTGCTCTATAGATCCCTAGTTTACCTCACGTAGGTGATCACCGAGGGAGATTGCACCAGAATAGACATACCGTTAACGTTGCTTGTCACTTTCTTTTTTTATAAATACAAAATGGGCATCGAAATGAAACGAAAAGGTGTTATTTTCATTTCGTAATATTTGAATTATGCGGGAGTTTAAAAATATGCTAAGTATATCAATCTACTCCTGGTAATGTATTCTACACATTGGAGAATATTTTAAACACTCAAATTTTTTTTTTCATACTAATGAAACCGCGCCAAAGATCGCATTCTGAGGTGTTGCCATTAGAAAAGCGATAATCTATGTCAAATCTGAATGTAAGTAATATACGGATGTTTTTGAAGGATTGAGACCAAGAATAAAATGCAAACGATCTTAAAAGTTATGAAAATTGCCATCCTGATAGTTCCATCCAAAGTGTAGGTATGATGAAAATTATTTTCTTCTGCAATAGGTAACTGAATCTAAGAACTAATATCAAAGTTATATTAAGGTTCCGTAGGTACCTCAAAAAGAAAAAACCGGAACCCTTATAGGATCACTTTGTTGTCCGTCTGTCTGTCCGTCCGTCTGTCCGTCTCTCTGTCAAGACCCTTTATCTCAGAAACGCGTGGAGGTATTGAGTTGAAATTAAGTCCATATACGGTCTACAGTCCCTTGAAGCTAAGATCAAACTGCTACTAAGTTTACGTGAAAAAAAAACATACGGCCTTTATATTTCGACACTCAAGGAAATCAAAATTTATAGGGTACTTTCCGTTGACCTAGAACTATCAAATTTGGCAAGTAATATCGTCTTATACTACAAGTAAAAGAAAAGTCTGAAAACTAGACATTTGTAAATAAATCACAAAAATTCTTAAGTAATTCTTATTCTTAATCACAAAAGTCTTTATTAAAAGTACGTAAGTCATCGAGGTATGCAAGGTTGTGGGTGACCAAATCACGGAATTTGAAAGGAACCCTCAGTGGGCGAGTCCGACTCGCACTTGTATGGTTTTTTTACTGGGCTGTGATGTTCCACGGTTGGGCAAAGGCCTCCCTAAGTGTTTTCAGTCAGGTATTGTTTTCTCTCCAGGAACAGCGTCCAGGTCATCGCACCACCTCCTCCTAAAATCTTTTATTACACAGGAAAAAAAATAAAAGTGCTTCATCTGATCTAAAATGGTAACAACAATAGCTGCTGTAAGCCTAAAATTAATAAAACAATATTGTGTTGATACATTTTTCATTTACAACTTACAGTGACTGCGGAGATCGTAGCTATGCTTTTACTGTGTAAGGCTCCGCTCACAATGGGCACTAAGAAAATTATTATGATACTAGTGACACGGCGCGGCTTCGCATGGGTATTATCGTCTTATTTAACTCAATTTACACAGATCCTTAACAAATTATAGTTCCACCAAAACCTTCCTCATATCACTTTGTCTATTGGTGAAAACCGCATCAAATCCGTTCAGTAGTTTTTGAGTTTATCGCGAACAGACACGCGTCAGTGGACTTTGTTTTACAATATGTAGTGACGAGAAAAAGAAAAAAATCAAGAATTTAAAAAAAATCTAGAAGTAGGTAATGTTACTAAAGATTATTGTGTAGGGTTTTACTCACATCATTTTATTTTTTTATTTTTAGCCTGTGTTGCCCTCTCCTTCCAATCCTCCCTCTATTGAGCCAGTGTGGACCAATCTCTTCTGTAAGCGTCAGTCTCATCCCGACATCTTCGCCTGGATTTACCATGATGTCGCTAAACGTTTTCTGGGATCCACATTGTGGTTGTTTTAGTCCATCATCTGTTCGTCATGCGGCAGATGTGACCGGCCCAGTCCACTTTAGCTTAGCTGTTTTTGGGTGACGTCGGCGATTTGTGACATGTTTATTTGCAAAAACCTATGTCATTCATTTAGGGGTAGCGACCAACTCAACCTCACTCTTTATTTTTACAGAATATATTGGCGAATAAAGCACTCTTCGCATCTGTTGTGGGCGGTCGTTGAACGCATACGCTGCGCTAATGCGACATCAATACGATGTCAACCGAGGCTGGAAACGAAGATACTCTTAGAATAGTGAATAAGGGCCCCATTAAAGTGTGAAACAAGACAAAATACGAATACGAATGCGACTCAAATTTTTTAAGCAATAACTAGCTTTTGCCCGCGACTTCGTCTGCGTAAATGTCGGTTACCGCGTATGCAGATTTAAAAGTGGTCAGTTCATAACTAATTTCATCAAAAACGGTTCAGCCGTTTCATCGTGAAAGCGTAACAGACCGAGTTACTTTCGCATTTATAATATTAACCGCGCGCGCGCTTTTTTTTAACCAACTTCAAAAAAAAGGAGGTTATCAGTTCGACCCGTATGTTTGTATGTATGTATATACATACATACGTTTGGCCGCGATTATCTCCCGTTTTGCTGAACCGATTTTGATGCGGTTTTCAGAAAAGTGTTTGTTACATTCAGGAGAAGGTTTTAGTATACAACAAACAGTAATTTATTCAGCGCTTTTTGAAATAAACAACAAAAAACCGAAAAGACATTTTCGTTATTTCCATCTTTGGAGGACTTTCAATCTCTGTTTTAACAGTGTTGCCGTTCCTTAATGAATTTGGGTGATAATGAGGCACTGAAAAGTGGAAAATAAAAACGTTTTTTTATTATTTAATTTGTTTTGCAGTGCCCTTACAGGCTGAATGTTTGATACCAAAAAACATTATTCCAACCCCTGTACAACATGTTTGCAATAAACTGATTTGATTTGATTTATGTAAGTAAGTAAGTATAAATATTTGTAATTACGGAAGTATGGATATGGATAACTACGACAATAATAACTTGAGGTCAAAAGAAATAAGAAGAAAATAATCGACAAAGAGTCTATATCATCGTCCTACAGTCCTTATGCTGTCCAATTAGCAGACGCAATAATTAAACAATGGCAACAGGACTGCAGTAGTCATGTTCACAGACAAGGGTTGGTATGATTGCTCGCCCTGCCTTACGCCTACGATCGAAACCGCTCTGCCAAAATACTGTCAAAAATAAACAAAAAAAAATAAGGTTTTTTATAAAAGTCACATAATGTTTAATTCATAGCAAAGTTTTATCAACTTATGAATCATGAAAAAGACAACGTTTATCATATTGTTTTCCTAAACATTCCTCAAAAATTTACTTCGCAAGCGTCACCTCTCACCAGTCAGAGCGGCGCCTAATCCTAGCAATTTCCAGATTGAATTTTTACGACATCAACAAACAGACGGATAAAGTGATAAACAAATGTGTAACCGGGGAGTTGAATGTCTAAACTGCGTTATAAAACGAAACTGAACTTGGTAATACATAAATTTATTAAATGGGCTGAAGATATATCCGTCGCGGGGAGAGGGTTGGTGTAGCGATATCGAAGATGCTCAATTCACTTTTGTGTGTTCAATAAAAGAAAGTAAAATTTTGACTAAATTGTTGTACTCAGAAGGACGCTGCTGCCTATCCTCTGGTCAATATCCCTCTGTCGTCTTTTACGACACCCACTGGTAGAAATGGGGTAGTGCTATTCTCGGCCGGCACCATACGGTGTCCTTCTGAGTACCATAACACCTACTGCGATCGCAACATGCATCGGCCAAGCATGGCGATTACGGCTAAACTCCTTCATCGAAGAGACCTATGCCCAGCAGTGGGCGTCTAAAGGTTGATATGATGATGATGATGAGATACTATACCGTTTTAGAACTAAAGAGGAGGTCCTGGTTAAGCAAAAGCCGTATAGATCATTCGGTCAAAGTTAAGCTATGCTTGCCGCCGTCGGACTGTGGATGGATGACCATCCATTTCATATTGAGCTCCCTCCGTGCCTCGAATACGTGTAACCCAGTTACCGGGTTGTGGAGGTCAGATAGGCAGTTGCTCCATGTATTCAGCTGCATCTGGTTAGCCTGGAATCCGACCCCAACATAGTTGGACAATAAGGCAGATCATAATAACAGAGAATTAAAATAAGAAACAAAATAGACAAAAGTTTCAGCGAAATGATGCTGATTCATTTGCTCTTATTACTTATGTATCGTTGGAATATTGGCGAGTCTAAATGAAAATTATTTAAGTCATTTTGAAATTGTGAACAGGGTAATCTATCGTTTGACACGTTGTGGTTTGTATGATTTTAACCAATGAATTGGTAATAGCTTCTGACAACGCGACGTGGCGTTGAAATCCAAAAGCAGAAGCAGACGTAGCTATAACATAAATATAAAATATAATTCATAGCACCTATATTACGATATATTTTATATAGTTATCTTTGAGTGACCACAGACGCAGCTATAATATATACCTTTATTACGTCACCAAAATATGTGGACAGATATAGCAAGGTATATCAATATATATTTCTAAAATGTGAAACAAATAACGACCGCAGACGTAATAAGGGCGAAAATGTATTATAATATTATAGCTACCTTGTGTGGTGGCTAGCTATAATATACCTTTAAGTACATAGGTACCTATTCGACGAACAAACACCTAGTCTTTTCCCAACTATATTGGGGTCGGCTTCCAGTCTAACCGGATACAGCTGAATACTAGTGTTTTACATAGAGCGACTGTCTAACTGACCTCCACAACCCATTTACTGAGTAACACGAACCCCCTGGTAAGACTGGTTGTAACTTCCTAGCTTCTGACTAGCCATAACGACTATAACACAGCCGGGACCAATGGTTTTACGTGTTTTTTGAGGCACGGACACGGGTTTGGGGTATCAAATGGAAGGTCAAAATGGGTGATTATAGATCCCACCGACACCCAGTGTGAGTGCGGTGATCCTGACCAGATAATGGCCTACTTAATTCAGTGTCTAAAGTGCCCCTACACCTGCACCATCGAGCTGCTGCTGCTGCACCTTAAGGGCGCATATTCTATTTAGCGCAACTCAAAATCTAAACGATTGCTAGAACGGCGTAGCAGCATTGAGACACACTAGTACAATACAATGGTCTGTTTGTGTGCATCAGAAAAAAAAATATGCACGAAATAAGCACAAATCATTGAAATTGATCGGCAAACGACGGCGCGCAATGTTTTACAGTGCTTTTTAAAATAATTGTCTAAAATAAATAAGCTGGTATAACGGACTAAAAAATATTCTGTATATTAAGCATAACATTTACCTTCATAAAATAAACATATCAGTTATGTTTTTATTCAAATACTGGTGAAAAAAAATTGTCAAAGTGATCCGATTTTCTACTTTTTCAACATTGTTTTTTAATACATGATAGTAATATTTTCGTAATTTTGGCTCTGTTACTGTCTTTATGACTGTATATACTGTTGGAAAAACGCATAAAACAAAATATTTTAGCATATTGTAATGGTTGTATTCGTCCTGAAAGTTAACTCTGACGTCTATTTTCGTAAAACGATATGAAAGAATTGTCTTCGCTTTAAAATACCATAATTAAAAATTATACTTTTACTCTGTAGCTGTCTTAATCAAGACTTAATGTTTCTAAAACTGTAAATTGTCTTTAAATAATCTGCTCATATAATTACGATATTGCTCTAGGCAAAACGCAAAAATATGAAGTTTTCGTCACGAATCGAATACGCGCTCTTAATGCGATAAATGTGGCTACCTATTGGGCTCAAGTGGTCTAACAAAAAGGAAAACCATCGAATCAAAAAAATGAAGAAAATGGAAAGTCACCCATCCGCAGAACCACCGCGGCAAGCGTAGCTTTACTACAACGAGCCATGAGCCCCTCAACTACATACGTGTACGAAAATGCCAAAATAAAATTGAGAAAGGCGAACAAAATCATGAATGTGTAATTCCGCGATATTATTCTTCACAATCTGAATGTAGCTGCGAGTGTATGCATGCCTCTGCCAATTTAATAATCTCATGTCGTCTTGTAAGCTGTGTTACATGCTCGCAGTACGTTCAGATTTTTCTCTAATAACATTATATTGTTCGTCCATGAAACGTTTGTGTTATTTCAGAGTGAAACGCGACGCTATTTGAATTTGTTATAGGATTTCTTGAAGCGGTATACACATTTTTTTTGCAGTGCTGTTCAGTAATGTTTTTTTAACTATGTACTTAGTTTCAGTGTTTTTTTAAAATAAAGTGTTTGTTTTTTCACTTTTTAGTACCTACTTCTTATCATCCAACTATAACATTAATAATGATAATGATAACATTAATAAAAAAGCCACAGGAAAACAAAAATACGCAATTTCGTTTACTTACTTAAATTACAGCCTACTTCCATTTCAGCGTGTTGATTGTACGCACAATGTGCTATGTAAGTATGTGTCTTTAGTTCTCTGGCGAATGACTTCTTTGCAAATTCTATCCACCAGAGAAATCTGGAGTACCGCTTTCTCTATAGGACACTGAGCAACGTTCAATATTTTGTGAATCAAGCATGTGGTAAGTGTCTACGTTTCGGCTTCGGATGTCATTACAGGTAGGACGCATTGGTAAAAGATGATGTCAGAAGGTCTTAAGGGATTATGGGATCGACGATTTCAAGACGTTACGTAGCTTCCCGAATGCCGCTTATCCTAAGCGTATGATTCTACTCTCGTCCTTGACGAAGTTGTGCCACACAGTTGTATGGTTTGGCCAAGGTAGATGTATTCTTGCATAACCACCACCGCGTGGAGACCGGGCTGTTACTGAGAAATTCGCTCTGTACATACATCTGTATGCTTAAGTACATACATCTTTTTTTTAGAATTAATGGAACATCCAGTAATTCATGTGTCATGGAGTGACGCAAAGGCAAGTGGCGAGGCGCACGGCTGCCAACAGAGGCTGAATGGGAAGCAGCATGTCGGAGTGGCCAACAAGATACCACATACTCTTGGGGAGACAAACTGTTCTCTGGACGAAAAAATAATGTCAGTATCATAGTTTTCTTAAACACTGCCTTCAGTATAATTATGTTGACTGCCACGTTGGTCTCGTGGTCGCAAGCGCGACTGATGAGCATGGGGTCTTGGGTACGATTCCCAGTTCAGCCTAAGTGTTATTGAGTTTTCCTATTAAGAATTTCTCAGTAACAGCCCGGAGTTTGGAACGCTCTGCCGCACGATGGATCGACGATTTGATGAAAATGGCTGGCAGCGGATGGGTTGCGGGCTGCCAAGAAGCGGGTTGGTTGGCGATCTTTGGGGGAGGCCTTTCAGCAGTGGACGGCAATAGGCTGAGAACTGCTGCTGCTGGCTTGATGAAAATTGCTTCAGTAATCAGTATTTTGCTGATATATTTGCGCTGACAAGTACAGTCAACAGCAAAAGTAGATGATCAAAATCAGAAATTCCATACTAATTTACTAACACTAATTTATATAATTTATTACTAGTTTATTTATTAATAGTATGTGATTGTCACACACATACTTTTGAATCACTTCGACGCCAAAAAGTTCTGACGCGAACTCCGTTCATTAATATTGAATTTCTGATTTTAATCATCTACTTTTGCTGTTGACTGTACCTACACGCCCTGTTGCCAGCTGTCAAATCTACATTCTCATCAGCCTCTTCAAAAATTTAGATATTCATTTGTTTTAACATATTTTACTCTCGCAACATTTTAATATTAGTGCATTAATTTGAAGTTTTACTTGTTTTTTTTTCCTGGCTACATTTGTGTTCGTTACGACGGTAGATCTTTAGGTGACCTAGCTTACTGTTTTCACTAATTTCCCCTGGGAAGGCTGCACTCGAATCTAATACTTTTTACGTGTGCAAAATTTTAGTCTTCAACATTTTATTCGGTACGGTTTTTTACTTTTTCGTGTATCTAGTACGAGTATCTACAGTGAGTCCCTTTAATATTTATAGGTAAATATAGTGTTAGGAAACTAGCTTTTGATAACGATAATTATCGGGGATTAAATAGTAGCCTTTATCCTTTCTTGGGGTTCAAGATTAGACTGACCATCAGCCGAAAGACGTCCTCTGTTGGGCAAAAGCTGAACAGATTTTCATAAAAATTTTAGACTGCACCAAATTTTATCAAAATCTGTTCAGCCATTTCGTCGTGAAAACGTAACAGACATACAGAGTTACTTACGCATTTATAATATAAGTATGAGTATGGATGCTACAACAAATTTGACAAATATAATAGGGTATTTTACTCTATACGAGAAAAAATCTATAAATATGTTATTGAGACAGTTTAGGCATAAAGCAGTCGGAAAATGTAAGTTTTAGTTCATAAAATAACAAAACCAATTTTTAAATTCAATTCAAAGTTTTCAGTATTTTTAATCTCTGTTATAAAACACCATGAAATAGTAGCGGCCATGTTATTACGCCATACGGCTGTGTAAACAAAAAATTGACAACTGTCAGTCAACCGATTGGCGTAATATAGGCTTTGTACTTTTATTATTTTCGTAACTAACGTAATTTTTGCATTATTACACCTATTACAAAATATTTTTTTAATTATTTTTCAATGATATACAATTATCATATTTAATATGAGCTCATTTGATACAAAACGTACTGACGTCATTTACGCCGTGCAATATGGCGTCCAGTAAGAGGCGTTTTCGTCAAACTAAGCGCGAAATTTGAAAATTTAAATTTTGATGCATTTTTATGGCACTTATCGATTGAATAAAAATTTTGTGTTTTTTTTTGGTGGCATATTAGAACTACAGAATTTCATTGAGACACTTTTCAAAAATGGGTGTAATACCCTATTATTATTCAAGACACAATTGTCTGCTTTGAATACCTAGTTTTATTATAATTATTGATATTTTATCGAGAGTTTCTATGTTAATTGATGTCATTGGTATTGTACCGTGTTAGTCAACTATAAATAAATGAATAAATTACAGGCGAACCTCTTATTTGCAGACTTCTATTGAATATTCCCGTTCTTGAATTGCCCGTGGTGTGCCCGGGCTAGAATAGGACCCCCCCATATCATCCCGAGGGTGTCATCGAAGGCGACAAAGGGAAAATCTGGAAGTCGGGTAGCAGCGGCTTCCGTGTACTTAACACCTTCACTGCGAACCCCAAGACGCCTGCTAAGCGTGGGGATTATGGCAAAACCAAAACCTCCCGGGGAGGCCATTGTTCAGCAGTGGACGCCTCCCGGCTGATGATGATGATGACTGAATATTCTTTAATTTCATATAAGTAGGTAAACAGAACGATCCCCTCTAAATATAAACAAAATAGTTCATTCAGGTTGTTAAGTACGGACCCTTAATGAAGAACGCTTATGCAGTACGGATCACTAATTAATATCGCCGAGCCTGCAATTCATCGTTTTTACGCCGGACGGACGAAAACTGCATCGTCGACACACGGGCCAGCCACGAGCCGCCGACGCGCAGCAAAATTCGACATTAGCAATAAGTTATTTTTAACAAGTTTTGGTCATTCCATATTCTCGCATCGAATAGGTTTCACCCAATTAATTGTAATTTTTATATTTAAAATAAATTAGTCTTAATTAACTTTTGGTTTTTTTTCGAACCTCCGCCTGCAGTCTACGTAATTGGCGCAGTCGGTAGGATACTCGCGGGCCGGTTCGCGAAACGCGTTAGAGTCAACTTATATCGATATCCGCGATCGCGAGTCGCCCGGGTGGCTATCAAGTCCCATCACGAGCATCCAGAATCTACGTTGGAACTGCAGAACCGGGTGGCGAATCCAGACATCGATTCACGAAGAAGACCAGAGATGAAATATATGTAAGTGCATCAGAATCTTTCTCGTGTTGCTTCCTTTATCCCTAAGTTACCTTTTTATGTCCAAGATTTTCCATCGCGAGAGATCTTACCCCCGGGAACCTGCATCACGACAGGCGCGCCGGCATTTAGCAGATAATAATAGAGATATAGATAGCGAATTAGATTTTAATTTAAATAGTTTATTTGATATAAATATGTCTTACAACCCCGACATAATTTTTAAGGCCTTACGCCTTGTTCCCGATTTTGACGGGAACCCTAACGTTTTAACCAGGTTTATACATATATGTGATAGAATAGTTACTCAATATGCAAGTACGGAACCAGGCAGCGAGTTAAATAATGTATGTCTTTTAAATGGCATTCTAAATAAAATCACCGGGCCTGCCGCATCCACCATTAACTCGAACGGCATTCCTGAAACTTGGGCAGGTATTAGATCAGCGCTTATTAATAACTTTTCAGACCAGCGGGACGAAACGGCTTTATACAACGACCTCTCATTGGCTACACAAGGTACGAAAACCCCTCAGGAATTTTATGATCAATGTCAGACCTTGTTTAGTACGATTATGACCTATGTGACATTACACGAGACTATCGCGACTACTATTGAGGCTAAACGAACACTTTATAGGAAAATTACCATGCAGGCCTTTGTACGAGGACTAAAGGAACCGTTAGGCTCACGTATACGTTGTATGCGCCCAGAAACCATCGAAAAAGCCCTAGAGTTCGTTCAGGAGGAATTAAATATCATGTATTTGCAACAACGTAATGAAGTACCGAAATCTCAAACTACCCCTAAGGTAGACAGACCCCTTATCATGCACGCTATGCCATTTAACGGTGTTCCGCGACCCCCAATAGCTAATTGGCCTACTCCAGTAGGACTACGTGGCCATCAGCCTCAACCCCAGCCTTTCAAATTCAATACGCCTAGCCAACATCAAAACCGCATGCCAACTAGAACGCAACAAATGTTCCGCGCACCACCACCAAATTACCATCCGCATAGTAACGTTTTCAGGCTACCTCCTAGAAACAATCCACCTCAAAATATGGGTGCAAAACCCATGAGCGGAGTGCAACATTTCATTCCGAAACCTTTACCCATGACGTCAGGAAACGACTGGCATAAAAACGGAAACCCACCACCTACCAATTATTTTAAAACGCGTGAGTTAAATATGAACGAAATCGCGATACCCGATAGTGCTTATTACTCGGTTGACTATTACCCTGAACCAGAATACGGCCACTACGTGGACTATGGTGACCATTATGTGTTTTATGAATATGACTGTAACCCTAGTATGACTGACAGTAATATAGTTTCTGAAAATCAACCTTCAAATGAGTCAGAACCACAACCAGGCCCTAGCAACGCCCCTCAAAGTCAAAATTTTCAGACGGACAAGAAATCAAAAGAGCAAGGATAGACCTTAACTTACAGACCCAAAGACAACTACCCTATATACAAATTTCATCCCCTCCATTAAAATTTCTTATAGATACTGGCGCTAACCAATCATTCATAAGCCCTGAGGCTGTACAAAAGTATTTTTCAGCTTACCCCCTTAACTATGACCCTTTCGAAGTTACAAACGTACACGGTGTTAGCAAAAATGATTATTCTGTAACGTTACCATGTTTTAATGAATTTGACGAATCTGATACAATTAAATTATTCATTTATCGCTTTCATGACTATTTCGACGGCCTTATAGGATTAGACTTATTGTTCAAGTGGGAAGCAAAAATAGATTTAAAAGATTATACATTAATTACGCGAACTGCTACGAATCAGATTAAAGTATATAATTCCCGTAATGTCAATTTATATGAGGATATCATACCAGCAAATAATACTAAATTAGTTCGAATACCAATAAATGCCCCGGACGGCGACGTTTTAATAAGTGAACAAGTCTTTTGCAATTGCATTATTCACGAATGTCTCACCACTGCAACCAACAGACGTGGTTTTGTAGAGTTAGAGAATCCAACATCTAACGACGTCATCTTCTCATTAGATCAACCAACCCGCGCAGAACTATTTAATGTTAACTGCACACCTATCAAGCAATCAAATCGTGTAGACGACGTATTATCACGTTTACGTACAGACCATCTCAATGAAGAGGAAAAGGCTAACCTTCTGACACTCTGTTCACGTTACACAGACGTATTTTACATAGACGGAGAACCATTGACATTTACCAACAAAATTAAGCATCGCATAAGAACCACGGATGAAATCCCCGCTTACACTAAAAGTTACCGATACCCTTTTATTCATCGCGAAGAAGTTAGGAATCAAATAACCAAAATGTTATACCAAGGTATAATTAGGCCCTCAGACTCAGCCTGGAGCTCACCCATATGGGTTGTGCCTAAAAGGATAGACGCTTCAGGAAAGCAAAAATGGCGTATCGTTGTAGACTTCCGGAAATTAAATGAGAAAACTATTGACGATAAATATCCCATACCAAACATCAGTGACGTCCTTGACAAGTTAGGAAAGTGTCAGTACTTTACTACTTTAGATTTAGCAAGTGGTTTTTATCAGGTTGAAATGGACCCCCAGTATATTTCTAAAACTGCATTTAACGTGGAACACGGCCATTTTGAGTTCCTTCGAATGCCCATGGGACTTAAGAATTCCCCGTCCACATTTCAGAGAGTTATGGACAATGTCCTAAGAGGCCTCCAAAATAACATCTGCCTAGTATATTTAGATGATATTATCGTCTATAGTACTTCACTCCAGGAGCATATGGATAATCTGGAAAAGGTTTTCCAAAGACTTAGAGAGTCCAATTTCAAAATTCAAATGGACAAGTCCGAATTTCTAAAACTTGAGACAGCATACTTAGGACACATCATTAGTAGAGACGGCATTAAGCCAAACCCTGACAAAATTTCTGCTATTCAAAAGTACCCAATTCCAAAGACCCCCAAGGAAATTAAACAATTTTTAGGCCTTCTCGGTTATTACCGAAAATTCATTCCCGATTTTGCTCGAATAACCAAACCACTTACCCAATGCCTAAAGAAAGGTAGTAAAATAGCCCTAAGTCCAGAATACACCAATGCCTTTGAAAGTTGCAAGACCCTACTAACTAATGACCCCATACTACAATACCCGGACTTTAAAAGAGAATTCAATCTTACGACAGACGCTTCAAACGTCGCTATTGGAGCAGTACTATCTCAGGGACCGATAGGATCCGACAAACCTGTCTGTTACGCTTCTCGCACGCTTAACGAGAGTGAGCTAAACTATAGTACCATCGAGAAGGAGTTACTTGCCATAGTCTGGGCCACGAAATATTTCCGACAATATCTATTTGGCAGAAAATTTTAACTTAAAAGAACCGAACTCACGACTGACTAGATGGCGACTCAGATTAAGTGAATACGACTTTACAGTAGTGTATAAAAAGGGAAAATTTAACACTAATGCTGATGCTCTTTCCCGTGTAGAAATCCATAATGAGGAAGTCGATGAAATCAATTCACTAATCGACAGCATAAAAGACCTCAGCTCGATGATTAACAACCCATCAGAGACACCACCTCAGCAGACAAACTCCTCGACTGACACCGTACATACTAGTAATGAACATCCCATACTAGAAGTTCCCATTACAGATGAGCCACTTAATAAGTTCCACCGACAGATTTACTTTACAGTTGTTAATGACGTTAAACGCCGACCGACAGTAACTAAACCTTTTGAAAATCACATGCGAATGGCAATCCAACTTTCTGAATCAAATTTAGAAAACGACGTTGTTAATGCTATCAAGGAGTATGTAAACCCGAAGGTTAAAACAGCAATTTTGATAAATCCCCCATTGCAAATGTATTCGATAATTCCCATCATACAAGATAAATTTAAAAGCTCCTCACTTAACTTGGTACTAACTAAAGTAGAACTGGAAAATGTTAAAGAATACTTGCGACAACAAGACATTATTCGACACTATCATGACGGTAAGACAAACCACCGCGGAATAAATGAATGTCACTTGGCCCTTTCACGAAAGTACTACTGGCCAAAGATGAAAGAACAAATTACCAAGTTCATCAATGAATGTACCATCTGTGGACAAGCTAAATATGACCGAAATCCAATCAGACCACAATTTAATATAGTTCCTCTAGCTACTAAACCCCTTGAAATTATTCATATGGACCTTTTTACAGTTCAGAATGAAAAGTATGTGACTTTCATTGACGTATTCACAAAATACGGACAAGCTTATCACTTACGAGACGGAACCGCTATTAGCATTCTACAAGCCTTGCTACGTTACTGTACCCATCATGGACTACCTATGACTATCATTACTGACAATGGCACCGAATTCACCAACCAACTCTTCTCCGAATTTACACGACTCCATAATATAATACATCATAAAGTTTTACCTCATAGCCCAAACGACAATGGTAACATCGAACGCTTTCATTTGACGTTATTAGAGCACATTAGGATCCTTAAACTACAACATAAAGATGAACCAATTGTGAACCTCATGCCATACGCATCATAGCATATAACAGCTCCATCCACAGTTTTACTAAGTGCAGACCTTTTGACCTATTGACCGGACATTTTGACCCTAGAGACCCGATAGATATAGACTTTACAGAGCACATCTTACAGCAGTACGCTCAAAATCATAAGCAACAGATGAAACAGGTCTATGATATCATAAATGAATCATCCCTCGCTAATCGGACAGCACTAATAGAAAATAGAAATAAGACTCGTGAGCCAGAAGTAGAATATGCCCCCCAACAACAGGTTTTCATTAAGAACCCCTTCGCCAATCGTCAGAAGACCGCACCACGCTACACGCAAGATACTGTACTAGCTGACTTACCAATACATATATATACTTCAAAGAAGCGAGGTCCCGTAGCCAAAGCCAGGCCAAAACGCGTACCTAAAGGTAACCAATTGTTACAGATTTCTGCTGCTACTGACAATCCACGTGACGCACCCTCAAGAGATAAGACTTGAGACCCTAGCTGATGGACCAGGATTACTACCATATAAATTAGGACCGACTAGACTAACCACTCATTACCATTCATTTATACAGTACATACAATTAACTGACATGGAAGACAAAATAAACTCTGTACAAACGCAACTTCAAACCTTTAGAACCAGACTTAGTAACGAGACTTACATGCTCTACGAATATCAGGTCGACTATCTTACTAACAAGCTCGACAAAGTATTAAAGCAAGTTAGATCTTTAGAACCTGCTAGAGTCAAACGAGGTCTTGTGAATAGCCTTGGGTCAGTAATAAAAAGCGTTACTGGCAACTTAGACTACCTAGATGCCCTAAAATATGACGTAGCAATAAAAACTTTACAAAATAACGAAAATAAAGTAGTTTCAGAATTTAATAACCACACCAGTCTTAGTAAAGAATGGATGTCCCAACATAGTACCATATTAGACCAGCTAACTAAAAATCAGGAAATGATTAACGCAACTTTAGAGTTACTACTTGAGAAAAGTGCATACAGAGATTACAGTTTAATCAAATTTGCAAAGTTTGCCCAAATCTTAGGAATAATTACTAACAACGTAGAAGATCTAATGTTAGAAATAGTTAGATTAGAAAATATAATGGCATTTATACGCGCGTCTAGCACTCACCATTCCATGATTGACATAGAAGTATTGAAAACCATGATAGATAAATTAAAATCAATATATAATCAAGATCAGGTCTTAAATTTAGAGTTAAGAGAATATTATAATCTTATTAAACCAGGTTCCTACTTTATTGAGAAAAGAATAGTTATTGTTTACAGTTTCCCCATAGTTTCCATAGACTCCTACGACTTATACAGACTATCTATTGTACCTAATAAGAAACAGCTTGCCCTTGTACCTCCTACTCCCTACATAGCAACCAACGAGAAATCATTCGTGTACATAGAGGCCGAATGCCCGAAGTATAGTAACATACATCTCTGTGAAAAGAAGACGAGTCATCAAATCAAGACTAAACCAGACTGTATCCAGGAGCTCATCATCAATCAAGATCTAGAAGACACCTGCCACTTCGCCAAGATTTCACTTTCCAAAGAAGCAGTTGAAAAGTTAGATGACCAGCACTACGTACTGTCATTGCCACAACCGACTAAAGTACAACTAGCATGTGGAAGAAAAGACTACAACACCCTACAAGGCAGTTATCTTGTCACCATTCCTGTGGACTGCTACCTGCAAACTTCAGAATTCACCATCATCAACGACAGCAATGAAATTAAAGGCCAGCCTCTCAAGCTATCGAAGATCCCGTACAACGACATGAATCAGATAAACGTTTCTACGCACATCATCGGCTTCAATTCAGTCGACTTGAAAGAACTTCACAGCATCCAGAGAAAAGTAATGATGGAAAGCCCTCTGCAGATAGAAAAGTCTCAACCGGTTGTCCTATACCATACAACCATACCATTCTACATCTTTGCAATATGCGTAGTCGCACTCATAATCTTAGCGATAAGCCGCAGATATAAATGTTGGAATCTCAGAGCAGATAACAAAGAAAAGCAGTAAACTTTCAAGATTCATACATATGAAGAGATGACAAGAGATCCCAAGAAACGAGATGACACTCCAGCAACATTTTCTCTTAACATGATCAAATAGTTGCTGATCTTCGGGGGGAGGTGTTAAGTACGGACCCTTAATGAAGAACGCTTATGCAGTACGGATCACTAATTAATATCGCCGAGCCTGCAATTCATCGTGTTTACGCCGGACGGACGAAAACTGCATCGTCGACACACGGGCCAGCCACGAGCCGCCGACGCGCAGCAAAATTCGACATTAGCAATAAGTTATTTTTAACAAGTTTTGGTCATTCCATATTCTCGCATCGAATAGGTTTCACCCAATTAATTGTAATTTTTATATTTAAAATAAATTAGTCTTAATTAACTTTTGGTTTTTTTTCGAACCTCCGCCTGCAGTCTACGTAATTAGGTTCACATCGCCGTGTGGTGCCGGCTTCGAATAACACCACCCCATTTCTACCCGTGGGTGTCGTAGAAAGCGACAGAGGGATATTGACCAGAAGATGGGCAGCAGCGTCTTTCTGAGTAAAATTACACCAACTGCGATCGCCAACATTCATCGGCCAAGCATGGCGATTACGGCTAAACCCACCCTTGGGGGAGACCTATGCCCAACAGTGGGCGTCTAAAGGTTGACATGATGAGGTTCACATCAAAATATTTCATTTAATTTAATTTACTTGTAATACTATCAGGAAACATTGAAATTATTCACATAAGTGACCAGGGGTATGATTCTGTAAGACCTCATTTTAAACTTCGAATCTGAATCCGCTGTGAGTTTCTTGATTGACATTCTTAAAACTCGGTTGGTAGGTCGAATTTAGACTAGCGCCACCCTTGCGAACGTGTCAGCGAGTTGAACTAAATTGACAGGGAGATTTTGACAGATAAAGTATGAGATGATGTAACAAGTGGCATTCTGTAAGGTAATTTCCCCGTCATTTCGATGCTCACTTCGCACTCGAACCCGATTTAAAGTGTCAAATTTATCAAGGTCATTTTGAACCTTATGCGAAGTGAGGGTAAATAGCAATGAAAAATGCGAGTTGTTGTTTGAATTTTACAGAATCGACCTATAGGTACCTACACCACTCCTAACAAACCTGCCAGTCAACTCCATTCTTATTCGTATAGTAACAAGTTGTTCACCGATTCCAATATTAATCACCACAAGCAAACTTACGTATAAATCTGGCAACTGGTTCCGTTTAATATTTGTGATGTCGGGCTAGATGTTAAATATAGCGCTTAGATTATGCAGCAATAGTCTGCGGCTGGATGTCGCCGCTGCTTGCAGATTAAACAAATATTACCCGCCGATCAACACTCCCTATGAAGATATACAGCTTCCATTTATAGAGTAGAGTAGAAAATAATTTGATAAAGCTTTAACTTTAGCCTCGTCTTCATTTACTTTTCTTCAAATATTTATGTTTGTTATTTTAATTACTCTATTTATTTTTTATTACCCGTATCTCACCGTGGCATCACTTTGGGCCCTATCAGAATATCACCGCTGTGACGTTTTTTAAATGTTGCAGCACCATGCTGAGGTAGGGGCCTGGCATCGTACAGGATCAATTTCGTTTCTTATTTTTTTTCCTTTTTTATTTTACAATAATAATTCAACCTTGTTATTATTTGTGTGTTTTGTCCTGTGCGGGCCAATAAATGCTTTTTCTTTCTTTCTTTCTTTATAAAAACGGCTCCTGGCAGTAACAGACGCATGGGTCTATCGAAGTTTAATGTATGCTTGCCGAGGTTTTTGCCTGCATGTGTGACCTTTCATTAAAAAATGAGACCTCATCGTATCTTGGAAGGCACATAGAGCTTAAACATTCGTTATGAGCAGTTTTTGGTTTTCTGCAACATTAAAATATGATGTGTAAAGTTGCAACGTCAATTTTAAACAAACAATGTTGTGCAAGTTTGTTTCACTTCCAAACAGTTTGGTACTAGTTTGTCGTTATCTCTGTTACTCATACGAGTACCAGACTCAGTCAATTGACATACTTTTTATGAACTGAAATGCGAATCCCCTATGATTTTTTATGGCAATATGCTGCTGAAAAATCATTTTTGTGCCACCTCAATTGTAGTGACATAACAATTAATCGTGTTTTTAGGTCCAAAATTAAGTTTATTTTTAATAGTTGTGTCTTGAAATTATAGGTTTTCGATGACTACATCCTTATTTTCATTGAATAAATAGACCTCTCTATGCTTTGTTGGGTCTGTGGATGCCAGAAGCTTTTGGCGCGTAATACGGTGCAATATCATTACTGGAGTCGAACCTGAGAAATGAGCGTCGAACCCCCATCGCCACCCTGCCTCACCCCGTCCTAGCACCGATGTTATTGTAAAGTTATACCGATAGATGTACCACTGTATAGAGGGATGTTTTAATTATTGTAGACAGTTTTTCTTTGATCGGTGAAGGAAAAAAACGTGAGGAAACTAGGTCTTATAATTTATATAAGTCTAAAATCCCCAATCTGCCTCGAGCTAGAGTGGTTATCAATGCTGCAAGTGCCTTCTCTGTATGTGAAGAGGCGTTTGCCCAACAGTGGGACAATAATAAGCTAGTACTATTATTATTAGACAGTCCTTTAAAGAAGTGTTTGGCTGGGTTGGCAATACAATAATTACAGTTGCATAAAAAATAATTGATTGATGTCGTGATGGCCCAGTGAGTGAAGAGGTTTAAGGCACCCGCCCCTCACATACACGGTTGTCGGTTCGCAACCGGGCACGAGCAAATACCAATGTGACTTTTTCAACTTCATATGTACTTTCTAAGTTTATCTTGGACATCACTGACTTCGGTGAAAGAAAACATCGTGAGGAAATCCGGTCTTATAATAAATATAAGTTTGAAATCGTCTTGAGCATGAGTGGTGTTCAATGCTCGTGCCTTCTCTACAAGAGAAGAGGCGCTTCCCCTGCATTGGGATCATAAAAGACTTGTATTACTATTACTAGACAGTTCTTTGAAAAGTGATTTCCACAATATAAGTAGGTACTTAATTTAATTACAATTTTCAATCGACTTCAAAAAGAAGATTCTCTATTCGATTGTATGTTTTTTTTTTGTATATTTGTAACGCGATTTCTCCGACAAAAATAAACCGATTTTAATTTTTTTTTTTTTTATGGGTAGGATATGTCTCAGGGGTCCATATAAATTTTACGTAATTGATTCAGCACTTTTGAAAAAAAAAAACAACAAAATCTCAAAAGAATTAGGTAGGTACCTACATAGACGACGATTTAATTTCTTCAATCTTTGGAGTACTTTCAATCTCTGTTTTAACTGTTTGCCGTTTCTTAATGGATTTGGATGAGAAGGAGATACTAAAAAGCGGAAAATAAAAAGCTTTTTTACAAAAAAAGACAACCGCCTTCAAAAACTAGTAAGGTGCCAGTACAAAACAACAAATAGAACAAGCCAAGCCACCGACTTCCGAAACTGAAGTCGACATGTGTGTTCTGTTTTAAAATTATTTTTCACTTTTTGGTTTTTGAAGGCGGTTGTCTTTTTTGTAAATAAGCTTTTTTATTAACTCAAGATGCTTCCGGATAAACTTATTTGGTTGGTAATGTAATAATTGCAATTACATAAAAAAATATTAAAACTACTTGAAGAAGCAGATAAAATTATATCGGAGTTAGAGCCTGTCAGTAGATACAAATCAGTGGATACTTAAATGCAACTCTGTTATATCAGTAACCATAGAGATGGACCTGAGAAAAAGTACATAAAACACAGACCTAAAGCACAAAGTACGTAAGGCTGCGTCGCGCCCGAGCCTAAAGATGTTCTTGGCTACTGGGCTTTTTTTTTTTTTTTTTTTTTTTCATAAACAATTTACATTGTGTTTGAAAAGTTTTAGGATTGAACACAATACTAAAATATAATTAAATTTCATACAAAAAAAAAATACTAATAATAATAAATAATGGCTATTATATACAATGTTAAGTTATTAAATTAAACAGTACTTTTCCCAGTTGTATACGTCCCTTTGTGCCTTTTGGCCTAGTTCTGTCTCCTGCTGAGCGTTTATTCGATTCGTGACGAAAATTTCATGTTTTCGCGTTTTGTCCAGAGCAATATCGTAATGATGTGAACAGATTATTTAAAGACAACTACAGTTTTGAGGAAGATTAAGTCTTGATTTAGGGAAGTGCGGAGTAAAAATATAATTTTTAATTATGGTTTTTTAAAGCGAAGATACTCCTTTCATAGCGTTATACGAAAACAGACGTCAGAGTTAACTTTCAGGATGAATACAACCATTATAATATGCCAAAATATTATGTTTTATGCGATTTCCAACAGGAAATACAGTCTTAAAGTCTACTACAGTGCCAAAATTTCGAAAATATTACTATTATGTACTACAAAACAATGTTGAAAAAGTACAAAATCGGTTCACTTCAACAATTTTTTTTCACCAGTATTTGAATATAAACATAACTGATATATTTATTTTATTAAAAAAAAGGTTATGTTTAATATACTCAATATTTTTCAGTCCGTTATACGAACTCCTTTATTTTAGACAATTATTTTAAAAAACACTGTAAAACATCGCGCGCGATCGTTTGCCGATCAATTTCAATGATTCGTGCTTATTTCGTGCATTTTTTTTTCTGATGCACACAAACAGACTGTATTGTACTAGTGTGTGTCAATGCTGCTACGCCATTCTAGCAATCGTTTTGATTTTGAGTTGCGCTAAATCGAATACACGCCCTTAAGGAGAGTGGAAAATTTGTTTTTTTTTAACTTGTTTCTCCGTTGTTCTTTTCTGATTAGTTTCGAGTTGCATTGCCTCGGCGCTTACATGGACCACCATGTACCTGCAACCTGTAAATCAGAATCAACGGTGGGGACCATGCCCACCGTTGATTCTGATTTATTGGTTGCAGTGGTTGAGAAGAGGATGGCGGGTTGGTCCTAAAAAAATATACCTAAGTAGGAACTAAAGAATTATGCGCAACTTCATCATCATCATCGACGGGGAGACGTTCATGGTTGGACAAAGGCCTCCCCCAAGGGGAAGGAGGTTGCCATAATCCCCACGCTTGGCAGGCGGCTTGGGGATCGCAGTGAGATTGTCAAGTACACGGAAGCCGCTGCTGCCCGATTTCCGGACTTTCCCTTAGTCGCCTTCAACAACATCCTCGGGATGAAATAGGTGAAAGCTCAGCTTATCGGAGATGGTTTTTAATCTCAATTATTATTGTGGGTAGTTAACTAAATTTGTTATGATTTGTTTCTCTTATTATCAATTTAAGTGATTTTAGTATCAATTATTGTCTATTAATTCGAAACATGATTTATTGAGTACTCACTGTATGCACACTGATTTGTGGTTACTTTATTTCGATAATTGTTATCGATGGTTTTATTCAAAACAATTGTTGACATGTTACTTTGAATGTAAAACGAATTACTTTATGAAATCACTATTGTTTATTCATGACAATTATTAGTGTGTTATTGATTGCTTTATAATTAAATCTTACTAGATTTAGTACATTGTAGTGTTTTGTATCAAGTAAACGCGTGACGCACTTCCGTGCGGCATTGGATAGACTTGTATGGAGAGGTTGCAAGGTGGGGGGCATCGCCTTATAAAAGAGCGTGCACTCCGTAAGTATGGCAGTTCATGTTGAATGCACGCAGCAAATTGTCACTCAAGTGCAAATTGCGCATTTACACGGCGTGCATTCGTCCCATCATGACGTACGCCTGTGCTGTATTCGCACACGCGAAACCATACCGTCTCCATAGGATGCAGACCCTCCAAAACCGTTTCTTGCGAAGAATCACAGGAGCCCCTTTTTACCTTCGCAACGAGAACCTCCATCTCGATCTAAAAATACCTACCATCCAGCAGTTCATGAAACGCTCTGCCAAGCGCTTCTTCGACACTGCTGAGAAGCACTCTAACCCGTTAATCGTATCGGCCGCCCGGTACACTCCCTCCCGTATTAGTATGACTCGACGACCGAGACATACTCTGACCGACCCTGACGATGCTATTACTCTCCTCCAGGAGAGCAATAAGGCCACCAGTACAGTTAAGAAACACAGACACAGACCGCCGTCATTCCGTCCTCGCCGCCGAGGCCCGCCGCGACGACCCCGTACGTCCCCTCCCCGACCCTTGCTCGTGCCAGCCCGCGCCGCTGAGCCTGTAGTTTTAAATTCGTCCCTAAATAATGGAAATCCGATCCAGCCTGTCCCTTTGCTGTCCTCTCCCAGCGACGCCCTAAGCCGAGGCTCGTACCCCACAGGGGGTGCCCTTAGCGTGTAGTCGCTTAGTTTGTAAGCTTTTATGCCCTGGCTGGAGGCCCTAAAAATAATAATTTTTAAGGCACCACAGGAAAGTCCGGTTAAGCAGCCGACAACCTCCTAGGTTGACCTGCGAGATGCCAATCCGAAAAAAAAAAAAAAAAAAAATAAGTATGGCAGTCGATCCTCGGATTCGACTCAGTAAAGAGTTCCTGCTCCCGACAATACTGTCGGTTTACCTGGTACAGCGCTGCTGTATATTCACATAGCTGTATAGGCTTGCTGCTAGCGAGCGATACACTTTGTATTTGGGTGGCTTATGCTACTGTACGAACTATAGACCTTAAGGGTTTGTTCGTTTATCATTGGGTGGCTTAGGCTGCTGTACGAACTGTAAACCTTAAGGGTTTGTTCGTTTATCAATGGGTGGCTTGGCCACTGTACGAACTGTGGGACCTTAATGGTCTGTTCGATTAACTGTATTGTTGCTGTACCTTTAACTTACTTTATTCCTGTTACTGATTACCATTTGTATTGTGTTTTCTTTACTAATAGTGTGTAATTGTTTTTACAGGTCTTGTTTATCGATAATGGGATAATGGGAACGCCTATACTCCTGACGATGTACTATACCGCTCGGCGCTCCTCCTCGATCGCTCACTGACGATCCGACATATATATCTAAATTCTCTTTAAATGACACATGATTGGTTGTAATTACCAAAAACAGAGTTTTATTTTTTTTTTCAATTACTGTAATTTAATTTCGTTCTATTTCATAAGTACAATATTTACACGTATATTAAAAACAAAAACCTGTAACTATTAAACAAAAAATAAATTGAATAATGAGGCATCAAAAAATTCCTCCACATCGCCGTCATCTGGGAATTCGGACCCCACGGCCCGAGGGTTTCAAATGACACTAATGACAGATAAAAGGCGAAAAATTTGGATCTGTACGGATGTTTTCACGTGACAAGCCTATCTCTTTGCGTCCATGTTTGATTGACACTCAATTTGAACCCTTTCCACTGAGAAGGAAACACAGTAAGGGTGCTTGCAAATTAAACATGTTCAGTCTCTGTAATAATAGGTTGTTAGTCTCGTTAGGGTATGTTAAATGGCTTCGTTCCACGAGGGAGGGTAGACAAAAATCTCATTTCCGTAGTAAGAGTGAACACAGTGCTGATAACCGCTGTGTGCTGGTTTGCAGTTAAACATGGCGGGTATTTAAAATGTTGGTAAACTAACGTTCTGCTATTCTGTCAACATCTGCCTAGTCTTTTCCCAACTAAGTTGGGGTGGCTTCCAGTCTAACCGGATGCAGCTGAATACCAGTGTTTCACATGGAGCGACTGCTTATCTGACCTCCACAACCCAGTTACTGGATAACACGATAATAATTGTGACTAGTTGTCAGACTTTCTGACTTCTGACTACCCTTAACGACTGCCAAAGATTTACGGATAATAGCTGGGACCAACGTCTTTACGTGCTTTACGAGGTACGGAGGGAACTCGGTATGAAATGGATGGTCACACATCCTCAGTTGTGCTATTCTATAATAATGTTTATGTGAAGTGAGTGTACTTTGAGGTGAGCTGTAAATTTTTAACATACTCTCTTATCATCATCATCATTATGTCCCTTAGTCGCCCACAGCTGGGCATAAGTCTCTGCCAAAGACGTCCAGCGGCTTCCCGTGGCTTGGACCAGATCTTCGCTCCACCTTGTGGGGGGCCTGCTGACTCTGCATCTGCCAGTTCGCGGCTGCTGGATCTTCTCACTTCGTCTAAACTAAATTATTTAATTAGTAGGTATGTCTGAATTAGTGTGAGAGGAATTTATGAAAGTGATGGGCACCCAGGGCGCCTAAACTTTAGTTTCTCTTTTTTTAACCCTACTTTGTGTTTTTCTTTTCTCTCTTATATTAATCTGTCTTTAATTATTGTAACTAGTCTTAACCGTTGAAATTAAAGTAAAAACAAAAAATACACCACTGCACCACCACGATGACCATTTAATTGATGCAGTTAACCCGTATCGTGCCGATACGCCTAGCCTACTAAAACATTTGGCGACAAAAGGCCATATTCTTAGTGTGCGCGTTTCGCAAAATGTGTAAGATATCGTCGTTTATCTGGAGTTGCGTGCTCTACTGGGACAAGTGGCCAGTAATGGTTATCTATTAGCCGCAGGCACGGATTAGGGTTGGCCATTTGACTTTGTAAGATTTAAAATAAATGTTTTTTTGTTCTTTCTAATTTAAGGTAAATGATGATGCACGGTGTGTGGAACACGGCATTAATTTCTTGAAAACATGATGTCTCCCATCAAAGGAGACAAATCGATTTCAACTCTAAACAGAAAACTGTTTGAAAAAGAAAATATATACAGTCTTGAGGAAACATTTTTCTAAAATTAAGTACATAATATAATAAATATATGGCTATGGTATTTATGGTTTCGTGCAAATAGTGTGGTGCCGGCGAATAGCACCACCTCATGTCTTCCCGTGGGTGTCGTAGAAGGCGACAGAGGGATATTGATCAGAGGATGGTCAGCAGCGTCCTTCTGAGTACCATAACAGCGATCGCCAACATGCATCGACCAAGTATGGCGATTACGGCTGAACTCCTCTTGAGGAAGACCTATGCCCAGCAGTGGGCGTCTAAAGGTTGATATAATGATGATGATGATGATGAAGTTTTATGGTTCCTCGTACCACTTCGGTCGATTAACCACACATAGATTGTCTATAAGTCCAGCTTCAGATTTCGTCGAAATGTGAAAAAAACTTTTATTCCACCAATCTTTATTTATTTATTTTAATGCACTATGTACACAACCATAGTTTACACCTAATGAGTACATGACTGTTAGGGCGCAGCAAGATAACATTTTTACCAAAATCTTCTAAGAATTTTTCAAAAACACGTATGTCCTGGAACAATTTTTGTGAAATCAATTTTCCTGTGATGTTACCGCGTTCTCACTCACTCGTTTGTTTTCGAGCTCTGCGTTGGTTAAAACAAAAAGAATTTCAATCACGCTCTCGTTGAAATTCGTTCGATGGGAATGGGCGCTCTTAAGATATTAAATTAAATAAGTCAGTATTGAATTATTTTTAAGTTTCATCAAAATAAAGAGTTGTTTCGTTATTTTGTTTATTTGTTTTTTAATCTCCGAAACTACTGGTCAGATTCAGATAACTCTATCGTTAATAGGAAGTTACGTTATCCCCGAATACTAAGGGCAATATTGTATTATGAAAAAAATGTGTTATCCGTAAGAAAATTACGGGCATAATCTAGTTTAAAATAAAAGTGTTATTTATAGCCGCTAAAAAAAGAAACCAATTGTGTTCGTTGTTTGCAAAAAGCAATTTTGCTCATTAACATATAAAAAAAAAAGTTAAAACAAAAGAAAACCACCTTCGAAAACTAAAAAGTGATAAATAACTTTAGCACAGAACACACTTACTTTACTTTCGGAAGTCGGTGGCGGTGGTTTTGTGTTTGTTGTTTTGTATTGCCACCGACTTATTGAAAAGTAAGTGTGTTCTGTGCTAAAGTAGTATATCACTTTTTTCTTTTTACTGTTCTGAGCAAATGAGCAAATGCTCATTATTATTTAAAAAAAAAGGAACCATTATTGGGTCATTACCTAAAAAAAGGGACCAATTTAGCTCACTACCATTTTAAAAAAGGAACCAATATTGCTCATCTTCTTTTAACCGTTGCGTGACAACCCTACGACATCCCATCCATTACAGTGATTTCCGACTCCGGTAGCTGACACAGCTCTCCCACTTACGACCAGATCAAAGAAAGTATTCCTCTTGAATCCTGTGCCTCTAAAAGTCAGGTGGATAGTGATATTTTTGTGCGAGTGTAATCTAGTATTCTTTTATGTTATATTATAATATAGCTACTCTAAGCTTTCTTACTCTTCAGTGGGCAACAGTTAAGCCAGACGCTTTGAAATTTCATGCTTTAAAGCGACTGGCTGAAAGTTTTTAAGAATATCCTCTTAATCTTTTTTTTTCTTTATGCTATCCTGTCATTCTACTATAAGCAAGGGCCTCCTCCAAGTTCTTTCAGGAAATTTGGTCACGCGCCACCTCGTACCAGGTCTCAAGGTACGTGTTCATGTCATCTCGCCACGTCTCTCTAGGCTCTCCCCTCAGCGGCGCAGTCCATCTTCAGGCTCCCATTGCGTGGAGACTCTCGCCCAGGTGTCACTGGTCGCTTGACGGTGAGTCGATCTCACACCTGATCACTGGACCGAGCCTGCGTCTGACCACGACCACAGCCACTGGAGTCGTGGGGTAATTGGGGCCTGTCTCTTATTACTCTATTTATTAGAAGGGATTCGACCCTCCCCGCCGCTGGTCCAGTGCGTGTTGGAAAAATGAAAATAATTCAACCGTCACACTTGAATCGAAGTGACTAAAATCTGTCGCCAAGACAAGTCAATCGAAGCACAAAGGCACTGCCTACCTTTTCTCGAAGCGCTTCGTCGTTTTTTTGAACCCTCATAACTTGGGTTTGGATTATGCCCGATATATAAAATTCTTGAGATATAATATTAATAGTAGACTTATTAAATTTATGAAGTTTCAATTGCATAGCTCTTATTCTTTAGAATTTATTGATATCTAAAAAAAGTCCGATTTCGTCACTGATTCACTGATGATCATCAAAATTCTGGAGTACTTCCTGAAGTCCTAGAAACCTGAAATTTGGTATGTAAGCTAGTATTAGTACACAAACAACAGAAAATATCCTAAACTAGAAAAAATGAACAAACTAAAAAAATATTGTCTTAAGCAACTTACAAAAAGAAGTGAAATCCCACCAAAAACATTTTCATGTCAAATGTTACCAAGACGTGATATAAATGGCTTGCACTGTCATAAAGTTATCAGATCTCTACCTATAATCTCTACTTTACTTGCCCTAACTTCACACACTCTACACCTTAGTCAAAATATGTATGTGGGTTGGCTGTTTCGTTACTAGAAGGACTATTGATTAACAGTGAATACATTTTTCACCTTACGCCCATGTAACGGTAGCGAAACGGCTTAGCCACATATAAATATTTTGACTAAGGAGTAGAGCCACCTTAGGCCGACACGGTTAGCGCAGTGGCTGAGCGATCGACTGCTGCGCAGCGTGTTGCGGGTTCGATTCCCGCCCAGGGTAGATATTTGTGTGATGAGCACTTGTGTTTGCCTTGTGTCTGGGTGTTGTTTATCTATTTAAGTATGTATTTAAAATGTATTTCTGTATGTATATCAGCTGCCTGACACCCATAGTACAGGGTCTCCCCAGTTTGGGGTCAGATGGCCGTGTGTGAATTGTCCCCACACATTATTATTAATAATAATAAAAACGGCTAGATATAAAAATACAGGTAATACGCAGAGACATAGCAAGAATGACTCAATACATCAACGGAAATAGGCACTCGAAACTGATTACACATATTGAAAGAATAAAACACAAATACAGAACACATTCTAGTTATGAAGAACCTAACACAACAAATGAACAATTCATGGATAGTCTTAAACAAAAGCTCTCCGCTGTAACAAGTCGCCGCCGCAGATATTTCAATTGCACTAAACGAAAGGATCAGAACACACAATTTATAAACAACGAAAGACAATTTTACAGAACTTTAACCACAGACACAGCAAATACACAAAATATACAACAGACAGACAGACCCAATCCCTCCCCTGAACAGCTACACACATACTGGTCAAATATTTGGTCGAATGCATCAGAACACAATCATACTGCGACATGGATACAGGACGATAAACGCAATTTAGAAAACGTCACTGATATGTCATTTGCTAATATTCCATTGGAGGTTTTCGTTAACGTCATCAACAAAGCTCATAATTGGAAAGCTCCTGGTACAGACCACATTCACAACTATTACTATAAGAAATTAACTTGCCTACACCCCTCCATCTACAATCACATCAATGATTTCATTAAATATCCACAAAATATCCCAGAATTTATTACACAAGGCCTAACCTATATGCTTCCTAAAGACACCGATTATATGAACCCAGCCAAATACAGACCCATAACTTGCCTACAACTATTTACAAATTAACAACCGGTTGCATTGCGGAAATTATATATAAACACACCGTCCAGAACAACATCTTAGCTGAGGAACAAAAAGGGTGCCGTAAATATAGTCAGGGGTGTAAAGAGCAATTAACTATAGATGCCATAGCCATGAAACATAATACTAACTTTAAAAATGATATTTGCACCATGTACATAGATTATCAAAAAGCTTTTGATTCTGTCCCACATAGTTGGCTACTGTACATACTAGAGCATTACAAAATTCATCCCGCAATAATAAATTTTTTGACAGAGTCCATGAAACATTGGAATACCAAACTTAAAGTAGGAAAATCAATAGAAACAGATCCCATACCCATAAAGCGTGGAATTTACCAAGGCGACGCTCTAAGCCCTCTCTGGTTTTGCCTCGCTTTAAATCCTTTATCTAATCTTCTAAATTCTTCTGACAGTGGTCTTACAATCAAAAATAATGAAACATCGGATAATTTTAAACTCACCCATTTAATGTTCATGGACGATATTAAACTCTATTGCAATAGTATATCAGGACTCCACTCACTCGCAGATCTTACTCAAACCTTTTCTGATGATATAAACATGTCTTTTGGTATTGACAAGTGCAAAACATTTACTCTACGAGAAGGAAATCATATTGATAGTAACCCATACGTATTAGAATCTGGCCAGGCAATAGATCCCCTATCACAAAATGACACCTACAAATACTTAGGTTTTGAACAATCACACCAAATTGATCAAAAACACACGAAAAATAAAATAATCTCCAAATATAAACACAGACTAAACATGCTAATAAAATCACAACTGACGTCGCGTAATTTAGTAAAATCCATAAATTCATTTGCTATACTCATACTCACCTATTCTTTCGGAATTATAAACTGGTCCAAAACTGATCTAACTAAACTGCAACGCTGTATAAATACTACCCTAACTAAAAACCGAAAACATCATCCACGATCTTGTGTCCAGAGGCTCACGCTACCGCGAGATGAAGGTGGACGCGGTCTTATAGATATAGTAAATCTGCACAACAAGCAAATTACCAGCTTGAGAAAGTTTTTTATTGAGAAAGCCCTTCAGTCACCACTTCACAAAGTAATTACACAAGTAGACAAAAAACTCACCCCACTTAATTTACACAGTACTGAACCACAGACCAGCGAACGTATCACCAGTAAAATGGAAAAGATTGCAGCATGGGAACGTAAATCACTTCACGGAAGACATCGCCTCGACTTGCAGCAACCTCATGTCGATATAAAAGCATCGAACGCGTGGCTGCGACGAGGCGAACTCTTCCCTGAGACCGAGGGATTTATGATTGCCATCCAGGATCAGGTCATTGACACAGCCAACTACCAAAAATTCATAATTCGCAGACCCAACTACAATGACTCCTGCAGACGATGCCATGGTGAATCCGAGACCATCCAGCACATCACAGGTGCATGTAGAGCCATAGCCCAAACCGATTATAAACATCGCCATGATCAAGTTGCTGCAATAGTTCATCAATCATTAGCAATTCAAGCAAAATTAATTACAGACAAAGTCCCCTACTATAAATACAAACCGCAAGCAGTGTTAGAGAACAATAATTTCAAATTGTACTGGGATAGGACAATAATTACAGATAAAACAATTTACAATAATAGACCAGACATTACTATGTTAGATAAACAAAAGAAATTAGTGTACATAATAGACATAGCAATTTGCAACACCCATAACCTTACTAGCACACATACGGAAAAAATTGCAAAATACACAGATTTGTCAATAGAACTTAAAACGCAGTGGAATGTTACACACACCAAAACTATCCCCATCATACTATCCAGCACAGGAGTCATCCCAAAAACCCTACACAATAGCCTTAACTCATTGAATATTAGTCCATCTACTTACCTTCTGCTACAAAAAGCAGTTATTTTGAATACATGCAGGTTAACCCGCAAATTTTTAAATAACTAATTTAGTACACAATGCACTTGGCTTCGGCCCGTGCCAATTTCGACCCACACATAGATGTGAGATATTTTAAATATACCGAGAAATAATAATAATAATAATAATAATAATAATAATAATAGGCCGATCACTTGTTTACCAACGGTCTATAAAGTTCTTACATCCATTTTGAGAGCTAAAATTAACGAACATATTGACACAAATTCTATCATGTCTGCCTCTCAAAATGGATGTAGCAACGGGTCTCGTGGTACTAAGGAGCTACTCCTCATTGATATGGCCATTAACCAGCAAGTTCGTCGTTCCCGAAGGGATCTGTCGACATGTTGGATAGACTATAAGAAGGCCTATGATTCTGTGCCACATACATGGCTCATGAGGGTGTTGGAGTTGTATAAAATTGACACAACTCTGCGCACCTTCCTGATGTCGTGTATGGGGCAATGGAGGACGGTCCTTCGCTATCCAGGATGTCGGCAAATCCGGGAGAATAGCGAACCGATAAGGATCGAGCGAGGTATATTTCAGGGCGATAGTCTGAGTCCACTGTGGTTTTGTTTGGCTTTGAACCCTCTAAGCACGTTGCTGGAGGGTTCAGGTCTGGGCTATCGGTTGAGAAGAGGAGGTCAGGTTATATCTCACCTCCTTTACATGGATGATCTGAAACTCTTTGCCCCCAACAATTTGCGACTGATGGAGCTACTGAAAGTAACAGAAAATTTCAGTAGCGCCATCAGGATGGAATTTGGTGTGGACAAATGTGCAGTCATGCATGTGAAGCGAGGGGAGATTATGGAATCCATGGGAACCCAACTCTCGGATTCCATACGCCTTAATCCCCTTCCCCGATCCCTCTCCTCAACCGAAACCTACAAGTACTTGGGTATGTCGGAAGCGTTAGGCATCAATGCTGCCGACATGAAACAATCGTTGAAGGAGCGCTTCTTTGGCCGCCTGAATAAAGTGCTAAATAGTCTTTTATCAGGCGGAAACAAGGTGCGCGCCTTCAACGGATGGGTCATGCCGGTTTTGATGTACTCTTTCGGCATACTCAAGTGGACTCAGACGGAACTTGACGCCCTGGATAGGAGGGTACGTACATTGCTGACTGCAAACCGGATGCATCACCCACGGTCATCGGTAATGAGACTGTATATCCCGCGGAAGTGCGGAGGTCGAGGCTTTCTTAATGCTAAGTCCCTGCACAACCGTGAGATATGCAGTCTCAGGGAGTATTTCCTTAAAGCCGACGTGGGGATGCACCGAGATGTAGTCTCAATGGACAAGGGCCTCACCCCGCTCTCCTTAGCGAACGAGAACTGGCGCAAACCTTTAGTACTAGATACTAATGACCGCAGGGAGGTATGGCAGAGTAAGGAGCTTCACGGGCGCTTCTACCGGGCCCTACATGGGCCTGATGTAGACTTCTTGGCGTCCGTATCCTGGCTGCGTTTCGGTGACCTCTTTGGGGAAACCGAAGGTTTTATCTGTGCGATTATGGACGAAGTTATGATGACGAACAACTACCGGAGGTATATTGTGAAGGACGGCACGGTTGACATTTGTCGGGCATGCCACCGACCAGGAGAATCAATCCGTCACATTATCTCTGGGTGCTGTCGTCTGGCGAACGGAAACTACTTGCATAGACACAACCTTGTAGCTAGGATTATCCACCAGCAACTTGCTCTAAAATACAGACTTGTGGAGTCGGAGGTACCGTACTACAGGTATGTGCCCGACCCAGTTCTCGAAAATGGCAATATCACGTTGTATTGGGATCGATCTATCATCACTGACAGGACTATTGTTGCCAATAAGCCTGACATAGTGGTGATAGATCGATTAGAGCGTCGCGCAATGATTGTCGATATAGCGGTCCCGCATGACGAGAATCTCGTGAAAACTGAGAAAGATAAACAAATAAAGTATCTAGACTTGGCTCGCGAGATTGTCGACATGTGGGATGTGAATACAGCAATCATTGTGCCGGTAGTCGTTACGGCCAATGGATTAATTTCCAAGAGCCTCGACCAACATCTTAGGAGGCTCTCGTTGGGCAGCTGGATCAAGGGCTTGATTCAGAAAGCGGTACTCCTGGACACGGCGCGTATTGTTAGGAGATTTCTCTCTCAGGAGCCCTGACCACCGGTAGCTTGGACCCTATTCCCGATACCGGTGGGCTACTATTTTTTATATTTTTAAATGTTTTTATTTTTTGTTTACTAATATTTAAAAATGTAATAGAATATGTGTATACAATGAATAAATGCTAATAATAATAATCAACTTTATTTCACTCTTCACAAAGGTCACAAAGGTATGTACACAAGATAAGTAAAAATACAAATAAATTAACTTAACTACATGAAGCATGATCCTTTGTGAGAGACTGGAGTCCATACTAGGATACCCTGTGTGACGGATCACCAGGCTCTCACCTCGAAATTGCGTTGGCTAGTTAGTCTCTGAACAAATTGTATACAACGAGATATATATTCAAAACCAAACCAAAAATGCTTAAGCCATAAAAAAAATGAAAAACATAAATAAATTGAATATTTTACAAATAAAATAAACTTTAGTTTTGATGAATCAACTGTATAGTATTGTTTGTGAGTTGTGAGTGTGTGCAGATAAAGTGTATTTATGTGTGAGCGCGAGTATGGAAGCTAAATTATGTATGCTGATGATTACGAGGGAACAATAACAGCTGCTCCGTGGAATCATAATCCAAGTTTTGTAACCAGGTCGAGAGTTTCCTTTTGCAGATGTTTTTGGGAAGGTTATAAATTGACAAGACTCCGTTAATTCTATTATATAAATAGCTTCCAAGGAAACCAAAATGTCGACGAGCAAAAGCTGTATGGAACCGAATTGTGGCCCAAACTGTATTTTTACGTCGCTTACCTTCAAATAGGGGAGGATTATAAGTAAGAAGAGAATGCTTGCGCAGAACAGTATTATAAATAAAGAGTTGACGTACAGTCAACACACCAACTCGCCCATAAAGTTCCTTGGTGGGAAATAAGAAAGGAAGAAAATTACTGACTTTTAAAACGGCCCTTTGTGCACGTTCGAGCCGAAGCATGGGAGTTTTCGTCGCACCACCCCATATAGTTATGCAGTAAGAAATGAGCGATTGGCATAACGCAAAATATACTTTTTTTTTTTTTTTTCTTTTTTATATTGTTATAGGCTTGCGTTTGACCGCAACTCACCTGATCTACTGTTTTCAATATTCCAGAATCCGCAACATGACGAAGATTTTTAAATACAAATATCAGCTTTCGGATTCTGGTAGCAAGAGCATCTATGTGCGAGTGAAAACTTAAAGTGCTGTCTAGTGTGACGCCTAGGTACTTTATTGATTCCGTGTTTTGAAGATGAGGACATGAGCAATGAGTACTAGGATTCAGCAAGCACGAAGACGAATGGGCGGTAATTTTGAGATTGTCAAGAGAACAATTTGGTTTTTTTATGTAAAAGGGAATGTACTTAGTTTTGTCAACATTCAGAGCGAGTTTATTGCTAGCTAGCCAAGACAAAGCCAAGTTTAGACCATTCTGTGCATTATTGAAAACTTCGGTCCATGTATCAGCTTCAAACAGCAGCGCTGTGTCATCAGCGAAAGTGATGATCTTACCGCCAGGCATTTTGAGCTCACAGAGGTCATTGATGAAGGCCAGGAATAAAGGTGGGCCAAGAATAGTGCCCTGTGGGACGCCATGGACGACGGGAAGATCACCACTGGTCCACCCATTAACTTTAACCCTCTGGAATCGGTTAGTGAGATAGTCTGAAAAAAGCTCTAGTTGCACATCTCTTACACCAATGTTCTCCAATTTTTTCATCAGCAGTGGGACGGAGACTGTGTCAAAGGCTTTTGCGAGATCCATGAAGATTACTATAACCTTTTTATTTACATCGAGTTTTTCAGAAACGAACTTAGTTAAATCGTGTATGGCGTCGCTGGTAGACAAGCCAGAACGGAAGCCGTACTGAGAAGTTGATAGTATAGACTTTTCTTCGAGGTAGTTGACCAGCCGCTTCTTCATGATCCTCTCCAGTATCTTAGACAAAGCTGGCAAAATGGAAATTGGTCTATAGTTGTTAACACAGGCTCCGTCACCACTTTTGAAAATGGGGCGAATCTCTGCTATTTTCCAGGCGTTTGGGAATTTGCCAGAGTCAATGGCAAGATTGCAGATAAATAAAATGGAAGAAATAAAGATTTGGCTATATCTCTTTAATACGCTGGTAGAGATGTTATCGCAACCAACCGCGCAATCAGACTTCAGACCACGGATGATACTTTAAATCTCTTCGAAGTCAGTAGGGAGGAAAACCATCGAGTGGGGGTGTTGCTTAAGCGGTGGTGGGCACGAGTTATTCGAGCAACAGCGGTCAGCGATATTTTTGCCGATGTTCACAAAGAACTCGTTAATGGCATTAGTGGAAGAAATTGGATCCGCGGTGTTTATCAGCTGGGAAGCTTTATTTTTAATGTTTATTGTGTGGGTAATGTCTTTTATTGTGTTCCATAATTTTTTGTTATTGGTTGTAGCCGCAGTCCGAAGTTCCATTTTGTCATGTTCTCTTTTTATTTTTGTTAATAGGTCGTTGCAATAATTTCTATATCTTTTATAGGTTATAAGTATGTTCTCATTTTTAGGATTCTTTTTTGCTTTTAGGTGCAGCTTGTCTCGATTTCTCATACAGCGCAATAGTCCAGGCGTTATCCAGGGTTTTGTGATAGTCTTACGGTTTGAGGTTTTAATAATATGAGAATTCGATAATATAATGCTATTAATTGAGTTAACAAAGTACTGAACAGCAAAGTCAACATTGGTCATTGAATACAAATCATTCAAGCTGAGATTCATAATATCAACGTCTAGTTTCTCGTAATTTTGTCGTTTAATTGTTTTATAGGTGTCGTTTTTAGGTTTATTTAAGTCCAGAATAAGGATTACTGCATTATGATCAGTGATAGAGGTTTCAGCTACATAACAAGAGGCTGGCAGTCTCGTTTTCAAAATTATGTGGTCTAAACATGTCTTATTATGGGTTGGGATAGTATAAGCAGGCAACATGCCATGGGATGCTAACAAATTAAGATAATGAGAACAATTCGAGTCAGTGTTATTCTCAGTTATGTCCACATTCAGGTCACCTATTAAAATAAAGTTTTTTATATGAGAGACTGTTTTTATAAAAAGGTCGAGAGATGAGAAAAAGTTATTAGGGTTTTTATAACCAGCGGGTCGGTAAACTGCTAGCATCACCGTGTCATGGTTAATTTTAATCATGAGACAGTTGCATTCAGAGATGATAGGTTCTTCTACGCATACGCTAATGGTATTTTTGCAATATATAATGACTCCTTCATTTTGGGTTAAGGTATTATTAGTTTTGTAATAATTATAACCATCAAGTGGCGGAATGTATAGTGCGCAAGATAACCAGCATTCCGTTAGAACAATAAAGTCCCAATCTGTTTGCGATCTCTGTTATAATGTGAGTAAACCTGGTGTGTTGCGTGTTATATTTACTTCGGATGTTTTGATGTATAACTTTAATTGATTGATTGGAGTTAGTTACAATGTGTCGACAATTGTCAATATCGCATATGGACGAATGTGCTAAGGAAATGCGGTCAAGGTCAGAGATTATGTCTTTCGTACTATCGAATTTTAACGTTCAGGAATAGCGAGCTCTTAACTTGGTTAATGCTGCAGGGCAAATAAATCGAAATGGAAAGGAAATATTTTATAAAGTATGTCACGTTATTTATCAAATATTATTATTACTAAGTTGCGGAAAAACACAAGCCTATTCAAATATAAAAAAGGAAGTACCTTCGTAACGCTTATCCTCAAAATATCCGTCATGTTAAAATTAAGTCTCAAGGTCCAGACCTTGAAAAAAATCAAATTATTTAATTATTTAAAGAATGTATTAAGGACATCTCCACGTAATAAGTTTACGTAGACCACTTTTTCCCAGTGCCCTAAATAATTATTTAATCATTCTGAATTCGGAAAACAATGGAATGCTTTTAGTTTAGTCTAATTTGGACGAAATAATCCTATGTTATTTACAGTAATTACTTGCGAATGCCAATAAGGATTTACTAGGGGATAAAGATTTAGTATCCACCGATAAATGGAAATTATTTTGGGGTTTTGCCGTATTAGAATCAGATAAGGCGCATTCGTTGGAGTAGTGAGAATGATAATATCCAGCAGTGCTATTATTCTGCAATGCTCTTCTATATGAAGTCACTTCAGTACTCACTTCTGATTCCGCTGTGAAAACTGTAAAACTAAAACTACGCTAAGTGAGAACATAGGTGAAGCGAACTGTTTTTACGTTTTAGCGAATACCAAATACCTTTCACTTCAGGTAAGTGTAATCGGAAATGAGATAGGATTCGAATTCGGGTTGATTTCTTACAGAATTGCACTGTTTTGCGATGAATTTAGGTGAGATGAGCTTAAGGTGCACTGTTATTCTACCTGTGCTAGGAATTTGGTAGTCGACAGAAAGGCGAAATAAATTCTAAAACCCTTACAATCACCCTGTTTATAACACAAAAATAATTGAAATGTTTTAATATAAACTTACTCATTATTTGTAATTTCCATAAAATGTAATAAAGCAATTTAAAAAATATCATTATAATAAATAGTATATAATTAATTTAACTGACAATTTAGTGATGGATATACAACGTATGTAAACAACTTTGGTTTACTTAGACTATAATATTTTTATTGGCTTGTTATGTAATAAATTTGTACGCCTCGCCAGGTAAAACATCATATACCTTTTCTCTAAGATCTTGCATGCTTTAATTTGTATGTAAACGCATGTTATGACAAATAAATTATCTTTATCTTTAAAATATATATATAAATTAAAATCTTCTCACTTCTTAAAAAAACCAATGAGATATCTACATACAATTTATGAAGGCTTCCCTTTTTGCAATTCCCAAAACGGAACCCTAAAAGTGGACTCATACATCTTCGAAAGTTTCCGGCAAAAAGGCGTGTGCGCGATGCGTGTCGATTGACCGGAAATAGTAGCCTTGTATTTACAACTTCCGGCCCGGGGGTGGCTGAAACCAATTAATAACTTTTATCGCTTTCTGTGCTAGAGGCCGCTCAATTAGCACCACCATAAAAGTGTTCACGGCTGATTGGAATTGGCGAAACCGGCGACGGCGTCTTGGTAAATCCCCGTTCGTTTCAGGGATTTTTTGGTGTTCATTCTTAAATGTACCGTAATAGGGACGGTGATGAAATAGACAGGGTTAAAAAAATGGTTTTTCATGCAAAAATGTGTAGGTGAAAATTTACGGAATAGCAGATTTTTTTTAATAACCTACTGCAATTTTAACACTTACTGTAATTTTAATAACTAACTGTAATTTTAATAACCTATATTGTAATGTTAACAACCGTCTGTTTTTTTCTCCATCTCACTATATCTTTCTACAATTTATCTCTTTTTTTGACATCTTACAGTGGAATTTCTTCAGTGCCTTATCTTGATCTCTTCAAATAAGCGATATTTTCTTACCAGCATCGTGCTGAGTGACTAATTCATGAAAGATAAAATGTTGTTGTGTGATGTTTTAAAAACAAACACAACTGTGTTTTGACAAACTGTTACTATATATAACAAAATTGTAATCAATATTATTATTACATTAAATTTGTAATCCAACTGTAATTTGAATAACCTACTGTAATTAAATTAATAACCTACTGTAATTTTAACCCTATATTCTTTAGAGTCAAGAACTGTCAAACCGTCATGATGTATTCCACCATGTGTAAAGTGTAAACATTTATATAAAAATCTTCTGTGCGTGTGTATGAAAGTGAACTCCTCCTAAACGGCCGCACCGATTTTGACGAAAATTTTCGTGTGTTTTTGGGTTCGAGAATGGTTTAGATTCACATTTGGACCCGGTAGGTGGCGCTGCAGTCGAGTTATAGGACCTTTTTATTATAAGGGCAGGACAACGTCTGCCAGTGCCGCTAGTTATATACTATATGTCTTAATGGATCATTGTACTCATTAATACGAGCATCTTTTACTACAGAACGAACCCTCATCACCTGCCTAACCTTTTACCAACTAGGTAAGTCGAAGTCGACTCTTAGTCTAACCGGATGCAGCTGCATACCAGTGTTTTATATAGAGGGACTGCCTATTTCACCACCAGACCCAGTCACTGGGTAAGACTGGTTGTCACACTTTCTGACTTCTGACTTCTGTCAAAGAATTACGAATGACAACCGCGCCCAGCGGCTTTACGTGCTTTCCAAGGCACGGAGGGGCGTCTATATGAAATGGATGGTCGCCTTTCCACAGGTCGACCGCGGCAAGTGGAGCTTAAGCATGACCGAGCAATTTGTACGACTTTTACTTAGATACGAACCCCTCCAACATTGGACGAACCGAACGAATTTTGATGATGTAGATATAAATTGCACTTTACTGGGAACAGCTGTTTTTGAAGTGAAAGTTTTAGATAGACGGGGGATATTATGCTTTTTCTGTCACGAAAAACCGTTACGGCAGCGTGGAGGGGGTAGACGATATATCGCGTGGTGAGAGGCGGCAGCGGCGGAGTCACTTGTCCGTTGAAGTTTCACTTCTACCACACCCGCGACACTCCATAGAAATGAAACGATATAATTGCCTACACTAATACTAAAATAATAGACTATACAGATACGTGCGTGAGTGTGCGTGTCTACGCGCCGCGCGAACAAAATCGCAATTTCCAGAGCTAGTCGTTCGACGCGGGGAGAGTGAGAAACGGTTTCAGAGGGAGGCGGAGCGTGTGGCTACTGTACGGTAGTACTAATACTTATACTGAGCTTCTACTATGTGTCCCAGTTTTGTTCAACAAACTACATATATAAATTCGCATACACAAACAACCAGACTCGGAACACATGTTCCGGGATACAAATATTGGTTACCCGCAGAAATCGAAATGAACCGGGGCGTCGAAAAACTATATTTCAGTTGCAGCCCTATATCTAAATTTTATGCCTGGTTATTAACGATAGACCTTTGATTATATACCTGTCGATAGACTCTCATTACGTGTAACTAGCCAACATTTTTGAGTCCAGAATTTCCATGATTTTCAAACCGCCAACTCTACTGGGTTGCTGACATAGTTATGAAGGTACTATTTTCCCGTAACAGCTACTTTACAAAGAGCTATATTTTATCAAATGCGTAGAAGATGCAGTAATTGAATAAGAGCGGCCGAAGCCGCGGGGCCGCAATTGTGGGGGCTCTGCAAATCTACTTACTTCCTCTTTGTATTGACTATGGCGGGACCCATGAGTTACGAAGGATTTTACGTCCGTTTTGGAGCGGAGTCGGGTCTGGTATACATTGGACAATGCGATGTCTGATTCAAATTGTGGTTTCGACTCACTTACTATGTTGATTGTATTGTAGGTATTAAACTATTATTTCATTTATTACATTTTTATCAGAACTAAATATTATATAGGTACAAATCTTAAAAATAAAAATAATAATATTACAATACAATTCCAAGAAAAAGGGAGGGGGAGTTTAAAGGGCATCAAAGTCCTCCACATCGCAGTCAACGGGGCACGTGCAAGGGCGTCGCCAGGACTCGCCAGCTGATGGCCTAGGGGGGGGGGGATGAATTTTAAATACAGTCAAAGACACATGAACCTTTTGGAATCTTTAGGGGGGGGGGGGGCAGCTGCCCCTACCTACCCCCCCTTGGTTGGCGACACCCTTGGGCACATGCCCAACAGGCTGGCCGCATTGCCCCATTGCATGGCAATGCTGATTCTTTGAACAAGAATTTAATTAAAAAGAATGCCCGTAAAGTTTCTTGCTCGGTCTTCTCCATAGAGACCTATCTACGCTTTGCAACTTAGCTTCAACTTTCTGACCGACTAACCGACTCCTTGACAATTCAAAAGTTTCTATAAATGGCTTAATTGAAATAAATGCTTTTGACTTTGAACTCAAACATAATTTTGGCTTATGTTTATCGAACCTCCAGATCTAGTAAATGATCACCAAAAAACGTAAATAAAATAAAACGAAAAATAGTAAATGATCACCAAAATTGGGTTTCCTAAAGTATTGTAGAAATAAAAACGATTTGGTTCTGGCACGTAGGGGGTCACAGCTGTTCTAACCTAACCTAACCATGTCGTATCCGCCCCAGGGGAGACTTAAGATTTTGGTTATTTTGCACACTAAGATTTGGTGATCATTTACTACTTATATTTGGTATTAAGTAAATATTTTTTTATGGTCATTATATTTATTCCCCATAATTTTTATAGACTTGTTTGTGTTATAATTTAGGTTAGATAGATTTCCACGAAATATCATTAAACATACCGTATCATGTCATTGAAAAATTTTTTCCATCTAATCTTGGCCTTGTACGTCTTCTATCCAATGTTGGGTATATATAGGTCTCCTGCTATTTTCCACCCACAGCTGAGTATAATCCTCCTTCCTTTTTCCGCCGTCTTCTGACTAAAAGCCTCCTCCTCTTTCCATCCACTACTGAGTATAGGCCTTCCCCCTTTTGTGACTTCCTTTCTAAATCTGAGCGAATCAACAAAATATACTTCAAAAAATATTATATTAATTCCTTAGCCCATCCGCTAGATAGCAAATACCAATGGCCTACTTTACTGACTTAACTCCGAGATACGAATAACACGATTGTGATCTTGACATTGAAAGCCGGTGCTTGAGCTTGACATTCAATACTATCCTAACCTAACCTAACCTAACACGGTGGAGTTAGACTTGATAGCTGTATGAACTGGGTCAGGGTGACTGTAGTAAACTAGATCGTGGACTAGGTAGCATGAGACACGTGGCGGATAACGTCCCATTTACATCTTCCAGCATGAAACGTGACAGGCTAAAGCCGCCGCACACCACGTCACTTGCCGGTATACATCTCCCACCTTCACAACACCATTATGGATGAGGACATCGTGGATAACGTCTTCAAATCTACTCTAGCACAAGTTTGGAAGTTATATGCTAACTGTGATTGCTGGATAAATAATGTTGCTCTTTCGTAATACGTCATGTATTGAATTACATTTTACATACAATATTTACACGTTTAATAAAAAACGAAAAAACCTGCTTAACCTCGGGCAGAGGTTAAGGCAGGCATCCAACGTGGCAATGCAGAAAGTCTCTTGGGCACATTTCCAGATGACGGCGATGTGGAGGAATTTTTTGATGCCTTATTATATTTGAATTTTTTGTTTAATAGTCATTCGTTGACTTAATTAATTAATTTAGATAAATTTATTTATTTTATGAAACATATACAACATAACAGAGTCCAAATAATTGTACAGTAAAAAAAGTACACATTTTACTTATAAGAAAACATAAGAGAGACAAAAAAAAAGTAATAAGTGTTACAAATAAAAAGCTAATAACAATGTGTAATATAAAATTAACACAAAAAAAAACTCATATTTTGTCCATAATCTCACAAAATCTCAAACATTCACGACACACATCTATCCATTTCGCGGCAAACAAATCACACTCCGGCGTTGATGCCAGAAGAGCATTTAGCATTGCCAGCGTGATGGCAAAGTGGTCAAGGTTAGGCGCTTTAACCACTGGTAGTCTCAAGCACGAGGTTGTGGGTCAGGTTAAGTTAGTAGTAACAGGTACCAATGTGACTTTTTAAATTTCATATGTACTTTCTAAGTTTATCTAGGACATTACTGATATCGGTGAATGAAAACATCGTGAGGAAACCTGGACTCTTATTGATATAAGGCTGAAACCGCTGTGGTGATAAAATATTTTTACACAAGATTAATAATTACACTCTGTCCACTGGTTTAATTGTTTTTTTGACAGCTGCAACTAGTGAACAATATTTATGTTTTTTGTAAAAACTGGTACGCATACCTGTATTATAATGTCTGTAAGAGGTCATAAATAAGATAATCCAACAAGATAAGGCAGTTTATATATTTATTTTATAACACATTTTAAGGTTAACTTCAGGTAATCGGGAATAATAACATTATAAGGCAGCTGTCAAATAACCAATAACCCAATGGACAGGGTATAATAGACATTATCTTTTTTGATAAAAAAAAGATATTGTCCGTATGGTGTCGGACGTATAAAATAGCACCATCCCATGTCTTCCCGTGGGTGTCGTAAGAGGCGACTAAGGGACGTACCAGACAATGGGCAGCAGCGTTTTCTGTGCATTTGTAACAACCATACTGCGATCGCCAACCCGCCTGCCAAGCGTGGCGATTATGGCAAAACTCCCTCTTGGGGGAGGCCTATGTCCAGCAGTGGACGTCTTTCGACTGAAATGATGATGATGAATGATCTATTTTGCGTTTTATGTTGCATGAAATTAAACTGTGATTTCATTACATAGCCATTGGTTTGTAAAATCATCAGAAATCTATTTTTAACAGATAATTAAACTATCCTTTGTTATTCATCAATATTAATTCATCGAGTCCATTTTCATACATGATTTTTCGTTTAATTAAGTAGGTACTTCACTTGTGTATGGTACTTGTCTGGGTACTTTATAATGTGTGGTTTACGTGCCTTCTCTGTATGAGAAGAGACCTTTGCCTTGTGTGGGTATTAATTTAGATATAGAGAGATTGAAGGTTGGCATGTTTCAGCAAAATTAAGCTTAATTTGCAATTTAAAAAAATCAAATTCCATTTCTGCTTTCCTTTAAGCAGAAGTCAGAAAAGAGGTACGCGAAAAGCATTCTCCAAATAATCCTTCGTACATCTTGGCATTTTACCAAACGCTCGGGGGGCTATATTATGACATCACCTAGTGATAGGCACTCACCCGCTTATTCCCGAAGATTTTTATCTAAACGCTGATGTATGATCGATACCACCGTTTTCTTGGATCTCGTGATTGAACTTAGGCATGTGAGAAGTGGTATGTACCGGAACTCTGTTTCTCGTGGTAGCTTTTTGTCACAACACCACATAAAAAAATCTTGTCAAGAGCGAGTCGGACTTTTACACAAAGGAAACACTACATACAAAATTATACGTTTGAAGTATCTATAATAAAAAAAAAATTACTTAACTTTATTTTTAGGAATATTTGGGTTATTTGGTTATATAACGGCCACAGTAACACACGTTTTGAAAGTAACAGAGTCCCATGAACAATCTTTGGGTACAAAACCCTAAAAATCAGCCAGGTTTGCATCGGACAATCCGCATCAAAATAGAAAATACAAAAACATTGCAAATAAATGCATTTTCTAAGAGAACATCATTTCTTTGCACTTCCTATACATGAAACATGTGATAAACAAGTATTTGGCTGCCGAAAGATAACGTGAGGAGTATAACAAGTGTTGGAACTTCGGATAACGAAAAAACTTCCGAGGGAACTTAATTAGAAAAGTTCTGTGCCTTCTCTACACATTGGTAGTGGTCACGGAATAACGAATAAAGAGAGTATTCAATTAACATGCTTGGTATCTCGCTGCTACACTCGTTGATTGGACGTAATATTTGTTAAGTTTAGAATCGTTCAACAGCAAGAAAATACGTTGACCTATACTAGAAATTTCCTGTACCGTGGGTGCGTTTACAAACATTATAAACTCGCTAACTTAAACAATCAGATTCGGATCCTGTAGGCCATATAAATATTTGTTGTAAGCGGGAATCAAAACTGCGCCACTCAGTGTAGCAGCCAATCATTTAACCGCTGCGCCAACCATTCTGTCAGTATGATAAGTTCCAAGGTCATTTTTATCATAACAATAATCCTTTTTCTAAGTCGAAACCACTACTTTGGTCTTTCTCAGGCTTAGCTAATTCCATTTCTCCAATCACTGGTTGTAAAAAAAACAAAAGTGTGTTTAAAATAATGAACCCATCTATTTATTCAAATTATTATTTTGAACGTATTGGACGAGTGAGCACTCCATTTGTTAGTTATTGCGCGATAAATACTTGTTAATGTGTTCGTGGTTAGAAAGTTAGGTAGCCAGGAAGTAGATCTCTGGTAACTTGCTTGACTCCCAAAGTAACCTGACCTGTCGGAATTAATGTTATCTATTATTATCATAATATAACATCAAACAAAATAAGTCAAATATTTTAGCTGTGGTATTTCACCAACTAATACATATTATTAATAAATAACGGCGCGCACCGGTTTGGCGCGGGTATTATCTTCATATTTCAAACAATTTACAGAAAACTTTAACAAATTATACACTTAAACCTTCCTCGTTAATCACTCTGCCTATTGGCGAAAGGCACATTAAAATCCGTTGAGCAGTTTTTGAATTAAACGCGAGTAGACAGACAGTCGCGGCGGGGGACTTTGTTTTAGTGATGTAGGCCGTAAAGGTACATTAAAGGCTAAGACTATACACCGTTTATTCAGCGCCGATGTCTCTGGTGTCACAATTAGAGACACTCGCGCCCACACACAGACACTTGGTGTATACCTGAGTGTACGGTGTAGAGTATCTTAGTCTAAATGAACCTTAACTATTTTTTTGCCAAATCTGCATAAAAAAATAAATAAAAAAAATGTATTTATTTCAGTAAATCTTTACAAGTAAGTTACCGGGGCTTCCCAGAAAGTAATCAAATGATACTTGTGTTGGGAAAGCCTCGCTCTTCCGTTGTAAACATAAAGAACATCGGCCAGATGTGACCTGACAAAAATATGAAACGACCACTAATGATTGATACGTCAAAAAATAGTGACTTAAGTATATATTAAATTACGGGGTCCAGCTTATTTTATTGGGGCCGGGAAAATAATTTAGCTTTGTAATAAAAACCTCATTTCCTTACTACTTTTTATAGGTTTTGAACGCATCTAAACCCGTCCCGTTTTTATCTGTGGTACACCTTTCATAACACGAAAGCAACACTACCATTGTGTTTACTTTTTTAAATACCTACTTGATTGTATTGTAGATTAACGTTGTAGATTACTTGTTTTTGTAGTGTAATGATCAATAACATCATTTTTAGATAGGGATATGGATTAAGTATTCCGAAACGAGTTGCAAATTATAGGTTGACATTTGTACTAATACGTAGAACGGAACGTAGTATGACATGAGAGCTGTCAGCTGTCAAAGCGACATTCCGCGTAGTCCTTCGAATTTCCGATCGTTGCTCTTGCGTAGTTGTATACTGGGCGATTTCTTGTGGTTTTAGTGTGTTATTTGTGACTTGGCTACTATTTCAACTCCTGGCGACCCTCTAATACTGATACCTGGACACCAATGACGCTTATACCTGGCGACCCTCTGCTATTGATCCTAGGACACCGATTGCGCTTTATGAATTGGTTCAGAGTGCCGAGTAACGTCTCGGAATACCACAATGAACCCGAATAATCGAGCAACTCGTCGACATTTACAGTGCATTCATTGCAATATATACACCAGAGTCATATCGTTAATCAGCAATTGGATTGCCCCAATACTTGTAAGTACGTACTTTTCTCATTATTATATAGTTTAATAAGTTATGGCAGTATTACAATATTAATCAAATGTTTTTATTCAGTAGAGTTTTTTTATGCTCAATGATGGTTTAGTATAACGTGGATACTGAGTAGATTGATTGATCTGCGAGGTAAAGCTGCATTTGTCGCAGACAGTGGATGGGTTACAGTTTCATTACTCATTGAGACTCCCTGTGCCTTGCAAGCATGTTAAGCTGTTGGTCCCGTTTTCCATACATTTACCATCTTTGATAATCATTATATGTTTTACTTTAGTCTTATGTTGTTGTTCCAAAATAAACTTTTTTATTTTTTTTTTATTTGTTTTATTATATCCAGTAAAAAGCTTACAAAATCTGTCCATGTAAGAGTATCAGAATATCCCATTGATTGGGCTGTGGAGGTCTGATGGTAGTTGCTCCATGTAAAATACTGATATTTAGCTTTACTAGGTTGTACTAGAAACCAACCCCCACATAGCATAAAGAAAGGCAGATATCCATTTAAGTTTCATAATAGTAATATTTTATGTCTTCTTTTTCAGATAACTGAAGATGATTACACACACACAGAGCAAATAAAAGTAGGAGCAAATAGTAGCGGGTGGTGGAGGTGGTTAAAGGATATTTTAAAAGAGATTTTAAATTATTATGGCAAGACTATTTTAATAAAACTGTGCCGCATATGATGCTACATTTTCAAATAGCGGCCAGTCTTCTGAACAGGTTTTGGTGTTCGCCTGAAAAATAGAGATGATGCAGGGGAAATGTTAAATATTATCAGAGAAAGGATTTATTTAGCAAATAATTTGTCCCTATTGGTTGATAGTACAAATATGAACAGACGATCTTCTAACTTTGTTAGTATTACAGCTGATAGGGATAACCTAATCACATTTCCTAGAATGGAAATGAACGAATCAATTATTTTTTGCCTTAGGAACTTATCAGATACGACAAGCACGGTCATATTGAACGGTGGGAATTGGTGGGTACAGAATAGAAATAACAAGTGACAGCATAGATACTTCAGAGTACAATTTGAGAGGAAGTGGCAACAATACTCTGATACGGGGGAAAGTCAAGTCTAAACATATATCAAGAAAGCAATACTATGTTTATATTTTAATAGAAAATGGTATATCAGGGAGAGAAGGTATAGCAGAGTATTGTTGCAACTGTTTGGTAGGGCGACACACAGTTGGATGTTGTGCTCATGTCATGACGATTGTGTGGTACCTTGGAGGGGCTCGATACCAGTCAAATATTTCTGCACCTGTTGAATATTTAGATTCGGTTGTTGTAAGGGAAGACATACAATAAATGAATACTTAAAACCATGCTGGTGTTTTATTCAACATGCGCCTTTATTATCTTTATTTTACCGACCTATGAGATACCTACGACTGAGATATTATTAGGTTATATTTTTAGTATAAGTATAGCAAGGAATCATTTTTTTTTTTTTCAATATAAAACAGTTACTAAAAATCAGTATAATTTGGCTGTTGTATAATCAAACTCTAATTCATGCACGTTGCCCTGCACCTGTCTTAGATACCTACTTAACAGTAAAAAGATTAGAAAGGTTATTGATTCATTTTAGTGGTTTTAGCCATTGACTTAAGTAGGTATATAGTTATAATAATTAGATAGTATTAAGTACTGCATAGTTTTTATATCAATGGATTTAGGTGAGGTTGTAGTCATGGCTGCAGACTTATTACATCATAACCTCAAAAGTGACGAAATACATAAGTGTATCGTTCTATGATCCTCGGCTTTTAAATAATATATTTTCAATTTAGGATTGATGCTTGTGCCTAGAGGAACGGATTAATCCATACACTAGTCATGTTCGCGATATTTTATAGTCAGGTCACAGCATGTATGGGCGGTGACCGATGTTCTTTAGACTTACTAGACTAACAATATGAGCAACAATAATATTGCGGTAAGTACCTTAAAAACTAAAAAGAAGAAAAACAAGCGTAAAGTGCGTGTGTTTGTGTGTGCGTGTATGTGTGTGCGTGAGAGTGTGTGTGAGTGGATGTATGTGCATGTGTGATGGTGGTCTGGATGACTGTCTCACCATTCTCCATAATCTCATTCGCCTATATCTAGGTATATGATCCATTTACCATAGTGCCCAAATTTAAGTGTCTCTACTTGTACTTTAGACGACATTGAAAACGCCTCCGATGGACTCATAAACGAGGATACCCACCTAAACAAAAATTAAAAAATAAGGATTAATTATCATCAATTCGAAAAGAAGAAGACGTCTATCTCATTCTCTTTTATCCTAGAAGAATAACTTCATCTGTTTCTCAGTTCTAAATATCTGGTTCAGATAAGGCATTATGTTCGCCATGGAACGATTAAAGATCCTTATTGTGCTCTATTGATCGTTTCCAATCAACTTCATATTGCAAAACCATAACCCCCTTAATAACTTTATAAAGAAACAAAGCAATTTCATTGAAAAATATTCAAAGTGGGGCTGGTCACGTAAGCAACCCTCGACTGCTATGCACATAATACTCCTTGTAATACAATACTGGGGCCAACACTAAACTGCTATAAGTATTGCAAGTCGGTCCGGCATTTAGAGGCGACGGGGCGCATACTGATGCATCCCTTTGCTTGGAGGTGTGAACGGTTAGATGTGGCATTTAAAAAAATTCCTAATGATACTTGTAGCGGTCCCCATTTCAACCCGTGGGCGTCGTAGAAGCTGACAGAGGGATATTGAACAGATGGAATGGGCAGCAGCGTCCTTCTGAGTACCATAACATCTACTGTGATCGCCAACACGCATCGGCCAAGCATGGTGAACGGCTGAACCCGCCCTTGGGGTAGACCCCAGTGGCCGTCTAAAGGTTGACATGATGATGATGGTAAATGTAAGTGTAGCAGTACTAAAGGTCTTTGACATCTCCATCTCACTCCGTCACCCGGGGAAGACTATCCAGTACCGAATTCGGTCTCCATGTAGCTTGTTTTAGTGAAGATGAAATTGGCACAAGGTTAATTTCAGTCTAGTTTCTGCATACCAGAGGCATAGCATACGCGTTGCAGTATGGCGGTAACGACTTAATATCTACCATACAGGATACTTGATTGGTTTTCAACCGACTTCAAAAAAAGGAGGAGGTTATCAATTCAGGTTTTTTTTTTTTTTAATGTTTGTTACCTGATTTCTTTGGACTGGGTGAACCGATTTTGATGATTCTTTTTTTATTTGCTATTGCTTTCCGTGTGTCCCATTTTAATTTGGTCCAGTTCTGACAATGGCATCTATGAGAAAACCGTATAAGTCTTAAATTTGCATTAAGTATATGCGCGATTTGTTACGCGATTTCTCCGGCAAACGTAAACCGATTTTGAAAATTCTTTTTTTTATGGATAGGGTATGCTTCAGGGGTAGTTTCATATAAATTTTATCGAAATTGATTCAGCACTTTATGAAAAATCAACAAATACCCAAAAATGTTATATAGACGACGTTTTAGTTTCCTCAATCTTTGTAGTAGTTAACTTTTAAATATCTTCTTAATAGATTTGGATGAGACTTTAGACTTTAGCACAGAACACACATTGATTTTAGTTTCGGAAGTCGATAGCAATACAAAACAACAAACAGAACAAAGCCACTGAATTTCGAAACTAAAGTCAATGTGTGTTCTGTGCTAAAGTTATTTTTCATTTTTTAGTTTTATAGGCGGTTGTCTTTTTTGTAAAAAGCTTTTTATTTTCCGCTTTTTAGTACCTCCTTCTCATCCAAATCTATTAAGAGCTTTTTCAATATAGTTTTTGGTCCAAAGACAGATTTTGAAAAAGTGCCAAAACTCAATATCGACTGTCTTTCGACTGTAAGTTTCGTCCGGAGACTTCAGAATTAAGCCAGTCTTAATTATCCCACGGGAACACAAATTCAGTAAATATATTCCATGTGTTAAGCTAGATCAATAACTATATGTGTGCCAAATTTTAGCTATTTCCATTCAGCCATTTAAGCGTGCAAATAACAAACATTTACCTACCCTCACAAACTTTCGCATTGATAATATTAGTATGGGTATGGATCATTTCGTATCCGCCATATCACTGGCCGTACCTACCTACCTCTGGAGGTATGGTGGGTGTAAAACTATGACACTCACCTAACCTAATCCAAATGATTCACCAACACCAACAACAAATAGAGGGGATCTGACGCTCGGCGGCCGCTACCGCGGCACCGTTCGCTCGCTCTCTCGTCTTTGCGTTTTAATGGTCACAGTTCTAACCTAATCTAACCCAAACGATTTTCTCAGTGGTAGAGTTTTATACCCATCATACCACCAGGGCTATGGCCAGTGGTATGTTGGGTATGGATTAAGCCAAATTTTTCAAAGAATTTACAATTTTGTAAAATAATAAATAAATAAATTGATGAAGTATTTCTTTAAATGTCACATCCACTCTTCCCAAAGCCTCGAATCTAACTTAGCTACTTTATTTCGAGAGGTGAGGCCGTTGAAAGTGAGATAGTTCTCTCCACTTTATGCTAGCGGGGAAGTGTTCGGACCCAACACACGTACGCACCAACTTTTAACTTTTCTCCTGTATTTCTTTAGTGATTATGTTGTGCGAATGTACGTATAGAGTACTGTAAATCGTTGGCACGGACAAAGAATAGCGATTGTATGGGTTAAGGAGTACAGTACAAAATTGAGCTATTATTGAATTTCTTTTTACACGACTGTCAAAAAAGGAGTGTTAGGTGTAAATCATATATGTATTATACAACGTGTAACAGAAATACGTGGTCATATTAAATGCCGATGTTTTGTATCTGATAGAGAGTCTATTTTCATGTTCTTTATCTTGAAATGTGGTCTTTATGTTTAAAATACCTCTTAGAAAACCTAATATCCTAGTACTTTTGTAAATTTCCTTTGGCAAATCGGAAACCTTTTTTTGAATTATGCAAATAGTAAGAAAGAAAGGATAATTTTGTGTAACGAGACAAAAATAAGTTAATATAATACACGAGTGAGTCAGAATGACTGTTAAAAGTTCAATGTCTTGATCTATTTGGTTTAAGGGTTGTTTATGGCATCACCAAACCAAATATTGGTGGTTTTATCGATACAAAATAAAAATCAGATGCTGGCTTTCAGAAGTTGGCAGTCATCATCATCATCCTCCCACTTTTAGACGCCCACTGCTGGGCATGGGTCTCTCCCAAAAGGGGGTTCAGCCTTAATCGCCATGCTTGGCCGATGCATGTGGGCGATCGCAGTAGGTGTTATGGTACTCAGAAGGACGCTGCTGCCCATCCTCTGGTCAATACCCCTCTGTCGCTTTCTACGACACCCACAGGTGGAAATGGGGTGGTGCTATTCGCGACCGGCACCACATGGGAGTAGTGTGGTGGGTTTGTCTCATAAATCAGATTAAGTTAATGCCTAAGGCATTAAGTCCGCCTTTGTACCTTTGAGCATGAAGTGTAAATAAATAAATAAATAAATAATTATACTCTCTACAGCGTCAACCTTTCGGATCAGATTTTTCAGTTCTTTCACATTTCGATTGGTCGGCAATATTTACTTGAATTGCAATAACTTCGCTATCGCATTCGGTAGAGCGTCGCAATCATAGCAATACACGAGATTAGATATTTATTATGGTACCTATAAGGGATGTATACTTCATAAATAAACCTATACGTGTTGCAGGGGTGGATGGGTACGGCTGCACTAAACCCCAGTAGGTACCTACTACTGTAAATAAACATAAGCGAATAGACGAAGGAACATCGTGATTTCTTATTTATTATTGTGTCTTTTTGTATGCTACGTTGGCTAAGTGGAACGTACAGTTAAGAAAATTGATTGTTTTACAAAATAGCTGTCAATTTAAATTGATCGTTTCTATATTGTCACAATGACAATTTAAGCTTTTAATTTTTCAGCCATGTTAAGAATGATTAGTTCTAAAAAAGGTGGCTGGTTTGTATGAAGAATAAAATAAAATTGGCATAAAATACCATTGTATACAATACCAATACATTTTCTAGTCAAATAGGTATATTGGATTTTAGGAAAAGGCTGCACAAATAGTGAAATAGCCTCTCAATCTCAATGGAGTCTAACCAAGTACGCAGGAGAGATATTATAATGTAGAAGTGTGTGCACAAAATAGATGCAACCCCTCTCTTCCTTCACACTATGAGAGTGCTTTTTCAAAAAAAATAAGCTTAGCTTTTTTTAAGCTTTGCATTATATTTAACTAGCACTCTGCCCGCGACTTTGTCCGAGTTTATTTTATCAAGGATCCCTAATTTTTTCAAAATATAGCCTACTAGCTACCCAACCCGGCTTCGCCTGGGCCTATAGCCTTCCTCGGTAAATGGACTATCCAACACAAAAATAATTTTTCTATTCGAATCAGTAGATCCTGAGATTAGCGCGTTCAAACAAACAAACAAAAAAACTCTTCAGCTTTATAATATTAGTATAGATGTTACTCAAGGATAATGTAGCATTCTAATGGTCAATGAATTTAAAAAATCATCAATCAGACCAGTAGTTGTTGAGTTATATCGTAACAAACAAATCTTTCCTCTTTATAATATTAGTTATTACATGCCTACCAGTCTAATTGTCTTTGACCAGGAGAACGGAATTGGCTAAAAAACACAAACCATTCCACGTTTTTGTAGCGCGTCAGCAATGTTTGCTGATGCACACACAGGGGTGCGTCGCTCATATCATATGAAGTTATTTGGTATATTTTCAGTTTAATAACGTTCACAAGATATAAACGTGAGATATTCCAACTGTTGGTATAATTTCTTTACATAATTATAACATTTTATATACTCTAAAACTTATTTCGTATAACGTTATTGGATATAACGTTTATTTAATCGTAATCATTAACTTTATCGTATCAAATATATACTTTGGCATAACCAGTTTGGCAATTAGTATTGCCATATATTTTTAGGCAAAATTATCTTGAAAGCTAATTTATTTTGGCATAAATTGAATTCGCATAATGTTACTAGGCATGATCTGCAAATCTACTGCGCCACGTTAAAGTATTGTCTTAAAAATTCAATATGTAGTTCCTCAAAAGTTTGTGACAGAAACGAATCGCTGCAAAACCGACTCCACGCAGTCTTGTCTGCCCTACGCCTAGAGTGTAATCTAAGCCCGCGTAGGCGTGGAGGGCCGAGGCGGCCCGCGAGCTGAGGAGCAGGTGGTTTTAACGCTCGCCGCCGTGTAGAAGTGTACCCAGCTTCAACTTATCACTAATTAGACTAAGTTATAATGTGTATTTATGCAATTTTGCTTTGTGTTTTTAATTAGGAGTCTTTATCATATTAGACTAAATAAGTTTTATGTCTTTTGAGTGGTATATCAAAAGATTTTATATTGAATGTATGTTATGCTTATAAAAATTAGTTATTTTAAAATTATTTCAATCGTTTATTATATTAACTGATCATTATATGACACAAAATTATAGAATCAGTTGTTATATCTTGTAAATATTAGAGATTTTGTAATTATATAATATATTACTTACCCCACACACACATATGGCTTTGCAGCCTTTTGGCGCAAAAAGACCGCGTCATTCATTAGTCGGTTGCGTGGAAGTCGCCACAGCATCTTGAGCGCCATTGCTGCTAGGCACGATTGTCCCCTGACATTGATGTTAGTGCAGCGGACTAAGTCCCTGCTTATCTTGTACTAGTTTAAGTCTCATGTATGGATCGAAGATAACTGAATAAATAAATCATATTATTATTAGGTACGAGTTTTTGATTTAGGTACTTCTTCCGTTGGTTCAGTTTTCTGAAGGTGTGTGATCTGTACTTGACATCACTAATCAATTGGCATATTTTTATGAATGGAGAAAATATTTTCCTATGTATTGTGACTCAAAGTTCAACTTTTATTGAATCCGAATGCAGAGAATATGAACAGCTTGTTGACATAGACTTTGCAGCGAACGATTGCTTCGCTCTACAGATTTCAGCTCATACTTCATAAATTGGGGGTAGTTCTGCCATAAAAAACCCAACCCAACTAAAAATATCTGCCATTTTGGAAGAGTACTTAACACTGATTAATAAATCATAATCATAATTCTTTAACATCTTATAGGTAGTGCAAGCATTGGATAATAAAATGTACAATCTTAAATATTGAAATCTGTATGAGATAGGATAGTCCTGACTTACAGATCACCCAGCCCTGTTAGACAGGACATGTTTTTTAAACTTAAACTTAATACCAAAATTGCAAGTAGTTAAAAAACAGAATCTAAAAAGGAAAAAAAGGAAAAAGTAAATTTTAAACATCTGCCTAGCCTTTTCCCAACTATCTATGTCGGGTTCGGTTTCCAGTCTAACTGGATGTAGCCTGTGTGTTATGTAGAGCAACTGCCTGTCTGAACTACACAGTCCAGTCACTGGGAGTCACTGGGTTAACCCAGTGACTGGACTGTGTAGTTCAGACAGGCAGTTGCTCTACGTAACACATTATACCCCTTAGTAAGACTGGTTGTCAGATTTTCTGGCTTCTGACTACCCATAAAAACTGTCAAAGATCTACGAATGACAGCCGGGACCTACGGCTTTACGTGTCGCAAACCCCTCGCAATAAACATGTCATTAAAACATAGAATTCAACATTTATTCTAAGCATAAGTTCGAGACTAACATTGATTTTTTATTGCTGGTTAATAATGTAACACATTTGGTATATTGAATTAGTTTGACGTAATAACAGTTGACAGCTATGTGGAAGAATTTTTGATGATTCTTTGTTTTAGTTTGTGTAGGTAATTAAAAGTTTGTACTTGGATGATTTCCATCAAACAATAGGTACTGTTTGACGGAATACCTACTGTTTACTTCTACTGTGACGGAATTCATTGAATTAATAAGGCATTGTCCGTTGTCTCATTTTGCTAGAACTAAGCCCAATTCTCGTTGAATTCATGGCCGAAAATGAAGAAAATAAATCAAATAAAACTGTTATAAGTTCTTATCCATCTCACTATCTGTGCGAAGCAATAAAATGCTCTCCATATTAACATGTCCTCGCCGGAGGCACCAAATCTATTGGCTCTCACCCCCCAATATTATGTGCCAACCTATAATAAAAGATATAGGTACAATATCGATCTAATATTCACCATTCATAATGCTGCTATGTGGGTTATTTCTCATTCTAACTTTCTAAGAAAAGGTGTAGCAACTTCGGTTTTTACCTACATCTTTGACCCTATTTTTTTAAGGCTCTTTAAAAGAACTCTACCCTTTTCATAGGAAGAAACTTTTTAACAAAATAAATCAACCACCTTCAAAAATAAAAAATAACTTTCAATTCGCAAGTCGGCGGCTTTGGTTTTGCTTGTTTTTTATTTCGCTTTTTAGTGCCTACTTCTTATCATACAAATTAATTACGAAACGGTGACAACAATAAAATTCAGTCCCTTAATTTTCTACCCTTAGGTGTGGAATAATTTCTTGAATTTGAAATTTTACACTATCCATTAAAAAAGAATCTTTGAAATCGGACAAAACTAAAAAAGTAATGCATGGTCAAACATAAAAAAAATAACAAAAAGTAAATAAAAATAATGTTCATAAAATTAAAACTACGGGGCCAAACTATGTTGATTTTTAATGGGACCAAATGGCAACTATTCCGCATCAAACTAAAGAAGAGTACCATACGTAAATCGGATCATAAATCGCAGCGTAATAAGTACTGTAGAGAGTTTTAGTTATTTAGTCTATGGTTAGAACTTTCTGGATACTTTAGAATATATTTGAATGATGTAGAAGATAGTTTTTATAGTATGACAAGTGATGTCAGTGAGACCGACAGCTCTACGAAGAGCTGAAGGTCATGTATATCTTACCTCTCGCTAATTATATTAATATAGTCTTCTGAAAGTCATTAATACCTTTCATTTAACGTATCCTAGATCCGGTACTGTAACGAATATGTTACAAAGTGTAGCCTAGTCGCTACAGTACATACATAAAAAAAAACCTTTCGAATTGAGAACCTCGTCCTTTTTGAACTCGGTTAAAAATGTGCGGAGGTTGCGGTTGCAGAGGTTGTTGCGGTGGTTGTTGCGGAGGCTGTGGTGGATTAGAGCTGTGTCAATCATGAACGATTCGATCATTTGACCCGGGTCGCGTAGAAGTATTGATGATTGCAATCGTTCGTTTTCAATGATCCGGTTCACCAATCGTCGATCCTAAGATTGTTATAATTCATTTCCAATCATTCAATGATACGATTCAACCAATCGCTCACAATCGACAGATCCTTTTCAACTTATCTGGTTGCAGATTTGTAGAAAACCGACCAATAACGAGTGAGCGCGAATGAATGGGTTACAGACAAACGCAGAGCAAACGGTTGATTGTACTAAAGTAATTTGGTGCAATCAATCGTTTGATTTGTGTGGTTCACTGATTCAGTATTGAACCAATGATCGAACGATTGAAATGACCCGGGTCGTGGCACGAACCAATACTTGAATGATCGAATCACTGAAAATGAACGATTGACGCAGCTCTATGGTGGATGCTGATACCCTTGTATCACGATCTACACCTGCTGTTTTGCTAGTGCTTCCCAAGTGGCGCCGATTCGCGACAGACATGCCGTCTCCCACCGAAGATGGCGCACATACTAGATGTTTTTGTCTTCGAAGTTTGCACGCCGTGCCGTTTTGTGGAAATAAACTACTTCTATAAACAAGTTATCAACAAGTCTGACATATTATATCAGTTACTAGCTTTTGCCCGCGGCTTCGTCCTCGTGAATGTCGGTTATAGTGGATGCAGACGAAGTCGCTGATTAAAAAGTAGCTTATGTTCTTCCCCAGGGCTCAAGCTATTTTCAAACCAAAGGACAGTGCCAGAAACTCTATAGAACTTTGCCCCACTCAATAAAAGTCATGTGCAATATGTAGCATCTTACTGTTTATTTATTGCTGATAACTAAACATTAGTCTTAGTGACTGTAGAACTTTCGGTTTCCGTTTAAATCTAAAAACAATAATGACATTGATTATAGGTTAAATTGTATTTTAGGTAAAATGAGTTTGCATTTTGTGGGTAGGTATTTCGTAACCCGCAATTCTAAAGAAAAACAATTTACTATAGAAAGGTTCTATATTCATTAAAATTATTTTCATTAATTTACTTTTCTGTACATGGGTTACTTTTTCTGTACATGGGTGGGGCAGGATCTGGTATTGTCATTTCATCAAAATCGGTTCAGCCGTTTCATCATGAAAGCGTAACAGAGTTACTTTCACATTAATAATATTAAATAAAGTATGGAAGTATGGCATTTGTTTGTTGAAAGCGTCTCCTGGTAATTTAAAAGTTTGAAATAAAAATTTAATAAAATACCCAAAAAAAAGTGACGAATAATAAAGATAAAAAATGTGTTTGATGGCCCTTTTACTTTATTTTTAAATAAAATATTTACTACGTTGCTGTTAACTTTGATTTCGTGTCTCTTTTTTTAAAAATAAAGACCTCTCGTCCCGCGTGGACGATGGTGGACAACCGTAGGCGCAGAAGTGATGTTTGCTCGCCTCCCAGTTGTCCGTCAATGTTTGCACTGCACTTGCGCGTTGCGGACTACGCATCCTCTCTAGTCTAGCTTGCTACCTCTTAATGTGGGTAAGTTGAAGTTCGCGCGGTTTTAGCTGGATATGCTAGTAATTTATGACTTTGGTAAATAGTTTAAAACAGCTGTGTAAATGGCTGTATAAAAAGTTTCTTTAACTTGAAGATATAATTAATTTAAATTTTCAACCGGCTTCAAAAAAAGAAGGAGCTTCTTAATTCGACACGTATAGACGTATTCAAAGTTGGTTCCGTATAAATTTCATGAAAATATTCCACTCCTAGGGTGGAAAATTAACGGATAACTGTTTTTTTTTGTGTCATCGTTTCGTAATTAATTTGTATGGTAAGAAGTAGGCACCAAAAAGAGAAAAAGAGAGAAACTTTTTTGTTCAACAGTTTTTATTTCATCCATTTTTTTACATTTCAATGTAATTTTGTGTGTACCTATGTGAAATAAAAGGCTTTTTCAACCGACTTTAAAAAGAAGAAGCTTCTCAATTCGTCTGTGTTTTTGTAGTTTTGTTACGCGATTTCTCCGAGGAATATAATGCGATTTTGAAAAATCTTTTTTTGATGGATAGGGTATGCTTCAAGGGTGGTCCCATATAAATTTTATCGAAATTGATTTAGCACTTTTTGGAAAAATCAACAGAAAGTAAAAAAAAAAATACTTGGATGATGATGAAATGTTCTTACATTGTACTTTCGATCTCTGTTTTGACTGTGTTGCCATTTTTTAATGGATTTGGATGACAAGGAAGTACTAAAAAGCGAAAAATAAAAAAAGCTATTTACAAAAAAGACAACCTTCCTTCAAAAACCAAAAAGTGAAAACTAACTTTAAAACAGAACACACATGACTTTAGTTTCGGAAGTCGGTGGCAATACAAAACAATAAATAGAACAGCCAAGCCACCGACTTCCAAAACTAGTCATTTGTGCTCTGTTTTAAAGTTATTTTTCACTTTTTGGTTTTTATTTATTTATTTTATTTTATTACTATTGATATGCTGACTCATTTAATAGTCATTTTTGCATGCATTTGATACAGGAGGACATTGTATTTAAACCAGACTGTGCCACCTTCATACCATGTTTAGGGCCAATAAAGACATAATTATCTTCTCTTATTTTATCTTATGTTTGATTTTAGTGGGGTTTAGTGGGTTTTGGGGGTTTTAGTGGGTCTCCCATAAACAAATCGACCGCATACAGCGTCTTGCTGCTCATCGCGTCAGCCAGCTTGACACAAGACCATTTTTCTTCCGTTTTTTTTCTGTTCCTGTACGATTATATGGGACTGGTTTTATTACAATCTCTCATTCGATTTTTCGGGTTTTATGAAGTCTTCGCAGACGAAGTCGGTACGGTCAGCAACGAAAGTCGATTAACACTTCAGATTGTTTAATCATAATTCTTGAGCTGAAGGAAATACGGGCAGGATAGAAAATCAAGATAAAATAAACTCTTGTTAGTCAAGAGTTCATTTTACCTGAAATACTGTAAAGTATGACTGACATCGTATTTGTTTTTCTGTTTTTTTTTAGAGAATATGAAAATGTAACAGTGTTAATCTACTTTTGTTGCTGACTGTACCAAAGTGAGGCAGTTTTCATCATCATCATCTGCTTAGCCTCTTCCCAACTGTGTTGGGGTCGGCTACCAGTCTAATCGGATGCAGCTGAATACCAGTGTTTTACATGGAACGACTGCCTATCTGACTTCCACAACCCAATTACTGGGTAACACGATACCCCTCGGTAAGACTGGTTGTCAGACATTCTGGCTTCTGACTACCCATAACGACTGTCAAAGATCTACGAAAGACTGCCGAGACCAACGGATGTACGGGCTTTCCGGGGCTCGGAGGGTACTCGGTAAGAAATGGATGGTCACCCATCCACAGATCAACCGCGGCAAGCTTAGCTTAACCATGATCAATGGATCTGTACGGTTTTTATTTCGCCACGAACCTAATCCCTATAAATAATGAAAACTTAGTAGGTACCATTTGATGTACAATCATTGGAAAAAAAAACCGGACAAGTGCCAGTCGGACTCGCCTACCGAGAATTCCGTACATATTTATAGGTTACATATCCATATAACTTCTATACTAATCCATACTTTAATCTATTTAATAGTTTAAATGCGTTTTCTTGCGATATAATTGGCCGTATCTTTTTTCACGTTAACATAGAGAGTTGATTTTTTTACAGCATCAAGGGACCGTAGACTTGAGTATATGGTTTTAATTCCAACTTGATACCTCCACGCGTTCCCGAGATAAAGGGTCTTGACAGACAGACGGACAACGTGATCCTATAGGTAAGGGTTCCGTTTTTACCTTTTGAGGTACGGAACCCTAAAAAGAAAGCAAATACATTGCATTTCATTGGCTATTGGTCCACCAATAACTCTAACCGTTACTTCTTTTCCACTGATCTTGTGATCGCCATAGCAAGTTCTACTGATCCACGTTTCTAGCCATAGTGATCCGTCGTCTGTCAATAAAACTGGAATAAAACGCGTCGTATCACCCCTCGTAAAGTCCGACGGCCAAGCCTCAGTCTTATAATGTCACATAAAAGAGGGGTATACAGTTTGCCTTTATATTTTTTATGGACGATTCGAATATGACAATTGGAGTCGGACGGAAAATTCGAATTTATAGTTGAAAAAATACAACATGACTTTTAATCCTCTACGGATCTTTCAGGGGATGAAGTTTTTATGCATTTATACAAACTTTATTCCAAGACCGACTCAGAAAACGAAAAAAAAGACACGCTGTTCCCTACAACACGATTATAGTGATCAGATTTAATAAAAATATTTTAAGTTGTACCAGATTATAAAAGTTTGTATTCATGAGTACTTTCACCCCCTGAATAATCGGTATAGAATTAAAAATTAATTTTAATGTCTACCTACTTGCCTACTTGCTGTTAATAAACCTGTGTAAGTCCTAGCTTGGGATTAAAATCACTCATTACTCTAGACTAGAGTTAGAGAACTTTTCGTTTCACCAAATTTTTATCCCGGAAACTGTCTTTCCGAGAGTAAATCACTATACCGCCAAAATGCATCGAGTAAATATAAGTTATCCGGGTTTACTAATGTTTGCCATAATTTAAAATGCCATACTTTTATTTGCCATAATTTCATTAGAAATAATGCTTGAGTTGCCATAATCGTTAAATTACATAAAATCATTTTCACTAATTTCATTGGTCATAATCGATCAAGTGTCATAATAATGTTAATCCATAATAATAATAATATTAATAATATGTGGGGACATTTTCACACACGGCCATATGACCCCAAACTAGGGAGACCCTGTACTATGGGTGTCAGACAGCTGATATACATACACAATTACATTTTTTTTGTAAATACATACATATATACATAAACAACACCCAGACACAAGCCAAACACAAGTGCTCATCACGGGGCGGCGGGAATCGAACCCGCAACACGCTGCGCAGCAGTCGATCGCTCAGCCAGTGCGCCAGCCAATTTATTTGCTATAATTTTTATTTTCAATAGTTTCGTTTTCCATAACATTTAGTATATAGTATAGTACAACAATGCTAGTTCAGTACAATTGCCTGCAATGTTGATGTTATGATCATGATAACAGATACAGATTTTTTAATCACAAGGAATCCTAAAAAAAAACCTCCTTTATCCATTTGCATAAAATTTTAAGACCTAATATAACTTAGCATATATTTGTTTCTTCCTAATTATATTTCCGCAATAACATTATTTACGTATAACAGCTTACGCATATTTTTTCTTATCATAATAATGATTAAGCTTAACATTCTAAAGCACGAATTTATTTACGGATAATGATATTAAAACATATTTTTACCATGCATGCAGTAACCACTCAAACATATAAACAAGCATACACCACGCATGCAGCAAGCTAGCATGCAGAATGCACGCAAGCATGCAGCAAGCATGCGGCAAGCAAGCATGCAGCAAGCATGCGGCAAGCAAGCATGCAGCAAGCATGCGGCAAGCAAGCATGCAACATGCAGCAGGCATGGTTTCTGTCACAGCTCCGGCGCTGCGGGGCTCCGGCGGTCCCACGCGAGCTTATCGTCGCAGATGTGTTTTTCGCTCACCACCGAAGCTTCGGCTCGCGGGCCGCCTCGCCCCTCCGCGCCTACGCGGGCTTAGATTACACTTTAGGGGTAGGGCAGACAAGACTACGTGGAGTCGGTTTGCAGCGATTCGTTTCTGTCACTAACTTTTGTAGCACAACTTATTATTTTTTTAAGACAATACTTTAGCGTGGTGCAATAGATTTGCACATTATGCCTAGTAACATTATGCGAATTTAATTTATGCCAAAACAAATGTCTAAATATTATTTGCTACGCAATTGAGGACATCTGGCGCTAGGCGGCCGCTGCTGCGGCACGTTCGCTGCTCTCAGTCGCCTTCGCGCGTTGTGTGGTCACCACCTAACCTAATCTACCCGTTTCGATTTTTACTAACTTTTTATTGTCTAAATATTGATTACTGTAATAAATCATTTGGTGAGTCATGGGTGGCCTTAATGACATTATTTTTTGTACAAAACAATAAACGTTTCTAAATTATATTAAATGTTGCTTATGTCAAGTAACGATTATGTAATGTGTTACTTATAGAAACTAATTATTATAACATGTGTTATTATGGCAACTAATTTTATGGCAAATGAAAGTTATGACTAATAAGTTGATATGACAAACGTTATTAGTATAAATGATAATAGTGCAAGTAAATATTATGACGGGGGACGATTATGGAAAACAATAATAGTACAAATGATTTTAAGGAAAAATACCAGTTATCCGAGATTAATACAATGGCGGCCGCTACATTACAAGCTGACAATGACAACTTGTGTGAATATCATTGACAATTGACACCTTTTCGAAACTGGCAAAATTATGTAGACATAAAAGCTTGCGTTCCGCTTTATTAACAATTGTATTTCTGTTTTAGTTGGCTTACACATGTGATTCATCATTCATTCATGAACTCATATAATCTACGTTTGTGATTTTGACAGATTGAGACTGACCCCCAGAAAGAGTATACCCCCTGTTATAAGAGTAACCCCCTTGACTTTTTAATTCAGCACACACATATATAACAAAGTAACTGAACACACTGCAACTATAAAATCTATCGGCAAAGTATGCATTCTATCCGCATTCAACATTCAATTTCCTTCGGGGTTTGCTCGTAAAGCGGCACACGGCGGATGCATCTACAAACTTTATTAGCCACGCTTGTTGGCGTAATTGTTGCCGCCTTTGTGTGTATCACACACGTAGCCTTTGGTTGACGTCATAACGTGTACAAATTCAAAATTATTTATTTTGGATCAACTAGATTCATATAGAAAAGGAACTATTGTTGATGAACACACTTATAAAGGACAACATTAATTCTAAACACAAATGCCCCTGTGCTGTGACACCTCGCCCCGTCAAGATAGTCAATAGGGGAGATACCTCCCTAAAAGATCACCAGACGCACGAAATGCCTCAACACAGGTGCACGTCCGTCTTCAGCTATTGTTTTCAGGATGCTGTTGTGACTACAGTATGAGCCTGCGCGAACTGATGGTTTTCAAACCGTCATTCGGAAAAAGGTAGAGTCACATAAAAGGAGGGTGCGAGGGAAACACAGATGGAAAGCTAGAACTATAAGAAGGGAATAGTTTTCGTAGACATCGATTTGACCTATGCTTTTGTACGCATTAATCAAATGCGTACACATACAAGAAACGTTTTTAAGGAAACAGTATAATTACAGGCACATGAAACCTTTCAACTTTGTTTATGGAAAAGCAACCATCTGTAGACCACGGATATTGCAGGGATTGTCTATAGGCAGCGGTAAGCCGTAAGTGGTAAGCGGGAAGCCGCTGAATTAACGCGGCGCGGGACCGACACAGGTGGAGGTCTTTGAGGGAGACCAATACCCAGCAGTGGACGTCTAAAGGTTAACATGATGATGATGATGATAGGCAGGGTGACCATTAAACATTAGGTAGGCCGTTGTCTTGTTGGCTATAGTAGTATAGTAAACCTGGCTAGCGTCCGCTACTCCACGTCTCTGCGTATATTTTGCGTACGGATGTGAAAGTAAATTATTCCTTGACAATCCAAAAGTGTCTGTAAATGGTTTAATTGAAATAAATGCTTCGACTTTGACTTTATTCGATCCACCTCAGGTCCTCAACAAACTTGTTTGCCATTAAATAACATGTTTTTAAACACTTCGTCTCAGGGTGTCCAGCCAGTGGTTGCTCCAGCCGTTAAACGTGATGAATCTAGAGGTGGAACAGTTACATTATAAAAAAGGTTACAAAGACTCCACCAGCTATGCTATTCTCTAACGTTACCATTCGTGGTTGTACTCGACGGCGAACATGACGTAGTGTCAGCCGTAAGATCGACGTCGAGCTCAGTGACTGTTTTTGCTTAGCAAATATCGTTTTTCATATATGAAGTGTTAAAAGTGTCAAATTATTCAATTTTGAGTAGTTCCCCCAAAAACCGTTGTTGAAAGAAGGTAAATGAATACGAAAATGTAATTTGCCGCTGCCACAGCGTCGTCAGGTAGAAGTAATGCATCGTTTAGTATCAAGGTATGATTTACTTTCTCCAATATGATAACATCACCGATTCAATATCCGATATACGTGCGCACAGCTTGCTTGTCGTTGCACAAGTGACCACAAAACCGTTTACGAGCATGTCTCACACTGCCATCTAGTGGCGGAGATTGGCAACACCCCGGCAAATCCCCTACCGCCTTAGATGACGTTAAACCAGATCTTTTACGGTGGCTAAGCTGAAAATGAGTTAAAGTTAAACGACTTAGTCGTTTGTCGAATGTTTTATGGTTATTCTAAGTTATGTGCGAAAAGTTAGTAAACGGGCTAAAGTGTTAAAATGTGGTGAGGAAGATTATGTTTCTACTATCTTTAGAGCCAAGTTTACTAAGCTCTGTTAGTTATTAAATTCGATGAGCATAGTTTTAGCCGGATGACATTTGTAATTTGTTCAAAACGCTTACACTTAGTAGATACCACTAATATTAAAATACATATTTTAATATTAGTGGTATCTACTAAGTTATTTATTTATACTTCATGCACAAAGGCAGACATGGCAGAGCGCATAGTCAAAAAATAACAAAAAAGGAAACCAAAAAATACCTATAACTAATCTTTACATAGTACCTATATAACAAAATCGCTCCTGCTGTATGTAAGCTTAGATCTTATAATCTACGCAACGGATTTTAATGCGCAAAATTTTCAGCAATAGACAGAGTGACTCAAGAGGATGTTTTATACGTATAGTTTGATCTACATTGCAACCGTGCAAAACCGGGGCGGATCGCTAGTAAGAAAAAAAAGAAACTACTAAAGAAAAGTAAAATAAAAGAGTTTTATAAGATAAAATAAGTTTAAATTTGTCTATTCAGATATACACAAAGTAGGATGAGATGAGAGATGGTTGCCATCTTCATGTTTTTAATCCTCTAGTTTCTTCTCGGGTATCGACATGAACTTTGGTAACACATAAGCCAATCTGCAAGATGGCTGACTTAGTACAAGTGTTCCATGTGTTATTCGCAGCTTAATTCAAGCGTTTCTCATGGTGTTTGCACCCTAATTCGACATTTGCGTGGTACAGTCAACAGCAAAAGTAGATGATCAAAATCAGAAATTCAATACTAATGAACGGAGTTCGCATCAGAACTTTGTGGCGTCGAAGTGATTCAAAAGTATGTGTGTGACAATCACATACTTTTAATAAATAAACTAGTAATAAATAATATAAATTAGTGTTTATAGCGCCAATCCCACACACAACTCCCCGCACCTCTAGAACACGTCGTGTGCCTGCCCGGTTCCGCGACTAACTCTAGACGGCACCCCAGTATGGGCGACATCCCGATCCCGCCAAAGCATATGACAGTTGGCCACGATCGCTTCTAGTCCGCGCACGCGCTTTGGTTTCCGCGCACTCCTGCGCCTCGCGTGCCGCTACCTACGCACTAAAAGTTCTTTATTTAATGTGCTTACCTAATAACGTGTTATCTACATTTAATATACAGTTTTACACCATAGTTCGGAGTTTTCTTTGTATATAGGGTGACTGGTAATTAGTGTACGATACTTAAACACGTGATTGTGTTCATGATAACAAACAACTTTCCCGAAGAAAAAAGTTTTTTGTACTGGTTCACTTTAGGTCACAGGCGTGCGCGCGCGTGAATTTCATACGGCTGTTGTGTTATTGTGATAAAAGTGAACCAGTACAAAAAACTTTTTTCTTCGGGAAAGTTGTTTGTTATCATGAACACAATCACGTGTTTAAGTATCGTACACTAATTACCAGTCACCCTATAGAAGTACCCCGGCTACATGTTAGTAAATTAGTATTGAATTTCTGATTTTGATCATCTACTTTTGGTGTTGACTGTACAAACTGCACGTCGCTTTGTGCTTACCTTTTAAATCCATACAAATTGTATAAAAACGTAAAGTGAGTTAGTTTGCTTGTTTGTAACGTTTTCACGGTTTATCTAGTGAACGATTTTTTATAAAATTTGGTACAGACTAAGTCTGAACTCCAAGTAAAGATTAAATTACTTTTTAATCCGCAACTTTGTTGACTTTCGTGATAACCGACATACAATGCAGTAGGAAGAGGAATGGAGTACATTTTTTTTTTTTTTTTTTAAACGTTGCCCCGCACTAGGAATTACTCCTGTGTCGTGGGTGCGTTTACAAACATATAAACTCACATACACAAACAGCCATGTAAATGGAATGTATTCATTTATTTGTTCTGCATCTATTTATATTATTGTAATGTAAAAAGTGTTAAACGTTATAGCAGTTATTGAAAATTCCCACACAATTTTTGAAGCAAAAAAATAATGTGAAAATTCACCTTTCTCCATCAAATCCCAATTCAAAGCTACACATTAAAAGTTTCTGAGGAAGTACAAATGCAAGACAAACGTACAGAAGTGATCGTCTGCGGTCAGCCTTTATAAAGTGGACTTTTATATCGGCGCCCCGCGAAACACGACCTCTCTTCGTAAAGTATACTATGTACATGGAGCTTACTGTGCTAGAAGTGACAAGAAAGTATTCATTGCACGGGAATTAATCTTATTTTTTATTTACAAATTTATTTTTTATTTATTAATTATACTTTGTGGTCTTTTTATTGTCTAGTCGAAGGTTTTACTTTTTGTTACTTTGTGGTATTTAGTGTCAATGGTGCCAATGGGGTAATTCACCCATTTTTGAAAAGTGTCTCAATGAAATTCTGTAGTGCTGATATGCCACCAAAAAATATCTCAAAATTTTTATTCAATTGATAAATGCCATAAAAATGCATCTATATTTTAAATTTTCAAATTTCGCGCGTAGTTTGACGAAAACGCCTCTTACTGGACGCCATATTGCTCAGCGTAAATGACGTCAGTTCTTTTTGTATCAAATGAGCTTATATTAAATATGATAATTGTATATCATTTATAAATAATTAAAAGTATATTTTGTAATAGGTGTAATAATAAAAAAATACCTTGGTTACGAAAATAATAAAAGCCACCCAGCCAGCCAGCCCAGCCAGCCAGCCAGCCTTTATTACGCCAATCGGTTGACTGACAGTTGTAATTTTTTTGTTTACACAGCCGTACGACGTAATAACATGGCCGCTAGTGTTTTACGGTGTTTTATAACAGATTAAAAATACTGAAAACTTTGAATTGAATTTAAAAATTTGTTTTGTTATTTTATAAACTAAAACTTACATTTTCCGACTGCTTTATGCCTAAACTGTCTCAATAACATATTTATAGATTTTTTCTCGTATAGAGTAAAATACCCCATTCTGCTATGCACGAACTAAATTAATTTAAAGCTATTTATATCTCTTTCTCTCCAACAAAACAAGAAAGAGACAGATATTAAGGGGCTATTAAACGACTTTTACAGATTTTAAACTGACAATCACGTCAAAATGTGCAGTGTAAATGATTTGAAAAAAATATATGTTAAACTAGAACATTCTCTTAATCACTTAGTAAGTGAATATTTTTAATTATATTCATATTATATAGTTTAATCAACACGTGAAGTTGTGTCTGACGCGGACAAAACATTGACAATCACACAAAATCTACCAGGTATAATTATCCGAAACTTACACTATCTTACAGACAATTTTGTTATCTATCTTTTAGTATACGCCTTTTTTTTAATTTTGAATGAATACTACTTTTATTTAATTTTTTCGACTAAACTTTGAGAGTTTTGGACGCAAAACTGATGCAGAACGGACGCAGTCTGCGTCCAAAACTTTCAAAATTTAGTACACAAACATACACACAAGAAATACTGGCCTAAAATTGTCCTAATAAAGGGCAAAGACCTCTTCTTACACAGAGATGGCACAAGCCTTGATCATCAGGCTTACTCAAGGCGGATTACCGATTTCAGAATTAAATTAATTTTGATTCCAGTGGGCTAATTCACGTAACTAACGTCACGTCAAAACAACGCTTTTCGTATACTCTACCGCTGTCAGACAAGCTCGCGTCAAGTTCGCGTCACGCGATCGCAAATAACGGCATTCTACTGTTGCGCGTCTTTGGTGCGTGCTTCGGAACGCAACGTGATCGGTATTCTACTATTCGTTTGACGTCCCAAAATTACAGTTAAAAGTACTAAAATCTATACTGGGGTATTATTTTAATATTATAATAACGTCATATTCATTGAAATGTAATCGATTCTATTCAATTATTTAGTGAGTAATATTTTTTCTCTCATGTGGCTACACCTAAATAAGTTTGGTAGAGTTTGGTTGTCGTACAGTTGACGTGCAGGTCACGCGCAGCTTTATTACAAGAATACCGTTTATCACTCAAACTTGGACTTAACCGCAACTGCACTACAACTTCATGGGCGCGTCATATAATTACGTGAATTAGCCCTTTTGTCTCATAACGTTTTCTTTCACAGATGTCAGTGATGTCCAAGATAAATTTAGAAAGTATATAAATTAAAAAGTTTGATTGGAAGGTACTTCACAAATCACGATACTGTCAAACATTAAAAATAAAATACATTCGCATCGTCTTGATAATCCCATCTTTATCAATACACACAAAACCAAAATGTTGCAATTTAGCTATCTATTGTCTTTATCGCATACCCGTGACATGTGCTTTTAGGGGCAATTATCATAATCATTACTACAATCTTTCTTTGTTGGTATCAACCTAGTCACTTTTTAATATTATACTATTGTGTTCAACTGTAAAATGGCCATCGAGAACAGGTGATGAATAAAACTGGTGCTTACACAAAACTAAAAAAAACTTCTAGTTTAAGACTAGAGAAAGTGCAACTGACACTTTCTCTAGTATCTTGCCATTTTATAGAATAATTTTCTAATTTGTTTGCCCTGTAAATTAGGTTAAATCTTGGCTTAATAAATATTCTTATTTCTTTTTTTCGACGGTAAAAAATTGGGATAAATATGCCATATCTAGTCACACGACATCCTCGTCCCCCATTCCCCCGGAGATTGAATAAGGCCAGAGTGAAGTCGACGCCGGATTTATGAGGATTCCCTCCGACACCGCACTCCTCTGATTGCCAGTTTATTTCGTGTCAAAGTGCGTGAGCCGACACCGTAGCCCGCTGAGCGTGGCAAAATGGTCTCTGAACTAATTTTTAGATTTCACTTTACATCTTTGGTATTTCATTTTACATTTTCGGTAATGTTGGGATCTTGGGAGTAAGCCGTTTTATTTAAGGTATTTTGAATTAAGGTCAGGAAAGAAATCAATGGTTTATCCAACCGAAATAATATAATAGTCATATAAATTGAACTATACCTACGTATTTATTTGAAGGCCAATTCTCGAAACTAAAACGTTGAAAATCTGGTCGCAGTCTCATTTCAGCGACAATGACAAATTGACGTAAATGGAGGAAAATTAGAGGTATTTTTCAACCGACTTCAAAAAGAAGGAGGTTCTCGATTCGACTGTATGTTTTTTTTTGTATGTTCGTTACGCGATTTCTACGGCATTTATGAGTCGATTTTGTATGGATAGGGTATGCCTCAGAGGTGGTCCCGTGTAAATTTTATCGCAATTGATACAGCAGTTTTTGAAAAATCAACTGAAATCCAAAAAAATATACATAGACGACGACTTAGTTTCTCTAACCTTTGGAGTACTTTCAATCTCTGTTTTAACTGTGTTGCCGTTTCTTAATGTATTTGGATGGTAAGAAGGTACTAAAAAGTGATAAATAAAAAGCTGTTTTACAAAATAGACCACCGCCTTTAAAATCTAAAAAGTGATAAATAACTTTAGCACAGTACACACTATGACTTTAGATTTGGAAGTTGGTGGCAATTAAAGACAACGAGGAGAACAAAGCCACTGTGCTAAAGTTATTAATCACTTTTAGATTTTGAAGGCGGTTGTTTTTTTTTGTAAAAAAGTTTTTTGACGGATTGAGACTGAAAGTACAATGTGAATAACAATAATAATGTTTATTTAATGAAAATACACATACACAAAATATCTTAGAATTTAAAATAGAACATAGGTGCTCATTGAAGAATGTCTATAAAAAATATATTCTATACATACAAATACAAATAAATAAAATTGAAATGTCAGTTTGTAATGTTAAAATATAAATGTTAAAAATGGCAACCACTCTTTATATTTATTACATGTCTGCTTTGTTTTGCCGTATTATAACTTATTTAATAATTCGTGGACAATGGTGTGGGTTGTATGTTTATGATATCTTATTTGTTATTTCATCATTGTACTAGTTTAAGCATATAATATTATATAAATAAATAATAATATTTGGGGACATTTTCACACACGGCCATTTGACCCCAAACTAGGGAGACCCTGTACTATGGGTGTCAGACAGCTGATATACATACACAAATACATTTTTTTTTGTAAATACATACATATATAGATAAACAACACCCAGACACAAGGCAAACACAAGTGCTTATCACACAAATGTTTACCCTGGGCGGGAAAATTAAAATAAAATAACAGCTTTTTACTAAATGCATATGAAAGTTCATATGCATTTAGTAAACAAACATATAAAAAAAACAATTTTTAAAATTTTTTACTGTCTGTTTGTTTCGGCTAATCTGCGAAACGGTTGGACCGTTTACGGGACTTTCACTGGCAGAGTAACTTAGACTTTTAAAACCGACAATCACGCGGTTGAAGTCGCGGGTATCAGGTAGTCTTTAATGTACAGGAATTACCCCCGGGTTTTGCTATCACCAATTTCTCAACATAGCTTACTGTCAGGATTGCAATGATTCGCTTCCCTATTGCATGTGACTAATAATAACTGTCGGACTGTTTCGTCCGTATGGTGTCGGACGTAAAGAATAGCACCATCCCATATTTTCCCGTGGGTGTCGTAAGAGGCGACACAGTGACTTACCAGAGAATGGGCAGCAGCGTTCTCTGTGCCTTTGTAACAACCATGCTGCGTTCGCCAATCCACCTGCCAAGCGTGGCGATTATGGCAACCCCCCCCCCCATCTTGGGGAGGCCTATGTCTAGCAGTGGCCGTCTTTGGGCTGTTTATGATGAATAATAACTGGGCAAATGTGTTTTTATGTCATCTTAATAAAGTCTTTGAAATCCTAAAAGCTACAGACACCAAAAGAAATAAATAACCTCGTCAGTTTACTTAAAAATCGATGGATGTTTTTGAATAAAACTTCAACTACTTCCGACGACATATACGATACGACGGATACTTATCTCTTTTGGTGACTGTACATAGGAAAGCAAGACCGTAAACCCATTGGACATGGAGTAACATATTTTTCAAACTTCGCTCTTTCACGTGGAAACCTACGAAGGTACTAACACTGCACATGTGTATGAACACAGAAGGTTTATTGACTTCATAAAATAAAAGGCGCGTAGTTCCGGTAACTGGACTTTACGTCACTTCCCGTATTTCAAAGTAACGTTATGACTCAGGGGGGGAAATGTTAAAATGATTTGCTGTTTCTGAGAAAGTGTAGCTCTGACTGACTATGACTGCTGCAAATGTTGAGTTTTATGTATTTTTTAAGTACACGTTGTTTGTTTTGTTTCAAATGTATATTAGTTTTAATGTCTGAGTTTAGTTTAGAGTTTAGGTGCCACACCATTCTTGCGAAACTTTACAGCAATAATGCTATTAAAATTTATGATTTTGTGAATAATTTAATTTCTCTCCTACGATGAGCCTGGCATAGTCTTATATGATTAAATGGCTTTAAAAAAATAAGGAGAAAACAATACATATGATAGTAATTGCTTATGGTTTTCATTTGCACTGCGGTGCGATTTTTTACAGCACGATTTTTTATTACTTTATACATAGTTTTGTGATTTTCTATCGTCACATAAATTCGTGTGTCGCTTTTCAGCGATTAAATTTTCGTTTGGAATAAAATCGCAGCGTGCGCTCGCTCTAAATGTGGATGTAGAATAAAAGGGTCCACTTTTAATATTCTAAAACAAGTATACAATACCTATATCAAGACGAGAATGGGATATTGGGTGGACCTTCGTTTTTTGTCGAGTTAAGTGGTATTGGGTATGGGTAGTCAGACGTCGGAAAGTCTGACAACCAGTCACCAAGGACCCAATAACTGGGTTGTGGAGCAATAGCTCCATGTAAAATACTGGTATTTACCTGCATCCGGTTAGACTGGAAGCTTAGCCCAACATACTTGGGAAAAGGTTGATGATGAAGACAAGAATTGACGTTCAAAGTAAATTATTAGAATGACATGAGTAAGACTATGCAACACAAAAAAGTTTTAACACGATATTTTTATTAAAGTAACATTAGTAAGTTTATGTGCAACCATTAAAAAAGTTTCAACAGGAATTGCAAAAATGTTGTACAAATGAAAAGAGTCCACCACAAGGAAGTACCTGTACAATTCGTGAATACTTTCAGATTAGTAAAAGAAAAAAAAATACTTCTTAAAACATGCAACCATTGTTCTCTTATCATCCCCAAAAACTAGATTTGACAATCTTCACAAAAGGCAGAAGGGCTACCGAACTTTATCACGCCATTTTCACCCAATCCCGACGTATCTAATCTACAAATACATAGCATCCTACTTGTCATTTTGGGGCGCATATTTTTTTATCTCCCCCCAACGATCCACTGGCAACACTGCCATTTTCGGGTTATTTCATACTAGAGAGGGCATTACGGGGAGTTAAAATTGCATAACATTTTTTATGCTGGCATCCCCGTTGGGAACCAAGTGATGTTAGCTTAGATAATTGAATTTTAGGTGTTGTGAAAAATTTGATCAACAAATAATTAGAATACAGAAGATTGTTATTTTAAAATATAAATACGATTACCACTCTGTAAACAAGCATATTACAGTTTAGAGGATTATATCCATGATAAGAATGCTTGGAAACATGCTGGTCCGGGCTCCATAGGACAATCTACAGTCTAGACAAAATCAAACGGATTGCTAATTAAAACTACTTAATTTATACTTAGTATATACATTATATTTAATTCTTGCTTTGGGTCACACACTGGTTCATAGGTTCATAGTTTGTTGAAATGTATGGAGTGGTTGTCTACTTTTGCAATAATTGTAAATAATAATATGTGAACACTATGTATCTATGTATACAACTTAGCTGTCATTCTTTATCTTGTAATATTTTGTACATACTTCAATATAGTGTTTTTATGCAAGGTCCATCGTATTCACGTATAGTTATATAACTGTAAACTGTAAATGCAAAATATTGTACACATTTTTTTTAAAAGAGTAAGTATGGAGTTTCTTGCCCATTCTTCTCCATACGAAACTACCTTTTGGAATGGGCAACTAGAATCAACTTTATATTTTTTTATTATGACGTTCAAAAGTGCCTTTTTAATGGTCTAATTGAAATAAATAATTTGAGTTTGACTTAATTTAAAAAAAAAACTGGCCAAGTGCGTGTCGGACTCGAGCACGAAGGGTTCTGTTCCATTATCTATACAACATTAGACATCGTGCAAAAAAACGGCTAAAAATCACGCTTAAATATTTATTTTATTCTGTTTTCAGTATTAGTACCTATTATAGTTATAGCGGCCACAGAAATACATCATTAGTGAAAATTTCAACTGTCTAGCTATCACGGTTCATGAGATACAGCCTGGTGACAGACAGCCAGACAGTCAGCCAGTCGGACAGTGGAGTCTTAGTAATAGGGTCCCGTTTTAATCCTTTGGGTACGGAACTTTAAAAAGAACTCATTTTTGTTAGATTTTTTTCAAGTTTTTTTTAATAGACATCTCAAAAACCAGAAGAGACCCAGAGAGAACCAGAGTCGTCTCATAAACCTCTTTTCTTTTATTAATATAATATATATATATATATTATGAGTATGTATATATGTATTTCGGGGTATATATATTCCATAATATTATTACGTATGTGTAGTTTTTATATATATATAAATATATCTTTTTTCACTTTTTAAATATTACTTTTTGTAATGCACCTGCCTTGTTATCTCTTCACCACCCTTGGTTGACTGGTAGAGAATGCCTAAGGCATTAAGTCCGCCTTTGTACGTTTGTGCATGAAGTATAAATAAATAAATAAAAACCAGTACCTATGTATACGTCAGAGACAAAAAAGACTTTCAAAAAAGCACGATATTGGTATCTAGTATCAAAACTAAAATTCTAAGTATGCAGTCGTTATTTTCTTTGTACAGGGCGGTTCTGTAACGCCCATCGTTGGATAAATCCTTGATGACTCCCAGGATATCGTAGTCAGCTGATTTATTGCCAGAAAGTGACGTAATGACTGTGTTTACTCTGATTATTTATAGATAGAGCCTCTATAAAGTAAGTACTTACTTTTAGAATGAGATTGAATAATTTTTAAATAAAAATCTACTTATCTTTACCAAAATAAGATCTGAAAAATCTAAAAAAATTACGACCGTTTGAATGATCACTTTAATAACATTGTTTAATTAAAATTTATTAACAATTTAGGAGAAAAAAAAATAACCCGTTAGTTTTTTTTTTATGTTTACTGATATCGAAAATGGGCGGCTTCGATAACACCCACGATTTTTTTGCAAATATATAAATTCACATACACAAACAACCAGACCTGGAACAAATACTTGTAGGCTCAGATTATGAAACAAAAGGCAGATAGACCGCGCGAAACACTGAGAGTGAAGCCAAAAAAGCAAATACAAATTAAAAAACGAATACCTACAGCCCCAACCGTGTCTTGTCGATATACAATTTTATAGTTTATCGAATACGAGTACAGTCAACAGCAAAAGTAGATGATCAAAATCAGAAATTCAATACTAATTTACTAACACTAATTTTTATAATTTATTACTAGTTTTTTTATTAAAAGTATGTGATTGTCACACACATACTTTTGAATCACTTCGACGCCACATAGTTCTGACGCGAACTCCGTTCATTAGTATTGAATTTCTGATTTTGATCATCTACTTTTGCTGTTGACTGTACATGATTCAAGGCCGATCTTGAATCTCGTACTTGAGAAGATTTGAAAATTTTCGTTGTTTACTAAAATAAAAATGATCTGTGTCATATAAAAGCGAGACTACACAGTCAAAATGTATGCCGTTATTTTTTTCTAACCAAGATAAATAAGAATATCAACTTGCGGGACTTTTTTTTAATATTCACATTGGCTTGCGTTTGGCCGCCACTCATCTGATTTTAGGTGGAGCACGCCTAAGGTGGAACACGCCTGCTTAAGGCGACGATATACGACTTTTACAGATTTTAAACTGACAATCACGTCAAAATGTGCAGTGTAAATGATTTGAAAAAAATATATGTTAAACTAGAACATTCTCTTAATCACTTAGTAAGTGAATATTTTTAATTATATTCATATTATTATAGTTTAATAAAATTAATACGTGAAGTTGTGTCTGACGCGGACAAAACATTGACAATCACACAAAATCTACCAGGTATAATTAAACGAAACTTACACCATCTTACAGACAATTTTATTATCTATCTTTTAGTATAAGCCTTTAAAAAAAAAAAAATCGCCTTAAGGGGCTATTAACGACTTTTACAGATTTTAAACTGACAATCACGTCAAAATGTGTAGTGCAAATGATTTGAAAAAAAAAAATATATATGTTAAACTACAACATTCTCTTAATCATTTAGTATGTGAATATTTTTGATTATATTCATATTAAAAAGTTTAATTAACTCGTGAAGTTGTGTCTGACGCGGACAAAACATTGACAATCACACAAAATCTACCAGGTATAATTAAACGAAACTTACACTATCTTACAGATAATTTTATTATCTATCTTTTAGTAAACGCCTTTTTTATTTTAAGTTAAAGAATACTATCTTTTATTTAATTTTTTTCGACTAAACTTTGAGAGTTTAGACGCAGCGCATGTGATTCTCTGGTCGCCCAAGGTCGCTGGCGTATATCGTCGCCTTAAGGTGTACCTGTTCATGATCGTGCCTTAAAGATACTCAGATTATACTTGTCGGGCAACAGAGAGCCTGAGAGTGAATTTAACAGTCTGGCAGTTCGCACAATAATTGTGGAAGTATATATCTTTATTCCGAATAGCACTACCCCATTTCTACTCATGGGTGTCGTAAAAGACGACAGAGGGATTGACCAGAGGATGGGCAGCAGCGTCCTTCTGAGTACCATACCACCAACTGCGAATGCTAACATGCATGGGCCAAGCATTTGCGGTTGAACCCCTTGGGGGAGACTTATGCCCAACAGTGGGCATCTAAACATTGCCATGGTGATGACGATGACGATATAATTACGTAGGTACTGAATGCATGGTGCAACTCCATCCCTCATGTAGATATGTACAAAACCTAACTACACTCTGTCCACTGGTTTAATCGTTTTTTGACAGCTGCAACTAGCGACAAAATTTATGTTTTTCAACCGACTTCAAAAAAGGAGGAGGTTATCAATCGTCTGTATTTTTTTTTTTTTTAATGTTTGTTACCTGATTTCTTTGGACTGGGTGAACCGATTTTGATGATTCTTTTTTTATTTGAAAGCTAGTGCTTGCCGTGTGGTCCCAATTTAATTTGGTCCAGTTCTGACAGTGGCATCCATGAGAAAACCGTATAAGTCTTAAATTTACATTAAGTATGTGCGCGATTTGTTACGCGATTTCTCCGGCAAACGTAAACCGATTTTAAAAATTTTTTAATGGATTTTTTTAATGGATAGGGTATGCTTCAGGGGTGGTCCTATATAAATTTTATCAAAATTGATTCAGCACTTTTTGAAAAATCAACAAATACCCAAAAAATTTACATAGACGACGATTTAGTTTCATCAATCCTTGTAGTAGTTAACTTTCAATCTCTTCTTAATAGATTTGGATGAGAAGGAGATACTAAAAAGCGGAAAAGAAAAAGCTTTTTACAAAAAAGACAACCGCCTTCAAAAACTAAAAAGTGAAAAATAACTTTAGCACAGAACACACATTGACTTTAGTTTCGGAAGTCGGTGGCAATACAAAACAACAAACAGAACAAAGCCACTGAATTTCGAAACTAAAGTCAATGTGTGTTCTGTGCTAAAGTTATTTTTCACTTTTTAGTTTTTGAAGGCGGTTGTCTTTTTTTGTAAAAAGCTTTTTTGTAAAAACTGGTACGCATACCTGTATTATAATGTCTGTAAGAGGTTATAAATAAGACAACCCAACTAGATAAGGCAGTTTATATATTTATTATAAAACACATTTTAAGTTTAACTTCAGGTAATCGGGAATAATTACATTATAAGGCAGCTGTCAAATAACCAATAACCCAATGGACAGGGTATAGGTCCTTAGTACTTAGTTATATTCAAACCTTTCACTCTACCCTAACCAACGCGCGTCACGTCACTTCACATAGATAGGTACAACATTGTTTATTTCTAAGAACTTAGCCGCAGCCGTGTGTAATATCCATCAAAGTTTAAAAGCCTCAATGCATGCGCTCACTTCCTACGCGAACTTTATTGAGAAATGGCTGCAAGAATTGATTCTGACATGTTCCTCTCCCACTTTAAAACACGCTAAAACGTCTCGGTACAACCACACACAGTAAATTCAACCTTAAATAGAAATAACAAAGTTGAATTTCTATAGCAAGTCTCCAAGAGGTTTTTATCAAGAAAGCCGTTCGTTCTTCACATTTATTAGTTGGTCTTTTTGTGTGTAATGGATTTTTAAGTGAATAAACAACAACAAAAGTTGATGTTGCTTCTTTATTTAGATCAGGCTACAATTTGCGGTGGATTATGTAGGCAACACTGTGGCGGACGTCATGCGGCGAATAGAATTTTTCTTTTGTTCTGGTACTTTTTTCATGAACCATTTCATGAGATACCCAAACTTTTATGTTCATTTTCGTTCAAGAATAATTAGGATGGTACTAAAATTTTGGTCGTTATAAACAAGGGAAAATTTATAAAACTCATTAGACTAGGACTTAATATCTGAACACTTTGTTCTTATTCCCCATCTAGGTTGAATAAGAAAAATCTTTAGTCTGTGGACGTGATGAAAGTAGGTTCTCATAACCCAGCTTCTGCATGCGACCCCGTCCACATGGAAGTAAATAATAATATATCATTTAATCAAAGTAACAAAGACCCATAACCATATATTAACTAAATTACATTAGGTGTTAGTATGGTACAAACCAAAAAACAAAAAAGAAATAACAAAAAAAAAACAACCGCCTTTATAAACTAAAAAGTGATAAATAACTTCAGAACAGAACACATATTACTTTAGTTTCGGATGTCGGTGGCAATACAAAACAACAAACAGAATAAAGCCACCGCCACCGATTTCCGAAACTAAAGTAATGTGTGTTCTGTTCTGAAGTTATTTACTTATCACTTTTTAGTTTTTGAAGGTGGTTGTTTTTTTTTTTTAAACTTTTTATTTTCCGCTTTTTAGTATAGCCTTAACATCCAAATCCATTAAGAAACGGCGGCACAGTTAAATCAGAGATTGAAAGTCCTCCAAAGATTGAAGAAATTATAAAAGATCTATAGATAGATATTTTTGGGATATTTTTGATTTTTTCAAAAACCGCTAAATCAATTTGGATGAAATTTATATGGCATCATTTCGGAATAAACCACTTTCGAACAAAAAAGGAATTTTGCAAATCCGTCTACATAGGGCGACTGGTAATTAGTGTACGATACTTAAACACGTGATTGTGTTCATGATAACAAACAACTTTCCCGAAGAAAAAATGTTTTTTGTACTGGTTTACTTTAGGTCACAGGGGTGCGCGCGTGTAAATTTCATACGGCTGTTGTGTTATTGTGATAAAAGTGAACCAGTACAAAAATATTTTTTTCTTTGGGAAAGTTGTTTGTTATCATGAACACAATCACGTGTCTAAATATCGAAATCTTATTACCAGTCACCCTATATGTGACGGAGTTATGCCCGAACATACATAAAAAAGAAAACATCGGAATTGATAACCTCCTCCTTTTTGAAGTCGGTTAAAAATATCATATTATTATACCAGACATTTAAGACAGTTGGCAATTTATAGTTTATGTCTCTATTAGTATAAGATTTTTTGAAATCAGAACAGTAGTTGGGGAGATTTTCACAACAAAACTTACAAACTTTACCTCTTAACCGTATTAGTGTCCATATTTTCAACTAAAATACTTACATGTTCCAAAAGGATATCACATGGCATGTTTAAAATAGAAAATATATCACCTCCTTTGCAATAAGTTCGTCTAGTTCCCTTAACAAGTAACTGATACCTTTGTCGGAACACATCTCTTTGGAACGAGATATTCTAAAGGAGAATCTTTACGCTTGTAGGATTTTTATTTATTCCCTATTTTACCTTTAATCTCCTCCTTTCTATATGAATAAGAGGGAGACTTAAGGAATTTTCTTATAAACTCATATAGGTACTGTAGAGATTGCATGCGTAGTGCAAGCTAGTCGAAAGCATTTGACTAAATGTTTCTTCTGAACACTGAATTTATTCAATACGTATTTTGAACTTAGGGCGGGTTGTTTCAAACAGTCGGTTAACGTTACATACGGACGGTTAAAAAGTTACTATGACGTGCGCTGTTTAACGTACGTTAAATGTAACGGGTTGTTTCATGACATAAAAATCCGTCAGTTAAACTTATTCAAAAAGAGATTCCATAATATTTTGATGTTTAAAGTAGCTGTTTGACAACACAAAATTACGATGACTGGTCGGTTATAGTAATAGTAAGTTTTTGACGTATAATTTTGTGAAACAACCCATTTTTTTATTTGACGATAGTTAGCGCCATTTTTGACTATTACTGGTCAGTAATGGTTAGTTGAAGCAACCCGCTCTTAGAAGCGTTACCTATGTTTATTTTCGCGATGTTTGGGCTGGTTCCCACTGGGTGCTGACGTGCTCTTTACAATACAAGTATTTTCATTCGGTAATTTCCCTTTTTATTTTATAAAAACCTCCAACACCAGACTACACAAAAATAATAATTATAATTTACGACCTGCACGCGTAGCATGACCACGTATATTCATCTATGACCACCGCTATGTCTACGGAAGAATAGACCTACTGACAGGAAGAATAGACAAAATGACGGTCGTAGAAAGATTTATTTCGTTGCGAGCATGGCGATGAAGAGAAGAAATGTTTCTACTCTACAGTAGACAAGAGTCTACAATGCCGAACATGACGACCATTTTTTTCTCTACTTTTGACATTTGTAGACAAAATCCCTTTTCTGTTAGCGTTAACGCCAACGGAAAATGAAATTTTATGGAGTTGACGTTTGCTTACGCGATGTCACGTGATGCAAATATGTCAACTGCATACAATTTAACGTTAACGCTAACAGAAAAGGGATTTTGTCTACAGGCTCTGGTACCGTAAGGCTAATAGCACGGCCGTAACCCTTACAGTACACAATAGTTGTAAATTATGTCATTATCACTTCACACACTACACACACACACACACAATACATATTACCTACCTAAAATAAAGTCGAGTACAATCTCGACTTTATTTTAGGTAATATGTATTGTGTGTGTGTTGTGTTCGTTCGGCCTATTCTCCGGAATTACTGGTCCGATTCTGCAAACACTTTTGCTGATAGGAAGCTGCGTTATCCCTCAGTGTTATAGACTATTTTATTATGAAAAAAAAAACTGTGCGATCGGGGGACGGACCCAGTAAGGAACAAAGTTCCATACGTGCGTGTCTGTACAAAAAAAAAATATATCACGAGCAGGCGAGCGCGCCGCAGCGGCTCGATACACGCACACATACACTTACACACGCACTTAGTTACGTGACGATTTCTACTAATTCGCTCTACCCGTAACCTGCATTAGGGAACTTCGTTCCAAAAATTGGGGTTTGTAACAAAATTCATGCGGACAAGCAAGCTAGTGTGATAGTAAAATATAGCAATAAAAAAAATCTGTTGTAAAAAATATTTTGTAGTGTGCTTGTGTACTAAAGGTTTTGTTTTTATTTTATAATATACGTAGATGATTACTTTAAGATAAAATGCATTGAAAGTATTATGAATATTTTGTACCTTATCATCTTCATAGATGAGGATAATTCAAGATATTTTTTTTATCCCCTTTATTACAAATAACTTTTTAACTGTTTTTCGAGCCAGATTGAAACTAGCAACTTTTTTCTTCCCAATATTAAAATAATATTTATCATTGTAATGAAAACCGTAGGTACTGGAAAAGTGTCGATTGCGTATTTTTCAACCATTTGCTGTGGGCAGACCGTATCGCAATATATTTGTTTAATGGCCGAAGGAATAATTTACGGGAAGACTGCGTTGATAGCGTTAGGTTTGTATTGATTGTTTAGTTTTGATACAAACCTGCATGTGAATAATTTAATGACGGTTTTAGATGCCTTTCAATGGGTGGGCAAAAATTATTATTTGTTGCTTGCCTCACCCATAGCGTCTCACTCTATTGTAATCCACAAACTACAAAGATTTCTAAGATAGTAAATTCATTTTGGTATTCAAAAGTAAGTATTTCAAAGTAGACATGCTCTAGTGCAAAAGTTTTTCCTGTACCTAGATAACGTGGATGAATTAAAATTGTTGTAAAAAGGTGCTGTTCTTAGGTACAAAACTGCATTACTAACATGATCAAAATTAATGGAATGGCAGTTTCTTCTTAATTATCTGTGTAAGTCCAGGTACGTATTTTGAAAGGATTAATCATATTTAGAAAAAAATAATATTCAAAAGTATCAAATCATGACAATCCTAGTATACTGTAAAAGTGCGCCTAACATAGGCGGGCCACGGAACGAAATGAAAAATCACAGATGACTTTTTTTATTGTAGCCGTCACCGCCCTAGAGAGCGGTGTAATTATCGAGAAAAGTGTCTCAATATAATTTATTACTGTTTGTTATTGTAATGGCGAGACTACAATGATGAGAGTTAAGAAATTGTAATGTTATTTCTTTCATAAATGCATCATGTAATTATATTATTTCTGGTAGTAGGTATATGTTACGAGTTTTAAAATTGATTTTCAGAAATGTATTGTTCGGAACAGATAATCGCAATCAACGTACGCCAGTGAAAACATTTTATCTGGAAACAATATAAAAAATAAAAATATTTGTGACTTTGATTACGTTCTCTTCAAAAAAATTATAATATTCAAGTATCCAATTTAAACTTAAAATGCAAACGGTATAACCTCAACATAACGAAAATCCAAATCCGGAAAAAGGCTACAAAAGGAGCAAAACCATTAACAAACACTTTCCTCATCGCCTGTACTATTAATTCAATTGGACGGAATAAGGCAGTCCGATACAGAGTCGCGTCGCGTCGCCTCGGCGTAATATTGATATTGACGACGACTGTACTTCGTCTAAGCTACAGTGACCAGACACTTTTGGCGTCATTTATTTATATTTCTCACTGAAAGGGCTCACTGGGTTTTCCTTGAGAGTGACTGAGGAATATTACTTTTTATACGTTTATACATTTCTTCGGGCTATGAGTGCGACTGTGGAAAGCGAGGGCGTCATTTTTCTTTTGGTTTGTAACAACTTAAAGTTGGTCAATTAATTATTTTAATTTACCAATTCACCTCTTTGTTACAAGAGAAACACCGTGGGGAACCTTGGACTTATATAATTGATAGAAATATGAAATAGCGGTAATAAATGCTAGTGCCTTTTCTGTGTGAGAGGCCTTTGCCCTGCAGTAGGACATTATTTGGCTAATATTATTTATTTATTTGTTTTATGTTACAAGGAATAAGTTAGCAAAAACAGGTTCGCTTTTGATACATAATAATAATAATAATAATACATTTTATTGTCAACTGAGGCCCATAGAAAAAATACACAAATAATCTTAAACAACCATAAACTAATACATGTAAAACAAAAAACCTTATCAACTAAACTTAACACTTTACGTTGTCGGCGTCGTGTTTCGCCGCGTGGTGTCGCGTAACCGTCCTCGGAAACGTCGATATACGACACCTTTCGGCCAAAAGTCCTCCTTCAAAAAGGTCTGTAGAAGTTGGGTTGGAACTCGTACCACGAACGACTTAAAGTTGACGTTGTGTCGCGATTCCAACGCTTCAACCTTCAGAGTCCAGTAAGTCTTCACCCCCAAGTACTCCACTACTTCCTCAATCTTCGTGGTGTAATGCAGCCGCGAAATGTACAACGTGTGTGTTTGTATGTACAATGTATATACTAGTTTAACAAAGGTGGGTACTGTTCTACTACTCAACCCTTTGGGGAATACAAGCATAGTTTATGTAGAAGAAAAAAAAACAATAGAATCCGACTCTCATAAATCATTCAGCAAGCCACTCCCAAAATCAGTCCTACGATTATAATAACTCTCCGAACCGAACTGCACATAAAACTTTAATATCGCCACACTTTACGTCATTCGCAAGCTCTGCACAATTCTTTTTTTCTAACAGCAATAAAAAGGATATATAGACACATCGGTCCACTCTTGTTGAAGTGCAATAATTCCGGCAGTCACCTACAGGCGGCGCGAGTGTCGCCACTCGAAAATGAAAATATATAGCCACTCGACACTTGAGCGCGCGACTGTACCTACTTGTCTTGGAAAAAGGAAGTATTTTTAAGCTGTAACTTTTAGCGAATTATTTTTTATTAAGTTAGTCTATTTTTTAAGTTTCTATGTTTGAATTTTTTAGTTACTTTTAGTTTTCATTCTGTAACATATTAATACGCTGAAGTGGAAGTTGGCCGGTCATGTCTGCAGACGGACAGACGGTAGATGGAGCAGACACGCTTTAGAGTGGAGACCGCGTTTAAGTAAGCGTAATGTGGGACGCCCTGCAGCAAGATGGACCGACGATTTGAAGAAGGTGGCTGGCATTGGATGGGTGCGGGCTGCCCAAGACCAGGTTGGTTGGCGATTCATGGGAGAGGCCTACATTCAGAAGTGGACGGAAATAGGCTGAATATGATGAACATTTATGAATATGAAATAGTCAAGTAAAGTGCACATCATATCTTATGGGAGTGTATTCTTTGGCAGAAAGAACGCAATATTATGTTGGATAGTGTTCAGGCTACATCTGGAGCAGTTTATTATGCGGACCTTGTGGAAACTAGAACTAATTTCCGTGCGTTCAAGCGAGTTTGCCATACCTATTATTGGAATCTAATTTAATGTAACAGCTCACTTTTTAGGGCCCATTAATTATGTCAATTATAATCCGTGGTGCTTCGCAACTGGGTTTCTCCCAGTTGTAAACGTCCCTTTGTGCCTATTGGCCTAGTTCTGTTCTGTCTCCTGCTTGATTTGGAGGGAAGTGGAAAATATGTTTTCTTACTCCTCCGCTGTTCTTTTCTGATTAATTTCGTTGCGGGATCCAAGACAGTTGAATCGTTTCTCTGGGACTCGTCGAGCTTCATTGCTCTGGCGCTTTTCTGGTGGTCGCCACTGTTGATTCTGGCTTACAGGAGTTACAGTGGTTAGGGAATAGTGTGGCGGGCTTGTCCCATTAAAAAAAAAAAGTCAAGTAAAGTGGCTTGGCACTAGTCCAAACTTAGAACTTTTCTAGCACTCCTAATCCGTAAAACCGGCTTCAGTCAATTTAGCCGAAGTAAGGCTACTAACGTCACCGACATCTAGTTCTTAGAATATCAAGTTGAAGTGTCACTGGGCAGGCCACATCGCTCGAAGAACCGATAACCGATGAGAAAGAAAGGTTCTTGACTGGCGACCACGTACCAGAAGACGCAGCACCGACGACATCGCCAAGGACGCGGCGGCTATGGGGGAGGCTTTGGTTCAACAGTGGACATATTCCGGGTAATGTTGATGAGCTATAGGCATGATCTCAATCCTTAGGATTTGGTGAGATGGCAACTCACCTCAAGTTCACTTGCCCTAAATTTAGCGAGAGAGATTTTCACAGAATACACCGGGCAGGTATGGCGTTTTATTACGCTTATACACACGCGTTATAATTTTATATAGGTTTGGTGGGGTGTGTAAGATTGCGGGGTTGATACTGGGCAATAACCAATATGAATTTTACAATTTATATGTTCTTTCCAATTTGGACATGACTGACATCGGTGAAGGAAAATATCGTGAGGAAACTTAAACTTGTAAATTAATATGTCTGAAGTAGCTAATCCGCCTTGAGCAGGAGTGGTGATCAATGTGTTTGCCTTCTTTGTATGAGAAGAGTCCTTTGCCCTGCAGTGGGACAGTAATTGGCTAGAATTATTGTTATGTTTCGGTGAAGTTAACATAAGTATAAGTATTAAAAGTGTGTGAAAACAAGAAGTGAAATACGAAATTACTAGTTACATATAATCTGAGTATCTTCAAGACACGCGTGAACCGGTTTATCCTAGTAAACGGAATATATTGGCCTGAAATTTTACTTAAACTTTATTTTAACTTTTTATACATATATTTTTATTTAAATTTCTTATAGACTTGCATTTGACCGCAATTCACCTGATCGTAGCTGATGATGCGGCCTAAGATGGAGCACGCTTGCAAGTATAAAATTGTGTGAAAACAAGTGAAATATCTTCAAGACACGCGTGAACCGGTCTATCCTAGTAAACCGGTTCACGCGTGTCTTGAAGATACCCAGATAGAAATATGTAAAAAATAATTGTAAAAAGTTAAAATAAATTTTAAGTAAAATTCAGGCCAATATATTCCTTTAAACAACGTAGTGAGATGAAAAGACGCATCAGAATTCACAATACCGGTAGTTGTTCCAGCACTAGTTGTTGGTGCATGTGAGTTTACATGTTTGTAAACGCAAACGCACTCACGATACATGAAAAATCCCTAGTGTGGGGAAACGTTAAAAAAAAAAAATGTGCCTTTTAATTTTAATTTAAATAAGTGGTTTGGCTTTGACTGTACATGCAGGTACACAAAAACTGCCTCACCCAAACATCACAAATGTTATCATAAAGATGTAGCACGAAACAAAAGCGCAAACTGTATCACTTTGCAACACAAAGCCCTGCTTTGCTTATTAACTTTAATTTTTAATATTCGTGCGCAGTCCGCGTAAAATTGCAATCCACCGTCGAAATAAAAGAAGGTCTACTTAGCCCGAATTATTCATGCCTCTTGTTTTACAAAACACTTGAAATTGTTTAGCTAAAGATGTAGATTTTAGCCGAAAAAAATGTCAAATGTTTAGTTGTTTGTGTATGTCAGTTTATATGTGTGTCAAACGCACCCATGATTTAGGAAAATTGTTCGTATCCGTCAGAATCCTTTTTTATCCTTTTTTTGAATAAATGATAAACAATTAGCTTCCCTTAAGCTCTGGGAGTTAAATTCGTGTTTTCGAAGAGTTTATTTTTATAATACATTCATTTATTTGACCTAGGTACCACTGTTATTTTCAAACTATTTAAAGAATTTTCATTTAATTCACCCTTATATGAAACATACAATTGATTTGAATTGATAAAAAAAGTAAGTGGGTATTTTCTTTTTTACCTAACGAATACTAAAATCTATGTTTCCGAGCAACGATGAAACCTTAGGCGAATGCTACACGCTCGATATTTATCGTGATATTTGGATCGCGATCCAGGATCGTGATAATTATCGAGTATGTAGTATAACGTATCACGGATCGTGATATGGATCGCCTTATACTACGCGCTCGATAAATATCGTGATCCGGATCGCGATCCAAATATCACGATAAATATGGAGCGTGTAGCATTCGCCTAAGACGTGGAATTACTGACGCTCATAATATTTCAAAATAAAAAAACACAGTTGAATAAAACCTCCATCGCACCGCCAACCTTTTTACTCAACGTATTTTTAAAGATAAGCAGCTAATACATTACTTTCTACGCCCACAGATAAGTAAAAATAACCAAAAAGGTGACGCCAAAAGCCTTTTCAAATATCCACAGAACTCTGTATCAATATCAACAGATTAGTCGTTCGTTGGAATCCGTCAAAAGGGCGGAAAAACATGGTGGAAAAGTCGGCGGGAAAACGTAGGGGAAAATTTGGCGGGAAAAAAATTCACGAAGCGTCAGGTTGGTACTCTATGAATACATTGAGTAAACGTTGTAGAGAATAAAGAATGAATAAAAGTGTGCAAAGTCGCAGTTAATCATCGCTTTTGAATTTATTTTCTTTTTCTGTGTATGTTTTTGTAGGGTTCTGTATCTCAAAAGGAAAAAAGGAATTATTGTAGGATCGCTTCGATGTTCGTCTTTCAAGTTATTTGTAGGTCAACTAATAAAAAACGTTCAAAATCTAGTCACAGTATTTATCTCAAAATAAAGTAGATGACGTCTAATGTTGGTGCAGACATTGCATTTCTAATCAAGACTTTTTTTCCCAGTAAAGTGTGAGGGTATTTTAAGTGGAAAATAATTACATAAGGTCTTAGCTGTAAACAAAACAAGCATCTAAATCAACGCAAAAAAGAAATGTCTTCCGCACCCCATAAATATCGTTTATTTTGAGAATCGCAAAGATATCATAACCTTAAGGATAAGACAGCTTCCCGTTTCATGGGCAAGATGCAAGGTCTTATCGATAGCACAAGAAATCTAGAAAATCCGTTTTTTTTGTATTCGTAGGGTAAATCCGGGGGAGTTGGCTATAGTTGTTATAGAAGCCACCGACTTTTATTACTAAACTATAATTATTAATGATACAAACAACATTTAATTAAACGTTATCAGTCTCATAATTTACTTATTACTTAAAAATCACAATTGGCCATCTCTCGCTGAGTGCTCGATAGAGATGACCACAGTAGTTAGGAAGAGATGGTCAGTATTTTTTTATTTCCACCTTCATCATCAGATAAATCGAATGGTTCTTCCAAAAAATAAAAAGCTTTTTACAAAAAAGACAACCGCCTTCAAAAAGTGAAAAATAACTTTAGCACAGAACACACATTGATATTAGTTTCGAAATTCAGTGGCTTTGTTCTGTTTGCAAGTTGCAAGTTTGAAGCATACCCTATCCATAAATAGAAGAATTTTCAAAATCGGTTTACGTTTGCCGGAGAAATCGCGTAACAAATCGCGCACATACTTAATGCAAATTTAAGACTTATACGGTTTTCTCATGGATGCCATTGTCAGAACTGGACCAAATAAAAATGGGACCACACGGGAAGCACTAGCTTTCAAATAAAGAAAGAATCATCAAAATCGGTTCACCCAGTCCCAAGAAATCAGGTTACAAACATAAAAAAAAAAAAAAAAAATACAGACGAATTGATAACCGCCTCCTTTTTTGAAGTCGGTTGAAAACTATCTTATTGATATTCTCTCTCTTGGTACACTTTTCATTGGTTTTGTTTCGATTTTAGTCTTTCCTTCACTTCAGTTCCCTTGGGTACTGACCACCTTTTTTGTCATCTAAAAATAAAATATTGTAATTCAAGTTATAGAATTCCTAATTAAATCAACTCTACGAAGCGAACTTACTTTACTTACTTACGTAATGCCATCTAATGAGACAACTAACAGCCAACTCTCCCGGATTTACCGTACTTTTTTTTAACTTATAAATATCACTCAAATATTTATCTTTCTGTACAGATTTATTTGGTGTTTTTTTTTAGTTCTGAAAAAATTACCACCATTCAAGCCTTTTTTTAGATATACCGTGTCAGCATTTTACAATCTGTTGATACTTTTAGAACAGATACTTAAAAAAGTCCAAAATTGAATCTAGCGTGTAAGCATTACACAATTCGTGACTAATACACAACTCCATAGTACAATTATTCTCAAAACTTATACCAGCTAAAATGGCTAGCTACTGTGGGCATTTGAAACAGACAATTAATAAACAAACGGATTTAAAAAAAAACTAAAAGTCATCTTCAAAATAAGAACATTAAATACTAGTTCCGATAAATCACTGTCAGATATTATTCGCCACCGCAACCACTCGATATTCAAAATAAATTCCCATCATCGATGCATCATTCAGAATCTCTTCATCATATTATAAATTGACAGGCAGCGGCGATCCATCAAAGAAAGCTACAATACACAGTTTTCGCATTAATGCAATGGTGGGAAAAATAATATTTTCATTTCAAAGTCAGACGTTTCGATAAGAACTTCATTACAGATTGGTATTCCTGGCTGTTTATTCGTTTTTAGATGGGAATAGATTTACAGTTATTTTATTTGAAAGCGAGGGCGTAGCATGAATGCGCTGAGAAATGTAATATTAAAAAATCTCGTGTTTGTTATCGAACGCTTCAGAAACGGGTCGACCGATTTTTATGACATTTTTGTGCATATTTGGTAGGTCTGAGAAAAATTCATAATCGTCAGGCAGGTAATCGCCCCATAAGACATTGGTATTCAGCTGCATCCGGTTAGACTGGACGCCGACCCAACATATGTAGTTATTATGACAACAACATGAACGATTTAATATCATCTGCGGGAACATATGATAATGACGTATAGAAACAACAGTAACCTAGCAACGACACTCACAGATCTTAAATAAATCTGGAAGGAAAGACTTCATAAAATGTACAAAAAAAAACACGTCAACAAACAAACAAACAAAAGTTGTTTTTTTTTTCAATGTTTAAGTAGTACATTGACAAAAAAACGACTTTACAAAATATTTGCAAATTTTTCGTAGTAAATAAAGAAAGCGTGTTTTGAAAAGTAGGTATCTATTTGTAATGTGTAATGAAGTTACAAACTAACATAAAAGATCGAGAAAAATAACATAAAAACTCTCGAAAAAAAACAGAAGGCAGAAATAAAAGTACTGATTGAAACAGTAACTGTGTGTTCTTCACTGTTCTATTCAATTTACTTTCCTGAATAAATTCAGTTTTCTCTTCGGCCGCGCTGCATTAACCAAATGTATTCATGAGGTTCACGCCAATATTATCTAAAGGAACGGTTGTAAATTAAAAATATGAAGGATGGCTGTGAGTGTGGGTCGTAATATAATTCTAGAACAATGATCAGACGTGAATTTGAGGTGCTCGTGGCTAAGTAAAAGCAGTGATGGGTGACCACCCATTTTATACCCTCCGTGCCTCGGAAAGTACGTAAAATCACGTTGGTCCCGACTGCCGGTTGCAGATGATACGGGTAGTCAGAAGCCTGAAAGACTGACAAACATTCTTACCAAGGGGTATGGTGTTACGCAGTAACTGGGTTTTGGGGATTAGACAGGCAGTCGCTCCATGTTAAAAACTGGTATTCAGCTTCATTCGGTTAGGCTGGAAGCCGACCCCGGAACATAGTTGGGCAGTTTTGTTTTTGTTTGATCATACGTGATTTTTAATTCGATACTAAGGAATTATTATTGACAGTCAATTGACATGGAAGGCACAAGCAAAAGAAATATGAAAAAACTTAGCGTATCTGCATATGCACTTTATAATCTTAAAAAAAAAGTAAATATAAAAACAGTATTACTAGCATATCATAGTCTTGTCGTTTCCACTTTAAAGTTTGTTTTTATATATTGGGACAATTGTACCGAAAGAGAGAGTATTTTTAAAGTCCAAAAACGCTGCTTACGAGCAATTTTTGGTTTGAAAGTTACTGACAGTTGTGTTCCTATTTTTAAAAGTCACAATTTATTGTCATTTCCATGCCTCTACGTTTTAGAAATTGCTCTTTTTGTTAAATGTAATCGACAACTATTTTTAGCTTTATCGGAGTGCAGATACCGAGATGTAATTTTGCGATCTCAATACCAAAACTTGTTACGCACAGGTGAATATAGGACTGCTTTGTTGAGGAAAAGTGTTTTTGGTATAGAACCGGCTGTTTTTAATCATATTCCTAAATCCATAAAAGAGGAACCAGTTAAAACTTTTAAAAAGCAACTAATTGTACTTCTATTGAATAAATGTTACTAGGTACTCCGGATCGGATTTTCTAGCTGATAAATTTTTGTAGTTGTTATTGTATTAATGTTTAGTATGTTTGATGAAGAACTGCCTCAATGTTTGCTTGCCAACATGGTAGAATGTACAAGGATTTCTTAAAATTGTTGTACCTTATTTTAAATACCTACATTCTGAGCAAATAAATGAATATTCTATTCTATTCTATCAAAATCCTAGAATCGCTAGACCTACGTCAATTTAGCAAGGCTAAACTTTTGAGAATAGTCAAAAGAATTTGTAGTTAAGAAGGTAAAGAGACCCATTGGGTCATGCGTTTGACCTAATGATCGTCTGACGTTTGGCAGATGTCATTATCATCATATCAGCCTATTGCCGTCTACTGCTGAACGTAGGCCGCCCCCAGAGTCACCAACCAACCCGGTCTTGGTGCGTTCAACCCGCATCCATCCGCTGCCAGCCACCTTCTTTAAATCGTCGGTCCATTGTGCCGCAGGGCATCCCACACTACGCGTGCCCAAACGCAGTTTCCACTCTAGAGCGTGTCTGCTCCATCTACCGTTGTGACAGGTTTCCGAGTCACGTCAACTGTTTTTGTTATTAAACGGATGGTAGTATTCCTAACCCGGTAACGTTACTAAATATTATATACTTTTGGTCACTTTTAGGGTTCCGTACCTCGATAGGAAAAAACGGAACCCTTATAGGATCACTTTGTTGTCCGTCTGTCTGTCTGTCAAGACCCTTTATCTCGGGAACGCGTGGAGGTATCGAGTTGAAATTAAAACCATATACTAAGTCTACGGCCCCTTGATACTGTGAAAAAATCAACCCTCTATGTTAACGTGAAAAAAAGATACGGCCGTTTATGTCGCAATAAACGCATTTATAATGTAGTAACCGACACGACACGACCGCAGTGGTTGAGCGACCGACTGCTGCGCTGCGTGTCGCGGGTTCGATTCCCGCACGGAACAAATATTTGTATGGCCTACACATAGTTGTTCCGGGTACAGTAGTGTACAGTTATTTGTGTATGTGAGTTGATATGTTTGTAAACGCACCCACGACACAGGAGTATTTCCTAGTGTGGGACAAAGTATATATTAAAAAAAAAAAAAATTGTAAAAAGTAATGTATGGATAATAGGTATGGATTAGTATAGAAGTATGGATATGTACCTACAAATATGTACGGAACCCTCGGTGGGCGAGTCCGACTCGCACTTGTCCGGTTTTTTCGTGTTCATATCTAGCATAACAGGCTACATTTCATCACTCAAGCGTCAATTACTTTTCGTTCCCAGCGAAAAATTCTTAAACTTGCTACAACATGAATTATTAAATTTGTCGGCCACGACTACAAGTACCGTGGACTCCCCAGGGCCAACACTTCGATGCACTTCCATGGGTAAAGTTCAATTGAAATTTGTGAGCAACTTTGACCCTTAGAGACTGCATAACGTTCTGACGTGTTCTGACGTTCGGACTTTGAATTAGACTAGAAATTCTAGTTACGTTGGTATTATAAATGTAGGTTTTTGTTGTAATCCTGAGTTTTTTGGTGGTTTAGACTTTATAATTATGTTGATGATAATGTTAAAAAGTCCTGAGTCAAGTCTAAACATTCATTAGCTTAAATGCGCAGTTATACAAAAACTCATCAAGTAATCCTAAAATTAACAACTTCAACTACGAGCAACCTTTGAAAAAGAAAAACAACCGATCCATACATTTTGATCCTGTTAATATTCCACTTTTGTTTCCATACAAAAGTGAAATACTAAATAGTGATATTTATGTGTGCCACAATTCAGGAATTTTCGTTCAGCCGTCTAAGCATGAAAGAGTAACATAGATCCATTCATCCATTCACCCATCCAGCCATCCGTATTCACAAACTTTCATGATTTAATATTATCTTACACGACTTCAATCAAAACCAATATATACTCTCTCTTTCATTCTATCACACACACTCGCGTATTTACATACACATACCACTTACATACATACAATATCACACACACACACACACACACACACACACACACACACATGCACGTATTCAGTTATAAACATTGTTGTAGTATTAATACAAAAAATGTATATACAAATGTATAATATAAATAAGAAAATAATTGAACTAGTTTATTGTAACCACTTGTAAGGGACAGGGACTGTTATTCCTTAATACAGGTTATTCTATAACTTAGCTAGGAAAACAGAACTTCCCCCACCAGATTGTGATTTTAAGGTTCAAACTTTTATGTATAACTTTGTGTATGCTCCATGTACTACAATCTCCATTTTATGAAATAAATTATTATTATTATATTATGTTTAAATAGCAGGATTGTCATCATAATTTTCCTGCCCTTATTTCGTATAACTTGGGGTTGGCGCAACATATAGGATTATAAGTTAGCTAATTTAATAAAAAAAAGGTTTACTACACAAATCTTTCCTCTTTAAAATATTAGTATAGATTTACACGATACTCTTGAGCCATCCCATCTTTCTAGTTCAGCGTGCTATAACTTTATTTTCGAGCCGTTTGGGATTGAAACCCTCAGGTCGTGGGGTCTAAGTACTCATCTACTTTTTAACCGACTTCAAAAAGGAGGAGGTTGTCAGTTCGGATGTTTCCTTCTTTTTTATGTGTTTTATGTGTTCGGGCATAACTTTGTCATTTATAGACGGATTTGTAAAATCCTTATTTTGTTCAAAAGGGGCAATACTTCGAAATGGTCCCATATATTTCATCAAAATTGATTTAGCTCTTTTTGAGAAAATCAACAAAATCCAAAGTTTTAGTTTCTTCAATCTTTGGAGGACTCACAATGTCTGTTTTAAGTGTGTCCTGTTTCTTAATAATAATAATAACATTTATTCAAAAAATTACAAGGCATAACAAGTACAGTTTGCTTAAATGTAAATTATAATACTGAGATTTCCGTGCCTGAACTAGGTAATTCTGTGTTTCAGGCGAGAAGAGCTAAAGTAATTTTATAAAATTAATAAATAATCACAAAATCAAACAAAAAGAAAAATGTACAGTAAACAAATAGCTGAGTAGCTTAACTAATGTAGTAACTAATATTTCTATATTAAATACAATATAAACTAAATGTTAGTAATATTTACTTCATCACAATTAGTAAATTCTCTGTATCTTCATATTACATACTTTGGAGAGCATCCTTGAGAATTAGCTTACGATTTGTGTAGTTCACGGAATAGATGTTTGCTTTCGCGTTTAGTCTATTATAAAGGAGAGGACCGAGGAACAGGTAAAATTTGGATATAAACGCATGTTTTGTTGGTATTTGTGGACAGACTATATCTTTACGTCTTTTACTAGTATTTTGAGTGCTGTAGGGTAAAGCTCTGTGTTGTTTTAGTACAATGCCCATTATAAATAGCTGTTTGAACTGTTAGTACTTCACAATATTTGTATAAGAGGTTAGTAGGAAAAAGGAAAGGCCGGAAAGTAGAAACTTTGAGGATCGCTCTCTGAGTTCTCTCGATGGTTAGTAACCTGGTTTTACTCGCTCCACCCCATGTCGTAATACAGTAAGTTAATATTGATTGACAAAGAGCAAAGTAAACTTGTCTAATTATTTTCGGGTCAGCAATATAGCGTAACTTTTTAAAAACAAATATCAACTTACGCATTCTATTATTTAAAGCTTCTATATGTTGTTTGAATGAAAGTGTTTCATCTAATATAACGCCAAGGTATTTTGTTGTATTTGCCATTTTAATGTTAGGACAAACACATTGGTTATTTGTGGGAATTGTGCAATAATGAGCATATAATGTTGAGTTAGTGACAGTTGATGTTTGCTTGCGCATTGAAAACTTAATGTAATTTGTCTTGTAATGTTAATGAATTGTTTTGAAGCCATTTATTAACAACATCAAATCCGTGTTGCGCAAGCTTGTAGACATTTTGTTCTGAGTCAGCCGAAAATAGAAGAGCAGTGTCGTCAGCATAAGAAACAATTAAGCCGTGATCAAGATTTAGATTACAAAGATCGTTTATGTATATCAAAAATAGTGTAGATGCTAAAATACTTCCTTGAGGTACTCCGAAGGACGTGTTTTTTTTATCATCGCTGAGAACATTACCAGTCTTTACACATTGGGTACGGTCTTTTAGATAGCTCTTAAAAAGATTCAGCTGGGGGCCTCTAATGCCTATGGCTTCAAGCTTGCGCAACAGAATAGGAATAGAAATCGTGTCAAAAGCTTTAGCGAGGTCCAGGAAAATGCCTATTGTGTGGTTACCATTATCAAGTTCTTGAGCCAGATAGTCAGTCAGATGGTGTACAGCGTCGTCTGTTGACATTTTAGGCCTAAATCCGAACTGCCGACTCGATAAAATTAATTTGTCCTCCAAATATTTGAAAAGCCTTTTATTTATAATTTTTTCTAATATTTTAGACATAGAAGGCAGTAAGGAAATAGGTCTATAATTAGTCACTTGACCTTTGTTGCCTGATTTATAAACAGGAACAACAACAGCTTTTTTGAGACAATCGGGAAAAAGACCTATGGATAAACATTTTTGGTAAATATAAGTTAGAGGCGGCACCAAAATGTGCCTGAACTGTTTGATAATTTTACTTGATATGTTATCCCAGCCAGCTGCGCAGTCGTCTTTTAAACTCATAATTAACGTTTCTACCTCAGTCTCGTCAGTGTCTAGCAACGCAAAGGATGATAAAATAGTGCTATACGTAGACGGTGTGCTCGTTAGATGCTGTGAATGGCTCTGAACTTTTTCAGCTAAACTCTTTCCAACATTAACAAAGAAATTATTAGCAATGTTGGCAGAAGTTAAATGTGATGAGTGTGCTTGTAACAAACCTGATGATGACTGATTTTGCTTCGAGTTATATGTTACATTCTTAATGAAATTCCATATTCTTTTACTATTCGTGCCAGCCTTTTCAAGTGCAATTTTATCGTAGTTGGTTTTAACTTTTCTTAGAAGATCATTACAGAAGTTCCGATATCGTTTATAAGACAGTTGCAAAATTAAATTATCTGGATTAGATTTGGTTTTCATATGCAGTTTATCTCTATTTTTCATACAGCGAATGAGACCTGTCGTGATCCACGGCTTTATGTTGTAGTTTTTGCTATTTTGCCGGAATGTGACTGTGTTTTTGTGAATTGCATGTTGTACATTTTCGATCAGGTACAACAAACAAAACTGCGGATCAGCAGAATCGTAGACTGGGTCGAAGTCGATATTGTGTAAGTCTTCTTCAAGTTTATTTACATTCAAACTAGAAACTGTTCGAGGGACTACTTTAGGTAAATTAGAATTTAATATTAGTAGGGTAGCATTGTGATCGGTTAATGTTGAATTAGTTACAAGGGCGAGTGCAGGAAGATTCGACTTAAGTATTATATGGTCCTAACAGGAACCACTTTGATGTGTAGGAAGCGTGTGAGCGGGAAGCATACCATGGAAGGCGCATAGGTTAAGGTATTCCTCAGCGGATGCGTCAGCACTTCCGGGAAGAATATTGATATTAATATCTCCAATTAAAATGGTGCTTTTGAAAGATGATAGGTTCTGCAAGGTGTCGTTTAGCGAGTCAGTGAAATTGTCTATATTTCTAAAAGAAGGGGGTCGATATAAGGCAAGTATCGCTAATTCTGATCCAATTTTAATTAACAATCTGTTACAATCGTGCATATTTGGTTCCTCGACAGACACATTGAGATGACTTCTTGCATAAACTATCAGCCCATCATTCTGATTGTATGTTATACTACTTCTATACATATTATACCCCGGGATTAGTGGTATGTTGTATTGTTTGGCCAGCCAACATTCCGTTAAGACAATAACATCACAGTTTATATCTAAACGTTGTAGAAAAATGCTGAAATTGTCGAAATTCTTAAAAATACTACGAATATTTTGGGTTAGTATGGTTAGCGGACTAGTGTAAGAGGAGAGATATTGTTTACAGTGTTCAACATCACATACCTGAGAATCAGATACAGAGAAATTGTCTATGTCATGAATTAAATTATTAATCATAATTATAATTATAAATAAAACAAACAAAAACAAGAGCTGATAAATACGTTATTAACGACGCTCTTAGGCGCCGCCATAATCAATAGAGTTTATGTACCTCTTTTCGGCCATTATTTTCGCCGGACAGTCAGCAGCGCTTGTCTTGTGATTGCTCGGCTTTTTAAAGTGCAAACAAGTAGCGCATTTTGGTTCCTCAGCCTTTTTTGTGCATTCTTTAATGGAATGACCCTGATCACCACAATGGCCACAGGTATAGGTGGACTCCCGACACGATTTAGCCGCGTGGCCGTACTGCTGACACTTATAGCAGCGTATGACTAGAGTAAAGTCTCTTACAGGGCACGACGACCAATTTATAAAAACTCTGTCTTTCGATATTAGGGCTTTACGTATATCTGCAGATACCTCTATTATAAAATTACAGGTCTCAGCTTCCTTCTTACCTGACTTATGGCTTAACTTAACGGAGGACAAAAAGGTCTTGAGGTTGCAATCCTGAAGGTTCACGGCTAGATTTTGGTGGAACAAACTAGTAAAAACTTCCTTCTCTTGCATGATTGAGGGCACTCCAATAATTACTACTCTAGGCCTCCTTTTTTGGGGCTCGTCGACTGTAAGGCCTGAATTTGCCAGCTGCATCGATTTCTTCACCTTTTCAATGTCGTCCTTGGTTTCAGTGCTGATTATGACACCGCCATTTTTAGTCTTGCGTAGTCCTCTTACTTGAAGTTTCATTTGCTCGGGACATATAATTTTTTGGACAAGTGATTTTGTCTCCTCACTCGACTTCAGTTTGTCGTTAGGGTATATGGCCACTGAACTTAAATTTAAGGGCTGTATAAAATTGTTCGTACCTTTTTTAACCATGTCCGCAAAAGAATTAGTTCCCGTCACAGGTTTCATTGTAGCTCCGATGGTCTGCTTAAGGTCTTGTATCTGTTCCGACAGATCAAGTTGGTCTTCGAGTGTTTGAACGGTGGAGTGGGCTCGGACAGCTCTCAGCTTAAGGGACTGGTACTGAACGGCCATCTGCGATGTACCATGGCCAACTTTTCGACACAGGTTGGTGACTCGCACCTTTTGATGCGTGTTTAATTTACTCTCCGCTGCAATAGAGCACACTTCATTTAAGCACTGCTCAATGGACGACATCCAGCTCTGGATTTCCGGCGTAGATATAACATCCTACATGGTATCGTCTCTTTGGCTGGGCGTTTGAGGGTTAGGTGCGAGTGCTGGCTCGGGCGCCGGAGTAGGCGCAGGTGCGGGCACGGGTGTAGGAGGTGGGCTCCGAGCACATCTGCCACCCCGGCTGAAGGGGCTGGTTGCCATTGTGATACACGATATTTAATTGCTAATTACCTAAACACATTTTCACTGTAGCGATTTACACACATATTATGTCTACGTATGACAGTTTGCTTTACTACCGGCTATTTGGCAAAACTAGGTCACGATTCAGCAAATTATTATTTATTTATTTTAATAATTAAACTTCGACACGTCTGAACGCAATGAAATTACAATAACATCCATCACACAATAAAGGATGTTACGGAAATACTAAAATGCGGAAAATAAAAAGCTTTTTAAAACAAAAGAAAACCGCCTTCTATAACTATAAAGTGATAAATAACTTTAGCACAGAACACACATTACTTTAGTTTCGGAAGTCGGTGGCAATAAAAAACAACAAACACGACAAAGCCACCGCCACCGACTTTCGAAACTAAATGATTGTGTGTTCTGTGCTAAAGTTATTTATCACTTTTAAGTTTTTGAAGGCGGTTTTCTTTGTTTTGTAAAAACGTTTTTAGTCAAATGTCCAATCGGTTGATTGACACTTCCCGTGATCCAAGAGCTGGTTTTTACCTTGATCAAAGGTTCAGCATTGAAATCCAACGTGGCAATACCGCCAGTCTCTTGGGCACATTTCCAGGTGATAGCAATGTAGAGACATTTTTGAATGCCTTTTTGTATTCGTTTTTTAGTTTAATAGTTATAGGTTTGCTTTATTATTATTCGTGTAAATATTAGGTAGGTAATGAATCAAAACCACTACACCATTTTGCTACTATGTTTGCACTAACTTTTAGACAATACGTAAGGCAAACAGAAAACCTTCTAAGAATGTAATGGAGCTAAAAACAAATTCACATGTATCAGAATAAGGCACAAAATCCACAAATCTTGTTCCCAAACGAATGATCCAACAGACAAACGTACAGAACCCGATAGTTAATCAGTCAGTCGAGACGAGAGGATCTCTAAATCATTTATAAGAACGCCGTAGCCTTCGCGACGAGGAGAATTTTTCTTGTCTTAAGTAAATAAAAATCCAATCAGAGGCAAATCCAATTTTCATTCCGTTTCTCGTCGGATTCACTCGGGATTCTAGCCCGGGCTCATTTTTTACCTTTTTTTTGTACTTTTTCACACTATTTCGTTTCGTTTTACGCCTTCGGGACGGGGTTGCGGGCTTCTGGAACATCTTGATTGTCGGTTTAAAGGGACTTTGGTTTTAATTTTCTGGGTGAAAATAATACCATCTAATTTTTGGTCCACTGCAGGGGTGTGATTCTGTAAGACCTCATTCTAAACTTCGAATCTGAATCCGCTGTGAGTTTCTTGATTGGCATTCTAAAAACTCAGTTGATAATTGTTGATAGCGCCTCTGTCTCTTGTGACCGTTTAGCGAGTTGAACTAAATTGACAGGGAGATTTTGACAGTTAAGTATGAGATGACGTAAGAAGTATCATTCTATAAGGTAATTTCCCCGTCACTTCGGCGCTCACTTCGCTCTCGAACCCGATTCAAAGTGTCAAATATATCAAGGTCATTGTGAACCTTATGCGAAGTGAGAGTGAATAGCTATGTGAGATGCGAGTTGTTGTTTGAATTTTACAGAAAAAAACCTACTGGGGCTCTCTCTAATCATGCATGTATGATCAATGTACCTAATGCGATAAAATATTTTTTTTTGTATTTCTCTTTTGAGCAATATTTATGATTTTTTAAAAGCGATATGCTTTTAAAAAATCTTAAATGTTACTCATTGCTAATAAAAAAATATTTGTATCTTTAATCCATTTTAAATTATTTACACACTATCAATATCATTCTTTCACCCAAACTGAGTGATAAAAGTGAACCGTGTAACATTTCCCTGAAAACATTATACTTAATAATATATCACATTTAAATAACAATTCAGAAACTGACCGAAGGCGGACTCGCGAAAATCAGTTTCATACGCGTCTGAACATGGATAATATAATATTGGAATGGACAGTTGACATGAGCGAGATGTTATTCAATAAGATAGGATGCGGGTAGAATTGATTTGACAAATCGATAAAGTTGGAATCGGACCATCAACAACAAACAGAACCAAAGGTAATTATTTTTATTATTAACATCATCATCTGCCTCGCACTTACCCAACTATATTGGGGTTGGCTTCCAGTCTAACCGGGTGCAGCTGAATACCAGTGTTTTACATGGAGCGACTGCCTATCTGACCTCCACAACTCCGTTGCTGGGTAACACGATACCCCTTGGTTGGTTGTCAGATTTTCCAGCTTCTGTCTACATATACGACTGTCAAAAATCTATGAATGGCAGCCGGGATAAATGGCTTTACGTGACAGACAGACAGACGGACAACAAAGTGATCCTATAAGGGTTCCGTTTTTTTCTTTTGAGGTACGGAACTCTAAAAACATGATGTATTATTATAGCGTATTATCTACTCACGGAATACAAAAACACCAGTGGAAGTACCCACCATCCCGCGTGTCACAATTATGCGGAAAAATATGTAAATGAATAACAATCTTCGTCAGTCGTAATAAGTCTTTATTTTGTTTGAACAACAAATTCAACTGTGACGAAAAGGTCATTTGTTGTTCAAACAAAATTAAGATAATACAACAGAGGAAGGTTGTTATTGTTTACATTATTATTGCTAATTCACCTTAGCCATTCAGCGAGTTTTCGTGCTGATTTTTTAATCCTCTAACCACGATAGCAGTGCCATAGACACGCTAAGAAAAATAAATAATCACGATTACAAATTAAAATAACCGGAGATGTCAGATCAAACTGAAAATGTTATACGCCCCCGCTTCGCACAGGTGCAACTTTTTTCGAATTTCCTAAGTTTTCTTTCACACAAACTTGGTCCTGGCAATATGAAACACAACATAAAAATAATTATCCATTAAGTGCAGTCATTCGCAAGTTATGCGCGTGCAGACATTTCGGTGACTTTGTGTAAGGATTAGAATACCAGTCAACACATAATTGTTATATACTAGTTCTCTAATACGCCACATGTAATAAGGTGTGCCTATCTGTCTATCTATTACTGAACATTCCAACTTTTTCGCCTCCAAGTACACCCTAAGCCGTTTCGGAATGGGAATCCATTATGTGTTATTTATGGAGTGGCTGGCGCAAAATATTTATCTGTGTCGATATTCGATAATGCGTTGGACGCACCCCAGCGAGCGCCATCGAGCGTTGTGGCTTCGTGTGACCGGCACGGAACTCACAGGAAATGAAAGCGGATTCACTCCTCGGCGCTGCCTTTTGTGAAATATTATTATAAGGTATATAAACATCAATAATGGAGGTTGAATTTTTCAGGGAGACTCACATAATATGACCAGGTTTTGGTGGATTCCGCTTAATTTATAGACAACGTCTTCAACTGGGTACCCTTCAAGCATTATAAAACCCTAGAAAATGGGGTAACTAGTTGATGAATCTGTTTGTACAGACGCCAGCACATGAAGCCTTAACAAACCGTCAAATTTTCCCAATTGAATATGAACCTTAATTTTTTGTAATAAAGCTGCTAGCCTCTGTACATTAAAATAGATGGGATGATCTAACCATACAAATTAAGACTTGTGCAAAAATTTTAATTTCCTTTATTAACCGAATTTCGGCGAACCTCAATCAAGACTAACCAAGAGATATTTATTGCACTAACACAGGTGGACTCCCTCTTCCCTCATTCTCATAGACCGATATGAAGTCAATGCGACACGAGAAACAAAGGAACATATATTATGTCAACATGCTTTTGGAGGCACGTTGCTGGTGTCAGACCAGTAACTTCCAGTGCTGCGCGCTGCTACATAAAAATACCCAATAACACTTTGCCCGACGTGGAAATCAAACTCAGGAACACGTTAAGCAATTGTGCTTGAGAAAACGAAACCAACGAGGCAGACAAAACATATCTTTATCAAACACTAGCTGACCCGACAGACGTTGTCCTGACTATGATTTTTCAATTTTCTAAACGTTTAAACCTTCTCTGGACTTCCACAAAAATTTCGAGACCAAAATTAGACAAATCGGTTCAGCCGTTCCTTAGTTTTAGCGAGCACAATTGTTTAGTAGCTTGCTTTGATATTAATAATAATAATATATTATGGTGTTGTGGTGTTTTTGGTTATTGTTGAATTGTTGTTGTTGTTGTTGGGGTATTGTTTGTTGTTATTGTTTTACTTTCTTACTTAATATGTATTTGTTAATGATTGTTTCATCACATGTCTAACAATTTTACGGTCAATCTCCAACTTAACCGAATACAGCAAATCAGTTATAATGTTCTTGGTTAATAGTATTTTATTTTACACGCACTGACTACATGAGTATTTGACCTCCACAACCAAGTAATTGGGTAAGACAATACCCAAGACTGTTTGTTCAACTTTTCAATAATGGCCAAGATCAAAAAATTACGAGAACTCACTGACTAATTGGCCTATAAAACCCAGTTATTGGGTAACACCATATCTATTAATAAGACTGTGTCGAACTTTCCGGCTTCTGACTCCTCGTAACGATTGACAAAGATCAACGAATGACGATGATAAAAGACTTGGTCCATAGACACATTTTGGAACATCTAATTTTCAAATCATAATTCACGAATCATTAAACCTAAAAATTATGACATATTCACAGGTATTATACCACAAATATACCGGTATGCATTTCAATAATATCCGGTGTTTGGTAGACGGGAAATGAGTACCGTATCTGAACAGTTGAACAGCCAGTGGAATGAGTTTAATATGATTACGTGAACGTTCCGACAGATTAGTTCGTTTTAGGTGATAGCGATTCAGTAGCATTATATTTCAGTTTTGTTAGTTTGAGAATTTGATGTGTGATTTTTTTAAAATAAATTGGTAGTGTAATACTTATTACATTTCAAAGTCAAAGTCAAATCATTTATTTCAATTAGACCATTATAAGGCACTATTGAACGTCAAATGAAAAAAAAATTTGATTCTAGGTGCCCATTCCAAAAGGTAGTTTTGTATGGAGAAGAATGGGCAAGAAACTCCATACTTACTCTTTTAAAAACGATGTTAACAATATTTGCATTTACAGGAATTATATAATTATACGTGAATACGATGTACCTTGCATAAAAACACTAGGTATTTGAAAGTGTGTACAAAGTATCACAGATTAAGGAATGACAGACTAAGTTATATGTACATAGATACACAGTGTTCACATATTATTACAAATGTTGAAACAGTAGACGACCACTCCTTATATTTTAACAAACAATGAATCAGTATGTGAGCCTGAGCAGTGTATAAAAAAGAGTCAAATATATATATATTTTTTTTAATTACATCTATGTCCGTAAATAATATATGTACCGAAACTTATAAATTTTATTAAGTAAGTACTAGCACTTAGCCTGCGACTTCGCCCGCCTGAATTTTCTCGAGGACCCCTAATTTTTTAAGTGATGAACTTCTTATAATTCGATGAACACCGGCTGCACGCACGAAAAAGTGTCACGTTCCGCATCAGCCTGAGCGTGCAAGCGATAGTGCGGAACAAGCAATAGAGAGGCACGATCGGCCCAAGCAATAAGCTGCGCCCACCTCCACGGAAGCCATTATTTGCTTATGTTAAATATGTTAGCCATTATATTTCTTTATGACGATTCTCGTAAAACTATCGTCCGTAAACCGATTTTACAGACAACAAATTTCTTTTTTATAATGCAATATAGCCTATATTGCTCAGAGGTGATGTAGCAACTGCCTAAAAAATCAGCATTACCATGTTGCATGGCAATGATGATTCTTAAAGTACTGAGACTTCAAAACTTTACGTCATGTTATGTCCGCCCAACTTATAAACAAGATCTATATCGCTCTGGCGCAATCCGTAATAACTTACTGCATTCCCATATGGGGTGGAGCTTCCAAAATGAAATTCCTTGATCTAGAAAGAGTTCAGCGATCACTTATCAAGGTGATGTATTTTAAACCGTTTAGATTTCCCACCACAGACCTCTATGAAGTCAGTAACTTGCTTTCAATTAGAAAACTTTATATTCTAAATGTGACTTCAACCATGCATAGATGTCTTCCTTTTGACCCAGCTACTCAGAGCAGAAGTCGCAAGCGTCTGCTAGACGTCAATATGTTTCACAATCCACCTACATCTATAATAAACTAAATCTCAAGTGTAAAATATATCCCATGTTGTTATACGACTGTAAAAAAACAATAGGTGATTGGTTAAGATCTCTGACTTATGAATAAACAGAAGACATTCTGATCAGGATAGGCTAGCATGTTGGATACGCACATACATTACACTCGCACACACAAACACACGCACGCATAAACCCACACACATACTTACACGCATGCAGAAAACACACACGTACAAATTTTAATTATTAATATTTTATTTTTTTCAATTTGTATTTCTTTTTTGAATAATTATTTATTTTACTGTCTTCGGCTTCATCATTCATTGTTTAGATACCACTTAAGGGAAGAGTGAGACAGCTCCGACACAAGTACTATGGTAACTTACTGGGACTGTCTCAATTTATGTATGACACAATGTTTGTGATGAAATAAATATTTTTGCAATTTTTTATTGCAATTTGCAATTTTTTTTGCAATTTGATTCGATTTCGTTAAAGAAGTCAGACAGTCAGTCGCTTTATGTGTAATAGCTTTATGTGTATGTGCAACAGTAAAACAGTGGTATTCAGCTGCATCTGTTTAGACTAGAAGCCGACGGAAGAGTTGATGATGATGATGACTTGATAGAATAACATTACTAGACTTGCTCCCTTGATTATATGTGGTGTACCCACTAACAGTTCTGTCTACTCCCTTTTGGAACACAGGCGTAAGTTCTTATCTTATATAAATAGACTAGTAAACTATATGACGCAAGTAGGCCAAAGTAAATTAATTTTGTACCTAACAGTACCGTGAAAAAAACATAAATAACATTGCCTTCATCAAAACTTTGCAGTTCCAGACTTCCACAGTTAATTCCTCCTCCCTTTGAAGAATATTTTCTACTATCCTTCCTATTAAAACCTCACTGAACCAGTAGATTAAAAAACACATTTTCATTCCGGCTACCAATTTTCCGAACGTAACTTTTTCTCTGTACCTCCGTTAAAAGCTTAATACCGGTTTTGCATGTACTCTCAGTCGCCACTCAATTTTCTCTAGCATCAGGGCATATTTCATGCTGTAACAAGCCAGAGGGATTGGTTAAAAATTGCCCTTCATGTAGTCTATAAATTTGGACGCTTAGCCACGCCAGCGAAATGGATATTGCATATATTTTATGCGGGTACATGGTACTTTAAAATACGGTTTTCGGTTTTACGAAGTGAAGAGTGAGAATCTGCGAGAATACTGTCGGTATTTTACTGGTATTTGATGTTATTTGGTGTCTTTTAGATCTGCTCTGGAGCAACCATGGTTAGCACGATTCGGAATCCGGTTTTGTTTGTGGCAGTATTTTCATAATTGTGAGAATAATAAATCTCCTAGCTCAGCAATTCCTAAAGTGGGTTGTGTGGAAAAATTACACTGAAAAGTGTTGTTGAAAATATCACTGAAATCAATTTAACATTAAAGCAGTTCTATTCTTTATATTGAAAGTTAATGTAAAGAATGGAACTGTCACACAATGAAAATATTTCTGAAAAAGATTTTAATCTTGAGCTAAATTGTTTTTGGTTTAAAACAATTTGATGTAAGGTTCCATAAAATAAAAGGTCGTTGTTGGGCTCTAAAATTTTAAGAACCATTGATCTAGCAGTTAAACCGCATCGAATCGCAGCGAATTATTATTCATTCGATCGACAATCATCATTTTTGTCTTATTGCGATTAATCTGGAGTCCGAAATCGAGGCTGACTCGTTCCATCTTGCAGAGAAGCTCTTCCATGTGGCCAGCGCTAGTAGCAAATAAGGTTGTATCGTCTGCATATCGTAGATTACAGATTTTTGAACCGCCAATCGAAATGCCGTCGGTCAGTCTATGCAGTCAGAGTGTCATCCGCATTAAGATCCTTCTAGATATTTTTAAATATAGAAGAGTAGTCTTGTTTTGTTTTTATATGTCAGGCGGATTGACAAGCCTGCGGCCGTCACAGGCACACTTATTACTATAATAAAGAACATCTTTAAAGTGAAGTTCCTCTTTCATTGAAGTTTAATCCTCACACAGTATACTACAATACCGGTATCAGAAAGAGGCTCATCAGTTGTAGTGACCTCCTACAGTACATAATAAGCGCATATGACATTTCGTCTAACATTGACAGGTCACCTCAAACTCATTTCACCTAAATTCCTTTTTTTTCACAGAAAAGTACTTCTGTACGCAGATAACCACGTAATGGCTGAATGTGTATATGCTAAAGAAACACACAACATACAGGTACACAGTGGTGCACTGTGCGTGGCGTACAAAACGTTTAAGATAAACATTTCTCTCGCACAATGCTCCTCTATGGATGAAACGTAAAAAAAGTGTGTGCAAGTGACATGTGGCTTATACAATGTGCTGTTGTTGTACGGAAAAACTCTGTAAGTGATTATTTTTCTACGGATGCTAATGTTAACTTTGAATGCAAAATAACTATCTAACTTCTGCTGTTTAATGTTAAGTAGATAATAATAATAATTTTATTTATTAAATATCGTTTACAAAAAAGTGTACATTAGTCAATAGTAGGAATATTTTTCTAAACAAATGTATAGCCTAAAAATAAACTAAAATAGTTATATACCTACCTGGTGCAAGTTATGACGAATCGGAATTACAATGTTAGGTAGCGCCCGAACTACCGACTTACTACAGACCTGTGTTTTAGGCCATCACTTCACGTTAAAAATAGGTGACTTACAAAAGAAATGGATTCATTCCTGACTTAATTACAGATTCATCATTTTCATATCAGCCTATTGCGTTCCACTGTTGAACGTAGGCCTCCCCCAGAGATAAATGCCTTTAAAGCGTGTTTGTTCATCTACTAGACTTGAATTTACACTACTTGAATTTGACGGGTGACATAGGGACTAATCAACTGGCTGCTGGGCTGCGTGTCGTGGCTTCGATAAATATTTGTATGCCAACAAGTAATTATTTCGGGCGTGGATTTTTGTGTTTGTAAGTTTATATGTTTGTAAACGTACCTACAATACAGGAGACATTTCTAAAGTGAACTTTCTTTAAAAAGAAGAACGGAACAAACTCAAGAGAATGCTTTAAAGACTTGTTTCTTTCTTAATTTATTTAATTTTGAAACTTAGACAGTAAGACCAAATCGCTGGAATTGTCAACTACTGTTGTACCTATCTTTTTTTATTAACATATTATACGAATATACTACTTTTTGCTCCTTGGGGAAACCACACTACCAAGAAAATTATTTCTCAATTTTTTGTTCATTCTATAATGGCAAGTAACTCCTCCTCCTCTTCATCCTTCATCCAATATGGTATTTATATCCTAAATAGAATAGAAACAGCACAAGAAACGCTGTGTTAATTAAGTATTTAAGTACCAAAAGCTATCACAAAACAATACAATCTTTAGATGCCTTCTAATTCCCACTAATTATCGAAACTTTTCTCCTAAAATCCAGTGTGTAACATCATTAGTTGGACTCATTAAGGCGACGATCTTACTAACTGCGATGGACGTCGGCCCGGCCGGGTAAGTGCACCTTAATGTAGTTATGTGTTAGTTCCTCTTAAGCCGTTTTAGCTATGTGTGTGTTGTTGTCTTAGTACGACCGAACAAGCTATTTGGTTGACAGGCAAAAATATTCATCTTTCTATTAAACTATTATTTTTTTCATGAGCATATACAGGGTGGGAATGGCAATAGCACAAAAAGGATCATGGTAGGATTTGATAATGTGTTGTAATTGTATTGTAGTGTGTAAGGCTTATATATGTGTGCACATGTATTGTAATATTAAGATCCAATATAATCGATTGTACTCTATTATGGAGGGAGTAATAAATGAGATTCCAATGGAGGCACTTGTTTAATCTCTCACAACCTCACAACCTTACAGTATTTATTGAGCATTAATAATATTAAATTATGACTCCACAAGTTGCCGCTCTTCTCACAAGTTAGAAAACCAATATTTCATATATGGTGTTTTATTTTGGTTACATTTATAATGCTTTTTAGTAAATCTGTTTTTTTTTTATTTCTTTTTCAGGATTATTTGATAGTTTCAAAATATTCTTTTGAACTAGTATTACTTATTTTTTGTCGTATCGTCGTCGCCACCCTGTAGATACCAGGGTTTCAGTTTCGTGCTGAAGATAAAAAATGTAATAAGTAAAATAAATATTGGAGTGTACCTACTGTATTTTGCCTTGTCCGACATTACATTGCACATTGACTAAGAAAGAAAGAAAAATTGTTTATTTGAAACCTCGTACAGGTAAACCGAAACATAAGGGTTAAACAAATAATACAACATAAAAAAAAGACATAAAACCTGTACGAGACCAAATAGGCTGCTGTCTCAGCACAATGCTACGACATGAAATGTCGCAGCGATGGTATTCTGACAGGACCTTGCAGAGGTGCCACGGGCGGCCACAGTCACGACTAAAAGGTAAATAAATAAAAAAAGATTATAATAATAAATATCTAACAAAAATAAGCAACTAAGAGAAATAGTTGGATATTTTTTCTCGAAAGCAGTATGGTTTGATCGGTCTTGGTTAAGCTATGCTTGCCGACGTTGGACAATGGATGGGTGACCATCTTTTTCATACCAAGACCCTTCAGCTCCTCGGAAAGCATGTAAAGCCGTTGGGTCCCTGCTGTCATACGAAGATCTTTGACAGTCGTTATAGGCAGTCGATATAGAGTTACCATTAGCTGGGTTATGGAGGTGTGACAGGCAATAGCTCCTCTCAATTACCCGGTCAGCTAGTAATTAATAATAACATAGGTAAATAGCAATAACGTAATAGTATACATTAATCTTGATATTTATACACAAATAAATAATTTAAACATGTTTAATTACAATCGACGAATTATTGCTAATATGAATCGAAATTAAAGCCGTTCCGATTGGTTTTAATACCGACAACAGATTCCCAATAATTGATGCGTACTGCTGTTCGAATGTGTACTGGTGGGAACAAAAGTGATTAATACAATTATTACGTGTCAGTTAATTAGTACTTAGTAAATACCATAATTATACACTATAGTTATGTATAATTGCGAGCAGTTTGTTCAGATTACTATATTCATTTTGTGGTAATGTTTTTTTTTATACAGCGTGAAAAAAAATATCAGCTGTTCCATACAGAAGTGCAATAACTCGGTCAAAATGTATGGAACAGATGTTTTTTTTTCACGCTGTTTGAGTTAGGTCCATAATGAAAGTTGTTCACGTTCGTGGTCTGAGTCACTCCTTAAAAATTTGCTCAAGAATTCAATTTCACCCTGTATTTACACTAACAAATAGGTAGTTTACTGAAAACAAACGTAGTCTTACTAAGACACCATAAGATTGGATGTAATTTAAAGCAGAAGGTAGGTATTTTCTTTTAGTAATTTATAACTCATTAAACAAAATAGCTTAAGTTTCTCAATTAACAATTCTTAAATTTGTAATATTAATGGATTAAATGGAAGAGTCTCAATTAGACCTGCATTTTTTATGCCTATTTTTCACGAAACATCAGTCATCGTACCTTTACCACATAGACCTAAACCCAATCCGACTGTGATAAGTTGTTGTTAAAGAACCGTGTCAAATAATTTATGTAGGGAGGTATTACTTAATTTATTTATTCCACACGCACAAGCTTACAAAGGCGAACTTAAGGCGATTCGCACACTGCCCCGCATCACGCAGCGGGGTGCGGGAGTGAGTGTTCTTACGTTGCTTGAAAGTATCTCTCTTTGTATTGAAACACGCGTAGTACAACATACAGAAAACGCATTCACGCGCGGTGTTGCTGATCATTCGCCTACATGCAGAGAAACATGCGTGCGGGGCAAGTGTATGCGAAGAAATCTGTATCATGATGGTGCAGATCTAGATCTACAGATAAGAAAAATACTTAATAAAAAAATTCACACACAAATACATTTTACAAAAAAAAACACCAAATACACAAAATTAGGCTAAGAAATGCAAATGACATACAACTATACTCACCACGAACGAACTATGGCAGAAAAAACGTGATGTACGAAGGTGCTGCATTGTATAATAAATTACCAAATAACATTAAATATGCAAAATCTATGTCAATATTTAAAAAAACACTTAAAGTTACATATCTTATTTTTTTTTTTTTTTTTTTTTTTTATTACTCAATAAGTATATTTATACTTTATTTACACGTACAATTAAAACCTATAACTATTAAACCAAAAATAAACTAATATAATAAGGCATCAAAAAATTCCTCCACATCGCCGTCATCTGGGAATGTGCCCAAGAGACTGACTGCATTGCCCCGTTGGATGGCAATGCTTAACCTCTGCCCAAAGTAAAAACCAGCTCTTGGATCACGAGAAGTGTCAACTAACCTTTTGGAAATTTCCTTAAAAAGGAGATGAGCACTCGGACCCCACGACCCGAGGGTTTCAACCCCAAACGGCTCGAAAATAAAGTGATCACCAAGGTGACTATACTTTCGCCGTTTGAGGTTTTCTGCAGCCGCAGCAGCAGCACCAGCACAGCACGCTGAGCTAGGAAGATGGGATGGCGCAAGAGTATCGACGCACGTAGCGTCCCACACTAAAGGCCTACCCAACTTCCAAGGAAATAATGACATGCCGTCCGGTCTCTTGCCATCGTCGCGTGCCAAGCCGTTGGGCTCCAAAACTGCTGGAACGCCGACGGCGACGAGAGCACGACGAATGATGTCATTTATATTCGCGTGCCGCGCTATGCGACCTGCACTCCGGTTGCACGATAGGCCGTGGTGTCCGAGGCAGTTGACAGCTTCCCCACAGCGACAGCGATGAGGGGATGAGCTCTTTAATAAAGTGAGCGCACCTTAGTACATTACATGCCACTTCCAGTTGCGCGCGCTCCTTGTATGTTTACGTTTTGGCAGTGTTAAATATTAGCGATTACCCTACACTTTTAGAATATTTTTTTTGATATATTGTATTATTTAGTCAAAACTGTACGTTGTTTAATAATATTTTAATGTTACTCAAATATTTCTCATGTAAGTGAATAAAATTCTTATGGGAAATAACGACATCTCAAACCCGATCTGCATTCCCGCAACCGCGCGCGTGACTGCGTTGCCACGCACCACGCTGCGTGATGCGGGGCAGTGTGTGAATCGTCTTATTCCTTAGGCATTCTCTACCAGTCAACCAAGGGTGGCGAAGTTATAACATGGCAGGTGCATAACTAAAAAGTAATAATTCGTCTCTCTATTATATTCTACTACTACCCTAATAATATTTCACTTTTGTGCCTGACTTCTCAATTGATACCTAGTATTATATCATATATTATAATTTACGTGTGAAGCAAAGATAACAAAGTAATTATGGTTTTAATTAATTAAGTTGATTCTCTAGGTGGTTAGTTGTTCAAGTAAGTACAGTTTTTGCAAAATATAAGGTAATAATAATAAAGTTTATTTTGACAAAAAATACATATTCATACTGTGATTTTTAGATGTAGGCATTTACATAAAAAAACATATTTAGTTTTAGCAATTAAATTAAATTAAATTAATTAAGGATTTTAATAATTAAGTAATTCTAATTCTAGGATACTTTTTTTTAAAATACTTCTGGTGAGAAGTGGTACCGACTGAAAAAAGTATTCTATACAATTTATTTGGATAGTGCTTTTTTGTATCCTTTTGGGTAATTAGTCAGGCTTGATTGCCGTTACCCAATGACGCATTTTCAAACAAAGGTACTAGCTCTCCCACTACACTCGAGCATCGTTAACTGGGACAGTTACCTTTGTCAGTGAATTTCCAAACCCATTATTATCAGTCAATCATGTCCAACGCTCATTGATGCGACTCAAAAGTTGCATGACTGCCTATTTGATGCAGTGTACTACAGTTAGGGAAAATAATTGTTTACAGAATTGACTATCAACCTTATAAAAAAATTACCAGCCTATTACTGTCCTCATCATCAGCCGAAAGACGTCCACTGTTGAATATAGGCCTCCCCCATAGAACGCTACAACTCGCGGCAACCTGCAGCTTGCATCCACCGGTTACCCGCGACCTTGACAATGTCGTCGGTGCATCTGGCGGGAGGCCTACCAACGCTGCGTCTTCCGGTTCGTGGTCGCCGCTCAAGAACCTTTCTTCCCAATCGGTTATCGGTTCTTCGAGCGATGTGGCTTGCCCATTGCAACTGCAACTCGCATATTCTTAGAGCTATGTCGATGACCTTAGTTTTAGGGCGAATTTATTACTGTCCTATTTATTGCTGTCCTATTTAGTACTGTCCTATTTATTACTGTCCAATTTATTACAGTCCTATTTATTACTGTCATATTTATTACTGTCCTATTTATTACTTTCCTATTTATTACTGTCCTATTTATTATTGTCCTATTTATTAGTGTCCTATTTATTACTGTTCTATTTATTAGTGTTCTATATATAACTGTCCTATGTATTGCTGTCCTATTTATTGCTGTCCTATTTATTACTGTCCTATTTATTACTGTCCTTTTTATTACTGTCCTATTTATTATAGTCCTATTTATTGCTGCCCTATTAATTACTGTCCTATTTATTACTGTCCTATTTATTACTGTCCTATTTCTTAATGTCCTACTGCAGGGCAAATGCCTGTTCTCATACAGAGAAGGCACGAACATTGATTAACACGCTTGATCAACCTAGGTATATGTCCCTTCATTGAAATCACAGCTATGGTTTTTTAAATGGCTTAAACATGCCCAACAGCGCGTATAAAGCTTTTTATTATTATTTAAAAAGCGCAAGCTATAGCATTGTAACAAAAACTTTGGCATAAGTTAGTTAAATATTTTTTTAAAGATCTGATAAAAGGTACAAGTAGTAAGTACCTTTGAGATTATTACAACGACAAAAATAAATAAAATCGAATTAAGGACTTCCTCTTTTGTTGAAGTCCACTAAGTACAAATTATTTTTTATATTCTAATAGGCTTGCGTTTTTTTTTACAATCTATTATTTACGTAAAACTATAATAACGTCCTAGACAGAAATATGCAGTGACGCATATTTCTGTCTCGGACGTTATTATAGTTTTTTTATTTTATTTTAAGTACTTATTTGTTTTCTACAATATGTATCCACTTGTTGTAGTTTTAGGTCTTGTTCACAGAGTAATATAATATACCTATACAACACAAACTATTTTGTAATGTGCGTCACTATCTCGTGAATAAATGGTTTTTCTTTCTTTCTTTCTTACATATGTACGCGAATACATATTGCTTTTGTTGCTGACAAAAGTTTCCATTCCGACGAATCATCAGCGATCAGTGAAATCCAGAAAACTGCGGTCAAAAGTAAAAGTCAAATTATTTATTTAAATCAGACGGTTAAAAGGCATTTTTGAACGTCATTTACAGGAATAAGAATTGCATCTAATTGCCCTTTACAAAAAGTGGTTTGGAGATAGAGAAAACTGGGCTTGATACTCCATACTTAGTCTTATACTTTAAATTATACCTACAATTACATGTGAATACGATGTAGATACTTTGCATAAAAACTACTATATTAGAATACATACAAAATATTACAAATAAAGAAATGGCAACAAGATTATGTTCACATTATAAGTGTGTAAGTAATTATACATGTATAAGTGTCCACATTTTTATAAATATTGCAACTAAAGATGACCACTTCTATTATATCAACAAACAATGATATAGTGCGTAAGTAAGCATAATGTATGTACAGTCAACAGTAAAAGTAGATGATCAAAATCAGAAATTCAATACTAATGAACGGAGCTCGCGTCAGAACTGTGTGGCGTCGAAGTAATTCAAAAGTACGTGTGTGACAATCACATACTTTTCAAAAATAAACTAGTAATCTAATATATAAAATTCTCGTGTCACAGTTTTCGTTCCCGTACTCCTCCGAAACGGCTTGACCGATTCTGATGAAATTTTTTGTGCATAATGGGTAGGTCTGAGAATCGGCCAACATCTATTTTTCATCCCCATTTTTCCACCCCTTTTCATCCCCCAGGTAGATCGGGACAGGACAACGTCTGTCGGGTCAGCTAGTAAATTATATAAATTAATGTTAGTAAATTAGTATTGAATTTCTGATTTTGATCATCTACTTTTGCTGTTGACTGTACCTATGTAATAATAAGTAAAAAAAAAGAAAAAGTAAGAATTGGCAACCATTTTTATTATTTTGGTCTTTTGGGTTGTAGATTGTCCTTTGAATTAGGTTGCTGTATCTACTTTTATTTATTTACAATTCATATTTTACATAAACATTTTCTGGCTGCACGATCAATAAAATTCTTTTACCAAGAATAAACTAAGAAAATGGAAAATATACGTAGCCTATACGTACCTTTTCAGTATTTAGGAACCAGAACCTCGTAGCAAGGTGCCCGTAAACAATGCAGCGGGAACCCAATCTAAACTTTACCTGCCTAACTTGAGCTGCCATATTTTACAATGTGTTATTCGTAACTTTAATGTAGTGCCAAATGTGTTGTAAGGTACATGGTTTATGTATGAGCCTGTAAATTGAAGTCTATGTTTATGAAAGAGTTACTATAGTACCTATTTTAAAGTTTAAAAGCTTAACGTGAGATGCGTTTAGATTTTAAATTTACACAATTTACAGGCACTTTTGAATTGTCAAGGAGTCAGTCAGTCAATTAAAAAGTCAAAAAATAGTGTTTTTGTTTCAAATAATATGTTTCAATGGAGAAAAACTAGCGAGAAACTTCATACACACTCAATTGTGAGGTGAAACAAGCTTGCTATTAATATCTCCCGCACGCTTAGGTACCTCACCCACAGATGATATAATGATATAATGCTTTACCTAAATAAACTGAGGGAGATAAAAAAATAGATCGACAGTCTTCTACTGAGAATTTCCTGATAGACAAATTCAAAACCTTTCTGTTTGATCTAGAGATTTACCTACCCCAGAACCCTATAATAATAATAATAATAATAAAACCATTTATTTTCAGGTAACAAAGACCCACAGAAAAATACCTTAACTTAAGTATACATATAACAATATAACAATTGTGTTAGTAAATAAAATTTAAAACTATGTTAGTATCACTTAGTTGCACTAAGTCTTTGCACGTTCCGGTGGCACCTAGCCGCGAAAGCGGCGGAATACCACATCCTGTGGCCAAAAGCTTTCATCCAACACCTGATGCAGGTAGCATGTTGGTATGCGCACCACAAACGCCTTAAAGTTGACGTTGCGATGCGACTCCAGCAACTGCACTCCCGGCGCGTACTTCAGCCTTTGGCGTACGTACTTCACGATGTCTTCCGCGTCAGTGGTGTAGTGGAGACGGGAAATATACACCGAGGTATTCGGTTTCGCAGCACGTAGTTTTTTGTTGGGCTCCGTAGGAGCCTTGCCGCAGCGGTTCTTACAGCTCTGCCGGCGCTTCCTTCTCCGCACCGTCACGAAGCCGTCATCATCAGCCCGGTTCGCTTCCTTCATAGTCACGGGCTTTGCGGGTGGGGCAGTGGGGGTGCTCACAGTGACCAACGGGTCAGATGGTCGCCTATGCCAGTCGCACAAATGCAGAATATTGGTATAAGCTAAACTTTAGTTCACTGTGTTGTGTTTCTTCCCTGAAATAAATACAACATAGATAACTTACTATTTCAGGGTTCCATAAAGTTGTACATTTAAAATTTATCAGTGTTTTCAACCCCTGAAAAATACGTGGTGATTTTATTTTGAATGCTTAATTTAACGATTTCCTAAAATACCTTGCCACCTTAATCGTCTTCCTATTTCGTTAAAGAAATCCACTTCCATATTGAACGTAGACTTCGCACAAAAAACAGTCGAGCATCGAAATACAATTACTCCCGTTTCCCAGTATGGAATTAAGAGCAATTTTCTTAGTGATTTAACCGCATCTACCGGTACATTTTCCCGGGAAACAGGACACGATAATGAACGGTAACAAGATGGTAGTAACCTAAGCTGTAGGCTGGAATGGACGGGCTTTTCATACTACGAAGTTTCAGTTCTAGGAAATTTAGTTTCATCATTTTAAGGTTACATAGGCATAGATGGAGAGGGGAGGGAAAGCCAAAGAAAATATGGATGGATTATGTAAAGTTAGAATAAAATTGAATCAGTGACAGCATGACAGTTGACGTAATGGAACGGAGTGGAAGAACAAAACGGCTTTCCCCGACCCCAAATAATATGGGACTATGGAAGATGATGATAAGTACCTTATATTATGAGATACTTTGGTCATCATAATAGACGAAGAAACTACACATAATGGGTGCCTAGAGATGGACGGAGCCGCCGAAGACAGCCAAGAAAGAGGTGGAAAAATGACTTGGACGCGTACCACGAGGGTGATATAAAAAAAGAATGCCTGGAAGCTTGAGAAGCCTTTGCCCAGCAGTGGGACAGTAAGGGTTAGAAAAAAATACGATGTTTAATTATCCCCCGAATAGGATGGAAACGAATAACTTTACTTTAACTTTAATAAGACGTTCTTGAACGTATTTCTATAATTACAGTATGCTTTGAAAAAACAGAGACAGCATGATTCTCTAGTTATGTAGTTAGTGTCGATATGTTATGTGAACAGCGGTTTAGATATCTATACATTTTTACGTCCTGCTTGATAATTTTAAAGATTATAAGGATGCGTGTGTAGAATCATAACTTTGGGCATTTTTTGTATTTTTTAAGGTAACGTAAGTATCTTAAAAGGAAAATAAATGGAACCCTTATAGATCACTTTTGCCCATCTATCACTAAAGGTTTTTTGCTATTTCTACTAACCAACAATTCCCTGACTCGTAAAGTCTACAAAGTTGAACCCACATCTTATCAAACAAAACACATCACAATTAACAAAAGGCATAACAATTATTTGCTAATAGCAATCCTTTTCGTATAGAATTTGAACAAAATATCGGTTCAAAAGCTCGTACCAATTAGTAAGTGAGCCGTCTCGGGTTCCGTAGAACAAACGGGGCTGAAAATAAGCGAAAAACATCTAAGCGCGGCGGTTTAGGGTTCCTTCGCTGTGTAATTGCTGCGCCTTGGGCGGAGGTGGCAAAGACTAGACATTTGTTGTAGAGATGCGACTTTAACTGCGTGGGTAGGTAGAAAATACCAATACTAGAATAGAATAAATGTAATCTTTTTTTGCAAATATATAAAAATGAATCCCTATTTTCCTTGGTCACGGCATTACGCGTGAACGACTGGACCAATTTCGCTAATTCTTTTTTTGTTGTGTTTGTTATTTAAAGGAGAAGAAGAATATGAAAGAAAAAACTAAGAACGTTGCGCAGAACATTCACAAAATCTGCAAAAACGAAAAAAAAATAGTTACATAGATGGCGTATTAATTTCTTTACCAAAAAATATACATAGATGACGTATTAATAGTTTCTATGTATACTTTTTTGGTGAAGTTGGAGGATTGGCGCAATAAGTGTATGTAGGGTATGTAAGGTAGGTAGGATAGGTAGGGTATGTAGGGTATTTAGGTTATTTAAAGTATGTAGGGTAGGTAGGGTAGGTAGATAGGAGGGTAAGTAGGTAGATAGGGACAGGATAACATCTGTCGAGTCAGCTAGTTTGCAAGTAAAGATTCAGTGATTCAGTGTCTCAACACTGGAGTTATATCAAATCTTAATTATTTGGTACAGATGTCAGAACATCTAGAGCAATCTGTCTTTCTTTGATAGATTTTCAACTTGAATACAAAAGAATAAGGTTCATATTCAATTGGGAAAATTTGACAGTTTGGTATAGCTTGATGTGCATATTCCTATGAGATAAACTCAATCATTCATGTTATCTCTCTTCTTTTTTTATTACATTTCATTTCAATTCTAATTTAGAAAAAAAGGACTTGACAGTCCGCCATGTGAGCTCTGTCAAGACGATTTGGCACATGACACTCTTTATAAAATCAGCTATCTGTCAGTGAGAGTCGTCGCGTCAGAATAGGACATGCGGTTTCGAAAATTAGACGGAACAAACAAACAGACAAACATTTCATTGTTTTTTATTAATATTTCATCATCATCATCATCATCATTTCAGCCGAAAGACGTCCACTGCTGGACATAGGCCTCCCCCAAGAGGGGTTTTCGCCACGCTTGGCAGGCGGGTTGGCGATCGCAGTATGGTTGTTACAAATGCACAGAGAACGCTGCTGCCCATTCTCCGGTATGTCCCTTAGTCGCCTCTTACGACACCCACGGGAAGATATGGGATGGTGCTATTCTTAGAATATATATATATTTAATAAATATATATATATCGGCGCAATTACGACGGTTCGCCTAGAAAAACTAGAATAATTAAGCTAATCATTTGATTGAGTTGATTGTCATTTAAAAATAACGTTAAACAGCATGTTATTATTTCTGTTATTGTAATTTCAATACTTAACCTAAAAACTTGAAAACACGTGCACGTACGCCGAGCCCTATAAATACGGCCGCACTGTGGGCGCTCGGGCAGTCTCGCTCGAACCGCCGTACAGTACGGACCTCTCTGGGACGTCGTTACGCTGCCCGTTCAATAAACGAAGCATTCAAGTAGTAAGTGAAGTTTTCTTTCGAATACCAAAGCATGAGTCATCAAGAAAATAATAATCGTGACATCAGCAATGCTGATGTCACACTTTTTAAAAACGCTACGGAGGGACCTCCTCCGTCATCAGAAGTGGGATCGCAGGAAGCTCCTACCCAAGCTACTTCAGCCCGTTCACCACCTGATGCGACCAACCAAATGGAACCAACCAACACACAGCAGCAGGAACATGTGTTAATCACCGATGCACCATCAGAAGCTGTAATGCAATCAGGACCACAGGCGTATCCTCACCATGGAATGCAAATGGGAGGGATACCACCACAATTCCTGATGCAAATGATGGAGACAATGCAGAAAATGTCGGAGCGCTTATGTACTCCACCTACAGAAGCAAAAATAAGGATCAAGGACGTTTATTTGCCATCATTCGATCCGGACACCCATATTGGTGTACGAGAATGGTGCCAACATATAGATCAAGCAATTGGAGCGTACAAGCTGGATGATTTCGATGTACGCATGAAAGTCTGCAGCCTGTTGAAGGGGCGTGCAAAAATGTGGATTGATGATTGGATGGTGACTACTACAACGTGGAAAGAGTTGCGGGATAATCTCATCAACACGTTCGAACCTGAAAACAGATACTCTCGGGACATCATCATGTTTAGAGAACATGTTTACGATTCAACAAAAGACATCGCGGAGTTCTTATCACGTGCCTGGATTTTGTGGCGAAGAGTCACCAAAGACAAACTGGGAGACGAACACGCTGTAGAAGCAGTGATTGGATGCATTAATGACGAACGCTTGCGTATTGAACTGTTGAATGCCAGGGCAACCACTGTTCCTGAGCTCATCTCGGTTGCAACATCCATACGGAAGAAGCGGAGTCACCCAAGTTCCAGTTCCACAACATATAACAAACGTCCACGTTACTCGGACAATACACCATCAACATCAAACTGCCGAATATGTAAGAAGACAAATCATTCCACTAAAGACTGCAGATTCAAACCTTCGGAGACTAAACCTGAAGCTAGCAATAAGGATTTAAAAACAACAGCCGTACATGTCTGTACTTATTGTAAGAAACCAGGCCACACTTACGAAACGTGCTACAAACGCGAACGTTCATTGACTTCAAACGTGAACTGCGTAGCAAGCAATAAGCTGGCTCCAATCACCATCAAAATAGGTGAAAGGATTTTGCAAGCCGTGTTCGACAGCGGAGCAGAGTGCTCAATTATCAAAGAATCTGTTGCGACAGCTTTACCTGGTCAAAGGAGACCAGTAGTCAATTATTTGAAAGGGATTGGTCAATTCCCGGCACTATCGTTAACCAAACTGATAACTGTATGCACCATGGACACCATCAGTGTTGAGCTGGAATTTTACATATTGCCAGACTATGAAATGTCAACAGACATTTTAGTGGGCATGAATCTGATCCATAACACTAACCTAAGTGCGATAATTACATCCAACGGGACGAAGCTAATCCATAAAACACTCGTCAATCATGTGAGTATGAGTTCTTCTCTCTTCGACAACTTGGACTGTGACCTAACCAATGAAGAAGAAATTGTGCAGCTACGTCAACTTCTGACTAAATACGAACATCTTTTTATTCGTGGATATCCCAAGACTCGTGTCAACACCGGTGAGCTTGAAATCAGACTGAAAAACCCTGATAAATTCGTAGAAAGAAGACCATATCGCCTCAGCCCAGTGGAACGAGAGAAGGTTCGTACCATAATCCAAGACCTTCTGGAACATAACATCATTCGCGAGAGCAAATCACCCTACTCAAGCCCCATTATCCTAGTCAAGAAGAAGAATGGTGATGATCGGCTTTGTGTGGACTTTCGAGAACTTAACTCGAATACTCTACGAGACCATTATCCACTCCCGTTGATCTCCGATCAGATTGACCAGTTGGCAAATGGTTATTTCTATACAAGCCTTGATATGGCGGCTGGATTCCACCAGATTCCCATTGGTGAGACCTCCATAGAGAAGACCGCCTTCGTCACACCAGATGGACTATATGAATACCTCACCATGCCGTTTGGTTTAAGCAACGCCTGTTCGGTTTACCAACGATGCATCAACAGAGCTTTGACATCATTGCTGGAAACAGCCGCACAAGTGTACGTAGATGACGTGTTAAGTAAATGTGTAGATTTCCCTGAAGGAATCTCACACGTGGAGCGAATCCTCATAGCACTACAAGACTCTGGATTTTCTATCAATGCAGACAAGTGCAGTTTTTTCAAACGGTCCATTGAATATCTCGGTAACGTAGTTTCTGATGGACAAGTACGACCAAGTCCACGCAAAGTAGAGGCCCTTGTCAAAGCTCCAGTTCCCAAAACTGTCAAGCAAGTCAGGCAATTCAATGGTCTGGCTGGATACTTTAGGAAGTACATTCCTGATTTTTCCCGTATAATGGTGCCTTTGTACGAATTAACAAAACAAGGAGCAAAATGGGTATGGACAGACAAACACGAAAAAGCTCGAAACACAATCATCGAATGCTTAACGTCTGCTCCAGTACTTACATTGTTCCAAGAAGAGGCACCCATACAACTATACACGGATGCAAGCAGCCTCGGGTTTGGTGCAGTATTGGTTCAAGTGATCGATGGACGTCAACATGCGGTTGCTTTTATGAGCATGAGAACCACGGAGGCTGAGAGTCGCTACCACTCCTACGAGTTGGAGACACTGGCAGTGGTACGCTCTATAAAACACTTTCGCCAGTATCTATATGGGCGAAAATTCACCGTGATAACTGATTGCAACGCGTTAAAAGCATCAAAACACAAAAAGGATCTCTTGCCAAGGATTCATCGCTGGTGGGCGTTCCTACAAAACTACGACTTCGAGGTAGAGTACCGCAAAGGTGAACGTCTCCAACATGCTGACTTTTTCAGTAGAAACCCAGGTGAGTTTGCAGTCAATGTGATGACAAAAGACTTGAACTGGCTTAAAATTGAACAGCGACGGGACGATGAACTGCGACCAATAATGGACAACCTCAGTGACAATAACCCAGTAGAAGATTATGTCTTAGAGAACAATGTCTTAAAGAAGAACGTCAATGATCCTGTCTTCGGTCAGCAGCTCAGTACTGTCGTTCCCAAGTCCTTTCAGTGGAGCATTATAAACTCTTTTCACACCGCACTAAAACACCCTGGCTGGGAAAAAACACTGCAAAAGATCAGGGAAACTTATTGGTTCAACAAAATGAGTTCTACTGTTCGAAGATTTGTGGATAACTGCGTTATTTGCCGAACATCCAAAGGAAGATCTGGGGCCATTCAAGCCCAATTACACCCGATACAAAAACCAACGGCTGCCTTCCAGGTTATTCATATGGACATAACAGGAAAGCTGGGCACTCCAGATGATCAGCAGTACGTCATAGTCACTATTGACGCATTCTCGAAGTACGTTTTACTGTACTTCAGCAGCAATAAAAACCCACACAGTACATTGGCTGCTCTAAAACGTACTGTGCATCTATTTGGCGCACCGATCCAAATCATAGTCGATGGAGGAAGAGAGTTCCTTGGCGAATTCAAAGAGTACAGTGACAACATGGGAATAAATATCCATGCTATCGCTCCAGGAGTCAGCCGAGCGAATGGCCAAGTTGAAAGAGTCGTTGCAACCCTCAAAAATGCGTTAATAATGATTAAAAACTACGAAGCAGAGCAGTGGCACACTGTACTCGAGGAACTTCAGCTGGCAATGAACTGTACCACTCATCGGGTCACCGGTGTCGCACCACTGACACTTATAACACAACGAAAGCACTGCGTACCTCCTGAGCTTCTCAACTTGGTAGACATTGACAACGAAACCGTTAATATTGAAGCACTTACACAACAGGTGCAACAAAAAATGATTCGTTCTAGCGAACAAGACAGACAACGCTTCAACCTGCGTAAGGCCAAAATTTATCGTTTCGAAAGAGGAGATTATGTATTGGTTAAGAATAATCCTCGCAATCAAACCTCGCTTGACCTTAAATTCAGCGAGCCGTATGAAGTATGCAGAATACTGGAAAATGACCGATATTTGGTAAAGAAAGTTATCGGCAGAGGAAGACCTCGCAAGGTTGCCCATGATCAGCTGCGCCGTGCTCCAGAACCTGGTGAACAGTTGACCGTATCGGCGGGAAACGAATCACCTACTCCCCGAGATCCTGCTGCAGAGCCAAACGAGCCCATTCCGTCGACCTCAAGAGAAGAGCTGCAAATACAGCCGAACCACGATCTTCAGGGTGAAGACCCATCTGAATAAATCGTAAGTAACTCAATTCAAATATTCCTAATAACTACGAGAACCTTCGAGAACCCTACGAGAATCTCCGAGAAATCTACGAGACCCTCCGAGAACCTCCGAGAACTCTACGAGAACCTCCGAGAACTCTTCAATAACCTCTTCGAGAACCTACTGACTTTATAACCATTTATATTTCCAAAAGATAAAGCAACACAAGTTGCCATAAAATGCTCTACTCAGAGAAAGTCATTTCTATTCCCGCAGGTCAACGAGAAGCAACGAGAACCTACGAGATCTAAAAAAAAAAAGTCTACGAGAATCCACGAGAAGCAACAAGGCTGGTGCAGAGCGCGCACCGCCTGTCAGTATGGCCGTATCGGCGCAATTACGACGGTTCGCCTAGAAAAACTAGAATAATTAAGCTAATCATTTGATTGAGTTGATTGTCATTTAAAAATAACGTTAAACAGCATGTTATTATTTCTGTTATTGTAATTTCAATACTTAACCTAAAAACTTGAAAACACGTGCACGTACGCCGAGCCCTATAAATACGGCCGCACTGTGGGCGCTCGGGCACTTAGTTTATAAGTTTTTGCCCTGGCTGGAGGCCCTAAAAGTCACTTTTAAGGCACCACAGGATTGTCCGGTTAAGCAGTAACCAACCCTCAGGTTGAACTGCGAGATGCCATACAGAAAAAAAAAAAAAAAAAAAAAAAAAAAAAAAGGCGCTCGGGCAGTCTCGCTCGAACCGCCGTACAGTACGGACCTCTCTGGGACGTCGTTAGTTCAATAAACGAAGCATTCAAGTAGTAAGTGAAGTTTTCTTTCGAATACCAAAGCATGAGTCATCAAGAAAATAATAATCGTGACATCAGCAATGCTGATGTCACACTTTTTAAAAACGCTACGGAGGGACCTCCTCCGTCATATATTATATTTAATAAAAAAATAATATTTGGACACTACAAACAAACATTTAAATTGTATGTATTTGTTTAGATGTATATATGTACACGACAATATGTGATTTAAAAGTCAAATATTGTCGTGTCTACGTTATTTTTTTAAAATTTTAGTCTATGGACTGGCTTAGAAAGCGCGCTTCACTCGACTCCTTTATACCCAATCAATCGGTGAACGCTTTTTTATTGTGCTTAAATAACGTTTAAAAAAGTACTCCCTGATTGATTATGTAGTACGTGTAGGTACTTATTTATTTAACTGGATTATTGACTACGTTTTGGTTAAACTCGTGTGTGGATTTTATTTTTTCTACACAAAAGTAAAAAAGGCGCATTGGGCACAACGACCACAACGACCGGGCACAACGACCGGGTATGTTCCGATTTATTATATCTTTAATTATTGTAAGTGGTCTTAACCATTTTAAATAAAGCAAAATTCATACTAATATTATAGATGCGAAAGTAACTCAGTTACGTTTTCACGACGAACTGGCTGAACCGATTTTGCTAAAAATTGGTGTGAGGATAGCTTAAACCCCAAGAAAGGACATAGGCTACTTTTTAACCCGCGACTTCGTCTACATACGCGATAACTGACATTTACGCGGACGAAAGCTAGTAAATAAATATGTCGTATTCGGTCCAGGCACAGCAAAGGCACAGGCGTGAAATGAATCGCAAGCCCGCCATTATCGAGAACACGTTATCTACCACTACTTTTGGCGCGCTTCTACAGAGTCGTGATGTTTTCAACCCACAGCGAGCAGAAGGCTAATTCACGTAATTTTATGACGCGCCGATGAAGTTGTAGTGCAGTTGCAGTTAGGTTTAAGTTGAGCGATAAACGGTATTCTTTGAACTGCGCGTAAGCTACGCGTGAACTGTACGTCAACAGTACGGCAACCAAACTTACTTGGTGTAGCCACATGAGAGAAAAAATATTACTCACTAATAATCGAATATAATCGATTACATTTCAATGAATAAGACGTTATTATAATATTAAAATAATACCCCAGTACGGATTTTAGTGCTTTTTCTTATGTCAAACGAATAGCAGAATACCGTGCGTTCCGAAGCACGCACTAAAGACGCGCAACAGTAGAATGTCTGACAGCGGTAGAGAATACGAAAAGCGTTGTTTTGATCGTAACTTAACTGCAACTGCACTGCAGCAGCACTTCTTTAGTTACGTGAATTAGCCCACAAGGACATTCAGAATCCAGTGTCTGGTCGCATCGGAGCTAAGTCGTCCCGAAACTGTACTCGATTCGTTGTGTTTTAAAAGTGTTACTACGAGTATGTCTATTTTAATTTGAATCTGTGTTTAATTTAAATTGTGTTTGTGTTAAATTGTGGTTCAATAAACGCCGTGTATTGTACCCTATAAGTACCCAGTGTGTTTGCATTGCACGAAACCCAACTTCTGCCCACATGATGACCAAATAAAACAGAGTAAATCCTGACGATCCGACAAATATAATTATATTAATTTAAGCCAAAGATAACAACGTACTATACATACAAAGTTATTCTTTGTTGATACTGTGCCTCAAAAGGGGTCATTGTACCCAAAACTCAAACTTAAAATCATTTGTTTAATAAACCAAACCATTTAACAGGCACTTTTAAATTGTCAAGGAGTCAGTCAGACAGAAAGTTGAAGCTAGTTGCTCGTTCCAAACAGTAGGTTTCTATGGAGAAGAATGTGAAGGAATCTCCATGAACACTCTTTTAAAATCAATACAAATTACACCTCATCTCGTACTCATTATGAACGTTTACTAAGGAACCAACCAGGAAATCGCGAAAAAACATCAGCTGATCCTGGCAAAAGGAGCTGACATTTTGTCGAGTTATGCTAACATAAATATTTACAATTTCGGGTTTTGGGACTAAAGCCAGAGTAAAGTTAAATAATAATTTATTTATTATCTCACATAGGACTACATAGAGACTGGTGTTTATTGTAGGTAAAACCTGTATTTAAATTACAGATCACCCGGCCTTCCATCCGTCGGAGAAAAATTTGCGATTCATTGTACAATAAAATGCTAATCAATAACAAATGAAATTATTATTTTACACAAAAAAAAAAACGAAGCAAAAACAAAAATAAAACCAAAAAAAAGTAGCAGATTTCCAGACGATATATTTATTCAGGATCCAAAGTAAAGAAAGTAAGTATGAATTTAAAAAAATATATTATCCTGATATGAATTCCTCAACCTTAAGTATGAGAAGCAGGCACCTTAACAAATGGACCATCATAGGATTACTGCATTCTATAGATACATTAATTGTCTGTTCTAAATCTAATGAAATATCGATCTGGCACATACGAAACTTAAACTAATGCAGGTGAAGGCTTTTAGCGCTATTCCGGCGAGGGAGTGCATCGTGACGTCGCATCCGGCCCGTCTGTCCGACTTCCCGCCGGTCCGGTAGGTCGGGAACTTAATGGGTGTCACGTGTACTTAGGAGGTGAACGTACTTTTGTACACAAAGATATGTGGTAGAGATGTCAATGTTACGAGTTACGACTTCATATCAACCTATTGTCCGTATGGTGTCGGACGTAAAGAATAGCACACCATCCCATATCTTCTCGTGGGTGTCGTAAGGGGCGACTAAGGGACTCACCAGAGAATGGGCAGCAGCGTTCTCTGTGCCTTTGTAACAACCATACTGCGATCGCCAACCCACCTGCCAAGCGTGGCGATTATGGCAAAACCCCCCATTTCTTGGGGGAGGCCTGTGTCCAGCAGTGGACGTCTTTCGGCTGAAATGATGATGATGATGATGATCAACCTATTAGCGTCCACTGCTAAACGAGGCCTCCGCCAGAGATCACCAACCAACTCAGTCTGGGGCAGAGCGTATCCATCCGCTGCCAGCCATCTACTTCAAATCATCAGTACATCGTTCCAAACTACCCTTTCCAAACGCGGGCTCTACTCTAAAACTTATCTGCTCCATCTACCGTCCGTCCGACGGTAGATATGGCCAGCTTACTTCCACTTCAGCGTACTGATTCTACGCGTAGGTGACTTTAGTTCTCTGGCCAATTACTTCATTGCGAATTCTATCCACTAGAGAAACCCCGAGCTTTGTTCTTTCCATAGCACGCTGAGCAACCTTGAATTTGTGAACCAGGTCCACGGTGAGAGTTCACGTTACAACTTACTACTTAAGTTTTCATTAAACTTATTGAAAGGTTGCGTTGAGCTATTTTATTACTTATTTTCAGAATATCATTTATCATTTAGGCCTAGATAAGCTTAGACACAGCAACGGTTCAAAAAGTTTTAGCGTTCAAAATCAATAGAACGTTGGCAGCGACAGGCGTCACTTTCGCATCGACGGAAACTGGCGAACAACATCCGTGTTTTATGCGAAATAAACAAAAACAATAAACAAACATCTAGATACGTATACGTGTAGGTACTGAATTGTGAAACTGCCGTTGGATAAAATATTTAATGGTAAAACACAGAATTCGTGCAGTTGGTACTTCGGATTTTTTTCTAACGAAAACATTACATTTTTGTTTTTTTTCATTGTTATTGGAGTTTATGGAATTTTTGAATTTGGAATGGGATATAAAGAATCGCTCAAATTCGAGTCTGACAATCTGTCAATTTATTTTTATACTGAAGAGGTTTGAATGTCATGTATTCTGTTTAAACTACAGGGTTCCTACCTGGGTTCAAAAGGCAGACAGACAGACTGTATGTACTTCTTAGTAATAGGGTCCTGTTTTATCATATGGATCCGAAAAAATGAATGAGCTCTATTCATTACCATATTATTATTCACTTTCATTATAATACAAATAACGTTGCATAACTTACCAAAACGTTTTGCGATTTTGTAAATGCTAAATGTATTTTTTTTAATAAAAATGTTGGCCCTGTCTAATAGTGTCTGTAGCCATATACATATTTGTTTCGTGCTGGAATCGAAGCCGCGACACGCAACAAATATTTCCTCTTTATAATATGAGTGTAGATGTAGATTTCAAATTGTTAAAACGCTGGAACTGTTTTAAAACGCTTTAGTATTCAAGACAGGCTAATTAAGTGAATACAGATGTGCAGATCGCGTGAGATTGATCGTTTGCAGAAACACCTCGTTACCATTGCGTGACTATCCGAAGACTGGTCTTAAGACATATCGTGAACAGTTGGTGCTGATGCCTTGATCGTATCTTCGTGCATATCGCAAGGGAATTAGTAAGTAATACTTTTGTACATATAAAGTATGCATTTACAAACATATAAGCCCACAAAAATCACAACGAAGACGTTCGAGACGACCAGGGGCTCCTTAACATGGGACAAGCCCGCCACACTATTCCCTAACCACTATAACTCCTGTAAGCCAGAATCAACAGTGGCGACCACCAGAAAAGCGCCAGAGCAATGAAGCTCGACGAGTCCCAGAGAAACGATTCAACTGTCTTGGATCCCGCAACGATATTAATCAGAAAAGAACAGCGGAGGAGTAAGAAAAACATCAACAACAGACCAGGGGCTCATGGCTAAATAAAAAATCGTACGGTCCGATCACTCACGGTAAAACTACGCTTGCCGCGGTCAATCTGTGGATGGGTGACTATCCACCCGTGCCTCGGAGAGCACGTAAAACCGTTGGTCCAGATTGTCATTCGTAGATCATACACCCATATTTGCAAAATAAAATAATCATCTTCATGCTAAAATGACTTAGGTTGGTTTGGCGACTGGGATTTTGAAATGTTAAATAATTCGTAGTACATATACAGGGTGCCCGGTAATTAATGGATAACCTTGAAATGGCTTATAGTAGACCTTATGGCCATTCACCAAATAAAATTACTTTATTGCACTACGACTAGACATGTTTTTTTTTTTCGTAATTTTTTTTTTCCTATTTTTTTCTGAATAAGTTCTACTATAAGCCATTACAAGGTTATCCATTATTTACCGGGCAGCCTGTATATCGATGATTGTAGGTCTTACGTATTACCCTCTTTTAGTTAGGCTAGTGTAAGTGATGAACATGTTATGTACGTATCTACTCGTCGAAACACATAACATTCATGTAAAAAAGTATTTTATTAATAAAACGAGGTACCTACGTACTTCAGTTTCGATTTAATTGTAAACCCTTGTGCAGGCGTGCGGCACCGACTTCATTCATTGCTGTAAGTTTTTGTATCAGGCTTGGTGTTGCCAAACTTTTTCGTTTTTGATTGAGGTGATTTTTTAATGGATACAAAATTACAAATTTTATTTTCTAGTAACAAGACTTGTAGGGTTATTAACAAATTATTTATAAATGATGCAAGTCGTTTTTGTTTTAAAACAAAAACAGTTTGTTACATCATTACTACAAGGTCTCAGTCGGATTTTAATTTCGTAGCGGGATCCAAGACAGTTGTAATGTTTTCTCCGACTCGTCGAGTTTCATTGCCTCGACGCGTTTTTAGTTGTCGTTACTGTTGAAAAAAAGTCTCAGTCAGAGTTTAAATGGTGTGGGCAATAATTATGGAAAAACGGTGATAGTTTCTAAACATACTCACGTTACCTACCATTGCTGTTTAATTACAATTCACATGACAACTTTAGATACCTTTAATAGAGTCAGGGATCACTATGGTTGATGTTGATTTCCTATTTTTGTGGTAATTGATGTAAAATTACTTTGGGAAACATAGTGAAAAATAATATATAGGTCTCATATACTGCGGCACTGAAAGATTGAGATGAACGTAAGATATGAATTAAAGACACTGCAATAATAACAGGAATTCCAAAATATTCATATTTTTTTTAACGGGTTTATTATTTTACGTGGAACACAGACGATTATATGATACCCTGGCAACTCAAACTGATATTATCCGAGCCTGTCGTCGAGTGTAAAGCTGCCGACGATTGGTCTGGCTTTTTCATCGCTTCGTACATCGCACAGTTTAATAAAATGTGACGTTCGAAATTTAAATGTTTTACTACGATAATTGAAGTTTTTAATGTGTTTGTATCCATGGGTTTATGATGAAGAGATACAGACATGTTTATTATCTTTTTAATGTTGGTCTTCAGTAAATACTTAGTTTAAAAAGGTAAATAGGTATTTTTTCGTGAAAACATTGCGCACAAAAAACTGTTTTCTTTTTTTTTATTACTTACTATCTTTTGACCGAAACTTCGTCCTCGTGAATTTAGGTAACGCGATTAAAACGCGCCTATATCTTTTCTTGTGTTTCAAGTTTCGTCTGTATTTTATTTCATGAACATTGGTTCAGCAGTTTAGCCGTGAAAGCGTAATAAACAAACTCACTTTTGCGTTTATAATACCAAAACTGTGATAATACTAAGTATAGATCACTTGATTTTCTCTTTCATTTGAAGATTTCAATCGGTGGGATATTATTTATGGTGTAAAATGTTACTTCTTGAGAATTTCTTCACATCTACTTTCAGCTGTTACTACCTATTCGTATGCGCATTGTCATACCATTATGTACTCAAGGGGCTATTAAGGATTTTTACTGATTTTAAACTGACAATCACGCCAAAATGTGTAGTGTAAATGATTTAAAAAATATATATGTTAAACTAGAACATTATCTTAATCATTCAGTATGTGAATATTTTTGATTATATACTAAATAGTTTAATTAATTCGTGAAGTTGTGTCTGACGCGGACAAAACATTGACAATCACACAAAATCTACCAAGTATAATTGAACGAAACTTACACCATCTTACGGACATTTTTATTATCTACCTTTTAGTATACGCCTTTTTTTTAAGTTAAACAATAGTATCTTTTATTTAATTTTTTCGACTAAAGAGTTTTGGACGCAGCGCATACGATTCTCTGGTCGCTCAAGGTCGCCGGCGTATATCGACGCCTTAAAGAGAAGATTGGTAACAAAGCACTCTATATATATAATAGAGCATACCTAAACATACAGAGAGCCTATTATTTGTCTCATTGCAGGGCAAATGCGTCTTTTCATACATAAGTAGTCTAAATGATAGGTTGACTGTTGATAGGCAGACTTGTAATGGCAAATACAAGTTTTTGAGATGACGCGTATTTTGAAATTATTTGACGAAAAGCTGACCAAACACAAGCCTAAATATTAATTCATATTGTGAATTGAATTCAACACATGATTGTAAACCCTTCAGTGACAACATTTTTTTGTAACGTGTAACGCATAATTACCACAGACTTTGACTCCAATAATAAAATCGTTTATTGGTCAAATTAGAATTTTACATTTTGTGAAAAACTTGACCTCCAAACTAAGTAAAACTTGTACTATGGAGGACAAGGCGCTCTCTTAAACAATGAATAAAGATTCTAACAACGAATTCAGATTATAAAACAATAGGCAGATAGACAGCGCGGAACACCGCGAGCGAAGTCACCAAAGCAAATACAGTTTCAAAAAACGAATACAGTCTTGAGTTAGTACAGCACGAAGCGCCGTATCGTTAATACATCACACGTCATTCCAATATTTTTGAGAATAATGCCGGCTTGTGTGTTTCAACATTGTAAGAACTGTTCCCAAAAACAAAAGAAAGAAGGTGGAGTGGAGTATCTTTTCATAGGTAAATATGGATAATTTGTTAATTTAGAAATTATTTTACGTAATTATTGTCAGTGACATCTTAGAACACAAAACCTTAACAAAAATCCTTCGGTGTTGCTGGTTTATATTTAAATATTTACTATTAGGAAATAAGCATAGGATACAGGAATAGCGATTTACAAAAACATTTATTACGATTAGTGTTCTATTTATCGCGCATTTTGCTTGGTATCAGGGATTTGAAAACGAAATGAATTTCGTTCCGTTACACCAATTATTTATTTATTTGTTATTATTATTTATTATAATCAAAGTTTACAAAAATCTTTACTTAGATCTATGCCCCACAAAACCGTTTTTACGGTTTGTCTGTGGGAACCGAACCATACAGTCACAAAAATACATTTTATTATGGCGGACACTAAAGAAAAAATTAAAATAAAATAAAACTACTTATAAACTGCCCGTTCGTCCTTTCTCATCCATCATTCGACATTTTGACAACTTCACAACACCTACCATACAAAAGTGACTTAGGTAAACTTAACTAAACTGCAGATTTTTTTATTTATTATATTTTATTATTATAATGTTTACTGTCCCACTACAGAGCAAAGGCCTCACTTCAGTCCTTCCATCGGTCTCGACTTTTCGCTATATCTTGCCAATCCCTAATGAAGCCATCCAAATCGCCCGCCATCTTTTTTGTGGTCTACCTCGGCCCCGTCTCGCCATTTCAGGGCACCAATTTTGGGATGACATGTCCAGTCCAGTCCCATATAAGTTGGGCAGCCTTTTTTTATAAGTAACCATCGAAAAATGCCTAGCTTCATGAACTGATTTTTTTGGTAAAAGTTCGCGTTACAGTGCCAATGCCACGCTGTAAACAATGAGTAGGTATTTAAAAAAAATATATATATTAATTAACTAAAGGTAATTAAAAATACAACTACTCAAACCTGAGCACACAACACACACGCACACAAAAACAGGAATCATCCAAACCAGCATTATACATTAATTTACAACATCCAAATTAAGGTACACAAAAAAATCATAACACAAGGTGGGTATAAAAAATTCAGGAATGACAAATGATAGCGGCTAGGCGAGAAGTAGCCAGCATCCATCTTCACGAGAGAAAATTTGTAAGAACACCGTATGAAAGTCAAGGGACCCGAGCTCTAACTAACGTTCATTCTTTACCGTTTTGAGCACGTTTATCAAAATGGCATCCATTTTTTTTTTGTAGGCTTTATAAATTACAGTCTTGTACTTTTGTTTGTGTTGGTTTTTTTATGTGATTCTGGTGCGTATTGTCTCAAGTACTGTCGGAAGAAAAATGTTGCGAGCGAACCCATCATACCACTGGCCAAACCCCTGGGCTAATATTAGATATTAGTTACTAGTGTAAAAATTACTAGTTCTAATATTTCTTGTTTTCAACCGACTTCAAAAAAGGAGGAGGTTATCAATTCGTCTGTTTTTTTTTTTTTTTTATGTTTGTTACTTGATTTCTCGGGACTGGATGAACCGATTTTTATGATTCTTTTTTTATTTGGAAGCCAGTGCTTCCCGTGTGGTCCCATTTTAATTTGGTCCAGTTCTGACCATGGAATCCATGAGAAAACCGTATAAGTCTTAAATTTGCATTAAGTATGTGCGCGATTTGTTACGCGATTTCTCAGGCAAACGTAAACCGATTTTGAAAATTCATTTTTTTATAGATACGGTACGCTTCAGGGGTGGTCCCATATAAATTTTATCGAAATTGATTGTGCACTTTTTGAAAAATCAACAAATACCCAAAAATTTTACATAGACGACGTTTTAGTTTCATCAATCTTTGTAGTAGTTAACTTTCAATCTCTTCTTAATAGATTTGAATGAGAAGGAGGTACTAAAAAGCGGAAAATAAAAAGCTTTTTACAAAAAAGACAACCGCCTTCAAAAAGTGAAAAATAACTTTAGCACAGAACACACATTGACTTTAGTTTCGGAAGTCGGTGGCAATACAAAACAACAAACAGAACAAAGCCACTGAATTTCGAAACTAAAGTCAATGTGTGTTCTGTGCTAAAGTTATTTTTCACTTTTTGAAGGCGGTTGTCTTTTTTGTAAAAAGCTTTTTTCAAAAACAGGTACTAGACTAATAACTAATAGTAGCAGACTAATAAAAATATTAGGCTGGCTTGGCTAAATTAAATGCCTCTTCCCGCCATTTTTGGATTCGTTTGATTTTATTGTTGGTATTTTTTTTTTTGTATGTTGACCACCCATTGATGATTCTTTTTTTAATTGATAGTGTACCTATACCTCATAGTTGGTCCCACTTATATAAATTTCAACTCCACCCTTAAATTCTTTTTTTGTTCGAAAGGAGTTTATTCCGAGAAGGTCCCATATAAATTTTATCAAAATTGGTACAACCCTTTTTGAGAAAATCAACAAATTCCCAAAAAAAACTTACTTAGACGACATTTTAGTTTCTTCAATCACTGGAGGACTTACAATCTCTTTTAAGTGTGTTGCCGTTTCTTAATGGATTTGGATGTTAAGGCAACACTAAAAAGCGAAAAATAAAAAGTTTTTTCAAAAAAAAGAAAACCTTTTTTCTTTTTTTTGAAAAAACTTTTTTTTTGTAAAAAGGTTTTGTCGTTTGCACCTACTGTCTTACACGTCTGTGTAAAAGCAGATTGTTTGTTGTTGATAGTTGTTCGCAAATTAAATTCAAGCATGGATCTAAAGCTAATGGTTTTGAGAAGTGTAAGTATTACAAGCAAAAGACATTCTGTTTGGGGGTTTCTCAAACGTTTTATCGACGCAGGATAAACGGAAAAAGTAGAAGAATAAGCGGAAGTGTGCAAATAGGACCACATTTTATAAAAAAAAAATTGGTAACTTTGACTAATCATTTTGGCAAATCTTTTTACAAGCCTTCTGAGACTAATAGGTTTATCAGTGTAATTTACAAGAGTATTTGATAACACATTTTTCTAAGAAACCAAACTGAATTTACTCATGTAATTTTAACTAATATTTATTACTTGGCAACTAGTAGCTAATGTTTTACTACCGTAGCTTCGAGAAACGCACACTAGGAAACTTGTAAAAAATATTCGTTCTTGTAAAAAATATTCGTTTTCGTTCCTAAACCAGAATACAACTTCAGAATATTGCATCAAAACATTGCCGGGGCGATAAATAAAACGGAAGAATTGACATTTGCAATCCGCGACATGTCTCAAAATGGTTCAAAAATAGATGTTGTATGTTTGACTGAAACTTTCATGCAAAAAGGTACAGAGTCGCTTCTGAAAATTCCAGGTTACAAATTAGTAGCATCCTATTCACGTGACACTAAACGAGGAGGTGTATGTATACTGATAAATAATAACTTAAAATATAAACATTTGACTAATATGAATGACTTGATATGTAAATTTAATTTTGAATGTTGTGGTGTGGAAATTAATAAAATTGTTATTATCGGTTTATACCGAACCCCAAGTAGCAATCCACAAATCTTTCTCGATAAACTTGAACAGTTATTAGCAAGACTGACTAAAAAACGCACAAAAATTATTCTTTGTGGGGACTGGAATTTGGACATATTAAGGCCGAACAAATATAGCGAAGAATTAAAGTGTTTATTGAAAAATTATAATATCGAATGGCACATAAAAACACCAACGAGACAGTTAGCGTGTTTAGACCAGATAGCAAGTAACATCAAGCATGTCAAAGCGGAGGTACATCATCTTGCCTTGTCTGACCACGAAACAGGACAAACGCTATCACTGAAAACAAATAAATCATACGAAATATGTAGCTGGTATGAACGTGTCAGAGACTATAGTAAAGAAAACATGGATAAGTTCTGTAGTTGCATTTCGTCTCTTAGTTTCTCACATGTATACGTAAAAAATAATTTACAAGAATCATTTGCTGAATTTCATAGTCTATTTAAATTATTTTTTGATCTGTGCTTCCCTATAAACACCGTTAAGAAGTCTAATAAAAAAGGAAACTGTAAATGGTTAACGAGAGGGATTAGAATATCTTGTGTCAGAAAAAGGTATCTCTATCTTAGCCAACAACACCATAAAACGAACAGAAATAAACAGAAAAAAAAATACAAAGCCTACAGTTACATACTTAAAAAGTGCTTACAAAAGTCTCGGCAACTTCAGAGTAGGAAATATATTTGTAATAATAAAAACAAATGTAAAGCCACATGGGAAGTTATTAACGAGAATATTAATGACATTAACACAAAAATTGATATTGACAGAATAATTGAAAATAATCAGAGATATGAAGATCCTAAAAAAAATTGTGACAAATTTAATGAATTTTATATACAACAGACAAACAGTAACAATTTTAAGCATGACTGGAACGATATAAACAAAACTATGAATACAAATAACGCACAAACAATATTTCTTAAGCCAACTGACGCCATGGAAATATTTCGAATTATTAAAACTTTAAATAATACGAACGCAGCAGGAATAGATGACATCACAACAAAAGTAATAAAAATAAGTGCACCATATATATGTCAACCACTGAGTTATTTAATAAACCTGTCCTTTGAGGAAGGTGCGTTCCCAAATATATTGAAAAAATCAATAGTTAAGCCCCTTTTCAAAAAAGGTGAAAGATCAGACATGAACAATTATAGGCCAGTAACGTTGATACCAATCATGTCGAAAATATTCGAGAAAGTAATGCTTAGACGGCTTCAAGAATTTGCGGCAAGCCATAATTTACTTAAAAATGAGCAATTTGGATTTCGGCAGGATAGGACCACTTCTTTAGCATGTTTCAACTTGATCAAAATTGTCACTCAGGCTATAAATGATGGTGTACCGGTTGCGGCGATATTTCTGGACATGAGCAAAGCGTTCGATTTTGTAGACCACAACTTGCTCTTACACAAGTTGGAACGTTACGGAATAAGAGGAAAAGCGAACGATTGGTTAAGAGACTATTTAAGTGACAGAAAGCAATGTGCGGAAATCTCAAAAATACAAAATAACAAGAAAGAGATATATAGAAGTGACTATCAGCAAAACAATTTTGGCGTACCACAGGGAACCGTGTTAGGGTCGTTCCTATTCATCATGTATATAAATGATCTCCCAAATAGTACCCGTCATGACACAATCTTGTTTGCTGATGACACAACTCTCATTGTGAAATGTGAAAATGAAAGTACCTATGATCGAGAAATAAACAACGCTATAAACGACATTATACAGTGGTTACTTTCCAATAACTTAAAAATGAATACGGAAAAAACCAAAATGATCCAATTCCAAACGAATAAATGGAAACCATTGCTGCTAAATGTCAAATGTAACGACACTAATATAGAACAAGTACCAAGCACTAAATTTCTGGGCATACAGCTGGATCAGAATTGTGACTGGAAGACACATGTAGAGCAAGTTTGTGACAGGCTCGATCGATTTGTATATGCACTAAAAAGAATAAGAGTCACGGTGTCAACAGAAGCTGCTCTTAGCGCGTATCATGGCTACGTTTCGTCAATACTAGCATATGGACTTTTGATGTGGGGCAATTCGGTGGATATCATAAGAGCATTTAGAGTCCAAAAAAAGTGTGTGCGTGCAATCTGTGGAGCCAGGTATACCGATAGCTGTAAGCTCTTGTTCAAAAAGTATAATATTTTGCCTCTACCGTGCATGTACAGTACGCAAAGGAGATAAGTATCCATGTCGCCGGAAACAGTTGAAGTTTACTTAGGAACCGATAGGTTTTTATGAATAAAATAAAATACAATTTATAGAGAATAAACAGTTCAATGATTTAATAAAATTTCATTTGAAAGCCCGCATTGGTTTCTAAGAAATCTTCAACTATTCCCGACGACATGGATACTTATCTCCTTTGCGTACTGTACATTAAAGAATTATGCGTATTTGTACAAAAAAACCCAGAATACTTTAAGAAGTATAAAGATGTGATTAAAAGAAATGTAGCTCCTAGGAATAAAAATAAGCATAAACATATGCTCTGTGTACCACAATGTAGGCTAGCATTGTACAAAAGAAATTGTTACATAACGGCAATAAAGGTGTATAATAAGTTACCTGACGCCTTCAAAGATTTACCGTTGACTATGTTCAAAAAAATGTTGACACAGTGGTTAAAGAAACATTGTTTTTATGATTTAAACGAATTTATGTCATATCGTGCAGAAGATAAAAACGAAATAATATTGAAGCAGACCTTGCAGCAATATTGATATAGCATTGTATTCGTAATTTGACATTTTAATTTACCTATTTTGACGCTAACGAATTTTAATTTAATTTTATATTTAACCAAATTTTAATTATTATTTTATTTTATTTAAAAATAATATGACATATTTGCACACCATATGTTATGGTAGAATGTAATTGGGCCACGATAGTCTTATAAGTTCTTCATTTGTACCTACATTCTAGCAAATAAATTAATTTGAATTTGAATTTGAATTTGAATGGACTAATATTATTAGTCTAATAAGTTTTGAGAAATAGGGCCCTGGTGTATGGTGGGTGTAAAACTATTATACCACTGAGAAAATTGTTTGGGTTAGGTTAGGTTAGAACTGTGATCATTAAAGCGCGAAGGCGAGCGTTCCGTGGTAGCGACCGCCAAGCGCCAAATTCCCTCTATGGGTCATCGGGTGGATCGATTTGGGTTAGATTAGGTGAGTGGGTATTTGTTTTTTTTTTAATACCTATGTAGTGACGGTAGAGTGTTTCTATGCAGGTACCTACGTCTAATCATATGCTAAATCAAATTAACATCATGATACCTATTCGTATGAACATACTTGTCATCAACCACAATACATAAGGTATAGATTCCACTACCTAATTAATATAATACTAAAATTAAATTCCTCTGTGGAGTACTGCAGTGTCTCAGTCTCTCAAAGGAGTTTCATCTGTCTAATTTAATTATACATCTCAAACTCCGCCATTGCGATACCTGTCCCGCCATTGTTGATAACAAATAATATAATTGCATTATTTGAACATTAAATGACAACTATGTATAGTAGTTTCGTAGTTTAATATCTGCTTAGTATAGAATTTCATTAGTTAGTGTTATGCATAAAGGAGGTTGTAATATTGAGTGTATGCCATTATTATTACGGATGTTTGCGAGTTTGTATGTTTATTAGACAATCACGCTTTTTATCGGCTGAGTCTGTATGTACCAGCCCATTGAAACGGGATTTTAGGGGTCACAGCAGTCATGAATATGAATATTTTTAAGGAAGCAGCTCAGAATTATATAAAAAATAGGGCAGGAAAATAGACATGGGCATTGGGAACAGCTTACAGTAATAAGTGAAAACTTGAAACTTTGGAATAACTATGATTTTTTGTCATTATAGTAGATGATGATCATCTTCCCTTAGAAACTGTTCCAGTACCCGCTAGACGTAATAAATGCAATGCGTAAAAACTGTAATTCTTTATGGATAAGACTGATATTTCCACACCGTAATGAGGTCACAGCATGTCGGTGACGCGAACCCATAAGTTTGTTCCTACCAAAAATCTTGAATGTGAATGAAAATTTCACTTCAAAAACCCTTGTGCCCTACGAACCCTTGAAAAACGACCAGTGATTGAAAAATACAGCCAGCAACTACTGAGGTTTTCTGAGTCAAGCCAAGTGTTATTTAAATGAATAATACAATTTTCTCCGCAAACATAAAATTAAATACTGCTGGACCTTCATTAAGAGTTAAAAAGGGTGTCAAGCAGGGTGACCCGCTCTCCCCTAAATTGTTCACAAGCACTCTCGAAGAGGTATTTAAGTCACTGGCAGCCTCATGGAAAACCAAGGGCATTGAAGTCGGCACCAAGAGGTTAACAAACCTCCAGTTTGCCGACGACATAGTTCTTTTTGCCCCCACAGCTCTGGAACTCCAGACCATGCTCCAAGAACTGAGCACGGCTAGCTTCACGGTGGGACTTGCGATGAATCGGTCTAAAACACAGCTAATGACTAATAGCACTAAGCGTAGGGTCAAGGTAGACGGGCAGGAAATACAATATGTCGATTAGTATATTTACTTGGGCCAGTTAGTTTCTTTCGAAAACAGGCAGGAGAGGGAAATCGACCGTAGAATCGAAAACGCCTGGAAAAGCTACTGGTCCATGAAGACGCTAATGAAGGGTGATCTACCGATCTCCCTGAAGCGAAAACTTATCGATATGTGTATCTTGCCCGTCCTAACCTACGGTGCTCAGACCTGGTCGCTTAACGAGTCACAAAAGTTCCGCCTCGGAGTTTGCCAAAGAGCAATGGAGCGCAGCATTCTGGGTGTAAAACGACAGGATAGAATCAGGAACACCACGCTGCGTTCTAAAACGGGTATATTAGACGTAGGCATTTTTGCCTACGTGCCAGGCTTAAGTGGGATTGGGCGGGTCACGTCAGCCGCATGCAGAGTGACCGCTGGGCGAGAGTCTCCACGCAATGGGTGCCTGAAGATGGACGGCGTCGCCGAGGACGGCCCAGAAACAGATGGCGAGATGACCTAGACGCATACCACGAGGGCTGGTTCGAGGTGGCGCAAGAAAAGGCCAGCCCTCTGGTCACGTGAAGAGTCGACCAGCCTCTTAGCAATGTCCCTAAAAACAAGGTGAGCACTCGTGCCGAGACTTGGGTAGCTCGTGAGCTAGTGATAGAAAAGAGCGAGCTCTTTTCGTTTAATTTCGCTCTGGCTCACTCACTCGCTTGCTGAATAGCTCAGTCGCTCAGTAGCTCTCGGCCGGCAGACTCTTCGGCTCGCTTCGGAATACTTCGAATGAGTTCGGATCGTATTATTTGCTCTTCCAACAAATTATTTACTCTCCAGGCGCAATATGTCATTGAAAACGTATCATACGCCATACGTCATTATAAATCTCTTTATTTCATTGGGTTAAATTTGAAAATACTTTGGCACGTTTTCAAAAGGAACTGCATTGTTTAATTTTGCCTGTTACGTACTATTATTTTAATTTTGCTTGTTTCGTAATATTATTTAGGTACCTATTTTGTGGTAAGTAGTAATAAAAACCAACGTTAAAACCTACTGAATTAGTATTTTTATGTTGTTTCGTCAAATTAACCAAAATATTTAAGTACCTATCACATAATTTAAATATCACAATAATTAATCATGATAACATGCAAACACAATAATTTCTTTCTAACACAGCCACAGCAAAGAAACAAGATATTCTACAACGATAATTCCATAGTAATTCGCGTGTATATGAGTTATAGAACCGTAACAGAGTTCAAACTTCCAATGAGTTATTGACTCTTGAGTGAGCCGAACCGTCTCATACGACGCGCGTGCGGCGTGAGTCAAATGAGCTAACAGTCGGCGTCTGAGCGCTGAGCTATAGAAGAGCTAGTGAGCTAGAAGAGTGATATAGCTCTTTTGAGTGAAAGAGGTACTCGCTATTTCGCCCATGTCAGTTGGGCCCCATGGCCCTAATGTTTCGACCCCAAACGGCTCAAACATATAACTTTCAAGAAGGGTATATATAATTAATTATTATTAATTAAGTTTTTAAAGTAAAAAGTTTTTGTTCTGTATTATTACTGTATTAATATTGTTTATTTAGATTTCATTCATAAAATGAATACAATTTTCAATGTAATCAATAATTAATAAAAATGTTACCATTACACTTATGTTAAGTTAGTTTGCATGTATAATTATTATGTCCTCTTCCATCAATTTTATGTTTTGCTGTGCCCGACAGGGTCCTCGATTGTTACAGAAAATGTTACTTACCACCTAAGCGTATACATTGTGAAATGCAATAAATGATTGAGTATTGAGTATTTGTGTATTTTCAACAGGAATATCAACGTAATCATTACTATCAACTGGCACTCATAAACTTTTTGCCGAACCTGGCTACTGAATCTAATACCGAATCAGCTTCATTTTCACCGCAAAACTGAGTTAGTCAACATTATCATAATTTCACCTCTCAAAATCACAATTTATCCTGTCTTATTGAAACCTCACAATCGAATATGTCAGTACACAAAGTTAGGGATGGGCATCCAATTTGTATCCGCATCTAGTCCAACTCGCTAGCATCCAGACACCGCGTCCAGAAACTTCAGTCACATGTCTCGGGAGTTTAGGCGATTTCTATTGAACTAGGTTCAAGCGTGGTTCCTTGCGGAATTATAGATAATAGAAACGGCTATATTGTTGACTCGCAATACTATGGGTTATGCATTTATGTACTTTCCACCGTGTGACAGTGCGTGCAATATTGTGTAACTACATACCATTTCTTAAATAAAAATTAATCTATATCTACTTCTTTACTAATATTGTAAAGTGGTATATGGCCAAATACTCAAACGCTACTCAATTTAAAGATGGCGGCATCTAATAACATAATAGTGCACTCTTCTCTCAATCTCATACGACGGGACGGCTACCCGACACGACTGGGGAAAGATCAGGTGCAAGACCAACAGCTTTATAACGTGCTATTCGCGGCACGGTGGAGTAATACCAGCAACTTGCAAGCTCTAGTATATTCCTATTCTATTATTATTATATCTTCTGGTAACAAAAGTATTCATTAACACTATTCTCCTTGCCACATCTAGGGTTTGGAAATAGTGTCCTAACATCCAGTTGCAACATGTCTCAGTTGGAGCAGCCCCCGATGAGTTCTGTTCCAAACTTGGGTTACATAGTGCTGCACTTACATATTTCTAATATACAGCTTCCTGTTTTGTGATTGAGACAGCCCTGAATATGTGTACCAATTTGAATTTTAAACTTGGTTTATATGGTACTTATTTGTACTTACATCCATACTATTCATAGAATACAACAACAATATTATCTTATCAATAACAATATTAACAATATTACAATATTTACAATATTATCTTCATACAATATTATTATAAATGCGAAAATAACTAAAGGAAACATTCCTTAATTTTTATAAAAGAAACTAAAATGCATTCACAGATTTCTCGATCAGCTTACCTAAACCGGGAATCGGACCAGCTAAACATTTGAACTAATCGATAGGATTATCGTTTAGGATAAATCTCTTTAATTGTCATCTGGTCTTAGAAATAAAAAAGATCATGAAATCTAACATTAATTTTATTTAATCATTAATTCTACTATACTGGTCACGTAGTGGTTTCCCTTCGGGGCCCATTGATTTTTTCATTTATTTGTACAGAGGCCAACACATCAAGCTACCCCAAACTGTCAAATTTCTTTGATACTTTTTCCAACTTTGTAACAAAAGAGTAAGGTTCATGTTCAATTGTATATGTTACGGCTAAAACCCGAAGCCGGTAGCAGTTGGTTAAACTTAGGTGTATCCTACTTATCTTCTGTTAGAACCAGGTGTATCCTACTTATCTTCTGTTAGAACCAGGTGTATCCTACTTATCTTCTGTTAGAACCAGGTGTATCCTACTTATCTTCGGTTAGAACCAGGTGTATCCTACTTATCTTCGGTTAGAACCAGGTGTATCCTACTTATCTTCTGTTAGAACCAGGTGTATCCTACTTATCTTCGGTTAGAACCAGGTGTATCCTACTTATCTTCGGTTAGAACCAGGTGTAGCCTACTTATCTTCGGTTAGAACTAGGTGTAGCCTTCATCATAGCGGCTAAAACTAGGTGCAGCCGCACACCGACGTCATGGGTACCACGAAGTTCGGTTTGGGTAGGTTCTTTTAGAGGCGGTCCGGCCAGTGCTCGAGCACTGGCTCGGGAGGAGGCACGGCTCCCTGTCGAGTGACGCAGGTGCTCTCTAGGCATGGTTGCTTCGGGATGTACCTACCTGTCACATAAACAGGGAGCCGGACGCTCGGTGCCACCACTGCGTCGACTGCCGGGAGGATACGGCGCGGCATACGCTGGCAGAGTGTGCCGTTTGGGATGAGCCGCGCCGTGACCTCGTCTCATAAATAGGTAGTGACCTGTCGCTGTCGGAAATGGTCGAGTCGATGGTCGACGGCGTAGAGTCCTGGGACGCAGTGGTTTCCTTCTGCGAAACTGTCATGTCGCAGAAGGAGGCTGCGGAAAAGGAGAGGGGAGATCACAACCTCCCACTCTGCCCGTAGCAAGCGCACCGAGCGTCGGCGGAGGGAGGATAATGCCCTCTTCCAGCTCCCCTACATGAGACCAGGGGCGACAGACTCGGGGACATCTGTCGCCCCCTACATATCAGGACCCGAGGTGATGGCGCGTAGTGTTCCACGCGCGCCCCACTTAGACGACTCAAGAAGTGCCCCGCACTCCGTCTGGGGTTGCGGAAGTATCTCCAGTTCCCGCGACCCTCGACGTAGGTGTGAGATGGAACACCGGGTGGTTTTTAGTCAGTAAGGGTCTGACAGACTCATCCGCTCGGCACAGGGCGGAGGACTTCCATGAGGAATTTCCACACCGGAACAAATAAAAAATGGTTAGGTTCTTTTAAACAATGCAGACAGAAGTAGAAGCCCCTCGCAGCGGGGAGGCTAACTAGGAGAGCTTGGAAAGCGTCTTGGAGATTGCAGGGAAGTGGTTGAATACACGGAAACCACTGCTGCCCGGCTTCCGGATTTTCCTTTAGTCGCCTTCTACGACACCCTCGGGTTGAAATGGGTGGGTGCTATTCTAGCCCGGACAGCCCACGGGTTTTGAAAATTGAAAATATCGGGTATTTGCTCGATGCGGAATCGAACCCGAAACCTTATGCATAAGAAACGGGTGCTTCAACCTCGGGAGCCATTACGATTAGACAAATTTCTTTAGTAGGTAAGTACAGAAAAAATATGAAGAAAAGTAAGAAAACTTAATCTTATGATGTACAAAGTAGACGTAATGAGCGAATCGCTTATAGCACATGACGGATGGCAAGGGCCATAGAGAACCGTCATTATTTATAATGTAACCATTTAACATTGAACCCTGACCTATCTCTAAAGCCCCCTTCCTTATTGTCATTCTGTATACCACAGCGAGGGGCAGGGTGGGTCTCATTATTTTGGTTTTTCTGCTAAGAATTGTTGTACACCATCTTGAAAGCAAATTATGTATTTTTGCATGTATTCCCTGACTAACGAGCGAGTAAGATGTTTTTGAAATGTTTTGAGTTATAGAATTGTAGGCACGTTCAGATTTTTTTTGTGAAATGTATTTTTTTGAAATGCATACTTCATCAAAATCATCATGATTTTATTTATGTCAACATCATAGTACAGGAATTGGACAGTAACATGCACAATCCATACTTCCATACTTTATTTAATATTATAAATGCGAAAGTAACTCGGTCTGTTACGCTTTCACGATGAAACGGCTAAACCGATTTTAATAAAACTTGGTATGAAGTTAGCTTGAACCCTGGGGAAGGACATAGGCTACTTTTTACTCCGCGACTTCGTCTGCATCCACTATAACCGACATTCACGCGGACGAAGTCGCGGGCAAAAGGTAGTCTTAAATAGAGTAAGGTGTCTGAGTTAAGATAGTTCTGAAATACAGATCACCAAGCTCCATCCAGGCTCTGTTAGATAGGACTTGAAAGGACAATGCCAGAAACTCTATAGAACTTTGCCCCACTCAATAAAAGTCATGTGCAATATGTAGCATCTTACTGTTTATTTATTGCTGATAACTTAGTGACTGTAGAACTTGCGGTTTCCGTTTAAATCTAAAAACAATAATGACATTGATTATAGGTTAAATTGTATTTTAGATATAATGAGTTTGTATTTTGTGGGTAGGTATTTCGTAATCCGCAAGTTCTAAAAAAAAACAATTTACTATAGAAAGGTTCTATATTCATTACAATTATATTCATTAATTTACTTTTCTGTACATGGGTGGGGCAGGATCTGGCATTGTCATTTAACAAAGGCAAAGATCAAGAATAAATATGAGACTAAAATTGCAAGTACGTAAAAAACAAAATAACTACACAGAATTAAAAGAATAAAATAAATAATACAGAATATTAACTGTAATCTACATTGACTACCAAATAGTTAGTTACTGGCAAAAAACTTATCTTATTGATGTACAAGTTTATTGAATAAATTCAGGACATGAAAATTGTGAAAATCCAAGTTAATTATAAGGTACCGCAATTGATGCGGTTATCTTGCATCTAATATAGCTGCATCAATTTGGGTACCTTCTTAATGGCTTAGGCATTCTCTACCCGTCAACCAAGGGTGGTGAAGAGATAACATGGCAGGCATGTTGTAGGCAAATTATTGTGCGTGTGTAAAACAACAAATTCGTTTTCTTTTTAATACTCTTTTTTTAGTTTTGAAAAAAGCGGCCAAGTGCGAGTCGGACTCGCCCATGAAGGGTTCCGTAGCAGCAAGAAAGGTAAATTGCGGTTTACGATTATGACGTATTATAAAATACGTCATAAATCTAAAAAAATAAGAAAAGTTATAAATAAACTAATTACTAGATCTCGTTCAAACCAATTTTCGGTAGAAGTTTACATCGTAATGTACATCATATATTTTTTTTAGTTTTATCATTCTCTTATTTTAGAAGTTACAGGGGGGGCGAGAGACACTTCCAAAGTGATAAAATGTGTCCCCATTTTATCACTTTAAAAGTGTCTCTCGCGCAAACTATTCAGTTTAGAAAAAAATTATATTAGAAACCTCTAAGTATATCATTTTTGAAGACTTATCCATAGATACCCCACACGTATGGGTTTGATGAAAAAAAATTATTAAGTTTCAGTTCTAAGTATGGGGAACCCCCAAAATTTATTGTTGTTTTTCTATTTTTGTGTGAAAGTCTTAATGCGGTTCACAGAATACATCTACTTACCAAGTTTTAACAGTATAGTTCTTATAGTTTCGGAAAAAAGTGGCTGTGACATACGGACGGACAGACAGACATGACGAATCCATAAGGGTTCCGTTTTTTTGCCATTTGGCTACGGAACCCTAAAAAGTGCCTCCAAATGAAGCACCCATTATTTTAGTAAATATGCAAATAAACTCATGACATTTTGTAGATAGTCAGTTTCCATCATATATAATAATAATAATAATAATAAGTATTTTATTTCTCACCACAATAAACATTGCAGACATTGTTACAATTTCAGTTCATACATTCATACGTAATAGTTTAGTTTACTGTGGGAGACTGGTGCCTAAGCTAGGCTGTAAGGGCCTGTGGTTCAGGTCACCAGGTCTCCACCCTCTGGCAGCTAGATACATTTCTATAGTAAATATAAGTGCTTTAACAATTTAGGTTAACGTGAAGTACAACTTTTAAGAGTCTGTAGCTCAACAATTAAGTTTAAATTTTAAGTTTAAAAATAAAAACAAGAAATTAATAAAGTAAAAAACAAAAGCGAAAGCGAGAAAAAAAAAACTAGTATGGTATGGTATTTGAGTGTTAGTATTGTTAGTAAACATTTGTAATGAGAGTGTGAGTAAGTAGATGTGTTTCGTGCGTGTATGTGTGGGGGGTTGTGGGTGTTGGAATAAACAGTATTAGGTATCCATTCGTTAAGTCACGATGGCAAGTAGTTTTTCAGTATCCTCATAGTTGAGTCCCAGGAGCCACGTGGTAAGCTTCTTTTTACATTGTCCCTTAGTGAGGTTAAATATGGGTTGAATTGTGTTAATTTTGTTGTACAAAAATCGACCTAAGAAGCAAAAGAAACGGTTAGAAAAAACAGTCAAAGGGGAGAATGAGTGCGACTCACGGGATTAAATCGTCTCTTACCATGTGTCGTTGAGGGGTGATAGGTGAGTAATGAGTGTTGTTTTAGTAGAGTGTTTAAGATAAATAATTGGCGTACAGTTAGGGTTTTTGATTGCTTGTAAAGAAGTTCTGTAGGATAGCGGTATGGAAGAAAACTTGATACTTTTAAGATAACTCTCTGGGCTCTCTCGAGTTCAAGAATATTAGTTTTTGGTGCACCACCCCATATAGTTATACAGTAACTTATCAATATATATAGCATAGAAATATGTGCGTAGTACATATTATATCGATGATAAATAGTAACAACAGTGTTTTTCCAAAACACATTCTATCCTACTTCTGTCATAAACGCGATAGGTTTTTGAAGATGGATGGATGAATTAATATTTGTTACATTTTAAATTATCTGAAAGGCGCATGTATAGATATGGATCTAGTTTAACACAGGATTTTTATCTCTATATGTTGACAATGCAGATGAAGTCGCGGGCTAAAGCTAGTTCTCCTTAGACTAAGCGCACAAACAAACAATATTGGCGTTGCTATAGCTACCAACATTTGCAGCAAACAACTCCAACATCACAAACTTATGTAAAAACAAACAAACAAGGAGCAAAAAGCGTAAATTTTAAAATCGGATAAAACTTGATCGCAAATCTCTTATAGTCAAACACCAAGCGGAAAACAAAATGCTGAAACACTCCATTACTCTTGACTTCATCAGGCAGTTTACATAATAAAACACAAAGTAACATCCACCTTATACGCAAAACACAAGGTTGAAAATCGTTAAAAACTTGCCATGAAACTGTAAGTCCTTTTTTTCTTTAATTTGGTCGAATGCGGTAAACATTAGCATTTCCACTGGAAAGCTGCTTAGCGTTTCTAAGTAGGTAAACAAGTCTGTTAAGATTAGTGCGATTTCTTTTTAAGATTAAGTAGCAGAAGTGCAGCTTTGTGGTGAGAAATGTCTGATAGATAGACAAATCACCTACTGTTACATTACATACCTTTGTCGCGGCGTTACGGCACACGTACGACACTCCATACAAAGGAAAGGATTTAATTACCTACACTACTAACTAAATAACAGACTATACAAATCGTCGTAGTAGTGCGAGAAGTCACTAAGTGACATTTTTAGCCAAATTGAGTTAATGATGTCAAAGTATTCCTACAGCCATTATCTACCTTATGAAAATATAAAATACGGCTTCTTTTGTATTTTAGATAATACGATAATGTCAGATGTACTTAATTACTCGTTACGACAAAAAACGACAAAAAAATATGAAAATTAACTAACGGTTATTAAGTAATTTATGTAAATTTTAATTATTAACATTTTGTCAAATATTGAGGCTTTCCTGCTTATTAAAGTTACTTAGTTACTTTTTGCATTCAATATATTCGACGAGAACCACTGCTAACGTCACTTAAGTATTTCTTGCAGACGAAAACTATACATGAGATGAAATTAAATGTACGATAGAAGTCACCAACGGCACTTAGTTAGTTTTTGCATACAATGTTATTCGAGACGACCTGCTAAATGGCTCTTAGTTATTTCTTTAAACCAAAAGCTTTGAATGAAATTCAATTCAGTTGGTCGGTAAAAGTCACTAACAGATTTTAAGTAATGTATAAAACGCGCTTTTTTTGCTTTATGTTCTAAAAAACTAACTAAAGTACATTAATTAAATCAAAACCACAGAAATTGTAACTTAAGTAGTTTTAAAATACAATTGTATTGGGTAAAATACAAGCGCACGCGCTAAAATTTTTTATCGATCGATCATTCGCTCGTTGCTGCCGCTGCCAGAAAAATCGCAAAAAATAAATGTAAGCATTAACTTTCTGACCATTTATTTAATTGTTTGTATTGTGCATGTTAACGCTTGAACACTTTAGGTATAATTATAATAGCTTATTATTCTGTCAATTGTGCCTTTTAATGACTGTCTATGTAAGTGTGTGAAAGTCTCTGTCTGTCTGTCTATGAGGGTGAATGTATGTATGTGTGTAAATTTTTGATGTTGCTTTGTGTGTTACATTAATGGTGAAATACACTTTAGGCATAATTATAATAGCTTATTATTCTGCCAATTGTGCCATTTAATGCCTGTCTATGTAAGTGTGTGAAAGTCTATGTATGTGTATTTGGCTATGTTACATGAACACATACAAACACACATACATACACCCTATGTATGTATGTATGTGTGTTTATGTGTGTAAATTGATATTTGTGATTATACACTTTATATCTATACACTATTCTGTTAACTGTGATAATCAATAAATCTGTAAATGTAACGTAGGGTATCTATGTATGTGTATTATGTCTATGTGTGTTGTATGTTTGAGTGTGTCAATTGTTTATGTTATTTTTTGTGGGTTAATTGGTATGTATGTATTGATAAACTGTAAAATGTACGTGTAGGCTATAACGCCACTGCTTAACTCTTCGGGTAATACAGGCATACTGTCATTTTATGTGGTTATGCTAATAATTCTATTTATTTATTTTAGGAAAAGGTATCAACCAGTACATAAAGACGCATCACTTCACACATAATTGGTTCAAAATTCACAGCCGACATCGAGTTTATGCCCGAATCAGATTGAACATGAACAAAATATTTCAGAAAGTGAAGCAATTAATCTGCAGCCTCCAGTGCCTCAATCTGACGCGGTTGATTTTTATTATTATGATTCACTATTCTGTCAATCTAAACGGCATGACAAAGACAGATCACAAAACGATGCCACATTTTTATCAGTGACTGCAGACCTTCAAAGTGTTTTGCAAATACCCAGTGGAGATGTAGGCGAACTGTATTATACACGAAAATTGTTCGTGTATAATTTTACTATTTACGAATCCAAACCACCCAATAAAGGTTTTTATTTTATGTGGAATGAAACCAATGGAAAACGGGGGAGTTCCGAAATTGCCACATGCTTATTTATCCAAATGGATAAATATGATACCGGAATGTATTACAGAAGTTTCTATTTTTTCCGACACCTGTTCGGGTCAAAATAGGAACCAATTCATAGCGGCGTTGTTTCTGCATTTTATTCAGACGTCGCATCTAGATGTAATTGAACAAAAGTATTTGTAGTCTGGTCACACTATGATGGAAGTTGATTCCATGCATTCCGCCATAGAATGCGAAAGAAAAATAACGTCTATCTTCTCGATGAATGATTGGAAGAATGTGGCAAAGCGGGCCCGATCAAGCAGACATAGAAAGGAATTAAAATATAATGATATTATTGACATTAAAGAGCTAGCTGCAAAGTTGATTTCGAACAAAACTATGGATCAAGATGGCAAGAAGGTACAGTGGCTTAAAGTTAAATGTCTGAGATATTAAAAATCTAATCCGGGCGTTATAAAATTCAGATACGGCTATGACGGCGAGTATTTAATACTGGATACGACAAGAAAGACTAGACGTAAGAAAGGTCCTGCTGACCCGGGTACAATGATTTTGCCTAAAGCTTATACCGCAATCTTACCTATTACACAGTCAAAAAAAAGAGATCTTGTAAATCTATGCCGAACAGACATAATCCCGGTTGAATTCCATTCTTGGTTTCCATCTTTGCCAGTTAACAACCAACCAGATAGACTACCAGAACCAGACACTTTCGAAGATACTGATGGAGAAGATACGTAAAGATTGGGTAATTAGTCATAGCATGATTGTGTCGTTTGATAAGATTTAATTAATAAAGTTAATATGTTGTTATTATAGCTAACTACTTTATTTTGTAATAATTTTAGCTGTGTTTATTACTAAACCGCCTTAATGATTTTGCATGACAGTGTTTTGGAATTATTGAAGTATATGTTTTAATTACTTTTAGAGCTTACGATTTGATTTGTACTCATAGTTAATAATTATAACTGAAACGGATTTAAATGGCGAACAGTGGTCACGGGTTGACTAACACAGTAGTTATAGAATTTATTAGACCTCTACAAACAGTTCACCATTTAACCCATTTCAATTATTTATGAATGCTGTGTATTTTTTTTTTTTAAATAACTGATTTTTACTTTAATATTATGAATTTTCTTTCATATTATCTCCCTTTGAGCAATAGTCACTAATTGGGTACTTGACACCACCAATCAATTGACATACTTTTTATTAGCTGTCAAAACGAGATTCCTCCATAGATTTTGTATGACAATAGCGGCCTGTGACGTCACTTATTTATCAACTCAATTGACTAACTATTAATTGATTTCAAAGCAATTAAAAATCGAATTTTCCAGTGAATTGAAAATAAATCAGATTTTCCGGGCTAAAATAAAGTTTATTAAAAGATAAGTTGTATTTAGGAATTATTGGTTAGTGGTGTCAACAACCCAATTGCTTACTATCTGGAAAAATATGTACCAAGAATTAACTAAGTAACACGAAAAGTTAATTAACTAGCCCAAATTACGATTTTTGGGTATGCCAGAATTAACTAGTTTTCTTTTTATTTTATTACTTTTTTTTTAATTTGTAACGTTAAAAGTATATACATTATTAACTGACTAATAGAGTGCCGGGTAAAAATAACAATATTTTGTTCTTAAAAACCATTGTTGTAACTATAAGCGTTAATGTGTTATAACGATTATAAGAAAATAAAACTTTAAAACGCGTTTATCTCGGAACTAGCTTTTTGCACTTAATGATTTCTCGCTCTACAACGACGAAATACGTGCGTGTGTTCTCAGGGCGCGTGTCCACGCGCCCTGAGAACGCATTACATACTTAGGTACACTATTAGCACAGTATATAATAATCTATAATAAGCTACCTAAACACATAATTGAAACTAAAAATATGGATCAATTTAAAAAAAAACTACACGAATTTTTAGTTGCGAAATGCTACTATCATATTAATGACTATTTAAATGAAAGATGCTAGAGGCCTGCTATATCCGACTAACTATATTGGGGATAAACCAGTACTAGTCATAAGAATTATCAATTAATTATTGTGAATTGGATAAATATTAGTTTTTTTTTTGAACTGTTTCGAATTTAATTTGTATCTGCTTGTAATTTAATTTAAGTATATTGGTTTGTAATTTTACTTGTTATTGACGTTTATTTTAATGTGACATAAATATTATTACAATTATCTCATACCTGTGACTGACAAGGCTGACATATTTAATTTTTGTTTATTTTTTTTTTACTTTACCATATTTGCATACCTATGTGATGGTTAAACATGGAGAACTTTTGTAACTAAAAAAACATCAATATATATTTACACCCATGTTTGCAAGTAAATAAATGATTTATGATTTTATGATTTATGATTTATAAATATTAGTACTACCGTAATGTAGCGACACGCCCCGCTTCCGTCCAAAACACTGTTCCTCACCTCTTCCCGCCTCGAACGTGCTCTCGAAACTGCTTTTAGTTCTCGCGGCGCGTAGACACGCACACACACGCACGTATTTGTACAGTCTGTTATTTTGGGTAGTAGTGTAGGTAATTAAATAGTTTCGTTTGTATGGATAGTCGTAGGTTTGCTACTAGCTTACTACTCTAAACAAAATTAATATGGCTATCCCGAAAATATACTACAAGCAATGAAATTTCCTATTTATCCAGTTGATGCATAAATTAGCGTTCTAAGTTCATTATCGTGCTATTATTCTACTACTAATATAAACGCTAAAGTTTGTGAGTATAGATGGATGTTTTCTACTTATCTTTCATGCTTAAACGGCTGAATGAAATAGGCTGAAATGTGGTACACATATACATATTGATAGGCTGATATGATGATGATGATGATGATAGATATTGATCAAGGTTCAAGGTTCTAGATTAAGTCACGGGTAAAAGCTAGTTATTATATATAGAATGGTCTAATTAGCCCTACAATTTTATTTGCATTGCCTTAGACCGCTAAGTTTTACCCAATTTTGTAATACGACCAATTCTTATGCACTTTGAATGCAATTAAATGTTTTAACTACTTATTTTACTACTAGTAAAGTAATTGGAAAATATTCATTTTGCATAATCCCTTCTAGCAAGCAGGTGAATAGTTTATTTCGTGAATTATTCCACATATAACGATGTAGCAAAAACGCCAATATCCATAACGATAAAAATGAATAAAACAATTTTTAATACGAAAAAAGCTAAACATCGACGGCGGCGCCAACCGAGCGAAGGAAATTCCAAATTCAAATCAGTTCGTGAGTTGAGTGCGAAGCGAGCGGACGTGCTGCGACAACCATTTATTCCGTTACAACTCTATTTCAAATGCTAAATATATTGTCGAAAACGAGAATATTGCGGGGAACTGTTTGCATAATTTACATTTGAGACGAATTTCGGGGACTGTTTGGCTTCCCAGATTCGTTTGTAATCTTGATTAGTGTTATTTGGAAGCAAATTAGACATACGTCCTTAAGTTTTATTGTAATTGCATAAGGCTTAGAGAACCTGGTCTACATTTTGATTAACGTATCCATAAACTTCACATTAAATTAACTTTTAAAGACCAGTCTCAAAATTTACGTATGATTTAGTAACAATAGAGTAACCTAAGACCGCTTCGCGGCATCACCGCGTTGATGGACTGATTGCATCGTCAAGGTCGCGGGTAACCAGTGGATGCAAGCGGCAGTTGGCTGCTCGTTGTGGCGTTTTATGGGGGAGGCCTTTGTTCAACCGTGGACGTCTTCCAGCTGATGGTGAAGACCGTATTTATATTTTATAACTAGCTCGCGCCTTCGTCTTCTTGGAAGTCAAGTATACGATAATACATCCTATGCTTTCGGCAATATTGTAGCTTTCCATTAGTGAAATAATTTTTCAGTACTTCCAAAGATTAGGTATCTCTTATAAACAAACAAAAGACCATGTACATCTTTATGACATTGTTAGATGTAGTCCGCGACTATTCGTCCGTGTCAAATATTCTAAAGGATACTTAATTTTTGGTAACCAAATCTAGCAAAACAATGACAGTAGTGGCATAACAAGGACGTAGCTCTTCCTAATGCTGAGGTATTTTTTTTTAAATCAGTCAAGTATTTTTTGAGTTTTTCCATTACTTACAAAGAAATACTTAAAAAAACATTATTCTTTATAATTATATATTAGTTAGGAAGTTTAGTTTAGTCTTAATAATAATAAAATACGTCTCACCGCCATAAGCCTAACCAATACTCAAAAAATCCCATTAATATCTCAAATCCAACGTTCATAAAATCAAACAAAAGTCAACTTACAAAACTGACCCACAACATTTATCCTATACCATCCAAGCTTAATAAAAATATGACAAAATACCTCCGCTTCCACAAGGCAATGTTTCTCAAACTTAATTCTTAACTTCACAGAGCCCGACGGTAGTTTTTATTAAGTTACAGTGAAACAAACTAGTCGGGAATTTTTCAAAGTTTCTAGGCGACATGGCGGCGCGACGCGACTGCCGCGGGCGCCACGGCGACGTCGCTTTCACCTTAACTAAAAGTTGACTTCAATTCAATTAGTTGGAAGTTTTAGTTGGGGCAAATTACAGCATTTTGTTTGATAACCTGTTTTTGCTAAAATGTTTTGGCATACGTTTATTTAGTTAGGACAATTTTGACCTTTTGTTCCTTTCGTACTATATTGTACCTTTCATACTTTCTGTACCCTTTGTACTGTAAACCGGGACTGCTTTGAAACTGCTTCGTTTGTCTCGTGTGTTTTGGGTTCGATTCTCAAGTCGGATAAAGTGTTATTGGGTTTTGCCATTAGGCATTTCTCAGTGGTAACTCGGAGTTTGACCAGTAGGTCGATCCTGTAAAATTCCAAACAACAATTCGCATCTCTCATCACTATTCACTCTCACTTCGTATAAGGTTCAAAATTACCTTGATATATTTGACACTTTGAGTCAGGTTTGAGTGCGTATTGAGCGTCGAAGTGACGGGGACATTACCTTATAGAATGCCACTTCTTACGTCATCTCATACTTTATCTGTCAAAATCTCCCTATCAATTTCTGTTCAACTCGCTGACACGCTCGCAAGGGTGGCGCTAGTGTAAATTAGAATTATCAACCGAGTTTTTAGAATGCCAATCAAGAAACTCACAGCGGATTCAGATTCGAAGTTTAGAATGAGGTCTTACAGAATCACACACCAGTTGGCGGTGTAACACTCCCTTGCCTCAGGAAAGACGTAAAGCCGTTAGTCTTGTGCCTGAACTCTCTCCGGTCGTGTCAGATTACCGTCCCATCGGACAATGAGAGTAAGGGAAGAGGGAGTACGCCTGTGTTTGTGCACACACTTGTGCACTGTAATTTCTCCTGCGTTTTTTTTAGTGTCCACTGTAACCAAAATTCGGTCAGGAGTATTACTATTACTGTTAACTGGGACAAGTTCAATCTACTTGGCTTCAGCTTTGAAATACTATGTATATCGTGTATTAAATAAATTACTATAGCTAACAGGTTTTGTTAGCCCTACATAGGAGCAGAAGTGGAGCGGAGATGTCCGAATCATCAGTGAAAAAAATAACAATTCAGACACTGTGTTCGAATCGTCAGCAAGCCACATACAATATTTATTTGGTTTTAAGGGTTTATTTACATAAATTGATGATAATAACTGTACTTGTCGTATAAAAATGTAACCAAAATGTCATAGCGTACAGACGCTAGCACACCAAGCTATCCCAAACTGTCAAACTTTCCCAATTGAACATGAACCTTCTTTTGTGTATAGGTGAAAAATTATCAAAGAAATTTGATTTCCTTAGTCGTATTTCTAATCCAAAAACCGACTCGAATAGAATGCTTCTGCGTCAGTGCGCTCTTGCTAGATCCTAAATACAACATTCAAAGATCAATAACATTCTAAGCAGCATTCTATGTTATGTAACAAACTTAGAATATTACTCGGTAAATTCTACCATCTAAGCTATAAAGTGCCAAAGAATACTCTCAAATGCCTGTATCTTCAATTAGTTGACCCCATATTAAGTTACGCTCTCGACTGCTATGGACTGACATTCAAGAGTAACTTAGAAAAATTAGAAACACAACAAATTCGATTTTTAAAACTATTAGTGAGTAAGAAGACAAAAAACAAATGGAAACATAATTATAACACGTTATTTAAAATCTGTAAAATTCTTCCAATCAGCATGAAACATAAATACCTTCTTCTGGTTAACAGTCATGGCAGCTGGGAGCGTCACTCGCTTGTAACCCATAACCACGCAACTAGGATGATATCAGCAGGTAAATTTGATGTACCTAGAATAAAGAATTTTTTTTTCGACCGAACGCTCGATAAAAGAGTACCATACCTACTCAACTGTTTACCTGCTGATATAAGAAGTCAGCAAGTAAAAGGTAAATTCGCCAAATTGCTTAAGCGGTTCTTTCTCAAAAGTTTGTAAACTATGATTATGAATGTGGTTTACAGATGGATGAGAAAGAACGAATGGGCAGTTTTTAAGTAGTTTTATTTTAGTTTTTCTTTAGTGTCCGCAATTATAATAAAATGTATTTTTGTGACTGTATGGTTCGGTTCCCACAGACAAACCGTAATAACGGTTTTGTGGGGCATAGTTATAAGTTAAGATTTTGTAAACTTTGTTTATAATAAATAAATAAAAAAAAAATAAAAAAAAAGCGGTAAATACGTTCTTTTATAAAAACCTAAACCATTAAACGTTACTAAATAAAAACCACATTTTCAACGCCAAACAACAGCAAAAACGAAAACTAATCGTAATAAAACTACTCTTACAAAATTGAAACACTTTTGAAAATAAATTTTAAAATCGAACTCGGAATCACTTACTCGTCGATCCCGGGGGTGTATTAACCCCGTACTTTTATCTCACTTCGCAGCTTCAGGGGGAGGATGAATACATCAAATGGTTGCAGGCTTTCGGCTTTCGGCTTTCGGCTTTAATCGCCGGCTAACCGCGGCTCCCCAGGGTAGACCTTTGATGCTAAACGCTGTATCGCTCGTAGTTTTATATCTTTGTGACTGTGATACGTTTTGGGATGAACTTTCATTGATTGGTGTCGGTTGTGCTGTGTTTTTGATAAAATATTAGTTTTTATAATCAAAACCGTTTATTGTAATTATAAACAATGTATAATTGTCAGGATACTATCGTAGGTCGTCGCCTTATTTACTTACGTCCGTATGCCCAAAAAAAGGACAGATTTCTTAGCTTAGTTTCGCTAAAACCAGCCACCATCTTTCATTAATACATTATTTGTACTGTTGTATTTTAACCATTTCCGACGACAGATAGATACTTATACCTTTTGGTGACTGTACATACTAACCTTATGCTCAGAACTGATTTAATATAACTATCGCAAGTAATGATTTTCTAAATCAAATTTTTGGATGTAATTGTAATGACAATTATATTGAAAAATCAGACGAATTTTGAGGTTTTGGTAAATTAGAATAAAATAGTTTTATTATAAACAAAAATCTTTTTCCACTATTATTACTTCAGTCTTAAAATATTACAATTTACATGAAAGATTATAAAAAAAATTGCATCCAAATCGAAATAAAATGTACCTTACATATTCTGTTGCACCAGACGTGACCGTCAAACGTATTCAAGTTACATTTGCATAATATACACAATAAAACTTCATGTCCCATGCTGGGCGCCAAAACGTCTCGGCAGCACAAATTGACAGCGCCACCTAGCGTCTCGCGACAGAATTGTGCAGGAACGCGCCAGTCCGTGACCGAACTCCGAGATGTGCGGACGTGTCACGTTTACGTCTAACGAAATACACTGAGAATTCTTTTAGATTCGTATTTCTTGTATTGCTGTTGAAGACATCTTTGTTTCTTTTGTTTTACAAAATTGTGACATTTTTATTATAGTTTCTATAAATGGGAGGATTGAGGATTGGGGATGGGGGTATGAGAGTTTATAGCGCTGTTAAGTAGGTATGCAAAATATTCTCCCAATGCCTCAAATACCTATCTTAAGTTTGAAGAAAATTGTATTGTTTTGAGATTATTACTTTAATTAAATTGTCTGGCTTCTATTGCCACATTAGATCTAGCTATTATTGGGTTTCTCTAATACAAATTTTTCAGTAAGAACCTGGAAAATGGAGTGCCCGATAAATGGCCTTAGACTACATGAAAATTTAGCATATTTAAGAGAATGTGACCTATATTTACCCGTTCTGGGGATATAGACGTGATATTTTATTATGTTATTTTGATAAAAGGACTACACAAAATACAATAGGAATTTACTTTTAATATTGGCATTTTTGAAAGCTAGCTAAGATTGCTAACAATAACAATAACTGAGTATGATTAGTCGCTCTAGATTAATTATATATTATTATACTTACTTGATTTCTTTTTCTTACGAACATGCCCACATTTTAATTTCATAGAGTTACTGTATGAAAGTAAAATGTATCTTTCATCTCTGGAAATTCAAAGTTGAAAGCTGCAATGGGCGGCGTGGGTGCCTTTGAGTGCTACGCATCCTCAAGTGCTACGGCTACGCCAAAGCTCTACGGCGTAGGCTGCTACGAATTTATTATTTGACTGCCTATTTCATAACTTCGGGTATAGTTCTATTTGGCGTATCCGATAGATCATTTAAAACCAGTTCTGTTCTATCATTCTATGAATTCATAGTAGGTACTAGGCTGTGCATTGATGTTCCCTTCAACCCTGGATAATAATAGTGATTAGTTTTATATTCATACTAGCTTATGCCCGCGATTTTGGTCGCGTGATTTTTTTTGGGGATTCCGAAGTTTTTGGTAATAAAATAGTACCAAGCAGTCTGAAATAAACATAGTTCCGGAGAATAAGCCAAACGAACACAAATTAAACTTTCATTTATGGTATGTATTGATACTTACTCGTAGATGTTATCTATTGGCCACTTCAAAGATATTTCTGTTTGATTAGGTATGCGTACCAAAGTTGTTTGTGTGTGTGACCTCTCCTTGACCCGTACGTGATAAGACTTGATTAAAATAATAATCAACTGTATTTATATTGAAATTTGTACTGTTCAAAGTGAGTTTGTTCTTTATTGTATAATAAGCTCCTTCTTTCTCCCCTTCACTTCCCCTTCATAGGTAATATCGTTTGATTTTTGGTATTTTTTTTATTCGACAATCCCGCCACACTATTCCACCACTGCAATTACTGAAAACCAGAATCAACAGCGGCGTCTACTATAAAAGCGTTAAGGCAATGATGCTCGCCGAGTCCATGAGAAGTACAACTGTGTTAAGAATGAGAATTATTTATTACGTAACTGTGTATAATGAAATCTTATAATATATCATAATAGTTTTAAAGAAAATAAACAGAATAGAACAGTAGGTCGATTCTGTAAAATTCAAACAACAACTCGCATCTCACATCGCTATTCGCTCTCACTTCGCATTAGGTTCAAAATGACCTTGATATATTTGACATTTTGAAACGGGTTCGAGTGCGAAGTGAGCGTCGAAGTGACGGGGAAATTACCTTATGCCACTTCTTACGTCATCTCATACTTTATCTGTCAAAATCTCCCTGTCAATTTAGTTCAACTCGCTGACACGCTCGCAAGGGTGGCGCTAGTGTAAATTCGAATTATCAACCGAGTTTTTAGAATGCCAATCAAGAAACTCACAGTGGATTCCGATTTGAAGTTTAGAATGAGGTCTTACAGAATCACACCCCAGCAGTGGAGTAAGAAAAATGCATAATTATAGAGAATTAGAGATTGTAGTGATCAGTCACGTAGTCGCCACATGCTATGAATACTAGTACTCCAGCTCCTAAGGAAGATGCTCCATGTACTGGTATTCAGTTCCATCTAGTTAGAATGAAAGCCAATAGGAAAAGGTTATGATAAAATAATAACAAGGTACTATAGAGACTTGCCCAGCAGAGAGGCTTTATGTAATGAAGCCATAACTATTTAGTCTATGGTTAGAAACTTCTGGATACCTTAGAAATATATTTGAATGATGTAGAAGATAGTTTTTATACTATGACATGTGAAGTCAGTGAGACCCGGCTAAGCTTAGAGCTGCGGTCTACCCAAAGTTCCTCTCGCTAATCTGATTAATATAGTCTTCTACAAGTCGATAATATCTTTCATTCAACGTAGCTTAGACTACAAGTGTAACTCAGGTGTTACAGTACCTATACATATATTTGATTTTCTCTTCACAAAATGTACTGGAATGCTTTGGGCCCAGAAAAAACCCGGCGACATTGAATCGGACAACTTGGTGTGGTTCAAGGTCGCGGGCAGCGATTGTCCACGTTAGTGTGGATCCGACTATACATATACTACTGCAGTATATGAACGCGACCGCGCTAACTAGTTGTCCGCTACTTTGTGGCCGGGCGTACAGAGTTGGCGAGATGACCTGAGGGCCTACTGTGAGTTTATTTTATTCGAACTCGATCGCGCTAACGTAAACCCTAATTTGTATTGAAACTGGAACAGCGCAGTCTAGTGGCAACAATTGGAAACACAATTATTCCATACAATTTGACATAAGCGATCGTTTACGTTAACGCTATCGAGTTCGAATAAAAACTCACACTAGGCCCTCTGGACGTGTACTACAAGGACCTGATTCTAAGTGGCGTGGGAAAAGAGTGCCTGGAAGGACTAAGGTAGAACTTTCGTCAGTAATGTGGCCGTACGGGCTGGGGAAACAAAAGAAAGACTATTGCTTTAATGTGCACTGGTGGTTGTGACGCAGAGGATGAGCAGGATCAATTTCTATGGACTCTTGTATTATGTAAGTGTGATAATTGAGCTTGCTTCTGCTTCGTCAGTGTCACTCTTGACAGAGTGGTCGTGGTCGTCACTTCAAGTGTTGGTGGCACGCTTTACGACACGTCGCCATTCCTCCCATACAGCCTTTCTCGTGTATTCGTGCAAGGTGCCATCAACTGCAGCCTTGAACTGATCCATCTTATAGGCGATTTACTTCGTGGCCAGTACCTTTGAACCCTACCCTGAACTACAAGAGTTTCGATGGATACATCTCCCCGACGACATATGTGGCCGAAAAAAGGATGATGAGGTTGAGTGCGCAGCGAACAGGCGTTCTTTAATTCCGAGTTCCCCCAATATAGACTCATTGGTACAAAACTCTGTCCCCGTGTATACCCATTGTATAATTGAGCTTTACATTAGCGTAATAAGTACTTACAAGTCCACTTCAAGATCAAACAATAAGAACCTCTTATGAAATCGAATGATACATCTTGAAGGGTACTAGCTTACAAATTCTTCAGGGCACACGAGAAACATACAAAGTATATACAAGTTTTATGTATACCCATTGTATATATCTAATGTATTATCGCACTAGAGGCAAAAAATCAAGAATCTTATTCTTAAGATCGCGTCATCTGGGCATGCGCGTGATTTAAACCCCGCCTATAACAGAAAGAGATGGTCGTCCGTTCTTGTTTCAGCCTTTGAAGCTATCAAAATCTGATTTGAGAAGATTGATTTTAGATAAAGTTGATGGTTATCAAAATAAAAGGTTTTGTTGTCTATGTTTTTTTTGGCTGTTGGTGTAGTTGATAATATTATTAATTTTATAAATATTATTGCTATAGTTTCATTCATGAAATATTTTTGTTTAATTAAAAGACCAACGTATTCGCGGCTGTCAAAATATTTTTAGATATACACACTATTGTTTCTCAAACATAATTGTGTTTTCAAGTTAGTATGTATAACAATACTATGTTATAAAGTAATTGACCTATTGAAATAGGTATTGACCTTTATGATAAAACTAATGAACACATATGACAATAATATGCTTACAAGATAAACGATGTTTTAATGATTTGTTTCAAAGTGTCAGTTGGATAGAAATAATGCTATTCAAAATAAACTGAACATTGTTCTACTTTTAATGAATTTCCCACATATAATTTCCACAAAATTTATAATACTGTCAATGATTAAAAACTACAAGCGGGGCGTAAATCCGAATAAAGGGCCACTGAAACTACATATTATAAATTGGGCACGTAACACAGTATTTACCATTCACGTTTTAACAGAAAACTTGCATATAAATGTCCATAGTGGTCTACATAATTTCACGTACAAACACAGGCTGCATTTCAAAGCGGTGCATCACAAAATCTACTCCCTGTTAATTAATTTTCCTCTCATCATGTTCCCTCAAAATTACCGCAGGCTTTTCCTATGAAGCTCCATAATCACATCGTACTATCACTCAGAATTTTTCTCCTGCAAACTTTCAATTCATTACAACGTCGAACCAAGGAAAGTTGGGCTTTTAATTAAAGATATTCAGTAGAAACCCGCCCCTGAAGCCTTAACTCACTGAGACGTGGTTGGCTTATTTTTTTTTTCGACACACTCATTCCCGCCTTGCGACCCTCCCAAACAAACAGCCGAGGACTTTCAAAACAATTTTTTTGATATGCTATTTTACATCTTAAGATTTCTGTGTAGAGCTCAAATTGGCGTGTGGAATAAGGTTGTATACGTCATTGTGTGACGGTAATGAGACTTTCAGTTCATTTCATGAAGACTAGCACAGTCGAGGAACAGTCAGTTGACCGCGAGCTTTCGCGAGTACGGACGTATGGGGGCGAGGTTTTGTCGCTCGTCGGTGACCGCGGAAAACTTTTCGTTGTTACGTTTGTGATTATTGTCTCGTGTGTGTGGCCATTTTATTTTTATTTTCTAGTGTTTTATGAGTGATTGGTGGAGGTTTTGTTTGAGGTAAGTGTTTTGTATTAAATAATGCAGTGTAATTATTGTTTAAAGGTAAAAATATTAAAAAATATAAAATAAAGGGACTAGAACCTCAGTATTAATAACTTAACATTTAGAAAATTTTAAAATAAATTGTATGCACGCTTTATTCTAAACTTTTTTTAACGAATGTAATTACTTACTGCATCTTCGACTTAAAGTTTTAGAAAGAAAGACTTTCCAATGTTATGATCTAATTTAACTACGATACGATTTTACTCGAGAGATACGCAACTACTGTCGGTGTTAAACAGTTTATTGGGCTGACAAATATTAGGAATTGGTGATAAAATACTGAATTTAAGAACTACGATGAAAATACGAAATGAATGACTGAAGGTACGAACTACAAAAGTTTCTGTATCATCAGCGTCACGTCTTGAAGTAGTACTTTAAATATTTACCTATAATTTTAAATGCTGATCGCCTCTGGTGAAGTTTGAAATTATAAGAACAGATAAAATTATTTCCAGAACTTGGTACTGGCCGAATAAAAAGTGAAGCATCGCGATAAATATAATATAATTTTGGTGCGAATAACTTTGAAAATAAGAAAGAGAAAAAGAATATGAAAAATAATGATATTTAGACAAGCATATATTTAATACTAGCCTATTATTGTCTCACTGTAGGGCAAAGGCCTCTCCTCAAACAGACAAGGTTCGAGTTGGTCACCACGTTTGTTCATGCCGGATTGGCGATATAAGATTTTATTATTTTTTATTTTTAAGCCTACATTTAAAACTTTTTATTTTATTTTCTGATAACTAATCATCTTTATTTTTTGCACAATAAAAATATAAAAGAGCAGATGGATAGGATAATAATGGTTATATCACAATCAAAGTAAAAAAAAAAGTTACTTACCGAAAATTTGTTCAAATATCATCGAGTACAGACATAATTACTACATTTAATTCCGCTAATATACTGACTGCTGAACTTACATTTACATTTGAACTTGTCTCAAACAATTGAGAATTAGGCAAAAGTGTACAATATACTGTAAATGTACTATTTAAGCTTCCTTTTTATGCTAGAGAATTAGTAATTTGGGATAGGGCTTTAAAAAATATCAGTTATAAAAAAGACTTTTGAGAAAAGAGTAAAGCGTAAAGGTTTTGTTGGTGATTTTCTTTGATGACTCCACTTACAGGGGTAAAGCTACCACATCTGTCCCACTATCAAGTATTTCTTCATTGAATAAAATTTCCTGCTCTGTACCTATCTCCCTAATTAAAATAGGTAGATAAAACAAACAGATTTAAAATATTCGAACACAAATCAAATAAGAGAAAAATATTTGATTAATAAGTACAGTATTGAATTTGATTTTTCCAAAACATTAGGTAAATGTCGCTGAAGCGACAATGAGCGTGTAGACGTGCACACATTTGTTTACTTTAAAACCATTATGTTTTTACGATTATTTACGAAAACATATGTTTTTTTAATGGAATAAATGAACTCTTAGAAAATGTTACTTCATCCACACACTCTACCAAAGAATGAATTCAAGCGACTATATATGACTATAAGTAAGTACCTATTGTAACACGCTTTTCTATCTGCAAAATGAATTCGAATTACGTACCCGGACACGGGAAATGAATTCGTGGCTGATCAGATAAACAGCGGACCATCGCTTTAAATACGTATTTTCCAAGCAAGTCCACTCGTTTTTCATTATTTTCTGACAGACTTGCCCCTACACGTTTCTTCATCAGAAATTTCATTTACTGACAAATATCGTTAAGTTTGAATACTCAACGATATCCGACATAAGTCCAATTTAAAACATTTACTTATTTGCTTTAAATGCGTTTATAAAAGTATATAAAACGTTAGTGCAGAGCATAAAAAACAGTCCTTCTTTCGTCTATCTTTGGTGCAGAGACACATTCGCCGTATATTTTAATGCAAATATGAGAACGGTGCTAATTTCATAAATAAGCAAAATGAGCATAATGTATTTTGAACATTATTACAATAATAATAAAATTAAGTTACAAAAACAACATAATCTGTGAATATTTTTTGTAAAGAATCACACAACAAAGAATCATATTTCTATCAACATACAATACAGTTTAGGTAGGCACAGTAGGTAGCAACGGAATTTGGAAGTACTTATCTATCTACACATACATAGTTATGTGTATTCTTACCAAACGAAAGATATCCGTGGCCACCCTCGGGAAAACAAGGATTCAACGGTAATAGTCGCGATTCAATGTAACGAATGCTATGTTTTGGTATTAAACAATACAAAATTGTTCTCACTAGACGTTTCTCTAGTCAACTTGAGCTTAATCTTTATAATCCACTAGCTTCTGCCCGCGGCTTCGCCCGCGTAAAAATAACGATTATCCCAAGGGAACACATTACCGGGATAAAAAGTATTCTATGTGTTAATCCAGGAAATGGTCTACCTATGTGCCAATTTTCATTTAAATCTGTTCAGCGGTTTACGCGTGATTGAGTAACAAACATCCAAACATCTTCACAAACTTTCACATTTATAATATTAGTAGGATACTATTATTATAAATCCATACTAATCCATACTTCCATACTTTAATATTATAAATGCGAAAGTAATTCTGTCTGTCACGCTTTCACGATAAAACGACTCAAACAATTTTAAATAAATTTGGCAAGAAAATAGCTTGTACCCTGGGGAAGGACAGGGTACTTTTTAATTCGCGACTTCGTCTGCAGCTGCGATAGCCGACATTCACCTTCGTACCTTCGGACGTAATCGCGGGAAAAAGGTATAAAGTATTAGTATATTAATAGATTGTTAAACCACCCACAGAAGAATTGCTCCTCGAATATTCTTCAAGATAAATAGGTATATTAGACTTTATCTATACTTACTAATATTATAAAGCTGAAGTTTGTTTGTTTGGTTGAACGCGCTAATATCAGGATCTACTTTGAAATATCCTTTTTGTGTTGGAAAGTCCATTTATCGAGGAAGGCTATAGGCCCATGCGAAACCGGGTCGGGTCGCTAGTATGTCTATATTTACTGACAGGGTCAAGTGTCAACAATCATCATGGTCAGCGTTCAAAACAGTGATAACGTTTTGTTTGTAAAGGTTATCATTGTTATCAGATATTATTCCGTGGCGTCACAGGTTAAACGGGTCATATTTTCCCGGCAATTTATGACTGAAATACCTTGTTAACCATGTGTTTAGTATGGAGAAGCTTGTGGCTAAGTAAAAGCAGTACGGATCGATCGGTCAAGGTTAAGCGAAGCTTACTGCGGTTGGTATGTGGATGGGTGACCATCCGTTTCATACCGAGTTCCCTCCGTGCCCCGGAAAGCACGTAAAGCCGTTGGTCCCGGCTGCCATTCGTAGATCTTTGATAGTCGTTATGGGTAGTCAGAAGTAGGAAAGTCTGACAACCATGTCTTACCAAGGGGTATCGTGTTACCCAGTAACTGGGTTGTGGAGGTCAGATAGGCAGTCGCATTTTAAATGCTGGTATTTAGCTGCATCCGATTAGACTGAAAGCCGTCCCCAATTTACATAGTTGGGATAAGGCTAGGCAGATGATGAAAGTGTTGAATACGACCCGGCCATACTTAGGTAAATTGTTGCTGAAATACATTTTCTCTAGACCTCTTTTAACATGCAAGACTTATTACATTATTCTCACATTGTACCCCTAGATTCAACATTAATGATAAAGATAATAGTTATTTGTTATACAAGAGTGCAAAGTTGCTTTTTAACCGCGTGTTCAATTTTGATGACCGAGCAAGCGAAGGATTCTAAAATTGAATCACGAGCGCAGCGAGTGATTCAAAATTAGAATTCTGAGCGTTAGCGAGGGAATCAAAAGAGCACGAGGTGAAAAATCTTTGCACTCGAGTGCAACACGTAACTTTTCATTCCACCTCAGCGAGGAAATGACTAAATGCAAAAAAAAAAACGTTTACAAAGTCTGAGTTTTTAACAAATTAAAAAAAAGTTGTATGATATATTCGGCACCATAGAGGTAGCAGTAAATAGGTTTAATGTTTTTTTTTAATTCACAAACTTAGTGCACACGATGTTCTAAATTCAATTTACTTTATCCTCTAGAGAATAAAAACGGCTTTTCCACTCAGATATTGAAGATAAATTTACTTTATCCTCTAGAGAATAAAAACGGCTTTTCCACTCAGATATTGAAGATTAAAAATACTCTTTCCGAGATGGTGGGATGAAAAGATAATTTATTTGTCATAACATGCGTTTACATACAAATTAAAGCATGCAAGATCTTAGAAAAAAGGTATAAGAAGTCCGTACATGTTTTACCTGGCGAGGCGTACAAATTTTTTACATAACAAGACAAAAAAATATTATGGTCTAAGTAAACCAAAGTTTGTTTACATACGTTTTAAATCCATCAGTAAATTGTCAGTTAAATTAATTATATACTATTTATTATAATGATATTTTTTAAATTACTTAATTACATTTTATGGAAATTACAAATAATGAGTAAGTATAAATTAAAACATTTCAAAGAGTATCCGTCAAAAAGTCGTTTACATTATAGTAACATTTGTCTGTTAATAAATTTCTAACATTATTTTTAAATTGATTTATGGGTAAAGCTTTATACGCCTGTGGTATCTTATTATATATTCTAGGAGCCATACAAAAAAAGCTTTTCCCCATAGCAGCAGTTTTTGCCCTAAATTTGTAATATATTATTGATTTTAAAAGAAAAGAAAAGTTTCTTGCTCGGTTTCTCCATAGAAACCTACTGTTTGGAATGAGCAACTAGCTTCAACTTTCTGACTGACTGATTCTGGAAATTCAAAAGTACTTGTAAATGGTTTAATTGAAATAAATGGTTTTGAGTTTGAGTTTGAATGGAAATTCCCGAACTACTGCTACTCTTGAAAGCCAGAACAGTGGCTACTATCGAGGCAATGGTGCTCAACGAGTCCCGGTTAAACGATTCCACAGTCTTGTCTGTCTTCAACTATCTGTGTGGTTTGGGAATGCGGCGGGTTATCCCAAAAAAAACCTCATCACAATTGTCTCGGCAAATTCAAATTAAATATTCCAGCTTCCTAAAATCGGTAGTTCCCTTGTCAGGAGACCCGGCTGATGCCCGCTGTAAACTGTGGCAGGACACTTTTCCCCCACCCACTCAATATCTACCACCAAGCGAGCATCTACCCGCAGGGTCTAACCTTCCGTGGTCCCTGAACTGTTTAAGGACCCAAGTGGGAAGGTGTAACGCCAATCTCGCAAAATGGGGCTACCTCGACAGAGCAGCAGCAGGGTGCGCATGTTGCGCCGAGTTGCAAACCATGCCGCACCTCATGTCATGTCCTTTGTGCCCCAAAGCATGCGATCGGGGTGAATTATGCGCTGCCACCGACGACGCCGTGGAAGTGGCTGAATTTTGGGCCAAACAAATTTAAAAAAGACTGTTGTGCCAGCGATACGAAGAAGAAGAAGAATTAAATATTGAATACTAGCTTTTGACCGATACTTTGTACTCGTGAAAAACAAGTACTTATGCCATAAAACATATCCTGGGACACTAAGCAATAGTGTAGTGGTTGGATCATCTGCCTAGCCTTTTCCCAAACTATATTGGGGTCGGCTTCCAGTCTAACCGGATGCAGCTGAATACCAGTGTTTTAGATGGAGCGACTGCCTATCGGACCTCTACAACCCAGTTACTGGATAACACAATACCACTTGGTAAGACTGGTTGTCAGACTTTCTGTGTTCTGACGACCCATAACGACTGCCAAAGATCTACAAATGACAGTCGGGACCAACGGCTTTACATATTTTCCGGGGCACGGAGGGAACTCGGTATGAAAGGGATGGTCACCCATTCACAGACCGACCACGGCTAGCGTAGCTTTGACCGATCGATCTTACGGCTTTAATTAAGCCACGAGCTGCTCCAGCAATAGTGTAGTTTTTTCTCAGCGAAATATTTTTTGTGATCGGATCAGGACTTTTATAGATTACCACACAAACAAAAAAATAACTCTTTATACACGTTGGTGTTGAAAACCGCATAAAAATCAATTAGTGTATTTTGCTGCAGAAAACCAAACGGCGAAAGTATAGTCACCTTGGTGATAACTTTATTTTCGAGCCGTTTGGGGTTGAAACCCTCGGGTCGTGGGGTCCGAGTGCTCATCTCCTTTTTAAGGAAATTTCCAAAAGGTTAGTTGACACTTCTCGTGATCCAAGAGCTGGTTTTTACTTTGGGCAGAGGTTAAGCATTGCCATCCAACGGGGCAATGCAGTCAGTCTCTTGGGCACATTCCCAGATGACGGCGATGTGGAGGAATTTTTTGATGCCTTATTATATTACTTTATTTTTGGTTTAATAGTTATAGGTTTTTCTTTTTTTTATTGTACGTGTAAATATTGTATATTTGTTAAAAATAATAAAAGTTATCCTATATTTATGGATTAGTGTATTTTGACGAATTAAGCGGCTAAACAGGCAAACACGCAAAGTGACTTTGTTTTATTACACTACACAGAGATCCACTTCATTTCGTACTAATTAAGCTATGCCGTCACTTTTCTCTCTTATTTTTTTAAACTAGCAACTGATCGGAGTGAAGACGCGAGAGTTTAAACTATTTATTAAACTGTACGATACTTTGCTAACCGCCATGACGTCATGATATTAGAAAATCTTGAGAGAAGAGCTGACTGATTTTGAAAATAATAATATCATGTCGTGTTGCTCCTTCACCATATAACGAGGTGAAGTGAATGCAAATCGAGACGAAACTTTAAAGAGAATTTTAACGTTGCACGTTGTAATAATATCGCTTGTTGCCAACAAAGACGTCATTAGAAAAAAAATATTATTGAGTCATTCATTTGTCATTATTGGTCAACAAACTTAATAAGTTTCGTCCCGATTCAAAGTCAAATCATTTATTTCAATTAGACCATTTTAAGGCATTTTTGAACGTCAAATGAGAAAAAGTTGATTCTAGTTGCCCATTCGAAAAAGTAGTTTCGTATGGAGAAAAATGGGCAAGAAACTCCATTCTTTAACTATACACCCCTTCATCCCTCACCACGTTTTACGGTAGCTTTCCCCGGTTTTCTAGGAAACCACTAGGTATATATCGCCAACGTCCATACTACTTTGAATACACCGGTTCTCATCCGATCACCGAAGTTAAGCAACATCGGGCGCGGTCAGTACTTGGATGGGTGACCGCCTGGGAACACCACGTGACGTTGGCATTTGGTTATTATTTTACATTTATGATCCGATAAAAAGTATTTAAAATGATAATAAGCTACATTTCTCGTATTTTAAGAACACTGCTTTCTAATCAATCTCAGTCAGTTAAAATATCTCTTCTTTGCTTTATCTGGAGGCATGGAAGTGCCCCCGCCAAGACGAGCCAAGCAAAGAGCAAAAATTCTAAAGTAAAAAAAAATAAAGAATAATATTGTCATTGCCACTTACAAAATGAAGTGAAATCCCACCAAAAACATTTTCATGTAAAATGTTGCCAAGACGAAACAAAATGGCTCACACTGTCAAATAGTTATCAGATCTCTACTTAGAATCTCTACTCTACAAGCCCTGACTTCACAAACTGTGTTTTTATTTTGTTGTTTAATTACAGAATTATTCCTAAAAATATTCTAATTTTGTCATCAATGACTATGTTAGTCGATTAGATGTTGCGTTGCGTATCGCGGCTTCAATTCCCGCACGAACAAATATTTGTATGACCTACAGAAAGTTGTTCTGGGTCTGGCTGTTTGTATAAGTGATTTATATGTTTTGTAAACTACTTACAATACTGGAGAAATTTCTAATATGTAGCCTATTATAGGCCAAAGTACTTAAGAGAGACAGACAAGGCACATCGCGCGTACGTGGCCAGCAAAAATTGCATCATGATGCTCGTTGTCAGAGAAGAAATCGGTCTCGTAGTAGTAGAAACATTATAGGCTGATTATAAACGTGCGTGATACAGTACAGAAGGCTAATTCACGTAATTTTATGACGCGCCGATGAAGTTGTAGTGCAGTTGCAGTTAAGTTCAAGTTAGAGTGATAAACGGTATACTTGTGATCTTTGAACTGCGCGTAAGCTGCTCGTGAACTGCACGTTAATTGTACGACAACCAAACTCTACCAAACTTCCTTATGTTGTAGCCACATGAGAGAAAAAATATTACTTACTAAATAATCGATCAAATTTCAATGAATATGATGATATTTTAAGATTAAAATAATATCCCAGTGCTTTTTAACTTTCATTTTGAGACGTCAAACGAATAGTAGAATACTGATTATGTTGCGTTCCGAAGCACGCACCAAAGACGCCCAACAGCAGAATGTCGTTATTGCGCTCGCGTGACGCGAACTAGACGCGAGCGTGTCTGATAGCGGTAGAGAATACGAAAACGTTACGTGAATTAGCCCACAGAGCTGCAATTCAGTGCCATTCTACAAAAATGTTCCTTTGGGAAAATTTTAGTAAAATAAGCATGGCGTGAGCTGTTAATACCTAGTATCAAAATAGGCCTAGAAATTGCGTTCTAAGACAGTATAAATATTAGTAGGTACTACTGCACAGTAGCGACACGCCCATCTCCCTCCGAAACACTGTTCCTCACCTCTTCCCGCGTCAAACGTGCTCTCGAAACTGCTTTTGTTTCAAGCGGCGCGTATTCACGCACACACACGCACGTATTTGTACAGTCTGTTATTTTGGTAGTAGTGTAGGCAATTAAATAATTTCGTTTGTAGGGAGTGTCGTCGGTGTGGTTCTAGTTTAAAGTCCACTTGATTTTCAATCTGGGATTACGACTAATCTTTAGCATTTTGGTTTCATTTTATAAATCAAGCAACTAAATTATGCGCTAAAAATATAAAACTACGAGTATAGCGCTTGTGCTACGAGTATAGTCTTGTATTTTTAGCGCATAATAATTACTAAACTTGAACCATTACAATCGTCAGAACTTAGTCAAAATTTTTACGACAAATCCTTTTTTATTTTATTATTTGTAGGATAGACTGGCTAAACAAAACACACATAGTTGCACTAGTGAAAGCATGCTAGTAGGCATCTCGGTTCTTAATAGGCAGGCGTTAAACGAAACAACTTGGCCCGTTCATATCCTACAACATTATAATCTACTTAACTAGTCAGTTTTATACTCATCATCAATCAACCTTTAGTCGCCCACTGCTGGGCATAGGTCTCCCACAAGGGGGGGTCCAGCCGTAATCACCACGCTTGGCCGATGCTTGTTCGCGATCGTAGTAAGTTTATGGTACTCAGAAGGACGCTGCTGCCTATCCTCTGGTCAATATCTCTCTGTCGCCTTCTACAACACCCACGGGTAGAAATGGGTTGGTTATGGTATGGTAATGGTTGGCTATTCGCGGACGGCACCACACGGCCTAGCTTTTATATTACGCACTCAAAAATAGTGTAGTTTTTATGTAAGGATACATACATCGTATTCAAGTATAATTTTATTATTCCTGTAAGTACAGGAATAATAAAATTATTATTATTATTATTATTTTATTTATTATTTATTATTATTATTATTTGTATAAGTATACAAAATATTTTGAAAACATGTTTTAAAAGAATAAGTATGAAGGTTCTTGCCCATTCTTCTCCATACGAAACCGCCTTTTGGAAGGGGCAACTAGATTCAGTTCGGCTTTATAAAATTTAACAGTAAATCATTGAGCAAGAAGCGTGTGTCTAAATATACAATTAGAGATATCAAAATTATCAAGTGTGAGTATCTCATTTTGTCTCTAACTCAAAACCATTTATTTCAAATTAAACCATTTACAGGTTCTTTTGAATTGTCAGAGTCAGTCAGTCAGAAAGTTGAAGCTAGTTGCTCGTTCCAAACAGTAGGTTTCTATGGAGAAGAACGAGCAAGAAACTTCATGAACACTCTTTTAAAATCAATAATATATTACAAATTTAGGTTACATTATTCGTGAGAACGATGTAACAGCATGTTAAAAGAGGCCTAGAGAAAATATAGTTATAATAACAATTCAAACCAAAATTTAAAATAACCGAGGCAACTAAGAGATGACCAGTCCCAACTGACGGCGTCCGTTCACGAACACGACGCATGGATCGGCACCATTTAGCTCAACCATTTTGAAGGGAACCGAATGATCCAACACATGCGCCACCGTCACTGAGACATTCAAGTGAGCATGACTCTTCCAACCGCCAGGGCATATTCAAGTCAATGATGAATCAACAGACAAAGATTTAAGCTACTACTCCCTCCTGCTCCTACTCATATTTACCATATACTATGGCATATTCTGCATATTAGTACATAATTTTTATTAAAGGAAATATAATTTTCTGAAAAACATACCTTAAATGGATTTAAATATTTTTGATACTTTCACGTATTAAACCACAGCTGTAGGTATCAATATTTTTCTCATTTTGGACGGGTTTTCTCTACTTTTGCTTCATATAATTTCTTTTGTTTTCGAAACCTACTTTAAAAAGGCAAACGGCAATTACAAAACACAAAAGTAAAAGTTTCAGCTTGTTAAATAGATACTGAAAAAAGTTTTTATTCAACTGTGGATATATTTCAGACATTCTTTTTGGAAATCTGGAGTTTTGCCAACTTACGCTTGCCATTCAGCATTTTTCTCTAGTTTTACTTTTGACCTCTTGTTTTTAAAATAGTTCTAACTAATGGAAAAGAGAAATATTTATAGTGAATTGTTTAAGAAACTGAACATTCGAAAAGAGAAGTTTCCTAGGGTAATAATAGGTCTCCTTACACACTGTAGCTAGCCGTGTGTCGCGAATAGCACCACCCCATTTCTATCCGTGGGTGTCGTAGAAGGCAACAGAGGGATATTGACCAGAGGATGAGCAGCAGCGTCCTTCTGAGTACCATAACACCTACTGCGGTCACCAACATGCATCGGCCAAGCATGGCGATTAAGGCTGAAACTCCCTTATATAGGGATAGGGAAGAGATCAGGCGCAGATCTAACAATATGCAGCAGGCATAGTTTGCGTCACCGCTCCGGCGTTGCGGGGCTCTGGCGGTCTCACGCGAGCTTATCGTCGCAGATGGTATTCACGCTCACCACCGCAGCTTCGGCTTTACGAACAGAAAACTAGCTGCAACTTTCTAACTAACCGACTCGTTGACAATTCAAAAGTAATTGTGTAGTGTTAAAGTAAAAGTGGTTTAATTGAAATAAAAGCTTTGACTTTGCCTATATACATATAAAACTAGCTTCTACCCGCGACTTCGCACTCAGGGATTACGTACCATTTTATAATATATGTAAAGATGTACCTACAATTTCTATATTTAGGTGCATGCACCTAGCGTAAACTTACCATATTCAAACTGGAGTAGTATGTACCTATTATGTTCAATACTACATAATGTTCTGTCGCCACAGCACGACAGGTAATGGATCGTCAATCAACGCAATGCCTTTTGATGTGGTAATGTATTTAATGCATCCACATTGCGGTTTACTTGTAGTCGTGTCTATTATCTAAACATAGATAACGGTGTGTAGACGGATACAGGTCGGCTTTGACTAGAAAATCACTGCACATCTTTTTGGTAAAAGTACTTAAGGCTTGAATACATGCCAATAACCTAGAGCATTTGGCCCGTACTAAATTTGTAGACGAGTGCGGGGGTGATGTAGACGCAGTCTTTAATCGGACGCATTTTTAATTTAATGTAATAAAAATAATACATATTTGTAAAAAGTAACAAAACCAAATCATTTTCCTTTGTATTGCAAAGTAGTAGATATTTTTTTTATATTCTTTTGATAAGAAATTAAGGAGTAAAATGGTTTTATCTCAATGATTTGGAGGTGATTTTACATTTTTTTTCTTCTTATGTGATACCGATTGAAAAATGTGGCTAAACCAAATTACGTATCATATCATGTAGATTACTAACAATTTTTCTCTGTAAATGCCGACAAAAAGTTGCTTCATCTGCATGCTTCTTTCAAGCTTTTTTTGGAAGAGCAGCCTTAAGAACAGAAACTAATACCATATTCAGAGTTTCTTTTTATTTTAAACACTAAAAACCCATACAGATAACCCCAGACCCATATTTAAGGTTAGTCATAAGATAGTTAAAATGTAAGCAATTTGGTCGCAAGCACTGTCAGCTTATGTTTTTAAATAAATAAATAATTAACATATATATATTACAGACTACCATGTATTAGTAATTACAGATCCCTAACCTTTTGAAAGATCCAATCTTGCTTGTCCCTTTGTTTTTTTTTTCTCCAGCGACGCCCTAAGACGAGGCCCTATACCCCTCAGGGGGTGCCCTAAGCGGGTAATCGTTAAGTTAAGTTTTTGCCCCGGCTTGAGGCCTTTAATTCACTTTAAGGCACCACAGGAAAGTCCGGTTAAGCAGCCGATAACCTCTTAGGTTGACTTGCGAGCTGCCATTACACAAACAAGAAACAGTTTTTTTATTATTATAAACCTAGCTGACGCGACAGACGTTACTCTGTCAATAGATTTTTTAATTTTTTTACTGTGTAATACTTCCCTGGACTTCCACAAATATTTCAAGACCAAAATTATCGAAATCTCGAGTTTTAGCGAGACTAACGAACAACGATACGTTTTTATTAAATAGAAGATTTATATCCATACTTCCATACTAATATTATAAATGCGAAAGTAACTCTGTCTGTTACGCTTTCACGATGAAACGGCTAAACCGATTTTGATGAAATTTGGTATGAAGATAGCTTGAACCTCAGGAAAGGACATAGGCTACTTTTTAATCCGCGACTTCGTCTGCATCCACTATAACCGACAATCACGCGGACGAAGTCGCGGGCAAAAGGTAGTCTTCTATAATAATAATGATAATGTAGGTTTCAATTGGTTTTGTACTCTATTAGTAAGAACAAGATTCTTAATAATTAATTACGATCTAGCCTATATGACTAATAAGCAATTCAACTCTAACTCAATATGTTACGTGATAGATTATGTTAAAACTAAAAACTATTTCAATAGCTGAAAGAGTTTTTAAACTCGGTTCATTATTTTTGAGTTAAATTTTTTATTTTTTAATACAAACAAACAATCAAATCTCTGTACATTATTCGTTTAGACATCATAAATACCAACTCTTCTTATTCTACCAAAACCAAAAACGAAAAAAAAAGATCGAGTAACGACTCGCTCGAGCATTTGAACATTATTAATATTATTATAATAGGTATTTAGCCCTGAATTCGCCCTTTACCCTGTAGTGGGACAGTATCGGCTAAATATAATAATAATGGATAAGCTGGTTTGTTTTTTCGCGTTTTCAGTTTTGCTAAAACAGAAGTTGTAGTTTAGAATGAAAGTCCTGTAAAAATCGGACCAACCGTTTTGGAGATCAGCCAGAACAAACAGACAGACAAAAATGAAAAAAAAAACATGTTTTTTTTTTGTTCTCAGTAAACATTCTGCATTTAGCTGTTATTTTGACACTACAATCAAACACCACAATTTTATTTATTTGTATTGAATCTTTTTTCTTCTCTTCGCTGAAGTTTTGAAGAGAAAACTCGTCGATATGTGCATCTTGCCCGTCCTAACCTACGGTGCACAAAGCTGGGGGCCAAGTCTGCTATTTTTGTAATTTTGTCATTCCAACACGATCCCATTGTCATTTTGCTAAAAGTTCGTAATCTGCTAAACTCATAATGGTCGATCATTGGTCGGTCAATGGTCTCGTAACAGAATTGTGTTATAATGCATTGTCGTATTGCCATTATTATGAAACCCGTTAGTAGAAATGATTTTCGAAAAACTATTACAAAATTTGAATATTTATTCATGCCAGATTTAATTTATATACATTTTTACATATTAATTATAAGTATTATAAGCAATCTGAAGTAGTAAAAAGTTCGTAAACTAAGTCAGTCATTCACTTGTCATTATGTACGAGATTACCATTCCATATCATTTCTTTCAATGAAGTGTCAGTGGTGGACCATTGGAAAGTCATAATGACGCCATTAAATTAGTAGATTACCAAACTTGTCAAAATCAACAATTATGACATCAATGATAGACCATTCTGACACTATTGTAATAGCAGACTTGAGGCCCTGGTCACTTACGGAGCAACAGAAGTCCAAACTCAAGATTTGCCAACGAGCTATAGAGCGTAGCCTAATAGGTGTCAAGCGAATGGATCGCGTGAGAAACACCACCCTGCGCTCTATAACTCAAGTGGCAGATGTTGGAGAAAAAACAGCCAGGCTGAAGTGGGAGTGGGCTGGCCACGTTGCGAGAATACATTCGGAGAGATGGGTAAAGATGGTCAATCACTGGACACCTGAAGGAGGACATCGCCGCCAAGGTCGACCGAAACGAAGGTGTTGTGACGATCTGACCATATTTGCGGGGCTAACGTGGGCAGAGATCGCACAAGATCGTGAAGTTTGGAAGGAGAAAGGGGAGGCCTTTGCCCAGCAGTGGGACACTAAAACAGGCTAATAAAAAAAAGATTCTTCTTTTGTAATATTGTTGTACACTTAACTAAGCCCCGTGAAGAAGCTAGTTAGGTTAGGTATAACACGATTTCTGTCCATCCATAAAAACCATACCACGTTAATCCAAAGACTGTACACCCAAAAATCCTTGAAAACTGTGATCCTTGTACGTGTGAAAGTTTGTCATATTGTTACCGAGGTGAATAGATGAGCCGTTATATTAAACCGGGGTGCCGCACTCAATTTCATGAAAAAACTTATAAACGCCTTCTACAAAGATCTTTGAAGATTTTGGATGTGGTAAGTAGATACCTGAAGAATAGAATACATAGAATCATTTATTTCAGAGCATATAGAAATTAAGTTTACAATCCAAAAATATAATAGTAATAATAATAATAAGTGGGGGCATTTCACACATGGCCATCTGACCCCAAACTAGGGAGAACCTGTACTATGAGTGTCAGACAGCTGATATACATACACAAATACATTTTAAATACATAAATAATTATATAGATAAACAACACCCAGGCACAAGGCAAAAACACAAGTACGCATCACACAAATATTTACCCTGGGCGGGAATCGAACCTGGCAACACGCTGCGCAGCAGTCGATCACTCAGCCACTGCGCCAACCGTGTCGTCATATTATTATCATTGTCGTAATTATATAAGGTGACTGGTAATTAGTGTACGAAACTAAAACACGTGAATGTGTTCATGATAACAAACAACTTTCCCGAAGAAAAAATGTTTTTTGTACTGGTTCACTTTTATCACAATTAACACAACAGCCGTATAAAATTCACGCGCGGACGCCTATGACCTATAGTGAACCAGTGCAAAAAACATTTTTTCTTCGGGAAAGTGGTTTGTTATCATGAACACAATCACGTGTTAAAGTATCGTACACTAATTACCCGTCACCCTATATACACCATGGCATTCTAATCGTCTTAAAACAACAGCACACTTCAACAACAACGATAAGAATGACGCGTAACGAACCAAATATGAAACCCCCTGATAAGGCGCTATTAAGCGACTTTTGCAGATTTTAAACTGACAATCACGTCAAAATGTGCAGTGTAAATAATTTCTAAAAAATATATGTCAAACTAGAACATTCTCTTAATCATATAGTATGTGAATATTTTTGATTAAGTTCTTATGAAATAGTTTAATTAAATCGTGAATTTGTGTCTGACGCGGACAAAACATTGATAATCACACAAAATCTACCAAGAATATTTAAACGAAACTTTTACTATCTTACAGACAATTTTATTATCTATCTTTTAGTATACGCCTTTTTTTAAGTTAAAGAATACTATCTTTTGTTTAATTTTTTCGACTAAACTTTGTGAGTTTTGGACGCAGCGCATACGATTCTATGGTCGCTCAAGGTCGCCGGCGTATATCGTCGCCTTAAGGGGCTATTAAACGACTACTAAATGATTAAGAGAATGTTCTAGTTTGACATATATTTTTTTCAAATTATTTACACTGCACATTTTGACGTGATTGTTGGTTTAAAATCTATAAAAGTCGTTTAATAGCCCCTTAAGAGCGCAGTCCAAGCTGAGCGTTTCAAGGGTGACGCAGAATAGAGCAGCGACATCTTTAGAGTTCATTAACGGGCTTAGGATCAGCAGAGGTATTTTAGTTCGCATGCATTGAGTGGACCACTTTTGTAAGACAACGGTGTATATGTGGTAGGGAGACTATACCGACATCGCGCGCTAAACACAAGTAATCTAGTCATATTTTGTAATTAAACTCGATTATTTTTTTTAGATTTTACGCCCCCCGACGTAGGTGTGAGATAGACCAACTGGGGTGGTTTTTAGTCGGTAGAAATCTGACAGACCACGTCGCCCGCCCCAGGGTAGAGGATGAGAGGACATCTAGGACTTTTAAAACTTCGGCTTAAATTAGACGTCCACATTAACTTCCTAAAATTATTAAGTACATCGTTGTCTGTACGTCGTGACCCCCAATGACCACATTCACTCTCAAGAGTGAACGACTAAGAAGTGAATTATTTTTATTGTTTTGTATTCTTTAGTTAAATATAGGGATTAAATATAATGACCATCAAAAATACTTTGAATTCCTAAGTTTTATAGCAAAAAATATACTCCTAAAACACAAAAAAAAACAATCCCAAAATATTAAGCAAATGAATGCGCAGTTAGGTTATTACCTATACGTTAGTTTAGGTTTTCTTTAAAATAAATTGTTAAATGATTATTATAGTTACCTAGAGGACCGACTTTTCAAAATTTGTTTTTTCTTTTTAATAATAATAATAATATGTGGGGACATTTCACACACGGCCATCTGACCCCAAACTAGGGGGACTCTGTACTATGGGTGTCAGACAGCTGATATACATACACAAATATAATTTAAATACATACATATATGGATAAACAACACCCAGACACAAGGCAAACACAAGTGCTCATCACACAAATATTTACCATGGGCGGGAATCGAACCCGCAACACGCTGCGCAGCAGTCGATCACTCAGCCACTGCGCCAACCGTGTCGTCGTTTTTATTTTCAGAGTCATTTGCTTTAAAAGAATAGCAACATGTATAATATTTGGTTATAATTTGACATTTTGAAGGGGTTTAAATTTTGGTGATCTTTTACTAACTTTTGAAAAAATTCGAAGTTACATTTTACAATATCTGGTGTGAAATTAAACATAAGCCTTAAATAAACACAAATACCGCATCCATTGTTATTCCTTCCGTGCTCCACGGAAGATAGGATCAACTTTTTGACGCAGTCACGGCATTGAGGATCCTTTGTAAAAGTGTTCTTTTTAACAAAAGTTATGGCTTATGGATTAAATTTCCTTATTCTTTGACACTTCCACTGTTTGTGTGAAATTTTCTGACAAATATACGCACGTGAGTATTATTGAATTCGTTCGGAGTTTTGTCGAAAGTAATGTTGGAAGTTGGGCTTTATTATTGTGATCTTTAAGTTTTCCTATCCATGTCAGCTTTCGCTTTATTAAGTTCTAGACAAGGTTTATTTTCCAATTAGGTTTAGTTCATCCAAAATGAACCAACTGACATCAAAATTCTTCTTTTTATCGACGTTTTGGAAACCTATTTAGCTCGGATTGTTTTTAAATCTATTCAAAGAAAATCTTTTGAACGTTTATTTAACTGATATTGCTGAATAGTAAAATTAACACATTTGGAAAATTTAATTAGCATGACTTAATTAATTAATTATTTTCTTTCTTTTTTATAACACGTTGCCTTACATTAGGAATTTCCCCTGTGTCGTGGGTGCATTTCCAAACATATAAACTCACATAAACAAATAACCAGACTCAGAACAGCAATCTGTAGGTCATACAAATATTTATTGTCAATCGCTCAACCACATCAATGAATTCAAAAAACAAAATCAATAAAAAAAAACAATCAATTGAATATGATGTTGGTGTGTGTTGTTGTGTTGTGTATGTGTGTGTGTTGTTTGTTGATTGTGTGTGTGTTTGTTGTTGTGTGTGTGTGTTGTGTGTTTGTGTGTGTATGTATGGGATTCTAAAAAACACGTAAACCTATTTTACTAGCATAAGATAATTTCCCAATGTCATAGACCAACAGAAATTACAAACATTCCAACTGCCATCTCTGTTTTCTTTTACCCAATTTGTAACAAAGTATTAAATACACTTCCACACACATTTACAGCCTGAAAAACAGTGATCATTGTATACATTCAGACAAAACATATTGTGTGCAAACGGTGTCAACGGAAGTCCTTTGTAGAGCCACCTCATATCCCTGATTAGGTACCGGCAGGCAATGCAATTAACTCTAATGTCATGTGGTTTTGGTGGTAGGTACAAATCTTTTGTACCTTTATTATTTTAGTCTTTGTTTTTTATGTGTGGCAATTTTGCGAATGGATTTTTGAATGGTTCTTTTGTTGTGTTTTGGGTTTTAAATTGAGAATGACTTTGTGAGGAAGTTCGTGTCGGTTTTTTTAAATGGTGGAGCTGTTTATTTGACTTTCATTTATTTATTTAGTTGCACAATATATATTATCAATACAATATAATATAGTATAATAAACATTCATAGTCTAACCAAAACATTAATATCTTAGAGGAGACAAAAGAGGTTTAATAGATTTTTATTGTTAACTTGTGGTAACTTAGATACTTAAATTAAAAAACTGGTCAAGTGCGAGTCGGATAGTAATAATATAAATGCGGTTTTTGCGACATAAACGTCCGTATATTTTTTCACGTTAACATAGAGTTGATTTTTTTTACAGCATCAAGGGACCGTAGACTTGAGTATATGGTTTTAATTTCAACTCGATACCTCCACGCGTTCCCAAGATAAAGGGTCTTGACAGACAGACAGACAGACGGACAACATAGTGATTCTATTAGGGTTCCGTTTTTTCCCTTTATACACCAAATATACACAAAAAAAAAATATAAAAATCGATCAAACACTATGACACGAGATTTTTATATGTTAAACTAGCTGATGCCCGCGGCTTCGTCCGCTTGACAAATTATATACTAAAACCTTCCTCTTATATCTATTAAAAAAAACCCACATCAAAATCCGTTGCGTATAGTTTTAAAGATCTAAGCATACATAGGGACAGACAGACGCGGCGGGGGACTTTGTTTTATAATAGGTAGTGATTGACAACCCATCATGGACTTACTAGGGTGTAAAAGCTTGTATGGGAAAATATAGCTCGTAATATTATAAAATCATGTTGCCATAGCTTACGCAGACATAAACATAAAATGGCGAGTCACGCTATCACATTAGCTTCTATAACATAATTAGTATTAATTAGGGAGGTTTATTAATGACTCTGTATCTGTTTTGATAACAAAAGGTCTTTGAAATATGCAGAGTCAGTGACGTGGCATAAATTTAAATTTTTGTTAAAACAATGGTAAGAAATTTAATTAGTGGTTTGAATAATACCAGCCTGCTATTGTCTATTTTCATATTGAGGAGGCAAGAAAGCATTGAACTCCACGCTTGCTTTTATTCACCAATGTCGCCGATGTCCTAGAAAAATATTAGTTTACAGTCACGAGCAAAAATATGTATACAGATTGCAAAATTTAAAAGCAATTTTCTCCTGAAATAACTATTTCAACTTATAGACCTGTTTTATAGTAGGTTGCATCATCCCATATCTTCCCGTGGGTGTCGTAAGAGGCGACTAAGGGACGTACCCGCGAATGGGCAGCAGCGTTCTCTGTGCATTTGTAACAACCATACTGCGATCGCCAACCCGCCTGCCAAGCGTGGCGATTATGGCAACCCCCCCCCCCCATTGGAGGAGGCCTATGTCCAGCAGTGGACGTCTTTCGGCTGAAATGATAGTAGTTTGAGATCAAAAATACCCTATCCGTAACCCCATAACATTTCAATGAATAGTTTAGGAGAAAATCAGTTTAGAATGACACCAAGTGTTTACATGTTTTTGCTAGTGACTGTACATGTCCAATAGAAAAGTGTTTCTGCATGCTTGTGACCGGTTGCGAGCCCAAATAAAAAAAAATAACTCGTAAAATTGTGTCTGACGCGGACAAAACATTGATAATCACACAAAATCTACCAGATTTATTTTAACGAAACTTTCACCAGCTTACAGACAATTTAACTATCTATCTTTTATTATACAGCTTTGTTTTTCAAAGTTAAAGAATACTATCTTCTTTTTCATTTTCCACTTAACTTTGAGAGCTGGGGACGCAGCGCATACGATTCCCTGGTCGCTAAAGGCCGCCAGAGTATATCGTCGCCTTAAATCTTCTTCTCCAGGTCTTAGTCTCCTGCACGTGTAGCATGACCTGTCAGTATGTCTATTCTTTCGTAGACATAGCGTGGTCATGCTACGCGTGCTGGAAAGTACCCACGAGTGAAGCCCGCCCCGCCCGCAACCTTCTTTATCTTATCATTGTAAAAAATATTTTAATGCAATCGATATAAAGTTCCAACTTGAAAAGCAATCCTTAAAACTTTACACTACAAATTTTTGTTACACCCTATACGCACACAATCAAAACTTCCCCCAATCTTCATAATACATTGGCAATCTTAGCTTCTAATCTACGTGTACTCCGTAGAACCATTGAATAATAGACACGACGTAGCACCGTGCTCCGTTAATATTGTACACCTTAATTATACTGGATTAGCGGAACACAGGATAGACGGTGCACCTGTGAACGTCTTGTAACTTAAGCTGAGTGAAGATTATTAGGATGGGAATAGTGTTAAGATGTATGGAAGATTTAATGGGTAGTTGAGAGTTGTAGCTAAATCGAGCTTTTTAAGCATTTATTTTATCGGGTCGGCAGCGGTCAACGAATTGCGGAGACGCATGGCGCCGCCGCGAGCTGCCACTTAGCTCATGCAAATTCTTAAGCCATACTATGCGTTTAGATCTGGAAATAAAGTTAAAAATGGTTTGTCAGCAAAACTGTCGGCCGCTGCGCTGCCGACCAGTGCCATCTCAATTGACCCTAACAGCACAAAGTACGTAAGGCTGCGGCGCGCTAACAGTCCTCTGCTTTCGTCAGGGGTTAAAAATCATTACAATTGGGTTGTTGACACCATTAATTATTAAAGAGACAGACATATTTTTATTTTTAATATAAACATATATACAAGACATATTTTTATTTTCAATTTTATTGACATTTTATTTTTATTATAATTCTGTGACCTTTTTAATGTATACGACTTTTGACATTGTTTTCCGATTTGTTGTGGCAGTATTGTGTTTTTATTTTATGTTATCTGATATGGGTCTTGCCTGAATAGCCACGAAAATGCGATTAATTTTCAAATAACTGTAAAATTCAATTATAAGTTGCTTTGAAATCAATTAATAGTTAGTCAATTGAGTTGGTAAATAAATGACGTCACAGCCCCTATTGTCATACAAAATCTATGGGGGAATCTCCTTTTGACAGCTCATAAAAAGTATGTCAATTGATTGGTGTCAAGTACCCAATTAGGTAGACATTTGAAATTTCGACATAGATTGGTTCGTTTTGGCAGAATTAAATCCAATAAACGTTGACCATTGCTTACAAGTTTTTACCACCATCATCCCACCATCTTCACGCATACAAACATGCTTGCATGCATACACACATACACACTAAAATGGCAGCACTCCTACTTGGACATTCTTACTTATAATATTCGCAATGTACTAAATAGTTGTAACTATATTAATAGAGAGGTTACTCCTTAATACATGCTACTCTGTAGCCTAGCTAAGAGAACAGCACTTCACCCACTTTATTGGAGATAAAATAGTAAGTAAAAACCTACTGTTTTGAAAATCATGATTGTGACATGTACTACAATCTATCTTTATACAATCCATACTTCCATACTATATACTATATTGTACTATATCCATACCTACATCCATACTTATAATCCATACTTCCATAGTTATATTATAAATGCGAAAGTTTAACCCTGTCTGTTGCGCTTTCACGATGAAACCGCTGAACCGATTTTGATGAAATTTGGTGTGAAGATAGCTTGAACCCCGAGGAAGGACATAGGCTTTTTAATCCATATACTTTATATTTTTTAAATATATTAATTTTAATATATGTTTTTAATATATTTTACACATACTTTTTAATCTGCAACTTCGTCTGCGTCCGCGATAACCGTCATTTACGCGGGCGAAGTCGAGGGCAAAAGCTAGTAATAAATAAAGAATAAAGTTAAAATTATGATATATGGTAATATCATAATTTTAACTTTATTCTTTTTATTTAAAAAAATCAGACGTGGAAACCGCCAACCAACCAACCACTTACTCTAAAGACAGTCCCACTCTAATCTCGCAAGGCAACGTCTAAAAACAAATTCGTTAAATAAACAAAGATACAATCTAGTTGGCTATCCGAGTAACTCAGGTTGCTCAGTTAATAATAAATAGGTCGTTTTGCCCCTAGGGTAGGAAGGTAATATCATCGTACCACTCCCAACGTAGAGGTGCACTAACAATGCAAGTATCCGGTGTTGTTATTTACTAAAATGTGGTATTTTTTAACAGCTGCGTAACGAGTAGAATACTGATAAAGATTTTTGAACTGGTATTGTTTACTAGAAGTAAAACTAGGGAAGGAATATTTAAAAAATTGTCAAAACCTTTTTAAAAATACAAAGTGTTTCGTTTGATATCCCATAATTCTAGGGTATTTTTTTTCGGAATGGACCCGTTCGTGACCTCGATCACGCCTGATGGAGAGCGTTTTCATATAAACCATAATATTAAGACTGTCTGTTTTATTGATAAATACGAGTTAGTCATTTTCATATAAAAATTTACGACATTGTCATATTTCACGTAAGGCTGGTCCAATAATCGTGACTTTTTAGTTTATCTTAAATAGCGTAGAAAACGAAGAATAAAAAAAATATAACAAATTGACATAACAAATTGTCTCATTACTTATAGGATATCAAAAGGAACACGTTGTGAGACGTTTGGGCCATGGGACCCGAGTGCTCACCTTGTATAACGCACATTGCTAAGCGGCTCGTCGATTATCCGCGTGACCAGAGGACTGTCCTATTTGTGGGTCAATGAATCAGCATTGCCATACAACGAGGCAATGCCGCTTGCCTTTTGGGCACTTCACTCCCATTGAGAGTGATGTGGACATGGTTTTAATGCTCTATGAGACCTCCCGATAACTAGAATAACGAGTGTTTTAGGTACATCTTATATAAATCATTATGAACTTATAAAGATGAAATATGCCAAAAAAAAATTAGTTAAAAGGTTTAACTTTAGCTTTAACTAAGTCGAATTTAATATGGCCCACAGTAGCTCTAGACCTAGAAACCAGTAAAACCAAAACGCAAGATGTTATAGGTTTTTCTCACAAACTGAATAGGACTTTATAATTAAAAAATCATATTTATATTGTATAACTTAGGTATTTACAGATAAAAATGAATTAATAAAATATACTGTTTATTTATCATGTTGTATTAATTAACACAGTATTTATTCAAAAAAAACATTGAAAACTCTTTGCTGAGTTAAGAAAAGAATCCATTACTGCACCAGTGCTGTAATAATACGCTACAATATGAAGCTAAAAGCGGGTGCAATGAGAGACTTTACGAGCAAGTGCATTGAAAAACATGTTATGTATTTTATTTATTTTAGGTGTCGTTCTAATCAATCAAATCTTCGAACTAATACAGTATTTTCTTATCATAAAAATCACAGATGTTGCCTTCTAAGAATGCGGACATGATGGCGGGTCCCTTGAAGACGAACGCTTCTCTTAAATTGACTGCAATGTTTGATATCAATTTCATAAAAGCTGCTGATACTAAAGCATCTGAAAAATGAAATAAATATTTTATTTCAGTCATTTTTAGTAAAGATAAAATAGTTTTAACGTGGTCCAAAGTTCATTTTTTGCATTTAATGATTAATGACAACTAGTGTCACGTCAAAACAATTTTTTAAGTAAAGATTCTGAATGGCAACCGTTTTAGGTAAGTCGTGGCAACACTAAAAACACTGCTGTCGTTGTATGTCAGCAATATATTGCCGGGTTAATATGACCGTATTGAAGCTTCGAAAATATGACGCAAGATACGTTTATAATAAAAAGCTTTTTACAAAAAAGACAACCGCCTTCAAAAGTGAAAAATAACTTTAGCACAGAACACACATTGACTTTAGTTTCGAAATTAGTGACTTTGTTCTGTTTGTTGTTTTGCATTGCCACCGACTTCCGAAACTAAAGTCAATGTGTGTTCTGTGCTAAAGTTATTTTTCACTTTTTAGTTTTTGATGGCGGTTGTCTTTTTTGTGAAAAGCTTTTTATTTTCCGCTTTTTAGTACCTCCTTCTCATCCAAATCTATTAAGAAGAGATTGAAAGTTAACTAAAACGTCGTCTATGTAAAATTTTTGGGTATTTGTTGATTTTTCAAAAAGTGCTGAATCAATTTCGATAAAATTTATATGGGACCACCCCTGAAGCATACCCAATCCATAAAAAAAATAATTTTCAAAATCGGTTTACGTGTGCCGTAGAAATCGCGTAACAAATCGCGCACATACTTAATGCAAATTTAAGACTTATACGGTTTTCTCATGGATGCCATTGTCAGAACTGGACCAAAATATATTGTGGTCCCATTTTAATATAGATTAAAATGTGACCACACGGGAAGCACTAGCTTTCAAATAAAAAAAGAATCATCAAAATCGGTTCACCCAGTCCAAAGAAATCCGGTAACAAACATAAAAAAAAAAAAATACAGACGAATTGATAACCTCCTCCTTTTTTGAAGTCGGTTGAAAAAGTGTTACAGTAATACATGCCAGAAAATGTTGCCGTATATTTCAACAACATTCTAGACTTAAAACAAAGATGGCCACATCAATATATATGTACTATTTCTATGGATGGCAATGTTACAATTACAGCGTTATATTGACGAGAAAATAAATCGAAAAATACTTTCAAATCGTGATTCGAGCCTTTACAGCTAAGTTGATATTACTGATAGTACAGGGTCTCCCTAGTTTGGGGTCAGATGGCCGTGTGTGAAAATATCCCCACATATTATTATTATTATTATTACTGATTTTTTATACATCCAGATGCTACAAAACAGCGACTGTATAATACATATTATCGACATTAAAGTAAAACTGCATTTGCAAATTAACCCGTTTAGCCCGCAGTTTCTCGTAAAACTTTGCTAGCAAGAGCTAGGATTTTATGATCTCAGTAATGCCATCTATTGGTAGCTTTTCGACGCTGGCTTAACTGTTTCCATGCCAATCGATAGGTGTCGCTAGAAGTAAAGCTAATGAAACAAGTTTTTACCTGAATGATCAATCATATTTGGACCAAGCCTGTAGGGTGGATTAGTATCAGGTATATAGGCAAAAACTTCAGCTTCCGACAAACGAAGATCCTTGGTATGTGGCACAGTTAATGTTAGTGATATGCCTTCTGCAAAATAAATCAATTCACGATTCAAGTAAATGAGAAATATTCAATGATGAGGTTTTAATAGGTAGAACCCTACATCATCGAATTCACATTTGTGACCACTAGACCAATGAGGCAGCTGTCTTGAAACCAAACACACACGGGTACATAATTAAAGACAGAGTAATGTTAATGTTAAGTACCTTATTATTAAAAGTAAAAAAAAAACTTTAAAGAAAACTTGCGACATTGACATTTTTTTCACCCTCGACTGATCTTGAATCATGTACTGAATTAATTAATGATATCAACAGAATTATTCCGTAAAAAACTCACTCAGTGAATTATTAATATGAAGTAAGTTTGAGGAACGTAGGCCTCTCCCAGAAATCGTCAGCCAACCCGGTCTTGGGCAGCACGCATTCAACGCTGCCAGCCACCTTCTTATCTGGGAGAGACCTACCAAAAGTACGTAAGGCTGCGTCGTACCCTCTATATTTTGTGGGCCTACGTTCAGCAGTGGACAGCAATAGCCTGATATAATGGTGATGATGATGTTAAACTTAAGGAAGAAAGTGGCTGGCAGTGGATGGATTCTAGACCCAACACCGCGTTGGTTGGCGATCTCTGGGGGCGTTTTATGTTCAGCAGTGGACGGCAATAGGCTGATATGTTGATGAGCTTGAGAAGCTATTAATCGACACTCCATACAAACGAAACGATTTAATTGCCTACACTACTACCAAAATAATAGACTGTACAAATACGTGCCTATCTGTGCGTGTCTACGCGCCGCTCGAACTAAAAGCAGTTTCGAGACCACGTTCGACGCGGAAAGAGGTAAGGAAGGGTGTTTCGGAGGGAGGCGGGGCTTGTTCCTACTGTACAGTAGTACTAATATTTATACTGTGCCCATGGGTTGGCGGCTCACCTCAAGATCACTCAGAGTGATGTTTACAGAATATTACCGACAGGTTGCGCTTTGGCCCCTCTACCCTATATTATTAAAAACAGGATCCTTACTATACATGATGTTGGAGTAATCCGACAGTTCAACAGGCTCTCTACCTTTGCGATGGTACTTCACTAAGGCAGACGGGCAGTACACAGTGATCACGTTAAAAACCACCTCCAGAACTAATTTGTCTGTAGCTTTGTTGATACTGAAAGGTAAGTAAGACCTATTATTTTCCTACTGCAGGGTAAAACCTCTTTTAAAACTAAGGAGATATAATCGAGTATTGATCACCAAGATCGATCCTTGCTCAAGACAGATTGGTGATTTTGTACAAAGTACAAGGTGTAACTATTGCATAAACTGAAAATACGATAACAGGTCATTGTCCTTATTAACATTAACAACTTAAATTATAGGATCAACCCTCAAATCATGAGAAAAATCTGCTAATATTTGTGTATGGTTCACGTAGCACAACAAAAGGATCTGCAGATATGTTTTTCATGATTTCAATGTTGGCACCATTATTAATTAAGATGACATTATTTAACTGTAGTACTATGTACTTATTGTAGTACTTATAGTGGATTTTATTTTAGGGAAACTATCTTCAAACAAAATACTGTTAAACTTAGAGTAAGTATGGAATTCCTTATCCAGTCTTCCCAATACGAAACTACCAAAAAAGGTATAGAATAAAATTACCCCTTCCAAAAGTAGCAACTAAATCAATACTACTACTTTTAAGTGACATTCAAAAGTGTCTTGTAATGGTCTAATTGAAATCAACTTTGACTTTGTGAACAACATCCCCAATATTCATATCTTTACATTCTACTAAAATATAACTACTTACTAAAATTCTTTTATCTTCCAGTCATTCAGACCTCTAATTTGCGCATTTTTCAGTATAAAAGTCAAATTAGAATTAGCTATATGTATGGGCAGCCAATCCAGTATGTAAGGTTCGGCTACTGGCCCCCTCACTGGTTTACAGTTAGAATTCTGAGCGAAGACTCGTCGAATACAATCCACGTCACGCAGTACACAAGGCCGCTCAATTCTATCGTATTTGTAGCCTGCAATAGAGTTGAAAAGAGCGTTATTCTCGTATATTTCAAAGTGAATTCAGTAGTAGAGATATCAAGTTTGTGTTTTACGAAACATGCTGGTATTAAAGATAGTATTGTGCTTTTGTTTTAATGAAGTTCATCTTTGAAATTGTTGCAGTTTCGTTGTTTATTTTGTTTAGATGGAAATATTTGTGGCGAGTATTCAGTGTAACAATAAGCTCTATCCGCACATATCAGGGCCGTGCCAGGGACGGGGATGGTCCGTGGCCGTGCTAAGACCGTGCATCCGGGTCCCGTCAGGGCTGCGTCAGGGACTTTTTGTTCACACACGTCAGGGACGTGACCGCACCGTGGACAGGCCGCGACCTTCCATCTGTACCCCTCAGTCACCATTTTATTATATAATAATAATAATGATTTATTGTTCAACTTAGACCAGATTTTATGACAAAGTGGATATAGCACAGGCCACAGGCATGTTTCTTAATCTAGTTAGTGGGTAAAGTACCGTTCTTCTAGATAGTGTTAAGAAGAAACGGTTCCGGTCCCCTGCCGTATGTATATATATAACATATATGCGTACCGCTTCTATTAAAATCTCGTCATTACATTTGCACGGGTACGTCACGGCGTCGGCCCGGGTACTGAAGCACCGTCATCGGCCCGGTGTGTGGACGAGTTCATATAAAATGTTCACAACTTTAATTTTCACGGACACGGACCGTCCCCGTCCCGAGCACGGCCCTGATTTGTGTAGATAGAGCTTTACTATTTCACTTCAGGCGCTCAAAAGACACAAGACCTAAGCTTATTATGTTTGACTCTAAAACACGGTCTCGATCCAAATGAGCGATAAACTACCCTCTTAGCCTGACCCCCAATTCTAAATTATTTATTATTTTTTTATCAACTACGCTGGCCATGTCACCATCATTATCATAACATAAGCATTTTTACAGGTCGTACCAACTCAGGAAAAAACAAAAAGTAATCTATTTTTTTAATGAACATCGTCACTGAGTGTCCTTTCGTTATAATATATATCCTAGAATCATCATCTTCCTACGCTTGTCACAATATGTTACTTGGGGTCGGCGCAACACGTTTTCTTATTCCATTCCGTCCGTTATGATATCACTGACTCTCTTCTGATCTAGAATGCTAGGTTTAAAAATTGCATTAAAAGATAGAGCGACAAACACACACACACACACACACAAACACACTTACACACACACTCACACATACAGACACTCTTAAACACACACACAATTTTTTAATAGAAATAAGACATTATAGGTACAAACTGACATAGAGTTTATATTATACAAATAAGCTGAACATTTAAATAAATTCACCGAATAAATTAAAAAACGGAAGACTTACCGTAATTACCATAGTTTATGCGCTCATAGACATTTTCTCTCCAATAGTTAGTAGAGGGTTCACTGTCACCCAGGCATAAATAAACTTTAATCAGAAACAAGCCCAAGATAATCTTCATTTTGAAGCTAATATAAACGAAACGTATGCACATGCAAAGTGTATCATCAATATATAGGTGTGTAATGTTTGCGTAATTTTTTAAATGGATATTAAGCCAATTATTTCAAATATTGATTATTTAAGAGCTAATAACTTAATTTGGCGTTTCCAGTATAATTTATAGTAAAATAAGGTCAATCAACCAAGTAAATCAATATTGTCATAATTATCAATGCTTCACAATCGTCATTAGTATCTTCTTCTGCCTGTAAGTTTCTCATGTTACTTGAGGTCTGCGTCGGCAAAATGATTTCTTCTTCCATTTTCCACTATTAGCCGTCGTCCTATAATCACTCCCTTTTCATTCACGCCATCTTTTCAGTACAGAGGCCAGCACATCAAGCTGCAAGAATCTGTCGAATTTCTTTGACAGATTCTCAATTTTATTACAAAAAGTTAAGGTTCAAATTCAATTGTAAAAATTTGACAGTTTTGCATGGCTTGATGTTCTGGCGTCTTTACAGCTTTTCCTTAGTCTTCCGTCTCCACTTTGTGTATGATCTTTAAATCAGGAACGTCAGCTGGTTTACCATCTGATGATCTATACATATAATAAAACAGTAACAAAACTGTCTGTACATTGAATATATAAAAAAAAAATTGAGGGGGGTTTAGGAACAGTAATAGAGCACGAATCCAAAAAAAAAAATTCTGCCTGTTTGTTTGTACACGCTAATCTTCAGAACTACTGGGCGGATTTGAATGATTTTTCTTTTGTTGTATAGGTATTAAGTCTGTGCAACATATAGGCTATAATTTATCTTGGAAACTTGAACAGAACCTGATGCAGAACCGCAACAGACCAGCTAAACTATAAGAGATACAAAAATGATACCATAGCAGAAATTGTTCCACGTGATGAGCATTTTCTGCTGAGAGAATAAATTTGAAGATCTGGAACACCTGATGTGGAACTCCAAGAGCCCAGCTACACCATGACACATATAGGAATGACGTCTTAGCAAAAGTTGGTCGGTCTGATGGGCATTTCCTGTTGACTTATAAAAATCGAAGATCAGAAACATATGATGTGAAAATCAAAGCTATCACTAATTTCACTGTATCTTATAAAATAAAAGCTGGGAGTACCTCCACGCGGTGAAGGCGGTAACAGTTTAAGACTGATTTTTATATCATTGAAAATTTGACTCTACTGGCCAAAATTCCCATTTATTTTTTTATTTTATCGAGTAAATATGCCTTCGGGCTTATGTTATTTGGATGTTTAATTTCCTTTTCCATTTATCTTCGTGACACGGTAGCCTACCTGGTAACGCAGCGGAGCAGTCACTTAGATTTTAATTGATCAGGTATCTTCTTTACAATAAAACTATAACCATGCGTAAAAAGAGGTCAAATCTTTCCCAATGTTCCAAAGGAGCTAAAAGATTGAGGATCATCAGATCCCAAGAATCTACCGAAGAGCGTCAGGAGAGACTTGATGCTGTTCGAGAACATCAGGCTGCAACTCGCTCCGTGGAAACCTCTTCAGATCGCGAAGCACGCCTGCGTTCTCAGCGTATTTACGCATCTACATCCAGGTCTCTAGAGACCAGTGAAGAGTATGATGCGCGACTGACCGCTGATCGTGAACGTCATACATTGTCTCGCGAGTCGGAGACGTTCACGGATAGAGAATTGCGCTTGAGTTCTCAGCGTATCTACGCATCTGCTGCGGAACGTGATGCGCGACTGTCCGCTGATCGTGAGCGACATGCATTGTCTCGCGAATCGGAAACGTTTACCGATACAGAATCATGCTTGAGTTCTCAGCGTATTCGCACATCTACTAACAGGTCTTTTGAACCGAATGATGAACGTGATGCACGACTAACTGCTGATCGAGATTATCATATACTAGCGACCCGAACCAGCTTCGCATTGGCCTATAGCCTTCCTCTGTAAATGGACTATCCAACACAAAAAGATTTTTTTAATTCGAACCAGTAGATCCTGAGATTATTCAATTAAAGAAACAAACAAACTTCAGCTTTATAATATTATAGTATAGATTGTCCCGAACACGCACACAACAAAATATTCATAATCAGTTAGAAAGTGAGAGAAAAAGAATTGCTGGAGTACGGCATGAAGAGACAGAAGAAGAGCGCAACGAACGTTTGAATTCTGATCGACTTCGACATTCTCTGAACAGAATGTCGATATCATCTGAAGAATCGGATGTGTCTCAAGATATAGCCGTAGGTCATGGCGACCTTCCTTGGGTTGGTAAGGAACGGAGTTCATTTACGTATACTATATTGACTCCGCTACATATTCCGCTATCGGAGGTATGATTCAAAATTGTACTTTTCGAACGTCTCGAATCATCTCGCGCATCCCGTTGTTTTCCCGTCCCCGGGCTCTTAGAATTCGACATCAGACGTTTCAGATCTTCGATTTTGCCGACCCCGCTGTCGCTGGCATAAGCAACAGGATCCGCGTACGAAGTCGCGGGCAGAAGCTAGTATGAAATAAATGTGTACATTGAAATATTTTTGAACTTGCCATTTTATTTTCTCATCTATTATTACTAACTAGCACTTTCCTCGTGACTCCGTTCGCGTGATTTTTTTCGGATTCCTATTTCCAATGGTGAAATAGTTTTCCGAATCGGACCAGTAGGTCGATTCTGTAAAATTCAAACAACAACTCGCATCTCACATAGCTATTCACTCTCACTTCGCATAAGGTTCAAAATGACCTTGATATATTTGACACTTTGAATTGGGTTCGTGTGCGAAGTGAGCGTCGAAGTGACGGGGAAATTACCTAACAGAATGCCACTTCTTACGTCATCTCATACTTTATCTGTCAAAATCTCCCTGTCAATTTAGTTCAACTCACTGACACGCTCGCAAGGGTGGCGCTAATGTAAATTCGAATTATCAACCGAGTTTTTAGAATGTCAATCAAGAAACTCACAGCGGATTTAGATACGAAGTTTAAAACGAGGTCTTACAGAATCACACCCTAGTAGTTCCGGGGATTAGCGCGTTCAATAAAATATACTCTTCAGCTTTATATTAGAAGTAGTTATAGATTATATTTGCCCGAAGAATCCAACTCGGATGGGCAGCGTTCGTTAAACTACGAGATATCTTTTCGTCCGAAATTCCACAGTGTCTAAAGACGAAGGTTTACAACCAGTGTGTGTTGCCAGTGCTGCTGGCCTCCTGGAGAAGCTCAGGGTCACGCAGCGAGCCATGGAGAGGAGGCCATGGAGGGTATGCTCGGAGTTTCTTTGCGCGATAGAATCCACAACGAGGAAATTCGCCAAAGAACTAAGGTCACCGACATAGCTCTCAGAATATGCAAGTTGAAGTGGCAATGGGCAGGCCACATCGCTCGAGGAATCGATAACCGATGGGGAAGAAAGGTTCTCGAGTGACGACCACGAACCGGAAGACGCAGCGTTGGTAGGCCTCCCGCCAGATGCACCGACGACATTGTCAAGGTCGCGGGTAACCGGTGGATGCAAGCGGCACGTTGCCGCTCGTTGTGGCGTTTTATGGGGGAGGCCTATGTTCAACAGTAGACGTCTTTTGGCTGATGATGATGATGATAGATTATATTTTATAGGAGAGCTATCGCTTACCCTGATGACTCCCCAAGTTAGGGACATGAAGTTATTTGAAGCCCACGTCGATACGTACATATCCGATGCTAATCCGAAGTATGAACTGGGTCCAAGTTTAACAGAGTCGAAGGGTAATAATTTGACGACACGGTTGGCACAGTGGCTCGAGCGATCGACTGCTGCGCAGCGTGTTGCGGGTTCGATTCCCGCCCAGGGTAAACATTTGTGTGATGAGCAGTTGTGTTTGCTTTATGTCTGGGTGTTGTTTATCTTTATATGTATGTATTTACAAAAAAAAAATGTATTTGTGTATGTATATCAGCTGTCTGACACCCATAGTACAGGGTCTCCCTAGTTTGGGGTCAGATGGCCGTGTGTGAAAATGTCCCCACATATTATTAAAAAAAAAAAAAAAATGATTTTTATTACACTTGTTTCAGACTGTATTTAATTTGATCCTGTAGTCTCAAGTAGAGTTTGGTCGAGTTGGGATATTATACCACGAAATGCACAACTGGGATAAAAACTATCTTATGTCCTAATCCAGGTCATGGTTTACCTGTGTGCCGTATTTCATCCAAGTCCGTTCAGCCATTGAGGCGTGATTATTTAACAAACGTATATGAATAATAGACTCACATTTCTACCTGTTGTTGTGGCTGTTTTTACCAATATTGCACGTATTATAACTGAAAAATAAAATTGAAGTTTGGCAGTTATTTTTCTACAAAGTCTATTAATTCCAAATTCAACAAAAATAAAATCGCAGCGTTTTTACAAAGAACACTCGCAGACAAATATTTTGCTGCACTATCTGCACTGACCCTTATACTAGGTATAGAGAAACATAATATGGTGGGGTTCCAAGAGGTAGTTTCGTATGCAGATATGGATAAGAAACTCCATACTTACTCTTTTTAAACGACTTCAAAAAGACAGAGGTTATCAATTCGAATGTTTAAATATATATTTTTTTATGTATGTTCGGGCATAACTCGGTCATATACAGACGGATTTGCAAAACTCTTTTTTGTTCGAAAGGCGTTTATTCCGAAATGGTTCCATATAAAATTGATTCAGCCTTTTTTGAGAAAATCAACAAAATCCCAAAAATTACTTAGACGACGGTTTAGTTTCTTCAATCTTTAAAGGACTTACTATCTCTTTTAAGTGTGTCGCCGTTTCTTAATGGATTTGGATGTTAAGGCAATACTAAAAAAAAATAAAAAGCTTTTTTAAAAAAAAAGAAAACTGCCTTACCTGCAATACAAAACAACAAACACAAAGCCACCGCCACCGACTTCCGAAAGTAAAGTAAGTAATGTGTGTTCTGTGTTAAAGTTATTTTTATCACTTTTTAGTTTTTGAAGGCGGTTTTCTTTTTTTTGAAAAAGCTTTTAAAAATTTTATTTAAATATTCAGGAATTATATAATTACACATGAATACTATGTACCTTGCATAAAAACTACTAGACTATTAGAGTATGTACATAGTATTACAAGATAAGAAATGACAGCTAAGATAAGTTCTGTCTGTGTTCAGAAACGTGCAAGATACTCCACGGACTCTCTAATATCTAATACCTCTGCATCCAAAGGGTATATAATAAGTTCTACGCGATGAATCTAGTTTAGATTAGACTCCAATTTAACATAAAGTTTCAATATGGTGAAGAATGATATTACCTTTGCTCTCAGGAATATCTATCTATAGGCCATACTATCAGCATCATCAGTTAGGGGAGAAGACAAAACAAGCGAACATTATTTCTAATTATATATTTATTATATATGTGCTAAAAGAGTAGATTTATATAATAATAATTTATTTAATTGCAAATAGTGTGAAATTAATATGGTACTACAGCAGACAAAGGTGTGTTAACATAAAAGAGAAAAAATAATAATCAATTAAAACAATTTGAGAGCAACGGCAGGTTGCCTTCGTTGTGGCGTTCTATACGGAAGGCGGTTACCTATCATAAGGTCGAAAAATATTTGACCGAATTTCATTTCACCTAAAACTTTTCAACTTTTCTCGTTTCGTATTTTTTTACTTCATCGAAGTCACGTCTGCCACTGTATCAGTTGACCTATTATCAATTCGCTTTTTTTCGTTGCTCCGACGTTTCATTTGTTCGAAAAAGTTTTTACCGAAGTTACACTTAGCCGAAATAACATTTGTTCGAACATTCGTTATACCACTGTTTTAATTACCATATTCCACCAAACGCCTAGAAGTAAATATGTTTGATATTGAGTCAATGATAACCGGTACTCCACCAGAAAAAAAAATACGTCGTCAAAGAAACGAAAAATCAAAAACTTTAGAAAATTAAAGACAATTTGAGTGAAGTTAAATATTTGAAAGAGCTTTCAATACTAATGTATTTATTACAGTGGCGTTATAGAGAGCTTATTTCAGATTTGTTTCCTACTATTTTGTTTCATTAATTATGTAACGTAATGGCACTTAATAAAACCCCAGTCATCCCAGAAAGAAGCTTGCAAACAAAGATTCTTGCTTTGAGCATGCAGCATGCAAGCAAGCATGCAAGCAGGCATGCAGCATGCAAGCAGGTATGCAGCATGCAAGCAGGCATACAGCATGCAAGCAGGCATGCAGCATGCACGCAAGCATGCAGCGTGCAAAGAAGCATGAAACATGCAAGCAGGCATGCAACATGCACAAGCATTGCTTCTGTCACGGCTCCGGCGCTGCGGGGTCTGGGCGGCCCCACGCGAGCTTATCGTTGCAGATGGTTTGAAGGCTCGCCGCCGCGGCTGAGGCTGGCCGGCGGAACCGGCCAGCAAGCCGAAGCTGCGGTGGTGAGCGCCTGTTCCTCAGCTCGCGGTACGCCCCACCCCTCCGCGCCTACGCGTTACTAAATTACACTCTAGGGGTAGGGCAGACAGACGTTTCTGTCACTAAATGTTGTAACGTATTGACTTTTTATGACACTATTTTAATTTAATGTTGAAAATGCTACCAAGTAACCTACTATATATTTGAGATCAAATAATATTCCGAAATGTTGTTTTGACGGGGTGAAAATATGGCAAATAAATCATTTGGCACATGAAAATAGTTCAAAAGATACTTCGGCCAATAGGAAAAAGTTATTTTGTAAATCGGAGAAACATAGTTCGGTAAAATAATACGTATGACACATGATACTTCGATGATCTAAAAATATGTCAAATAATGCATATAGCAAAAAAGACGTCGGTCAATAGTTTTCGGTAAAATGAAATTCGGACAAAAATAATTCGGAAAAGTGATCGGTTCCCATAGGGAAGGCGTATGTTCATCAGTTGACATCTTCCGGCTGATCATAAAGATGATGAATTTGATAGGTTAGTGTCTAAAATCGCAGATGGTGCTTTGCAGGAATACAGACATGAACGCAGGACCCTGGCTCACCCAGACCTCTTGCATAGTTACACCAAGCCGTTCGAGCCAAATTCCAACACCCTTAATGAAATCCGGATCTACAAAAAGAACAAAATAGACACAAATTTTTATTGGTTACTATTCATCTCAATTCGCATAATTCAGCATACTAAATGATGAAGACCATGATAAGCAAACGTGAAAAAAATATTTCTCATAGAAACCTATTTAACAATTTCTAAAAAGTAGATCAATTCGATGTAGAATCCAAAAAAGTAACAACCACTCACTCAATCAATAATTAATGTTTTCCCAACCGAATTTCGGTCAAAGCGGTCAATCTTAAGGAGACTAGTCACGTATGCAGGAGATGTAAGAGTGCACTAATGTACACTCTCGGACTGGGGAATAGAACCTAGACGACCAACGGGGTAGTCAAAATTTCAGTACAAAATATAGGTATATAGAATCCTTTACCTTTGTTGCCTGCGACGTCGGGTCCAAGATAATAAGAAGGGGCAGCATCATTCACATACGTGAATACGTAGCCTTCGGATAGTTTTAGGTCCGAAATGTGTGGCATTGTCAGAGTAAACGATATTCCATCTGTAAAAGAAATTGATACCTCATCAGAGGATTCTTAATAAAATGCGTAAATTTGTTTTATGCTTGCTGATGCTGTATCAATCTTGGCATTCGAAATTAGCTCGCTTTTCTAACATACTTGAAACATCAAGGCCAAAAATATTTTGACCATATCATCTTTATCATCATTATTGGGTATATATTTGCAATTTACGTCGCCTTTTCCTTGTAACTTTCTCCATATTGGTTAATCTACCTCGGTACCCTACTTGTCCTAGTTTGTATCGTCCGTTTATAGTTGTCTATACATTTCGACTACTGGAAAAAAGCCTCTCCAATCTGTGATCTGTCCTTTTACTCCCTGTAGATCATTTCTCGTCGCCTAGCCTGAATGTGTCCTATACCGCGTTTATCGAATCGCGAAATCTGCTATGAAGAACTAATGGATTCATTGAATTTTTTTACAAGCTTTTATTTAGCTTGCACTGTTCGTATGTATGTAAATAAGTTGTCCTTTCAAAATTTTTTATGCTGTGTTCGTAATACTAGAAACGATTTTTTATACGTTTAGCCTGCATCGTCTCACTGTAGGGCGAAGGCATCTCTTTCTGGTTTCCAATCATCTTCATCTTGTACTAGTGTCGACTGTAGACCAATCCTGTCTGTAAACATCACGCCACCTTCTTCACCCGGGTCTTCCTCGATGTCAATGTACGCTTTGATAGTAGAAATATTTTGTGAAATTGATTCTTACAATAATCAATGCTGGATTTATCTGTGACTTCGATTGGCTCCTTTCCTTTACGATGGACAGTTGTAGTAGCCCCAGGAGATGACACCACTATCTTGTCAAATACCACTTCTAGTACTAATTTATCCGTGACCTTGTTTATGCTGAAACCGACAATTTAGAAAATTAAAACATTTTGAATGTAAATTATATATTCAATGGTGTAAATAAAGACAGGTATTTAGAAAATGGCAGTAGTTGTACAGCACTTAGAGTTAGAACTCGTCCAGAAAACTATACTTCCATAGATACCTTTTTGTTCCACCAAGTAGCGTAGTAGTAGTAAGATTTGAGCCCACTATGAATGCAAGTACAATAATAGGCATATGAGAAATATCAGCCGTGTCTCTGAGACGGCAATGTATCGACGATGCCCCTAGATAGCTAGTTGAAATTAAACTATAACGATTATGGAAATACATACAAGAATTCCGTAATCTTGAATTCATTAAGACCTTTTACTTCAGCATTTAGTAGCGTAAACGTAAGATTAGCTTGTGGGATAGGAAGGTCTAGACGTTGCAGCATATAAGGGTCTGGTGATGGTCCATCTACAGGTTTGCATTTAGAGTTGTAGGCGAAGACCCGACGAATGCACTTCAGATCTTGGAGAGAGCATGGGCGGATGATGGAATCACGATAATCCCCTTGGATTTGACGGTCTGAAATAAAAGTATACATGTTGTCAATTTAGTGTATTCTGTAACTTGAACAGTATCTCCCAAGTTACCCGGATCTCCGCCTTTTTCGCCTGTCGCAGTCCTCTTTGTAAAATCGGCTCCTAACTTAAGTTATTATTTTACGAGACTCTTGGAATTGATTCCATTGGCAGTCACAATTATTGACCAAATGACTGCCATACTCACATCCCACATATCGACAACCTCGCGATCCAAGTTAAGATGCTTACTATTATTAAATACTATCGAATCTCACTCACCCTCAGTATTGCCATAATTACTATAAGTTCCATAATTCGCATATCCGCCCCGGAAATTCTCAAACCCATCACTGCCTCCAATAAAAATGGAAACATGAAACAAAAGAACAAAACAAATGCCGAACTCCATATTAATTCGTTCTTTGTAATGCAACTGTCTATGAATGATTGAATGTGTAATGATTAAAGCGTAACAAATAAAACATTGTTGGCATGATTTTATAAGGAAATACCTTATTAAGTATTCATTATTGGTTAAAAATATACGATATATTGCTCAATTTGTTTCTAAAACGATTAGTTATTGAACTGTTGAATTTAATTTATTGCTGTTTTTTTTTGGAATTGAGAATTGAATACCTATGTGAAGGCTATTTGTTTTAGGGTCCCGTTTCTGAAGGATGTCAAATGAGACCCTAAGGGATTATCAACTCTCCACTGTCAGCTTGTCCGTCTGTCTAGCACAAGCTTGTATTATTTGAACTGTAAATATTCATAGAGTGGGTGTTATGGCCGTTAACAACAAATAGCAACGAGTTTTTCTTAGTATGTAATGTAAAATATTGTATTGTGGTATGGAACAATAGGGTATTTTACTCAATACGAGAAAAAAATCTAAAAATATGTTATTAAGACAGTTTAGGCATAAAGCAGTCGGAAAATATGAGTTTTAGTTCATAAAATAACAAAACCAATTTTTAAATTCAATTCAAAGTTTTCAGTACCTATTTTTAATCTGTTTTAAAACACCATGAAATAGTAGCGGCCATGCTATTGCGCCTTACGGCTGTGTAAACAAAAAATTGACAACTGTCAGTCAACCGATTAACGTAATATAGGCTTTTTACTTTTATTATTTTCGTAACTAACGTAATTTTTTCATTAATACACCTATTTCAAAATATGCTTTTAATTATTTATAAATTATATACAATTATCATATTTAATATGAGAGCATTTGATACAAAACGAACTGATGTCATATACGTTGAGCAATATGGCGTCCAGTAAGAGGCGTTTTCGCCAAACTACGCGCGAAATTTAAAAATTTAAAATTTGTATGCATTTTTATGGCACTTGTCGATTGAATAAAAATTTTGTGGTTTTTTTTGGTGGCATATTAGCACTACAGAATTTCATTGAGACACTTTTCAAAAATGGGTGTAATACCCTATTGTGCGCCAGGCCGGCTTACCTTGGTCACTTTGTGTGTGGGCGACGGTCTCTTTTTTGGCTACCACCATAATTATTCGTGATTAGAGTATCTTTTCAATACTATGCTATAGAGTGTGTCCGTTGGTAAAGTGTAGAAAAAAATTAGTGATTCTAGACCACAAATTGTAGACAATAGAAGAAAATCCGTAGAGTGTAGTCTGCATAAAGGAAGGGTTGCGTTTAAACGCTTACCAGAAATATACCAATCAATTCAAAATACCTGTCAGAATGGATATGCTCAACAAATTGTGTTTCATGAAGTATTGCTATTTTCCTTTTTATTCTATATGCCATAAAAATATAAACGCCTTTAAAAATTATTTCAAATATTTTATATTATCTCTAAATAAACCAATAATTTAAATTCGTGAATTTTAATTTTGTAATTTTGGCTAATTCCCTTGAGAACCGGTCGACGGATAGGGCTTCGCGGGGCTTCTATTTCTGGGCGGTTTAAAATAATCACGAAAGGTGGTCTGAAAGTCCCCGCTATCCCCTTCTAACCTAATCTGTCCGAGTTGGGGTGCCCCAAGTTTCAAGCTCACATAATAATAAAATATTTGGTGAGCATTTATCCATTTTGGAACCTAAGCAAAAATAATGTATTTAAAGGGTCTAAAAATATTTTGGTAAGCATTTAAATTGTATCCTCAAAATAGAGCTCATGTCCAGTAGACCGAGATAATTAATGATTAATGGCCAAACGACTTCCATAGTCAATAAATTATCATTCGCATGTTGTCTAAAGGAAATCATAAATTATTTAAATCTAGACAAGTAACATGATTCCAATATTTCAGCGTGAAAAAAAATAGGTTACAAATTACTCATGTTCAATGAAACTAGACACGATTAAGCTATTAATAACATGATATGCTTAGCAATTATCATCTGTTTAGCCTTATCCTAACTATGTAAGGGTCGGCTTCCAGTCTTAGCGGATGCACCAGTGCCAGTGCTTACCAGTGTTTAACTTAAGCGCCCCATTTCTACCCGTGGGTGACGTAGAAAAAGACAGAGGGATATTGACCAGAGAATGGGCAGCGTTCTGAGTACCATAACACCTACTGTAGTTGCCAACATGCATTGGCCAAGCATGGCGATTACGGCTGAACCCTTCCTTGGTGGAGACCTATGACTAGCAGCGCATCAGATGATGATGATGCCATGTAACTGCCTGTTTGACTTCCATAACCTGGTAATACGGTATCCCTTGGTAAGGAGAACACTCAAATATTCCGAAATATTTCTTCCGAATTTTGATATATTCCGATTTTCAAAATTCCTTTGGATCAGGTTAGGTGCCGCGGCAGCGGCCGCGCAGTGCCAGATCTCCTCTATTGTTAGTGAATCATTTGGGTTAGGTTAGGTAAAAACTGTGACCAGCAAAAGAAAATATTTTTATTCGAGTGAAAATATTTTTATTCAAAAGTAATCAATCATAGTTTTAATAATACACTGCAAAAAAATTATAATCTGTATTTTAATGATTGGAATTCGTACTTTTGATGTTGAATTTTCATTATGTCGGACTTTTTATTGTTCGATCTTTTGAAACTCGGTACTTATTTTGAGAATATTAATTATAAACATTCAGAATTTTGAAATTATAAAAATAGGATGAATGTTAAATTGGAATTTCTAACCATTCGGAATTATGAAAATGTACATTTTTAAATTTGTATTTCTCACTTTCGGAATAAAGTTAGTCGTATTTATGTAGTGCACCCCTTGGTAAGACATAGTTGTCAGACTTTCTGGCTTCTGACTACCTACTCGTATAAAGACTTCCAAAGATCTGCCGCAGCCGGCAGCAACATCTTTACGTACATCACGAGACAAGGAGAGGTCTCGGTATGAACTGAATGGTCACCCATCCACAGATAGACCGCGCTCATCGTAGCTTAACCCTGACTGATATCTCTACGGCTTTTACTTATCCACGAGCCTCTATGATATATGTTGAGATACAAATGACTTAAATATCTTGCGAGATTAACTATGCTTGAAAAAAAAATTGTATTCATGTTAACTTGCAGATGATCTCAAGATATATAAAACAGTGAAATCCCTTGAAGATGCAACACTAATACAAAATGATCTTGAAAATATTAACCGCTGGTGTACTAACAATGTAATGATCCTCAATGCCACTAAATGCCAAAATATAACTTTCACTAGAAAGAAAAGTCCATTGAAATTTGAATACACTCTAAACAACACCAAACTACAATCAGTCAGTGAAATTAAAGATCTTGGGGTAATAATAGATAGCAAACTGCAATTTAAATCCCATATCGACAACGTAGTCAAAAAATCTGCTCGGATGCTCGGTTTCCTTCAACGTAATACTAACTGTTTCAAGCAGCCACAAACTAAACTACTCCTTTACAACTCACTAGTTAGAAGTAACTTAGAATATGCATGTACAGCGTGGAGTCCCTCGTATACAGTTTACTCTCAGCGCATCGAACGCATACAACGTACGTTCACACGCACCTTGGCTTTTAGCACTAGTGGTATCTCTTATTGATGCCCATATAATCAGCGATTGTCTTTCTTTAAAATGACGTCGCTCCGTGATCGACGAGCTATGCTCAGTATCTCATTCCTGCATAAAATTCTAAATGGAAAGATTGATTGCAGTCACCTCTTAGCTATGATTCCCGTTACAGTTCCACGGAACAGGCCCCGCACCGCCCTAACTAATACATTTTGTCTTCCGTTCTGTCGTACTAACATTGGTGCCCATGGTCCGCTCATTAGAACATTGAATTATTACAATATGCTCAACAAAAAAATAAATTCTAATCTGGACATATTTCATGACACCTTGGGTGGTATTCGAAAAAAAATACTTGATTGTTATGATTTCTCAGTTACCTAATTTCTGTTGTAATATTTTGTATACAATTACTTTGATTTCTTATTGCTTCCAACACGTTCATGATACCCTTCACTAATTTGTGTTTAATTTAATTTAATTTAGTTTTGATGTTATCTTGTTTTTTACTTTTAGCTTTTTAGCAGCTCTGTCGCTATGTACACAATTGTGAATGTTATGTATACCTATAATTGGTGTATACATTAGAAGTAATGCACTACTTAACTGTTAACCAATGTTGAATGTATATGCTGTTGGTGTACTTTATTGAATAAATAAATATATAAATAAACTTTGTACAACCATTATAGTATTTTTTAACACACTTGCTCGTAAAGTGGATTATAATTAGGTATGTTACGATTTTTTGGCTCATAATTCCTACAGCACATTAAGCACGTGTGCTTTTAACATTCTACGACACTAGTACGGTAATAGTTTTTTTCTATTTATTTTGAATATATTGGGCTGTTTGTCGGCTTCGTCTGTTAATCCCAGGAACTGTAACTGTTAGGATTCTAAGTACGAATAAAGAAATTCGCGAGTTAATTCTCACAAGGAAAATGTTTGTTTTGTTTCTGATATGTACTCGTAACACTGATAAACAGTTACTTTGTTAAAAATCGATTGGTTTTTTAAGCACCCCTACCACAATATAAACCTCATACTTTGTTTTGTTCAATAATCCTCACTTTTTGTTATACAATGATTACAGCGAATTTCGCTTATCCGACGTTTATACATAAAATCATTGAATTTAAAAAGGTTTTTTTCGAGATTGGCGTTTCTGTACGTCGTAATTACATGCCCAGAGTGTGTGTATAACATCTTGATATTTTTTGTTATTTTTGCGTTTATCGTACTATTGAAACGCAACTTTGTAGTTTGATACATTTAGTTAAAAACTGTTATTTTAATTATTTTATCTTTCCGGTGCAAAATTTTGACAAAATCTAGAATACTAGAGTTTGTTGAGCGCAGTTTGTTAGTTTATTACCAGTGTTGGGTAATGGAATATGACGAAATTTTCGTCTTATGCACCACCCCCGTACTAGCCTAGACTTCTTTGCATATATTTAAATATCATGTCTTTTTGTATGTCTATTAATGTGTTAAAAATGAGCCATCGAGACCCTAGTAATCCTACTAATATTATAAATGTGAAAGTTTGTGAAGATGTTTGGATGTTTGTATGTTTGTTACTCAATCACACGTAAACCGTTGAACAGATTTGCCTGAAAATTAGCACATTGGTAGACCATTTCCTGGATTAACACATAGGTTACTTTTTATCCCGGTATTGTGTTCCCTTGGAATAATCGTTTTTTTTTACGCGGGCGAAGCCGCGGGCAGTAGCTAGTATGTTATATTTATGGTTCCGTACCAGAAACTCCTAAGATTACTTTTTGTCTGTGGTAAAGGGTTCTCACATATTCCTGACTTGATTATGATTATTCGGTATATTCACGCTAATACTACCGTAGGTACACCCAACTAATCTTATTTATATATTTATAATGACACTAGTTGACCCGACAGACGTTGTCCTGACAATTATTTCCAATTATTTTTACCGTTTATACCTTCCCTGGATTTCCACAAATATATCAAGACCAAAATTAGCCAAATCGGTCCAGCCGTTCTCGAGTTTTAGCGAGACTAACGAACAACGATTCATTTTTATTGTATAGACTAGCGACCCGACCTGGCTTCGCATCCTTCCTCGATAAATGGACTATCTAACACTAAAATAATTTTTCAATTCGAACCAGTAGATCCTGAGATTAGCACTTTCAACCAGACAAACAAACAAACTCTTCAGCTTTATAATATTATTATATAGTATATAGTATAGATCTATATTGTGTAGATACAACAGTAATAACGTAAAAAAAAAACAAAAGAAAAAGACAGATACAATTCGGAATAATAATTTTATTAAATCAAAAACCTACATTCTTCCACCATTTTGAATTACTGCCTGCAGATAGAGTTTTGCAAGAACAAGGACATGAATATGGGACCCTGAACCACAAAGGTTTCTTGTAGACTTAATCCTATGTTCTCGAGCAACCGCTGTATGATCACTCTCACTAGAGGTTCTGAAAAACAAAAACATAAGTTCACGTCCCGCAATGCTTAAATGAAGAAATAATAAAGTCCCACTGATGGCGAATTCTACCAAGCTTTTATAATTATCCAGTATAAGGGATAAGGGTCATCATTTGACGGTTAAAATATATCCCATATTGTTAAAATCAGACCTTTACCTACATAATAAATTAAAATCTATAATTATGTTCGTGTGTTTGATAAACAATCCCGCCACAACGGCTGAACGGACTTGGATGAATTTCGGCACACAGGTAGACCGTGACCTGGATTAGACCATAGGATACTTTTTTTATCCCAGTTGCGCTTTCCCGTTGGGTAATTTTCAACCTCAACGTAGGTAAAGCTTCACTTGAGACTACTAGATCAAATAAACTGCAGTCTGAAACAATTGAAGTAAAGATTACCTTTCGACTCTGTAAAGTTTGGACCCAATCCACTCTTCGGAGCAGCATCTGATATGTGTGTGTAGACGTTGGCCTCGGATAAGTTGATGCCCCTAACTTTAGGAGCCGTCAGGGTAAGCGATAGATCGTCTATAAAATACAATTATTAATATTTACTGAATAATTAAAATGACAAGTTAAATAAAATATAGAAGCGGTCGTCTTTTTAGCCTGTACAAAATATTACAAAGTTTTAGGCACACTTTCTGTATGCTATTCAAATGACACAAAGGCCATCGGCCCACCTGATCATAAGTGGTAATCTTTAGGCACAAAGCCCTTACAGAAACCAGAGGCGTCGCAGACGCCCATCTTTTTAACAAGAATACAGCAACTCAGTGATTAAAAAGTCAGCCAAAGTATATTATTTTACTTGGTTAAGTAGTCGTGCAAAAATTAGGTTCTCTACTAACTGTACTCGATGACTGCGTAGTCAGCCAGTTCCAACGGTTCCTTCCCTTTGCGGTGGAAAGTGATGACAGTGTATGGTGAATACACCCAAATTCTACGAAATTCAACTTCCAACACCAGTCTATCAGTTTCCTTGTTAATACTGAAACATAAAAGTGATGTTATAATTTATGATGAACAAGTACTTGTTTACTCCAAGAGCCTCTAAAAAAAAAATATTTGAGACTACATTTTCCGGCCACTTTAACTAAGCTGTATTTAAATAAGCCAGTAGGTCGATTCTGTAAAATTCAAACAACAACTCGCATTTCACATCGCTATTCACTCTCATTTCGCATAAGGTTCAAAATGACCTTGATTTATTTGACACTTTGAAGCGGGTTCGAGTGCAAAGTGAGCGTCGAAGTGACGGGAAATTTCCTTACAGAATGCCACTTCTTACGTCATCTCATACTTTATCTGTCAAAATCTGCCTGTAAATTTAGTTCAATTCGCTGACACGTTCGCAAGGGTGGCGCTAGTGTAAATTCGAATTATCAACCGAGTTTTTAGAATGCCAATCAAGAAACTCACAGCGGATTCAGATTCGAAGTGTATAAGTGTTACAGAATCACACCCCAGGATTCATGATCTTTTACTTTGTTAAATATTCCAAAGACCTTAAACACTGTTAATTTGTAGGCAGCTACTGCAGCTTTCTTATTCGTCTTATTATCCTAAAAACTTCTGAAAGCTGTTCAAAAAATAAAAAAATAAAAATACTCACTAGAACTCTTTAATCTTAAAATCATTGAAACCGTTAACCACAACATCGTTCAAAACGAAGGTGATATTCACATGAGGTATAGCCAAAGGTATCCTCTTAATCCACTGAGGGTCAGGAGCTGGTCCATAAGCAGGATTACATTGAGAGTTGTATGCAAAGTATCGCCTGATACAGTTCACGTCATGAAGAGAACATGGCTGCTGAATGTTTCCATGTTGTTGATGACCTGGAAAATAAAGACACTAATTTAAAGACAGTACATAAAGGGAAGAAGCGGGACGATAGATAAAATAGATTAAAGAAAGTAACGTGAAGACAAAAGGAGAAATAAAAATATAGACAAAACTTAAAAATAAAACTAATAACATTATGTGCAATTAAAAAAAAGAAGAGAGCTCATAGGGCATCAAAGAACCCGTCCACGTCGCTGTCAAGGGGGGACGAGCCCAACAGGCTGACAGCATTTCGTTATACATTTCACGTTATTTGGCAATGCTGATTCTTTGGCCAAAAACTTGGCCGCTTGGCGTTGCCCAGAAAAACCAGATGAGCATTGGGTCCAAATGGAAGAAAAAAAGAGAGTGAATTTTGACAATTAACAGCGGAAAATGGATGCAGGGCTCAATATATGCAATCGTGCTATTTAGAAAATGGCAGCTATTTATTCTGGATGAGGCATAATAATGTGGTTCTGGAAGTTCATGTCGCTATTAATAATAATAATAATATCTTATAATTCAGACTATGAGTCCATAACTGGTTAGTAATACAAAAATTTCTTACAAATTAGTGTTAGTAATAACAATACAAAAACCAAAGGTATACAGCACAGGAACACAAGCCTACGAAAAGCCCAGGATGCGACCACCTGCAGTATGTAGCCGCATCCAGTGCCGTTACATCGGCGAGTCCCAGCGGTCTACAAACACGCTCAGGATACTATTCGAGCTGACGCGCATGCGCACCGGCAATGAGGCCATCCACGCTTTTCTCCGCAAACTTTGCTGAAGCGCGGCAATGGCGCGGCTGCCCGAACAGCACCCTAAACGCGTTGTTATATTGTACACGCATTTAATGTACGCTGCGTATACTTCGTCCACAGAATGCAGGTGTAAAACGACTGGCAGTAGGCTTTAAACAGTGTCACCTTAACCTGATCAGTACACCATGCAAATCCGCGCTATTACAACTTTATTTACTACGACGACACGGTTGGCGCAGTGGCTGAGCGATCGACTGCTGCGCAGCGTGTTGCGGGTTCGATTCCCGCCCAGGGTAAACATTTGTGTGATGAGCACTTGTGTTTGCCTTGTGTCTGGGTGTTGTTTATCTATATATGTACGTATTTACAAAAAAAAAAATGTATTTGTGTATGTATATCAGCTGTCTGACACCCATAGTACAGGGTCTCCCTAGTTTGGGGTCAGATGGCCGTGTGTGAAAATGTCCCCACATATAAAAAAAAAAAAAAAAAAAATTAAATTAAAGTAGGGTTTGTGTGTAACCCAAGTAAAGTCCCAATATTCAGACAGCTAGGTTCGCCAAGTGTGATTACAAAATACGTCCCTTACCATATTTTACGTCACCATAGACATTTTCTCTCCAATAGTTAGTAGAGTGTTCACTGTCACCCACGCAGGAATAAACTTCAATCAGAAAAAAACACAAGAGAATCTTCATTTTTAAACTGAAATAAACATAAATCATTCAGTGCAACATTAATTTATAGCCTGCCATCAAATGTTTGCGTGAACATTTAACGGATATCAAGCAAATAGGTATATTTTGACGGTTATGTATTGATTATTATAATGCTAATTACTTAATTAGGTGTTCCGTGCGTTGTTAATGATACCTGCTCGTTTAAGGGCCAGTCTTTTTATTTATTTTAAAATGTATTTCCTGTTTTGTTACTATTAAATCACCATCATCATCCTACCCTTATCCCAAGTTAGGTACTTGTTTTTTGTATCTTCCATTTCGTCTTCTATCTGCATGATAGCACTAATAAAAATAAAAAAATATTTTAATTACATATTGTTTTAACATAGGTGATTTGGAAATCACCTTTTAAGCAAGAAGATGGTTGTGTTAGGTGACTCCGCTTTTTCACTTAACAATAAACAGAGTATGCAATTAACAATAAAAATAAAAGAAAAGAAAATACATTATGGAGCGCGCTGATGTGATTTATGTGAGTGGGTTTTGAGTGTGTGTGTGCGTGAATGTATGTAACAGTGTGAGGGGTGTGTGCATGAGTGTGTATGATAGTGTGAGTGTACATTGTGAATGAGTTAAGTTATTATTATTATAGGTATACGTTTAGGTTACAGTTAGGTTTTTGACGACACGGTTAGCGAAGCGGCGGAGCGATTGACTGCTGCGCAGCGTGTTGCGGGTTCGATTCCCGCCCAGGGTAAATATTTGTGTGATGAGCACTTGTGTTTTCCTTATGTCTGGGTGTTGTTTATCTTTATATGTATGTATTTAAAATGTATTTGTGTATGTATATCAGCTGTCTGACACCCATAGTACAGGGTCTCCCTAGTTTGGGGTCAGATGGCCATGTGTGAAATGGACATTTCACACATGGCCACATATTATTATTATTATTATTTATATTCATAACTCATTTGGTCACTAGCGTTTCATTTTGTGAATACTACCTACTAGTCTTTTTTAAGTTAATTTATCTGTAGAAACATGAGTACCTATCTAATACAAATTCTTCAAAGAGAACTTATTCTTATGTTAATACTTTATTTCAAATACCAAATTCCGTTTCCGTATTATTCCAGGGGATGAGCATTTTGATTTAACATATTTTGACATTAATTATCTTGAAAATTGATTATATAAACTTGCGAACATGTCGGGAAAATATGTTATCACAATATTAAAGATGAGCCTTAAATTAATTACAACAATTTACATACATAACATTTAATAATGTTTAAACGCAATGATTTAGATTATGTTCAACACACTTTTGCTTTGCTCGTGTGGCCTTTGGTACACCGCTTTTTGGTTCATAATACAACATACTACCAATTCATGCTTTTTACTTAGATACATTACAGCACTAGTGCGATAATGGTTATTTTATTAAATCACGGTAAATATTTTTTATTGTTTTGATGCTTAAATATGTTGTAAATACAAGAATTTATTTAAAGTTCATGCACATGACCAAATAATGGGGTCATGGTGTTGGTCCACTGGGTCGTCTTGGTTGTAAAAGTTGCCATTGTAGTCTGTAGGGAGAATATTGTTGCAAATAATTGTAAGAGAATTAAATAAATATTTGTGTATCCGACGAACTTGAATAGATAAAAAAACCGGACAAGTGCGAGTCGGACTCGCTCACCGAGGGTTCCGTACTAATTTGTACCTACAAACCCACCTTTTTTGCGACATAAACGACTGTATCTCTTTTTCACGTTAACTTAGAAGTTTGATTTTTTCACAGCTTCAAGGGACCGTGAACCTAAGTATGTGGTTTTAATTTCAACTCGATACCTTTACGCGTTCCCGAGATAAAGGGTCTTGACAGACAGACAGACGGACAACAAAGTGATCCTATAAGGGTTCCGTTTTTTCCTATTAAGGTACGGAACCCTAAAAGTATCATCATCATCATCAGCCGAAAGTCGTCCACTGTTGAACATAGGCCTCCCCCATGGAACGCCAATCCGAGCGGCAACCTGCCGCTTGCATCCACCGGTTACCCGCGAGCTTATACAATGTCGTCGGTCCATCTGATGGGAGCCCTACCAACGCTGCGTCTCCCGATTCGTGGTCGCCTCTCGAGAACCTTTCATCCCCATCGGTTATCGGTTCTACGAGCGTTGTGGCTTGCCCATTGCCACTTCAACTTGCATATTCCGAGAGCTATGTCGGTGATCTTAGTTTTTTGGCGAATTTCCTCGTTCCGGATTCTATCACGCAAAGAAACTTCGAGCATAGCTCTCATAGTCTCTCTAAACAAATATTAACTTTATTTATTAGCCTATGCTGCCCCACTGCTGGACAAAAACCTCCCCCAAGTCCTTACAGAAAATTTTGTCCAGCGCCACCTCGAACCAGCCCTCGTGGTACGCGTGCAGGTCATCACGCCACCTCTTTTTGGATCGTCCTTGGTGACGCCGCTCATCTTCAGGTACCCATTGCATGGAGACTTTCGCCCAGCGGTCACTCTGCATGCGAGTGACGTGACCCACCCAATCCCACTTGAGCCTGGCAGACTTGAGCGTCTGATATGCCCGTTTTGAAACGCAGCGTGGTGTTCCTGATTTTGTCGTCTTTTTATAAAAATATTTAAGTATAAATTTAGAAAGAGCGTGAATATCAATGTTGAAAAATTTACTAATTTTGTATTTAGTACCTGTAATAACCGCTATTAGCCGTGTGGCGCTGGCCGCGAATAGCACCACCCCATTTCTACCCGTGGGTGTCGATCGTACTATGAGACGTAGAGAGATTATGGCGCAGGACCAACGGCTATATGTGTTTTCCAGGGCACGTAGGGGTCGGTATGAAATGGATGGTTACCCATCCACGGGCCGACAGCGGCAAGCGTAGCTTAACTATGACCGATCCAAACGCCTTTAATTAATATTAGTAACTAGCTTTTGCCCGCGACTTCGTCCGCGTATATGTCGGTTATCGCGGACGCAGACGAAGTCGAAGTCGAAGTCGAATAAAAAGTAGCCTATGTCCTTTGTTGGGGTTCACACTTACCCTGTACCAAATTTCACACAAATCGGTTCAGTAGTTTAGGCGTGAAGAAAAGACAGACAGACAGACAGACAGAGTTACTTTCGCATTTATAATATTAGTTAGGATTCTAGTAATAATAAATACCATAGTGCGAAAATCCTTGCTAGAAATTTTCGTTTACCGATCACTTACTGCCACACTCAGAGACGTCACTTAATAATAATCAATCATTAACTTTAATCGACCAACATAAATTGGAACGCTGTCAGTCCAAAATGTGACAGATTGAGAAAATTTTAATGTTTTTGACAAGTGCCATGGTATGTCGGTCATCATTTCAGCCAAAAGACGTCCACTGCTGGACATAGGCCTCCCCCAAGTGGCGCCACATTGACCGGTCCCGTGCGACTCGCATCCAGCGGATCCCCGCAACCTTTACCAGGTCATCGGTCCACCTAGTGGGAGGCCTTCCAACGCAACGTCTTCCGGTTGTCGGTCAATTAAAGTTAATAATTTACTATTCTTAAGTGACGTCTCTGAGTGTGGCAGTTATGCGAATAGTGACCACACCGGTTGCACAAAAATTGTACAAAATGACAAAACTGACTACTTTTATCATCATTCAACTATTATCATACATTGATAATACTAATCAGATTATATAGGCAAATATTCATTGCGTGACTTTAACAAAAAGTCGTTAATTTGAATACTAATTACTTAATTAAACTCGTGCTCAATTAGCATTTTTTTGAGATAATCCAACATGCAATGTATATATATACTTTGTTTCAATAAACTGTATGTACAAAAAATAATCAAATTAGTTTATTTATTGACACAATACTGTAAAAATATAACCCTTCCTTTGTTATAGCGCGCGCAGTCAGGAAAAACACTAATTTATAACTAAGCACGACCACATAAAATGGTAGTATATTGGAAAAATATTGATGATTTTTATGAAGGACTGTAGGACGGATCTCCAACAAAACACACAAAACAACAACACACACAACACACAAATACACAGATCATTACATATAAATATTGGTCAATTTATGTAAGGTATTACATAATTATATGTAATGAAACTTAAAAATTTACTTTTTAACTTAATTTTTTATGCTGTGGTCTCCCACAGCATTAAAATAAAGTTAACTAAGTACTGGCTAAAAAGTATGACTATATATTATAAATTAAAGTCCTTAAAAAACGATTTAACTGTTTTTGATCCCGCAAAGAAATCTATAATTCAAAAATGTCATTAATTGGCCCAAGGAACAGAAAAGTATGTTCCGTGATTTGATCGCTTTTTGTCTAATGCTATAACAAATGGAGTTTAACAAGCAATATAAAAACACCGTACGTCTACCTATCGCACCTCTGCATAATAATCTCGAACTAAGAAGTCCAAAGAAATTCGTCACCAAGTATCTCCGAGCCACGAAGTCGGGACTCCGTTCAGCCAGGATTACCATATTTTAAAAGTAATTCACACCTGTTCTGCTTCAAACTCGACCGCGTCCCGGAAGTTTTCAAAGACACAGAGTAAGAAGCGAATGAAGTATTCATTTGTGACGAAAGGCAAGAAAGACGGCCTCGATGTCGCCGTAAATAGCACATTCGACGCCATTTTAACAAAATTGAATGCTTATTATAACTTTATCCGTGGTCTAATTTGACGTCTGCAAGTTTTTGTATGGAACAATAAAAATGTATTCACAAATTAAGCCTTATCCATAGTATATAAAGAAGTATATACGGTATACAAGTTTGGTAAAATAGAATCTTAGCAAAGTTAAGGTAAATAAATTTTATTTATAAATTAATTTCACAACTTGGGCAGAGAGCATGGCGCATATTATGTTATCATAATAACATCGCTTAATTGCAAACACCTACCTTCATTATATACATATAAACAATACGAAGTGACCCATTATTTACCATTTAATTAATTCATAAATCTCAGAATTTATTAAATAACCGATCAGAAATATGAAACGCCATTCATGTAGGTATATATTTTTTTTAACATTATAATACGCACTCCGTCACATTATTACTCCATGGTAAGATTCGTAAGATCCGTAGTTCCGTAAAATCCGGGAACACCGTCGTCGCCCCGTCTGCTTTAGGTGTTAATTTCACAAAATTGTCTCACCGCTTTCCTCTGATTACTGATTCACGGTAATATTAATTAGGAGTTGAACTTTTTGTCTTGAGCGATTAACGGCTTTGTCGCTTGATGCATTATTAATTATTTTAAGTTGTTGTTGTGTAAGTGGGATGTTTTTATGGTTTGGATATGTTTGCACGTTAATTTAATGGCATTGAACTAAAGCTAAAAGTTTGCAAAATTATAACTGAAGTCGGTTAAAAAATTATTTAACTTAGGCGAACCACTAAGTTAAATGTTAAAAAGAAAAAAAAAACAGAAAAAAATATAAGCAAGTGTTTTGCAACAGATTGATTTTACTTTCCTACTACACGCAAAAGTTTGTGAGGTTAAATGGATGGATGAAAACGCTTAAACGACTAAACGGATTTGGATGAAATTTGGCACATATACAGATTTTGATTTTGAGTTCTGTTCTCCCTTGGGATCGTGCAGGCGGAGTCGTGGGCAAAAGCTAGATACTTAGTAAATCGCTTAATTTGTTAATCTAGCACTTTATTCGCACGTACACCTATCCATTTGCATTCGAAATTATACGTTCATTTGCATACAAATTAATGTAATAACAACCAGTGATAAGAGGTACCCGCTGAAGCAGCACAATAGTATGCAAACATGCACGTTTTGACTTCGTAGCATTACGTTTTTATTAGCAAAAGGGTAATGTAAGACATGCATAATTGTACATCAATATTTGAATAGATAGGGCCCGCCAGAAACTGGGCACAAATCCAAACTATAGTCGGACTGCTTATTATAATTTTCAGATGAAAATATCCAAGTATTGCTTATTAACAACACAACGAAACTGGCCTAGTTTTGGGTCACAGAATCAGTCTATGCTGCCAGCGTTTTGGGCCTTTTTGTTTTTTGATATCCTTCGTTCTCTCTGCATCTTTTGTGCATAGTAATGTTATTATAAAATAAAATACTTAGAGGGAAGGTACATAATGCTAACATCTTAGGGCAGGTAGGTTTATGTGTTCCGGACAGGTACGTGTGGCGACGGCGACAGCCACGGCTGCTGGCGGAACCGCGCGGTCGGACCAATCTTTTAAGATAGGCGCCACTGACGCGTGCACTCCACACTCTCAACCTCATAGCTGGTGACTCGGACCTATTCTGTTGTTCTCTGAGTGAATTTAAGTTATTATTTATCAGAGTACGTAATATTAGGTTATACACAGTCATGTTTAAATTAGTTAGGTAACACTTAGATAAGTACGCTATCGCATTAGGCTTAGCTCCTATCATGATAGTTGTAAGATGGATAAATAAATAAATAAAATAAATAAATAAATTATTATTTATAAATTTAGCATATATATTTTTATGGACTTTCGCGATAAAACGGCTACACGGATTTTTATAAAATTTGGTATGAAAATAGCTTGAACTCTGGGGAAGGACTTTTTAATCTGCGACTTCGTCTGCATCCGCGAAAACAGACATTCATGGGGACGAAGTCGCGGGCGAAAGCTAGTATATTTTATACGCCAAAATTGTGAGACAAAAAATGTGTATTTTAAAATGTCGATGAACATGCATTAAAAAAATTAAGTCGGTTAAAATAAACAAAGTTAGTTGAAAGCATATTACTTCTAATTTAGTTATGTACAGTACCTACAAACAATGAAGAACATTTTGTGTTAAACATTATAACATAACATCCGGTTTCCTCCACATAATTTCCTTAACACACCTTTGTAATACACAATAGAGGTTGAATGGGTGTTAAATGGGGTATCCATTACCTATAAGCTGATTTTCCTTGATTAACTAAGTACACTTGATACACTGTGGCAAGTTTGCTAAAAAATCTATTTGATTATCTGGACTGGATCCTGGTTACTGCATATCAAAGTATAATAAAGATTTCTTTCAGGTTTTTGTTCCTAAAACTAAAACTACTTTCTTTCCTGCAACTTTAAAAAATGTCGCTTAGATCAATTACCCTTTAAACCATAGATATGGTGTTGCGTCACCATTTCGAATTGCATCATAATATTATAAAAATTTTGACCAGCATCATTATCTTTCAATACGGGGTCGAGAATAGTGCTTGTCATCTAAAATGATATGCCACCCACCTTTAACAAAGACTTACAAGGAGTATCGTTGAACTAAACTCTTACATATCTTTACAAACGTACGATAGAGTACATATATTTCGAACAACGTTCGCGCCTTTCAATAAAATCAAACCAGTATTATTTCCACACATATCGGGGCGAAAAATTCCGTCGTTCAAAGAACATTTATATCTAAAGTTTAATACCATTAAGTCGTCGCCGACGAGTGTGACGATAAACAAGCGACAATGCACGACCGAATCCACTCAGCTAAATTAACTCAGTGGTACCTCCTTGTAGCTGCATTAGGTTGTGTGTTGCAATGTAGCGTAACATTCTCGAGTGCGAATCAGCGGGATTTTGGCTCGTCTGCAGGCTGATGATATTGCAATGCTTGTAAAAGGCCGCGAAGTCATAAGTACCAATTCATTACACCAACACTGTACACTTATTTGGTACATAAATATACATAGGTACACTTAGTTGGTAGCTTTGACTTAAGAGTGTTACTCCAGAGCGGCGCGCCTCGATGAGGCCTCGGCCGACATTGAGCGGTGGTGCGATTCCGCGCCGATTATAGTAGTACTAAATAATTCATAGTAAAATAAATATATAATCTATTAAAAGAAAATATATACCATGTTTTAGAACGTAAATGTTTTCATTTACTAGGCCTAAAAAACATAAAAATATTATTGATTTAATCCCAAACTAACACGTTTAATAATTCGAAAAGTGGGTAAAAATAGCACTTTTCAGTATACTTTTCTTGTATGAAAACTTACAGTAATATTGACTTTTTTCACCATGCACTAGTACATGTTATTGCTTTTTTAACAGTAATGTTGTAGTAAGTTTGTCGTATATGGTTTTACTATTATCTAGCATCCGCGTAGACCATCGAGCGCTAGTTTAAAAAAAAGCTTAAATAAAACTGTTCTTATGACAAAACTATACGAACATTTGAAAATATTTTTCAGCCATACACTAGATTATAAAATTTTCCATAATTTGACGTCAATATCTTATCTACGAATTAAACACATTATCGTTTTATTGTCCGTCGGAAATCATCAATTTTGACTCCAGCATGGTTCTAACCGATTAACGCTCTTAAGTAAAGCTGGGCTTTTCTTGGCGACAATTTAAATAATTCTGGAACTTTGGCACGCTCTTAATTTGAAATTAAGGGTTTTGTAATGAACTAAAATTATAAGTATAGACAATTCAAAATAGATTAGAAGCAAATGTTTTAAATACCCTTTTGTTTCTACGAGTGATATTTTTTGCTTAAACAGATTTAAAATAAATAAATAGCGATCTTACTTAAATAAATGGTGTTCATTTTAAAAGGTGGCATTCATTTTTCAGTAACCCTTTTAGTATTTAAACGTCGGTTCAGTATAATTTATATTCGCTAAAACTTACTTACAGTCCTGCTCGCTTCGGTGTGAGGTACATCCACATTTATTTGTATTTCGTATAGGGGAATCCGATACGCGCCCCCGCCGAACAAGCGAATGTATTGGATTGCTCGGAAAAATTGTTGGCCAAATCCTTTGTGATCGTTTTAATGGTATTTTCTATTTCATGAACGAAGACCGTTTTGATTCCATAACGAGAACTTTGGATTGTTCCGTTTTTAAGAAAGGAATATGGACGGAGTAGATGGATTGCGGATTAAAATGTTGTTTACGTGTTATCAATACTATCTATTATACTAATACTAATACTTACTAATAATAATATTATTAGACTGTTGTTGTTGGTTTTTTTTATTACCCGACTGCAAGGAAATTTTAATGGTTATGTTTTTTGCTCCTGTCTTTGTATGTAACATTCTTTATTACCTCGTATCTTCCAAAAGGTATCTTTCTTCCAAACCACTAAACGGATTTATTTAAGGTATCATTAGATTAGTCTTAATTATTAATTCAAGTGTTCTTAGATAGGTGACGAAAAAGCAAACATACCTTTTACTCAAGAAATTGATTCCTCTACATCTCAGATTTTGAAACAAAAGGCAGATAGACCGTAATTCAAAATCGAATACCCACAACGCGCTTCATGCTGTACTGACACGAGTCAGTATAGCACGAAACGCCACATCGTTAAACAAAACGAATAAAAAAACAAATACAAATTCAAAAGCAAATACAATCATAAGATTGTAGGTATTCACTTTTGAATTTGTATTTGCTTTTTTGGCTTCACTCACAGTGTTCCGCACGGCCTATCTGCCTTTTATTTCATAATCTGAGCTCTACATATTCTCAAAATGTTACCCAAGGGGGTCTGGTGAATCTCATATCATGGACCAAAACGCTATGACGTGAAAATCTATTTGCTGATAGAAATTGATACGTTTACGATAATAGTAATTGAATTTAATAGAACAATGTGGGCACATTGTTCATGAACAAAATAAAGAAAATCTAACCACATTAGAGAAATACACGAAGCTACTCTTTATTTCTCTAAATGAGCGATCATTTATATTTTTATCAATACTTGTCTTCTCAAGTTCGTCGTCCTGTTGGCGCCAAGCCGTCGAGACTTCGTGTCTCCTGCTCACCCCTAAGGAAACCGTATCTGTCTGCAGTATACAGGGTGTTTGGTCGGGAAATTTCAGGACAGCGAAAATTTTTCGAGCGATAAATGTAGAGGTAATATTATCGTTTCTTTCCCTCATCAGGTCCTAAATTGTTTTGTTGCCCGTTGGTTAATAAATTAAAATGAAGTCGTGGCTCACTAGTAAGAATTGTTCGACCGACGAGACGTCTAATTCCGCCGGCCGCGAATAGCACCACTCCATTTCTACCTGTGGGTGTCGTAAAAGGCAACAGAGGGATATTGACCAGAGGATGGGCAACAACGTCCTTCTGAGTACCATTACACCAAATACGATTGCCACCATACATCGGCCAAACATGGCGATTACGGCTGAATGATGCCCCCCCCCCCGCCCCTTGGGGACACATAAGCTCAGCAGTGGGCGTGTAAAGGTTGACATGATGATGATGATGATGAAGTATCTTCACTGTCGTCACTCTCTGGATCTCATCGTTCTAAAGATTTCTTATAAAACTTTTTAATAGTGTTTTAACTAGTCATCTTCCGTCCGTGGAAATAGGATTTTTTTAATCAAGAATTTTGTGTTTACCTCCTTTCCTTCCTTTAAAAATGGAGACAGATACACCATGTATAAACCTCAGTATACGTGTGTGTATCTTACTACTTGCAGTAATAACCTTATGGGGTACAGTTTCCCTTGAGATATGATTCAGGGAATTTGTGATTTACTGTTTATGTGGGCACCTAGATACAATACCTAATGCATTATTTGGATTAGCGATAAAATTCAGTAGGAGAATAGTTGTGTACTTGCATTATTGATAAACCTTGTATATATTTGAGTAGTGTATGGAACTGTAGTGAGATATCTCTTTTATTTATGTATTTGAAACACCAACAGCAATACAAACGATAAAAAATAAACAAATCCATACTAATAATATAAAACTGAAGACTTACCACTATTTTGTAAAACTTGATTTGAAGGAGTGTACCTACGTGGACACTCGCTCATTCTTCTCAAAGAGGTCTCTATGGAGAAGAACGAGCAAAGGAACGTAAAACGTAGAAAACATGGGTAGGTAAATTAACAACTATATCACATTTTCTGACTAACTAACTGAGTCTTTGACAATTTAAAACTGTCTGTAAATGGTTTTATTGAAATAAATGCTTTGACATTTGAGTGTGATAACCTCAAATCACAATCGTTGTTTGCCTACCTGCAAAGTCAAAGCACTATGTAAAGAAGATATTGTGTGTGTGTTGTGTTGTTGTGTTGTGTTGTTGTTTTGTTATTATTATTATTATCTTCTTTACATAGTATAAAACAAAGTCGCTCCCACTGCCAGCACGCTTAAATCTTTTAAACTTCGTAACAGATTTTAATACGTGTTCAGCAATAGATAGAGTGATTCAAGAGGAAAACTTATACGTATAGTTTGATCTACATAGCACCCGAGCGAAGCAGGGGCGGGTCGCTAGTAATTTTTATAATTTATTATATAATTAGGCTCCCATACCTCCAAGATTGATCTTCTAAGCTAATTAAGTGAAACACCGTGTTTATTGATGTCTATAACAGTCATATAAACCCATATACACAAATAACCAGACCAGGAAAAATTATCTGTGGCCATACAAATATTTGTTACATGCGGGAATCGAACCTGCGACACGCAGCGCCGCAGCCAATCGCTCAGCCATTACGCCTACCATGTACCCACAATTATTATTAATCTTGATCTCCATCTGAAAATAACATTAAAATTATACTCGAAAACACTAAAATTTTTCAGCGGAATAATAAAAATAATGTTTGCTAGGCGTCACTGGCTAGGCATAACGTATTCATGGAAAAAGCCTACAGTTAGTTACGTCAACAGCAAGTTTCAGATACACCCACATCCTGTAAACAACGAGCTTTGTCTACCAACCGATGTTAACTTCCGGTTCGTGTGGGGCCATGAAGTTTGCGTTTTATAGATGTGGAAGGTTCAAAATGTGCTTCATAATGTCCATTGTAGTCAATCTTCATTCAGTTGCATGTTTTGGGGTATTTATCTGTTCGAAATAGTCCCTTCCAACCTATAGTTACGATTTGAGAAAATAAACCATATTTATTTATTGCCAGACATTTTCCGTAGGCCAAAACTTCACCCAGGCGCTTAAAAGTTGCTTTGTTTTTGGATGTATGTTAGTTTTAACAATATCCTGTAAGACAAAAATTAAAAATCAATGGTCACACTTAAATTAATATGAGTGAGGTATGTTTTGTACCTGATATCTGAAAAATGACACAGCAATTACCTTACCTGCCAAACCTTTTTAAGTACTTACATATTCCTCTATTTATTCGCATGAGCTCTGTTTAAGCCGTTTATATTGTTGGTCATGGTTAAGCTACGCTTGCCGCGATCGACCCGTGGGTCGGTGATCAGCAATAAAAAAAAATTAAAACCGTTGGTCCCAGCTGTCATTTCTAGTACAGTCTGACAACCAGTTTTACCAAGGGGTATCGTGTTACCCAGTAACAGGGTTGTAGAGGTCCGATAAGCAATCATTCTTTGTAAAACACTGGTATTCAGCTGCATCCGGTTAGACTGGAAGTCGACCCCAACATAATGGGGAAAAGGCTAGACAGAAAAATAACTTTACGTTTGAATGCATCTTTATCTTTAATTACATTACACACAAAAAGACACGAGACTTCTTTATTTTAACAGTTACCTACCACAAATAATTGGGTTTTTATTTTATATTCAATTACTCCCCATCCCACTGTTTTCGTGGCCCCAAGTAACAACTGTGAGCGCTTTTAACGACTTAACATTGCAATAAAACCATTCTCAGACTTATTTCTTAAAGCACAAGGATCAAATTAGAACAAAAAGGAAGTAACTTTAGATTTATGATTTCTGCAAATGTATTTTTTCCAGTGTACCATTTCTTTACTGAGAAAAATGTTATGTTTAATGAGCCATTTGTTATTTTGTTATATATTAACATGTCATGTATAAGGAAGGTTGGGATGCGTGTTTTCGAATTTTCCATTAATTAACTGCATGTTGTACAAATAACAAATAACCTTTAAATTACTAAGGTACTCTTAAATTAGACGACGATCTCGACGACGATCTCTATGGGAGGCGTTCAGTAGTGGACGGAATTAGGCTGATAAGATGATGATGCTGACTTAAATTATAGGAGATTCGAATAAAAAGTTCTATACACATACATGTGTAATTAAATAGGTTTTTAATTTGAAATCGCTGTCTGAACCACGGCAAATCAATGCTCAATGTTTGTACTTTCTTTGTGTGGGAAGAGACCTAAGCCGTACAGTTGTACAATGATAAGATAATAATATTGATATTTATTATAATAATTATAGTGTACTTTGGTGGAACTCTCTACTTAACTTTATAAACGTCTCTAAACACATATCAGGTGGTCTAAAATGGCCACTTTTGGTGAAACATCTGTAGTATGAATCATTTGACAGATCTTAGCAGAACATAAGCAGCTTCTGCTAAATTTCGTGAAATGATCGGTTTTTTTAATGTTTATATTTACATATTTTACAAAGTTAAAAAAATCATGTTACCAACAAACAATATTATTTTATGCTTCTGTGCAATAATCCAAGATGGGCGAAATTATTTTATGGACGACGACTTTCTTTACTTCTCGATGTATATATGTTTCATATTAGATTTGACAGCTTTGATAAAAAATTCGTAAAATGGTCCAATAAGGAGAATTGCTTATATGTCAAATAGATGAAATTTTAGAAGTTACTCGGGAAGCAACATCTACAGTTCATTTTCGCATTTTATTGATTGATATTGATTGTTGTGAGTTATTCCGCGTGAAAATTGTAGTCAAATGACTTAAAACATTGTAGTGACGTACAGTAATGGCAGACTTGGGTTTGTACGAGATTTTTTTCGGACACGGACATCGACATCTGGAGGAAGCTCTTTCCTACAGACAAATCACGGCTAGAGTGAGAAACATGGAATTATGCTACGAAATGATGGAATTATGGATCGAGATTTCGTTGCACTCTATTAAAAAAATATAAATCTTTATATTTGAACATTTTTGTGTATATTTGGTAGCCCTGAGAATAGGTCGAAGGCTATTTTATTTTATTTATATGGTAAAACAAAGTTTGCCGGGTCAGCTAGTATAACTATATATTGTTTGTGTGTTGACGTGTTTTTTTAGTACATAATGTTAGGAAAGCACTTCCAGTACAATTTTATGAAGTCCTCCCTTCCAGATTTATTTAAGATCTGTGTATGTCGTTGCTAGGTTACTGTGGTTTCTATACGTCATTTTGGCAGATGATATTAAATCGTTCATGAATCATTAAAAAAACGACCATTTTACGACTTTTTGCAGAAGCTGCTACGATCTGTCAAATGCTTCAAATTACAGATGTTTCACCAAAAGTGGTATTTTTAAACCATGTGTTAGCGCGCTAAAACCCTTTGTACAACACGCAGCCCGAATGTTCGTAACGATAGCGGATAAATGGGCGGTCACATCAGCGTGTATCGTGTCATGGCGCGAAGTAATTAAAAATAAAACATATATATGAATCGTCTAATGTGGCCATTTTGTGATTTATGAAATGAAACATATTATGATCAAATTATGAAACACCTATTGTGGCCATTTTAGGCCCTTCAGGGCAGGGTTTAACAAAATACAAGAACAACAGTACCAACTCAGATTCCATTCAGAGGATACCTACTTAATCTAATAATCTAAAATCAATTACCTAATATGACGTAACGACATGTCAACAAAAAGAACCTCAATGCAAAATGCACCAATAAATTCTTTGAAAACAAAAATGTCTGACTCGACATCTCCGCTCTCGCCATGTCGCCAGACTGTCTGGCACCAAAATTCGTCTGCAACCATTTATAACACTTCTGTCTGGCTGGCACTTGGCAATAATAATATTTTTATATCTTGAGTTTTGTTGACTTGTCAGAAATGCTAGGTTCATTAGTTCGATAGATTGGTTGAGATATTGAGGTTGAGACAAATGAACAATACTTAGATGTGCGTTATATGAAAAAATAATCAAAAATCCCTTCTCAAAATGTTATAAATTAGAATTCCTCGCCACGCTTAGGAATGATTGTTCGGATCAATAACAGAAACAATTGTACGGATTTACCTACATATGGTTTTCCGAAATAAAAATAGGAATTATCTAGGAAAGTGTATTTTATAAACACATTTATGAGCGGGTAAAAGCTTGTTATTAAGTAACTCTGGAATTGAAAATGGTAGCGATTGTGATGTTCTTCTGCTCACTCGCTATACTATGTGAGTTTGAGTCATTTTGGTTTAGCCGCCATTTTGAATTCGGATATGTCATTTATTGTTAGTATTTGGTGGTACAGATGTCGCCACAATTCCTTTTTCACTAATGTATGAACTAAGGTGCTACATTACTGTGTACGGTACAGTCAACAGCAAAAGTAGATGATCAAAATCAGAAATTCAATACTAATTTACTAACACTAATTTATATAATTTATTACTAGTTTATTTATTAAAAGTATGTGATTGTCACACAAATACTTTTGAATCACTTCGACGCTACACAGTTCTGAGGCGAACTCCGTTCATTAGTATTGAATTTCTGATTTTGATCATCTACTTTTGCTGTTGACTGTACTACATTTTCAATGAAATACACAGTAACCCAAATCCGCACTAATGATTTATCCAATATTCTATTTCCTCGGACACAAAATACTGGTAAAATGATCACAAAGCAGAGCAGATGTTTATGCGAGTTTACACAATTAGTCCGAAATTACATCGAATTTCGATGTAGGCATTTAGTTTGTCATTCAATTTAGTTCGTATTACGAACAATATCATTACTTTGTAGTACACAAATGGATTCAAATGATACTGAAGCTCGTTTGAGGGTGAATCTTGAGCATCGGAAGTAGATGCTATCGGGGTTACTCCGGATGTGGGCGGGGGTAACGACTCAAGATTGCACCCTCGACTCAACACTGAAGACTTGCAGGGTTAACTTTAAGTGGATGATCACCACTTTGTTGTTGTTGATAGGTTGAATTGATAGTTGATTCGCGTTTTGTGTTGAAGAATTTTATTACACACCATAAAATAAAAAAATAAACATAAAGCAAAGTTTTGGGTAAACCAAAAATGGCATAAATTATACTTTAATTTTTTCCTTTAAGTCCTGTTGTAGTATATAAGTTCTTTTATACTTAAAATGTTTTTCTCAAAAAAGTTATTATCATTATTTATCTAATTTTTAAATTAAATACTAGCTTTTGTCCGCGACTACGGCCGCGTGAATGTCGGTTATCGCGGATGCAGACGAAGTCGCGAATTACAAAGTAGCATGTTCTTCCACAGGGTTCAAGGTATTATCATACCAAATTTGATCAAAATCGGTTCAGCCGTTTCATCGTGAAAGCGTTACAGACAGAGTTACTTTCTCATTTATAATATTAAAGTATGAAAGTATAGATATTATGGATTAATTACACTTTTCTAAATAGGTACCAAAGATAACATAAGAAGAAGTATTTACTAAAACATCTTCAAGTACAACATAAAGATAATCCCCAAGTATTTAGTTCAAGGGTAATTAGCAAATAAGAGCGAGAGATCAGCAAACATTACGCTTATCTACAAGATTGCGAGTTTTAGATAAAAAGGGTAATTTCCTTCGTACAATGTTGTGTCTTTTTAACCAGGATTTTAGATAAGAACTGGATCTTGAAGGGATCCCCTGGTAAATTGGGGATCCAGTGGATTTGTTTGGGGTGATTAAGAGTGATTGAAATAGGTGGGAGGACCATGATGTATCCCCTGATGTAGAATAACGTAAATTCAAGGAATAAGATAATTTTTTCAATCGACTTCAAAAAAGAACGAAGTTCTCAATTCGACTGTTTTTTTGGGTTCCGGAACCCTTATAGGATCACTCGTGCGTCTGTCTGTCCGTCCATCTGACACAGTCGATTTGCTCCGAATCTACTGGACCAAATCCGGTGAAATTTGATAGGATGGTGTAATGCTATGACCCAAACACAGATGTGCAAAGTAGTATTTTTTTTAAATAAGGGTCATTTTCGGGAGACAAATTAGGAAATTCAAAAAATGTTATGAGGATCTCAAATATATTTTACTGATTATTGTAAAATAAATAGTTACGATTTTATTGTTGAAAGAAGTCGATTAATGGCCGGTTTTTTTTTTGTATGTTTGTTACGCTATAGGTAACTCTAGCAAATATAAATCGACTTTGAAAATTCTTTTTTTTATGGATAGACAATATCTCAGGTGTAGGTCCCATAATTATGAATTTTATCGAAATTGATCCAACGCTTTTTGAAAAAATCAAAAAAACCCAAAAATATATACATAGGTGACGTTTTCATTTCTGCGATTCTTAATGGATGTGGATGATAAGGACTAAGAAGGTACTACAAAGCGGAGAATAATAAAAAGCTTCTTTCACAAAAAAGACAACCGCCTTCAATAACTCAAAAATGAAAAATATTTTTAGGCGGTTGTCTTTTTTGTAAAAAAAGCTTTTTATTAATGCCACGTGATAAGTCTCACCGAACTTATATTGCATTGAAAACTTAGCTAATAAGCTTTCACTTAAGTATTTAAGTGTTGTTCTATTTTTCGCCTAACCATATTCATTTTGTAGCTTTATTTGTATTGAATAGCTTCCAAAATTTTCAACTGAACGTCAGTTGATCTTGGATTTTTTTTTTCCAAAATAATACTTATGTAACTCAAAAACTATTATCAATTTGAAATTAAATGGTAGTGACTGCGCTTTACCTATTGTCTGCGTCTTAATTAAAAAAGTAATTGAGCTACACTGCGGACAGACAGACGGACGGACGGACATGGCGAAAGGATTTTTTGTTGACTTCGGAACTAAAAATAAAAACGAACTGACGGACGACCAACCAAACAACGGAGTATTATAGTAATACTTTGGTTACGGAACTCTAAGGCTAAAAGAACTCACGATGCGGTTTTCACCCGCGTCCGCATGCGGTTGCGGGTCCGCAGCTTCTGTAGAATGCAGATATAGTTATATTATTACGACACGGTTGGCGCAGTGGCTGAGCGATCGACTGCTGCGCAGCGAGTTGCGGGTTCGATTCCCGCCCAGGGTAAACATTTGTGTGATGAGCACTTGTGTTTGCCTTGTGTCTGGGTGTTGTTTATCTATATATGTATGTATTTACAAAAAAAATATGTATTTGTGTATGTATATCAGCTGTCTGACACCCATAGTACAGGGTCTCCCTAGTTTGGGGTCAGATGGCCGTGTGTGAAAATGTCCCCACATATTATTATTATTATTATTATTATGTAAAAAATCAAAGCACATTACACGACGCAATTTACGCCCGCGGTGTGCGCGGTTGTTTGCGGCTCCCACTGCGGGCACGGGCGCGGGCGAAAACCGCATCGTGAGTTCATGTATGTTCTAAAACATAGTTCTCTTTTGTTTCAGCAATAGTGTCAGCCAGATGAGAGGTTCGGCGTGACCGCACGCATCAACACGATGCACCAATGCTCGCTCTTCATACTCACTCTGCTATGCGTTACTGTGCAAGGTAAACTAAAAATATACTTTCTGAGAAATGTACAGACGCAGTCACATCAAGTTATACCAAAATCACGCTACCAAGGTAAAGCGAACTAGTACTTGTACTAACGTATGTAGTCTATTAAGATGTAAAACCGCTCACGCTAGACGACAACACTATTACATGGCTATATAGGTACATCTTCTTCTATCTATCTTCTATTTATATAATAAAAATGAATCGTTGTTCGTTAGTCTCACTAAAACTCAAAAACGGCTGGACCGATTTGGCAAATTTAGACCTTGAAATATTTGTGAAAGTCCACGGAAGGTTTAAACGATAAGAATATTGAAAAATCGATTGACAGGACAACGTCTGTCGGGTCAGCTAATTTACAATAAATAGTAAACAATATTCTTAGCAACCCTTTAACAACGAGAGAAATTACAGTGAAAATTTCCACATATCTTCAAACACTGGATTACCAACAAACGGAAGACCTATTAAAATATCAGTACTCATAAAATACTTACACATAACCGCACACCCACACACACACACCCAGATGCACACATACACACACACAAATATTGCATACCAAAAGAGCATGCGTGCATCTTTCATTTATTTTTTTTATTTTACTGTTTCTTTGTTTTATTGCACAGCATAAATGTTAAATGTACCACAATTGGGCAAAGACACTCATCATGGCTCCTGTAACACAGGTTGCTATCTAGCTCAAGAGCCAGGGCTTCAAATAAGTTGTCATACCTGTATTTTAAGTCAATAAAAAATAATATTATTAAACTGTCAAATTGTCCTTGAACCTCAATCTTATAGTTTTGTGATTGAAAATGTATCAAACAAATTTGACAGATTGGGGTAGCTTAATGTGCTGGCCTCTATACAATCTAAAAAAACCCCGACGCCAATTATCTTTATCTTTATCTTTCAAATAAATCGGTTTAGTCGTTTGGAGTTACGATATTATAGACATACACACACGTCAAACTTATATTATATTATAACACCCCATCTGTTTTCATCTGTGGCTAAAAAAACCTAAATGACTAGTTCAAATTTATTTATTATTTTTGGATAAAGTCCTAAAGGACTTTACACACACACACACACACACACACACACACACACACAACATACACACACGGATGAAAACAACACACAGATGGAAACAGATGGGGTATTTATTTTTTAGTTTTAAATTAAATGAGCGCACATTCTGGGATTGTGCACTTATTTTTTTGGGGACGACATTTTTTAGTGTTTTTTGTTTTTCAATGTCTGAGATAATAATAATAGATAATCTTATTTTATTCTACAAGTGTTCCCTCATAAACAAGTAACTTTTCAATAGAAATCTTTTAATCGCTCTATATAAGTTACAAAACTCTTTTTCTCAAATATTCTCAAGTCATCTTATATACTAATGTATTTTGCGTATACGAATCTATTGTGTACAGATTTATGCAGCACCCAAATAATTTATGTAAATGTTCTCTACCATAAATTCAAAATTATCTGTATTTTTGGGAAATAAAGATATTTATTATTCTTAATTAAAATTTAATTGCCGTGTGGTGCCGGCCGCGAATAGCATAGCCCCATTTCTGCCCGAGTGTCGTAAAAGGCGACAGACGGATATTGGCCACAGGATGGGCAGCAGCGTCCTTCTGAATACCATAATACCTACTGCGATCGCCAACATGCATCGGCCAAGCATGGTGATTACGGTTGAATCCCCCCTTGAGGGAAGATCTATGCCCAGCAGTGGGCGTCTAAAGGTTGACATGATGATGATGATGATTATTTAAAATCGGTTCATTAATATCCAAGATTTTCCATTTCGAAAGTTGGTCTGAGCTTACGTACGGCGTAAATGTTTATTAACTTGTAATAGTGATATTATAATTTTGTTAACAGATATCTCCGGTAGCTGGGAAGAATGGTGGACTTACGACGGAATATCAGGTTAGTAACCACCTATTTATTTTTTAACCGACTTCAAAAAAAAGGAGATTCTCAGTTCGACCCGTATGTGTATGTATGTGTGTTTGTCCGCGAGTATCTCCCGTTTAGCTGAACCGATTTGGATGCGGTTTTCAGAAAAGTGTTTGTTACACTCTGGAGAATGTTTAATATACAACTAGAAATTTATTGTATATAATATGTATATAACAACTAGAAATTTATTCAGCGCTTGTTGAAAAAATCAGCAAAAACCAAAAAAATATACATAGAAGACGCTTTCGTTTCTTCATCTTTGGAGGACTTTCAATCTCTGTTTTAACTATGTTGCCGTATTTCTTAATGTATTTAGGTGATAAGGAGGCACTAAAAAGTGAAAAATATAAACTTTTTACAAAAAAGAGAACCGCCTTCAAAATCTAAAAAGTGATAAATATCTTTAGCACAGAACACACATTACTTTAGTTTCGGAAGTCGGTGGCTTTGTTCTATTTTACGGGTTTTCCATGCGCCTGATAGCTTCCCGGTCATGTCGGATTGCCGTCCCTTCGGACTATGAGAGTGAGCAAAGAGACAGTGCACCTGTGTTTGCGAACAGACTTGCATATAATATGTCCTCTATATTTATTAATTAAGCTAATTTCCGTGCTTTCATACGTTTTTTTTTACTATGGTAATCAAATGTATTAGCTCACATTTTAGGTAGTCGTAAATTATGTTATTCTCGAGGTTATGTAAGAAGAATACATACATATATGGGATGGATCAGCAAAATACCAACTGGAGGCATTGGAAGTCATCGATAGACGTGCCAAGAGGCTCATTAACAACGACTCCCTGGTTAGGGCTAAGCTCCAGACCCTTGAACATCGCCGCACCGTTGCTAGCCTTTCGGTCTTTTATCGGGTACATTTCGGAGAGTATGCTTTGGAAATGCACAATTTAATTCCCCCATCCCCGTTCCATCATCGGACGAGTAGAGATACGGTGAAGCGTCACCGCTATATGGTTGAAGTTCCACGGTCTCGAACCAAGCGCTTTGACTCCACATTTATGGTGCGAACTGCCAGACGGTGGAATTCCCTGCCCGCCTCTCTGTTCCCTGATAAGTATAATCTAAGTATCTTCAAGGCACGAGTGAACCGGTTCATCTTAGGCAAGCGTGTTCCAACTTAGGCCGCATTATCACTTACGATCAGGTGAATAGCCTATTTAATAGTAAAAAAAAAAAAAAATCTTGGGCAAAATATACAACTGGGGCGGCACAACTTCGAGAAGGAGGCAAACAGAAGGATACGCTTGGGCTGGGCGGCATTCGGGACGCTACGTGATGCCTTTAAATCGTCGATCCCACAATCCCTTAAGACCAGGGTCTACATTTTAGGACAAATAAATAACGTTAATTGTAATCTATAATCCGTGGTGCTAGGCAACTAGGACTCCCCCAGTTGTAAACGTCCCTTTGTGCCGATTGTCCTGCTTTTCTTACTCCCCCGCTGTTCTTTTCTGATTAATCTCGTTGCGGGACCCAAGACAGTTGTAATGTTTCTCCGGGAATCGTTGAGCTTCATTGTCTTGACGCTTCACTAGTGGTCACCACTGTATTTTCTGGCTTTCAATAGTTGTTGTACTTTGGGAATAGTGTGACGGGATTGTCCCAAAATAAAACTTATTAGTGAGTACTTCGACCCCTCAAAACAGCGCAGTGAAATAAAAGTCAGCCTGATAGAAAAGGTTAATAATCTTTTTAAAGCAAGTAGGACCTAGTAGGGCATGTGTATTCTCCCCGTCTTGACCTATGGCGCACAGTCTTGGTCTTTGACTAATTCTCAGAAGTCCAAACTCAAGGTCTGCCAACGAGCAATGGAGCGCAGTATACTAGGTGTTAAATTAACGGATCGAGTTCGAAACACTATACTGCGCTCCAAAACAGGGATAGCAGACGTGGCTCATAAGGCTGCCCAACTTAAATAGGACTGGGTAGGACATGTCTGCCGCATGCCGGACAAACTGTGGGCTCAGGTGACACAGAACTGGAGCCCTGAGACAGTAAGACAGCGTCGCGGCAGGCCACGAAGGAGATGGCGGGATGAACTGGACGAATTCCTTCAAAACTGGTGGGAGGAAGCCCATAATCGGAATAGACGGAAGGCATGGAGGGAGGCTTTTGCCCAGGAGTGAGACAGAATAGGATAACAAAAAAAAAAGGACCCGGCTGTCTTTTGTAGAGCTTTGACAGTCGATACAGTCAGAAGCATGTAAGTCTGAATCTAGACTGACCAAGGGGTATCGTGTTGCAACTGGGTTGTGAAGCTTAGGGAGGCAGTCGCTCCATGTAAAACACTGGTATTCAGCTGCATCCGACTACAATACAGTTCTGATAAGGCTAGGCAGATAGCTGATACACATAGCATGGTTGGCGCAGTGGCTGAGTGGCTGAGTGTTTGGTTGCTACGCTGCATATCATGAGTTAAATTCCCGCACAGAACAAATATTTGTACGACTAACAGATGGTTGATCCGGATCTGGCTGTTTGTGTATGTTAGTTTATATGTTACACACCTACGATACAGGAGAAATAGGTACCTAGTGTGGTGCACGATTAAAAAAAAAAGGAAGAAGAAGATGTAATTATGTATTTGTAGATTATACATAAAGCCCGTCACAGACATAGCTATAATATATATTAATATAATTCATAGCAAAGCATATTACGATATATTTTCTATAGTAATCTTCGAGTGACCACAGACCCAGCTATAATATATATCTTTATTACGTCACCAAAATATGTGGACAGATATAGCAAGACATATTAATATAATATTTCAAAAATGTGCAGAAAACAACGACCGCAGACTTAATAAAGGCGAAAATATGTTATTATATTATAACTACCTACCGTGTGTGGTGGCTAGCTATAATATAATATATAGCATAGTATTATTTTATGTTCAGAGTGTAAAGTTCCTCATCCTCCATTGAAAAGGGAGGATCCTCCGACCAGACGGGTGTTGTGTCTGGTGGGCTACTGCCCGATGGTTGTTTGTCGGGATTTTGTATATATCCTAATGTCGCGGATAACTCTGCTTGCGCGATCTAGGAAACGTCGGTTGTAGTATGCTTCATGTGCGATAGATGTCGCTACATCACTCCCCTCCGAGACCGGAGGTCGATACTCGAAGCACGATGAGTCGTCCTTACATCTCGTGATGCTTGCCGGGCCAGCGGAGGGTTCCAGTGAGTCGGAACCGGATGCCGCATAGTTCACAGTGAGTCGGAACTGTCTGCGGTGATACTCCAGTGAGTCGGAGTGATTGCTGCACATATTGCTCTAGTGAGTCGGAGTGGTGCAGTGCTGCGTAGTGACTGGCTGCTGCGTCGACCAGGAGAGAGGTGCGTCTCTGCTTGCTGACCGGCCGAAGTGCAGTGTGCTGTGCCAAGGCTGCTGATGAGGCTGAGGATGATGACTAGGTATGCGCGTCCGCTGCATGCTGGTGGTCAGGATACCCGTAGAAGCCGTGGATGCTACTAGCTGGCTGTGTGACTCGTTGCTCGAGAGCTTGAGGAAGTGACGTCTTCATGAAGTTGCTGCACGAAGGCTGCGTTGACGTTCACCAGTTTAGAGGTATGAGGAACAGAGTGTAAAGTTCCTCATCTTCCATTGAAAAGGGAGGATCCTCCGACCAGACGGGTGTTGTGTCTGGTGGGCTACTGCCCGACGGTTGTTTGTCGGGATTTTGTATATATCCTAATGTCGCGGATAACTCTGCTTGCGCGATCTAGGAAACTTCGGTTGTAGTATGCTTCATGTGCGATAGATGTCGCTACAGTATATTAATATATATTATAGTTACGTATGTGACGGGCTTCAAGTCATGCTATGTGCTATGTCAAACATAGCACATAGCATAATACTCGTATCTCTAGGTACGATACTAACGGTACATAGACAATTTGAAATTCAACACACAAAACGCAATCTGATAATAATACAGTTATTATTCTCTTATCATTGCCACTAATTAGACATTATTTCAGTTTAATAACTAATTATAATTCGATGGAACATAACATTTTACATATTCCGAGCATACATTCCAACTAAACATGAATTTTGTATTTTAAATCAGTTCATTTACCTATTGGTCTTTATTGACAATACAAATATGATTCAAAAGAAATCTAACATTATCATCATCGAATCTACTTAAATATGAATCTCAATTTTCCTATCACGCGTGAACGGCTGGACCAATTTCGCTAATTCTTTTTTTATTGTGTTTGTTATTGCTAGGAGAAGAAGAATATGAAATAAGAAATAAGTAAGAAACTTGCGTGGAACATTAAAAAAAAACAACAAGAACCAAAAAAAATACATAGATGACGTATTCATTTCTTCACCAAATAATGAAACATAGATGACGCATTAGTAGGGTAGTTAGGGTAGGTAGGGTAGGTAGGGTAGGTAGGGTAGTTAGGGTAGATAGGGTAGGTAGATAGGCAGGTAAGTAGGTGCTAAGGTTTAGGACAACGTCTGCCGGGTCAGCTAGTATTATTTTAAATTAAAGTTTAGTTTGTGTTTAGAAAAATCTCCAGAATTTCTAGTCCGATTCTGTAAATTATTTAGCTAACAGGAACCTACGTTATCCTTGAGTGCTATAGCACACCTACGATACTCCACACAAACGAAACGATTTAATTACCTACACTACTACCAAAATAACAGACAGAACAAATACGTGCATGCGTGTGCGTGTCTACGCGCCGCGAGAACTAAAAGCAGATTCGAGAGCACTTTCGACACGGGAAGAGGTGAGGAACAGTGTTTCGGAGGGAGGCGGGGCGTGTCGCTACTGTGGCTACAGGCTATATTAATAGAGATTCGTAATAAAATGCACGTGGACGAAGTCGCAGACAAAACTTAGTGTTTTTAACCGTCTGAATGGCTGACGGACAAATATCTACCGTATGACCTAACAAACTAAAGATAAAAACATAAACGGAAGGCCATGCTCTCGCACCTGAACAGGGATAGCTTGCGACTGGTGTCGGGGACCATCACCGGACACTGCTCACTGAACAAACACTTTCACACCTTTGGCATTACTGATTAGCCTCTGTGCAGAGCCTGCATGGAGGTGCATGAAACGGTGGCACATGTGCTCCTTGAGTGCACTGGCGTCACCCAGATCCGCAGGGAAACCCTTGGAACATCAAACTCCCTTGCAGACGCCCTGAGAAGACTGGGAAGACTGATCTGCTTCTGGAGGGAGGTGGGCTGGTTGGAGTAATCGGCCGCCATGGCTCACGTACAATGGTCCATATTTGGGGACTAAGTGCGGAAACCAAACCCCCCTAACAACAACATAGACCATGCTCTCTACAAGATAAAGAGATAAAAGTAATCCGGGGAAGTTCTCCACCATAACTTTTTCTGCTGAAAAGCAGCTTTTTGGTGTAGGTACTAGTTTGAAGTGTGGGGATACCTATGCAGATACAGGCTCAATGAGACATTTGAACTTTGTTTCTGGTATACATCAAGCGTAGTGTCGCCATGTAGCACGGCAGGCTGGCAGTGGATGGTTGCTGGTTGCCCAAGACCGGGTTGGTTTTCGATCACTAGGCATGGTCTAGCAGTGGACGGCTATAAGCTGATTATGATGATGATGATCAAGGATAAGATAAGATAAGATATAAGATAAGGCATCCTATATAGGCAGCGGTAACCACTTGAGACGAAAAGTGTAAAATTACGACTTCGCATCACAAGAGTGGGTGTGAAAGCGGAATAAAGTTTTAAAAAGTTCCATCCGACACCAAAATAATCTAAACTAAGCTAGTTCTATCAAAACGAGCCAACACACCACCTCACTGTAATCCAATTAATTACCTCAAACTAATATTATATGTCAACTTTACTATCCAGCAATAACAGTTCCATGTACATACAGTCGCCAAAGTAGACAATTAACCAGGTTGTCGGTTATAGTTCAAGTTTACTTAGAACCCGGTGGATGTTTTTAAATAAAAACTAATAAAGAATAAACAGTTCATTAACAGTTTATTTCATTCAAAAACATCCGTCGGTTTGACCATAAATCCAAAATTAATAATAATTAATTTCCAAAATCATTTCAACTACATACTTACAATTCAAAATTCTTAAGACATTTTCATATCAGTATACGTTTTGGCAAAACTCTGTTGTGTATTTCAAAGTTTAGATTTATTAGAAGTGATTAATTTAATTTGACCATAACTTCAGCCAGTATCGATAATAGGCACAAGTATACAAACTATACCCAATAATAGAATATTATAACCATTTCTCGAATATATAAAAACCTTTTGAAGTATCCACTAATTCAAAACAACCTTACACATGACCTCTATTAACCGAAGGACAAAAAGGTCAAGCTATTACGTCACACAGGTGGAATCACAGCCACACATTCTCAATGGCATGAATATTGGGGTCATAGTAACATATCCATATAATGGTGGAGCGGTAATGATCCAGAGATAGCATCTTAATGATAATGCGCGCTCAACCGTGTCATTATATCGGATAGTCGATGTTCGACCGACCCGAAATTTGGACGTACTTATCTATTTTCAACGGAATTTGAAGATTTCTTTTTATGGTTTCTCGGGGTTAGTTTTTGTGGTCTAGCAGTGTAGGATTTAATTCGTAGAAGGATTTATTGTAGAGATATGCATTTCGAATTGTGAAATTGGAAGTCTATAACTTACGGAACTTACCTTTATTTATGAACAATAGCAGCTATAGTATACATACAAATCTAAAAAATCGTCAATATTATGTACAAACACTAGAAAAAGGCAGGGGAGTTCAAAGGGCATAACAAAACTTATCCACATCGGTATTAACGAGACACGTGCCCAACAGGCAGGCAGTATTGCCACGCTGTATGATTATGACCCAAGAATAGACCAGCCCTCGGGTCACATGAAGAGTCGACCAGCCGCTTGACGATGCGATGTCCCGAACAACAATATGGGTACTCGAACCCAATGGCCCTAGAGTTTCCACCCCAAACGGCTCAAGTATATAGCTTAAAAGAAGGCGATTATATTTGCGCCGTTTGATGTATTCGGCACCAGCAGCAACTTATTAAATAATTTTCGAGTTGGTCCCATAATAAAAATTGGTTGTATTCATGTATTAAAGATAATTTTAAAGATTTTTTTTTTTTTTTTTTTAAAGTTTTTTTCTCGGTTGATCCGCTAATGCGGATCAACCGAGAAAAAAGCGTGTAGGAAGAAGGGACTATCGCCATATCTAACTCTTGTTCTATTTCTGCTGCAAAGCAGACAGCGTAATTCAAGGAGTCATTTCAACTTATAAATATTGCAACTAATATGTATACCTACATTAACAGCAAATAAATTATTTCTTTCTTTCTTTTTATTTATTTCTTTCTTTTCTATACTTTTCTTTCTTTCTTTTTCGTTCTTTCTTTTCTTTCTTTCTTTCGTTCTTACTTTTCTTTCTTTCCTTCTTTCTTTCTTTCTTTCTTTATTTCTCTCTTTCTTTCTTTCTTTCTTTCTGAGATATAATAATAATAATAATATAATAATATGTGGGTACATTTTCACACACGGCCATCTGACCCCAAACTAGGGAGACCCTGTACTATGGGTGTCAAACAGCTGATATACATACACAAATACATTTTTTTTTTTTGTAAATACCCGGTGGGAATCGAACCCGCAACACGCTGCGCAGCAGTCGATCGCTCAGCCACTGCGCCAACCGTGTCGTCCAAACCATGGGATGACCACGGATCAGCAAGACCGCTGGTTCTGAAAATAGGATTATTTTGTCTATAGGCAGCAATGATCACTTAACATCAAGGGCCCTAGCCAAATTACCCAAATTGACAATCTACAATCGATAACGCTAATAGGAAACTAATCAAAATGTATTGAATGACCTCATCTCAACGATAAGTCACGTGATCGAAAATCAAAAATGGATTACGACGAGGCGTTAATTATTGTAGAAAGAGATACGATACGAAACGATTGTAACTTGGCTAGGCCTGCAGATAAGCAGTCGGATTGTTTACAATCCAAACTAGCATAAAAAAATAACAACGGACTTTCACACATCGGCATTGTCACTTAACACTCACTCTTCTGTAACAATAGCAAATACTCGGTTCGAACATACGGACAAGCAGCGAACATTAGGGTAATGATGTCCTCACTAGGGTAATGATGACCGATACTGTCTACCGCGGGTACAGCCAGCGGCATAAGTCGATGACAATAATAACTCGAATAAGCTCATAAATCATTATAAGTTGTTTTGTCAACTGAGGTTACATCGTGGGAAGTGTTAAATGTATTGGGTATTGTTTCTGAATTTTGTTAATTATTTAATGTTGTAGAACTATTATAAAACTTAGGGGACTTAAATGACGGGCTCGTGACTGACTGAAAGCCGTGACAACTGCTACGCTTTCCTGAATGGGTGACCATCCTTGTCATACCAAGACGTCCTTGTGCCTCGGAAAGCAAAAGCCGTTGAACTCGGCTGTCATTCATTGATCTTTGACAGTCGTTATGGATAGTCAGAAGCCAGAAAGTATGACAACCAGTGACTCTTACCAAGGGGTATCGCGTTACCCAGTAACTAGGCTGTGGAGGTCAGTCAGGCAGTCGCTCTATGTAAAACACTGGTATTCAGCTGCATTCGGCTGGACTGGAAGTCGACCCCAACATAGTTTAGAAAACGCTATTCAGATGATGAACTAAGTATTATGAAACTTCTTATATTTGTCAGACTAATGTTACTTTGTGCACTTCACTATGTGTACTTTTCTGTGTGTTTGTATCATCACCATTGCTTTGAAAGTGGTGAAGAAAACTATTATGGAGGACCGAAATCTCCTAGATCGAAATCTTCCCAGACATAAATACACCACGTGGACTCAAGCCGTGAGTGTGTCACGAGAAGATTATAGGTTGACTATGTCACGTTTTAGAAAAATATAAGCATAATAGTCATCAATATCTTTTGACACACGGCATATTCTAATTTATATTATAGGTTCTGTATTATATATTTTTAAACATTCTTCTAAATATAGTAAAAAATATCAAAAGGGTTTTAAAAATAATTCTAAAATGTTTCATTTTGGATCCACCATACTACTGGCTGTAAAGCGGTTGCCGTAATCGCCACGCTTGGCAGGCGGGTTTCTCTGGTGGGTCCCTTAGTCGCCTCTTCCGACACCCACGGGAAGATATGGGATGGTGCTATTCTATACTGGTGGTATAAAACTATACCACTTACCTAATCTAACCCAAATGATTCACCAACAATAGAGGGGATCTGGCGCTCGTCGGCCGTTGCCGCGGCACCGCTCGTTTAGCTCGCTCGCCTTCGCGGTTTAATGGTCACAGTTCTAATCTAGCCTAACCCAGACGATTTTACTCATTGATATAGTTTTAGACCCACCGTTACCACCAATGGTATGACCAGTGGTGTTGTGGGTCCGCACACAAATGTTTGTATGCTTTTTTGTTTGAACTCGATTATCTCAGGAGCTACTGGTATGATTCTGAAAATTATTTCTCTAATAGAAAGCTATATTATGGATTGCTATACAGGGCGCCGATGGCAATAACACAAAAGAAGGATCATGGCAAGATTTGGTAATTTGGTGTACTTAATTGTTTTTATTGAGCATTAATAATATTAAATTATGGCGCCACAAGTTGCCGCTCTTCTCACAAGTTAGTAAATCAATATTTCAAATGGTTGTTCTATTTTGGTTACATTTATATGCTCTTTAGTATGTTTTTTTTTCGGTGATAGGATTTATTTGATAGTTTCAAAATATTCTTATGAACTAGTTACAATTTTTTTGTCGTATCGTCAGCCCCACCTTGTATAAGCTCTATTTTACTATAAAAATATCAGGGATGCTTAAGAGAATTCGCGGACAAAACCTAGTTGTTATTTTGAGCTACTTTTGTTGCTGACAGTAGTGTGTGCACCCACTACGCATTACCCACGATTCAATACACTATGGTGACCAAATTTTGCGGTCCCCAATCCCTATTGAATGATATCACGGTATATTATAGGGTTGAATGAGCTTTCCATTTGAATAACGTTTTACGCAATTTTGGTTTCGTCATCGTTTAATACTAATTTCTTTAGAATGTTGTGCAATGTTATGTGATTTGCGTTTAATTTATTTCGGCATCAGCCTTTATATTGTGGTGTTGTTACTAGCAAAATTAAGGTTTATTTTGGAATTATATTTAGGGTTCCTCACGATGTTTTCCTTCACCGATGTCAATGATGTCCAAGATAAACTTAGAAAATACATATTCGAAAAGTCACATTAGTACTTGCTCGAGCCCGATTGCGAACCTACTACTTTCACTTTGTGCATGAAAAGGTCGCCTCAATCACTGGGCCATCGCGAGTTCGCGACACCTCAAGTTATACATAATATTATTATTTTTTTCAAAGTTTTGTATCTATGTAATTGTAATTAAGTTATACCTAAATCATAAGAAAAGCGGCCAAGTGCGAGTTGGACTCGCCCATGAAGGGTTCCGTAGCAGCAAGTAACATACCAATATAAAAGTTTTTTTATTTTTATATTTGAGTTGATTGAATGAAAGGTAATTTACGGTTTACGATTTATGACGTTTTAAAAAAAGAACTACTTACTAGATCTCATTCAACCAATTTTCGGTGGAAGTTAACATGGTAATGTACATCATATATTTTTTAGTTTTATCATTCTTTTATTTTAGAAGTTACAGGGGGCGGGGGACATTTTACCACTTTGGAAGTGTCTCTCACTCAAACTATTCAGTTTAGAAAAAAATGATATAAGAAACCTCAATATCATTTCTGAAGACATATCCATAGATACCTAGGGTTAAGTATAGGCTTTGATGAAAAAAAATTTTTGAGTTTCAGTTCTAAGTACCTATACCTATACCCCCAAAATTTATTGTTTTTTTTTTCTATTTTTGTGTGAAAATCTATAATGCGGTTCACAGAATACATTTACTTACCAAGTTTCAACATAGTTATAGTTATAGTAGTTATAACTATAACTATAGTAGTTATAGTTCTTATAGTTTCGAAAAAAAGTGGCTGTGACATACGGACGGACAGACAGACATGACGAATCTATAACGGTTCCGTTATTTGGCCTTTTGTCTACGGAACCCTAAAAATCAAATGTCTACACACATGACAGCTAAAACAATGAAAGACATTACCATTATTACCCTAAATATTAAAAAAGTTAAATATTTATCTGTCCATCAAAGGGCACCATTAAAATCAGTTGATATCCTAATTACGTATGGAGTGTCATAAATGCGATGACAAGTGAATGTTATGATGGCGATAGCATCTTAACGACTAGATCGATAGACGATAGAAATTATACGATATATTTTATGATTTTAAGACCCATTAAAGCATTTAGCTCAGGGGTGTGATTCTGTAAGACCTCATTCTGAACTTCGAATCTGAATCCGCTGTGAGTTTCTTGATTGGCATTCTAAAAACTCGGTTTATAATTCGAATTTACACTAGCGCCACCCTTGCGAGCGTGTCCGCGAGTTGAACTAAATCGACAGGGAGATTTTGACAGATAAAGTAGTAGTAGTAGTATGACGGGCTGGTGTCCGCAACTCCACGTCTCAGCGCGTATTTTGCGTACAGGTGGGAAGTAGATCATTCGACCCACCCGAGCTCCTCAAGGAAGGCCAGCAGCGCCTTGACGTCGCTGGCGATCTCCCGCAGGTTCCCTGGCTGACCGAAGTACTTTGCCCTGTATGGAGCGACCTCAGAGCAGTTCAGAAGCACATGGGCACAGAGGGCTGTCTGTTACTCCTATGACAAAAAGATGTTTATTGAAAGACCCATGGCCAGTTATGGCGGTTGTGACCACACGTAGCTGTTGTTTGGACAGTCGTAGGGCTTGCCTCGTGAAGCGGCCCTCAATAGCAGGAATTGCCTCCTTGGCCTGCCTGCACTCGCCAAGTTCGATCCACAGTCTTTGGTGTAGATCCTTGGTACGTTTTCTTACCATGGTGCGTAGGTGACCGAAGGGGAGTGGCACTATGGGTTCCGGACCCACCGCGCTTGTACTCGACCCCCTTCTAGCGAGCTCGTCTGCAGCATCGTTACCACGCGAGCCGCTATGTCCTTTGATCCATTGAATGGTTATATCATGAGAATACCCACCTTGTTCAGTTTTTGGTGACATTCGTATATTAGCCCGGAGTTGACCGTATAGCTGTTTAGAGCTTGTAGTACAGGCATGCTGTCCGACAGTATGCGAATTGGTTGTCCTACTACCTGCCTGTTTATTATAGCTGAGGCTGCCAGGGAGATGCCCATGCACTCGGCCTGGAACACAGTGTTGTAAGCACCTAGTGGTGTTGCTATATGTATGTTGAGGTCTTCCGAGTAAACCCCGGCCCCCGTGCCGGTGCCTGCTTTAGAACCATCCGTGAAGATCCGCAGCTCTGTAGGCGAAGGCCCTCACACCGCCGATCCTCATACAGTTGGATTTTGTATTTTTTATCAAAGATAAATTATTTAGGTATCCTGTCGTTAATAGCCTTAATTATCGGAAACTCCTTACCAAGTTCCTTTAGTAACGCGGTGTGTTGAGTGCTACTCTTGCTCCATGAGATTGAGTGTTTTTAAGCGTAATGCTGCCGTTGTCGCTTCCTGTTGTATGAATAAGTGAAGCGGCGGCAGCCCTAACATGGCCTCCAGTGCTGCCGTCGGAGTGGTCCTTATGCAGCCCGTGATCGCCATGCTAGCCAGTCTTTGCATACGCTGAAGTTTGTTGGCGGCTGTAATTAGCTTGGTCCTCGGCCACCATACCACCGACCCATAAGCAATCATGGGGCGGATTACCGCGCTATACAGCCATGGTATTATCTTAGGGGATAGGCCCCACTTCTTACCTATCATTTTTCTGCATTGCCAAAAGGTGATGCAGGCCCTGTTTATTTTGTTGTCTAGGTGGTTGCTCCAGTCAAAGTCAAAGTCAAAGTCAAAGCATTTATTTCAATTAGACCATTAAAAAGGCACTTTTGAACGTCATAATAAAAAAATATAAAGTTGATTCTAGTTGCCCATTCCAAAAGGTAGCTTCGTATGGAGAAGAATGGGCAAGAAACTCCATACTCACTCTTTTAAAAAAAAATGTGTACAATATTTTGCATTTACAGTTTTCAGTTATATAACTATACGTGAATACGGTGGACCTTGCATAAAAACACTATATTGAAGTATGTACAAAGTATTACAAGATAAAGAATGACAGCTAAGTTGTATACATAGATACATAGTGTTCACATATTATTATTTACAATTATTGTAAAAGTAGACAACCACATTTCAACAAACTATGAACCAGTGTGTGACCCAAAGCAAGAATTAAATATAATGTATATACTAAGTATAAATTAAGTAGTTTTAATTAGCAATCCGTTTGATTTTGTCTAGACTGTAGATTGTCCTATGGAGCCCGGACCAGCATGTTTCCAAGCATTCTTATCATGGATATAATCCTCTAAACTGTAATATGCTTGTTTACAGAGTGTACTTTTAATATATGTTTTAAATTTTCTTTCATTTAGTTGCAATATATCACTAGGAATTTTGTTATAACACTTAACACAGAACCCCATAAAAGATTTATGAACTTTAGACAATCTAAAATATGGTTGAGCTATTTTGTCTTTGTTTCTAGTATTAATATTATGTCTATCACTAACCTTATTAAATAAATGTAGGTTTTTTCTTACGTACATAATATTTTCATAGATAAATTGGCAAGGCACTGTCATTATATTAATATTTTTAAATAGTTCCCTAAGAGAATCGCGGCGACGTAGATTATAAATGGCTCTAACAGCTCTTTTTTGTAAGATAAAAATGGATTCAATGTCGGCAGCCCGACCCCACAGTAAAATACCATACGACATAATGCTGTGAAAGTAGCTAAAGTAGACCATACGCGCAGTTTCTACATCTGTCAACTGTCTTATCTTTCTAACAGCATAAGCCGCGGAGCTTAGTCGCCCCGCAATAGATGTTATGTGAGGTCCCCATTGCAACTTCTCGTCTAGCGTGATTCCTAGGAAAACCGTTTGACTATTAAATTCCAGTTTCTCTCCATTTAGAATGATGTCACAATTGCTATTCCTAACATTTGGTAAAATGAATCGAATACATTTGGTTTTTTTTTCATTAAGTACCAAATTGTTTACCGTAAACCAATTTTGAACCTGAAGAATAGCGTCATTTACGTCGTCAAGGTGTTGTGACCGTCTGTCTACTTTAAAAATCAATGAAGTGTCATCGGCAAATAACACCATCTTCGGTTGGTTTTGAAGTAATTGGGGTAAATCATTTATATAGACTAAGAATAGAAATGGACCTAATATTGAGCCTTGAGGAACGCCCATAGTCATTTTTGACCCCAATGAGTTCACACCGTTAACCTGAACTTTTGCCTGTCTATCCCTCAGGTATGACCTTAGTAAATCAAGAGATACTCCACTAATCCCGTAGTGCTCCAGTTTCAGCAATAGTGTCTCGTGGTCAACGCAATCGAACGCCTTTGAGAGGTCGCAAAAGATTCCAATGGCATCTTGCGATTCCTCCCAAGCGCTAAAAATGTTCTTTATTAGGGTGACACCGGCGTCAGTTGTACAACGCCCTTTGGTGAAACCGTATTGTTGTTCATGAAAGATGGAATTTTTATTAAAGTGATGTAACATTTGATTGAGCATTAACTTTTCAAACACCTTACTGAGAACTGGTAGAATCGACACAGGCCTATAATTGTTGGGGTCTTTACTATCACCGGATTTGAACAATGGTACTACTTTACTGTGTTTCATCAGATCCGGAAAGACTCCTTGGTTTACACTGGTGTTAAATATGAGAGCTAAATAGGGCGCAATTGTTTCGATAATAGATTTACAGACTTTTACAGACATTCCCCAAAGATCTTCTGTTGATTTAATTTTAAGATCTTTAAAGGCTTTTATAACAGCCTGGGGGTTTGTATGTTGAAACCTAAACTCCAAAGGGCATTTCTTAACATTTTTCCTAAGTAAGGCAGCAGAGAGAGCGGGAGAGGAATTTAAGGCTTCAGTGGTTCTAATGGGAATGTTGCCAAAAAAGGTTTCAAATTCTTGAGCTACTTCTATATCTGAATTTATGGGACCATGTGCAGTCTCTAAATTAAATTCAGTACTACGCTGCTTTTTCCTACCTGTTTCATTATTTATTATTTGCCAAGTAGTTTTTATTTTGTCATCAGCTAATTTAATTTTATTTTTAATATAGAGAGATTTGGCTATTTTGCAGACACTTTTAAAAAGTTTCGAATATTTCGCAACATACTGATGAAAGCTTGTATTAATTATATGTTGCTTTAGGCCATAAAGCTCAAATAGTTTTTCCCTGCTTTTACGAATACCTGGAGTCGCCCAGTCGCTAAATAAGAACTTCGTGCAAATACTTTTATTCCTTAGTGGAAAAGCTTCATTAAATTGCATGTTTAATAGTGAAAAAAACTCGGCGTAGAACTCATTTGGGTCACCTATATTATCAAAGCACTGAACACTCAATTTACTTTCCAATGAATTATCAAATTTCTCTAAGTTTTTAAATGTGATTGGCCTAAACCTTATTTGAATTTTTTGTAAAGGTATGTAGGCGCAAAACGTTATTGTCTGTCCACTATGATCAGATGGCAGTTTATTTATAATTTCTTTATGAAAGTAATCACAATTACAAAATATATTATCAATACAGGTGGCAGAAGAAGCTGTCACTCGAGTGGGTTCCATGAAAACATTGGACAAATTAAATGACCTAAAAAGACTCAATAATCTGATACTATTGGAGTTGTTTTCTAACAAATTAATATTAAAGTCACCACATATAATGATAGATTTACTACTAGTACTAATTTTTTTTAACACATCTTCCATTACCGAATCAAATATAGATAAATTCTGGTAATTTGGAGGTCTGTATACGCATACTATAACATGCTTATCCAGCTCAACACAGGACAATTCAATAATGTGTTCAACTGATAATCTAACAATGTCTTTTCGTGCTTTACATTTAATAGAATTTTTAATTAAGATTAATGACCCGCCGTGTACCATATGTTTCCGGCTGAAATGGCTAATTACACAATAATTTTCATAATTAATAGACATCACTTGATTATCTTTTAACCAATGTTCTGTTAAACATATAATATCATATTTGGTTATTTCTAAAAACATTTCTATTTCAAGTAATTTGGAAGAGCAACCTTGAATATTTTGATTAAATAACTTTAACGTATGTTGCTTTCCTTTATTTGTTAGGTTGCCAGAAGATACCTTTTTATTATTCAGTAATAATAAATGATTATTTGAAGGAGTAACTTCTGTTGTCGTACCAACTAGTTTAAACAGTTATCCGGAGTGCCCTCCACAACCACAAGTGAAGAGTTCAAACTGTCTGTATGTATCCCAACAGGAAGAGAATACTCTAACTGACTGGTAGCGGCCTCCAAGGATGTTGGTGTTGTAGGTGGACCCTCCTTCGTACAATATGAGGATTCACAAAGATCAATCACTATGTTGTTAGTGTGACTAGACAACATAGATTCGTCACTTATACTACAGTTCGTTATATTATTAGCTATAACATTGTTAATATTATATGCTATCAACATAGCAATTAAATGTCTACATTCTCCAGACAGAGATAAAGTTCCCTGAGTTAACTTAAAACCACTAACAAAGTTATTAGTGTCAAAATAAAATAATTTGTCACTATGACATGTCAACATATGAATAGTACTATTCAATTTGTAAATATGATTGTTCTCTTCATCTGACAAATTGTCAGAATAAGGAAATGCACACAGCATTAGCCTTCCTATGTTTAACTTTAATAAGGCTTCCACACCATCCACTATGTCCTTTTTGTTAATACCAATACTATTGCCGAAAAGTAGGACCATTGTAGAGTAATGGTCTAGGTTTGTGTTTTTAATTCTCTTAATAATTTGTTTAAAACTTATGTTATGGTAACTATGATTAGTAAAACTATGGCTAAGGTAATTGTGTAGTATTTTCCCAAAGCCTGAACCTAACTCATCGGAAAATAAAATAATTTTATTACTTTTCTGTGTATTAACGCAGGTGTTTGCTGGAAGAGCCAACACCGGTGAAGGCAAGTCAAGCTGAGGCTGAGGAGATGCTGGTTGGTTGGCACTGCTGCATGAAAGATTATTAGTCAAAGACTCATACCTCTCAGCATTGTACTTCACCAAATCCAGTAGTTCCCCAGCCTCAAACAAGCGTTCACTTAGCTGTTGTTGTGACAACTCATACTTTTCAAAAATATCCTTTAACAAGTACTCCTTATAAAGCAAATCATTATGGAGTAGTTGAATATCTGTGTCATATTTTTCCCTATATTTATCTAATTCCATAGTACAATTATTTAGGTTTTTTGAAAGGGTGACACGTTGCTTTCTAAGGGAAAGATTTACTTTTAGAAGATTTTGTTTTTTAATAGATCTTTGTGACCGTTTAATAATTTTTTTAATTTTAATGTATTTTTTAAGTTTGTTGTGGCTCATTACAACAGGACATAATGGCAAGGTATCGTCACCAGTCAAATCTATTGTTACCCCTGGTTCACACACTGATTTTGACCCACTGCCTACCAACTCCTTAAACAAGTTATTGGTCTTTGCAACCTGTTCGCTGACTTTTACTATCTCTGAGTGAGATAGGGCCTTATGGGCATCACACAATTCCTGTTCAAGCTCTGAAATTCTGTTTAAAGCCAGTTCATGGATGTCACTGCACTCTTGAAATGATGACACCTTACTGAGTAGTTGAGTATGTTGGTCAGTTAAGTCCATATGTTGAATATGCAGCTCGGCCAGCTTATTTTTGAGAAAGGTGTTCTTGTCGACTATGTTCTTCACCTCCACCTCGCTGTCATCTCTTTCCTGGAGCAGCTGTTTACATAAGGCTTTGGAAGCCCCGAGGTCCTTTAATGTTGCTCTAAGTTTTGCTTCCATCTCCTTTATTGTAGCACTGCGGGTCATCATTTTGTTCAAAATATCAGCCACCTGGAATATGTGTAATTGTGCAGCTCAATAATAGTGCAAGAGATGTTCTTTTATTTATAGTAAAAGAAGGTAGGTAGTAGGGAAAATAAATGAAATGAAAATTAAGTGAGGAGTTGCTAACAGATATATAATACAACAAGATAAGGTTAAGTACAAATAGAAGGGAATGTTAAACATAAGTAAAATAACATGAATAGTAAAGAACAGGTACACTACTTTAGTAACACTATTTTAAACTTAACAAGTATACAAGTTTAAGGCACATTACAAGTTTGGAAGTTTTATCTAAAGTAAATATTTATAATAACACAGAAATAAAAAAATATATAAAAAAGGCTATTTTGTGTAGTAAATTATGAAGTGTTTACTGTCTGGGCGAATGTTTCGTCGTCGATTTTGCTTCCACAACTTGTCAAGCAAAAGGAGATATAAACCGAGCCAGTGTGTGATGGACGTAGCTCAGAGCCCTGAGCAGTATTTCGTGATGTTCAGTGGTATGTAAATACAACTTAGATAAAACAAAATACTCCCCGGGTTCGATGATATTTCAAATCCTTCACCCGTTAGTGGTGACTTGACAGCCGGTTTTTGTTAAGTCTATTTTGCAAAGTTCTCGCGACCAAAACACTGCATAAACACTTTTAGGTCAAACTTATTACTTAGTTCTAGTTACATTACACTAATTTATCGCGAATTAAGGACTTATAAGTCAGTACAGTTTAACTTACTGTCTAAGATGACCCCAAGGTATTTTACTTCATTGGCCAGCTGGAGCTCGGTGTTGAACAGTTTAGGTAGGCGGTAGGGTCCTAGTGCACGTTTGTGGGTTAACATGACTAGTTCGGTTTTAGTGGGATTAACTGATAAATCAAATTCCCGCACCATCGCTCCACGATGCGTAGCGCCCGGTGTGTGAGGGACAGATAAAGTATGAGACTTCTTACGTCATCTAAGAGTGGCATTCTGTAAGGTAATTTCCCCGTCACTTCGACGCTCACTTTAAAGATGTAACCCGATTTAAAGTGTCAAATATATCAAGGTCATTTTGAACCTTATGCGAAGTGAGAGTGAACAGCGATGTGAGATGCGAGTTGTTGTTCGAATTTTATAGAACCGACTTAATGTACTTTGTAGGGAATATCCATACTAATATTACAAATGCGAAAATGAGTTGGTTTGTTATGATTTATCTTACTTAACTACTGAACTCATTTTAATGAAATTTGGTATAGACCAAGCTTGAACCAAATAATAATAATAATAATTTATTCTTCAAAAAATTACAAAAGTTACAGAATTAAACATTTTTATTTTTGGCGAGGTGAATGTACGGTCACCAAAGGAGATAAGTATCCATGTCGTCGGGAATAGTTGAAGGTTACTCAGAAACCGATGGGTGTTTATGAATAAAATAAAATGCAATTAATAGAAAATAAACAGTTCAATGATTTAATTAAATTTCATTTGAAAGCCTCCATTGATTTCTAAGTAAACTTCAACTATTCCCGACGACATGGATACTTATCTCCTTTGGTGACCGTACATTCACCTCACCAAAAATAAAAATGTTTAATTCTGTAACTTTTGTAATTTTTTGAAGAATAAATTATTGTTATTTTGATGACGGTACATAAGGCATTTCAAAATGTGACAACGACTCCAAAACTGAGACCTGCTCGTATCTTGGGTAGTCTGTGATCGGCCGTTCTAAATGTCTGATACATATCACCGTCCTATTTTGTGGAAAAAAATTGTACACATAACCGTTATTCCTAAATTACAACTGTCTAATTAATAATAATACTTGTGTTTTTTTTTAAAGATATTTCATGTTATTTATAACTAATAACTTCGAAAAGTAAGTTTTATTTGACAATTTCAATAATTTTTTCTGAAAAAAAAATAAAGGATAAAAGTTACTCTTTAATCCGTGACATTGTTTGCACCCGTGACTTGACTTTAGCTTCGACCTTTACCATTCTGCTTAAAATGGTTACCTACTTACAAATAAAATTGTACAAAACTTGCAATGCAGAAAATATTCAAAACATTAAATTTTTTAAAGCCACCGTTAAATTTGAACTCAATAAAATTGCCAGACCGAATAAAATAGTGAAAATTTGGTTTACGACTGTACCTTTAGGATTGCCAATGAATAAAATAAAGGCTATAAAAAATTACACGTTGAATCTCAATGACACAGGTCGGCTTTTACGTAAGAACAATTCGTATGCAATTTTTGTGTTTGTTAACGTTTTGTAGTACATCTAAATAAATAAATAAATTTGTGGGGACATTTCACTCACGGCCATCTGACCCCAAACTAGGCAGACCCTGTACTATGGGTGTCAGACAGCTGATATACAATTATACATACACAAATACATAAATAGATACGTATATTGATAAAAAACAACCAGACACGGGTCAAACATAACATATTTTTATAATTTCGTCATTCCAACACGATCCCATTATCATTTTGCTAATAGTTTGTAATCTGCTAAATTCATAATGGTCGATCATTGGTCGGTCGAAATAAAAGCAATGACTGCACAATGACATTCTAATGGTAGGTCACTGATCAAAGGAACTGTCAAAATTTTAGCAGATTACCGCCTAAGTCAGTCAGTCATTCATTTGTCATTTTGTACGAGATTACCATTATATATCATTTCTTTCAATGGCGTGTCAGAGGTTGACCATTGGAAAGTCATAATGACGCCATTATATTATTAGATTACCAAACTTGTCAAAATCAACAATTATGAAATCAATGATAGACCACTCTGACTCTATTGTAATATCAGACTTGAGGCCCTGGGCGGGATTCGAACCGGACCTGAATTTAAGTTTTGAATTTGCTAATAACTTTTTTCTCTAGATAAGTAGGTATTTGTGCCGGGCCCTTGCCCCGGAAACCACGTAAAGGCGTTGGTCCCGGCTGTCAGTCGTAAATCTGTGCCTACTGATGTTATTGGAGTTTAAGTTCCGATAGTCATTGTCCTGTGAATAAGCTCGTAAAATTCATTCAGCTATCATTGGTAGATATTTGACAGTCGGTACAGGTAGTAGGGTGCCCGAAAGTCCGACAGTCAGTCTTACCAAGAGGTGCCGTGTTACTCAGTAACTGGGTTGTGGGGGTCAGAAAGACAGTCGCTCTTTGTAGAATACTGGTATTTAACTGACTGGAAGCTGACCTCAGTTAGTTAATTTAGTTTCGAAAAGGCTAGGCAGATCTTCTTCTTATCGTGTCAATAATAATAATAATAATATGTGGGGACATTTTCACACACGGCCATCTGACCCCAAACTAGGGAGACCCTGTACTATGGGTGTCAGACAGCTGATATACATACACAAATACATTTTTTTTTTGTAAATACATACACATATAGATAAACAACACCCAGACACAAAGCAAACACAAGTGCTCATCACACAAATGTTTACCCTGGGCGGTAATCGAACCCGCAACACGCAGCGCAGCTGTCGATCGCTCAGCCACTGCGCCAACCGTGTCGTCAATGGCAGAGATATGTTGGTATCATGTGTGCATGTGTATCTATGATTGTATGTTTTATGTTAAATTCCTTGTTTGGCACTATCCGCTGATGCTGTCGTTAGGTCATCACATGTCCTTACATGTAAGTGACAGTGCATGCGGCATAACCAAGGTGGACCATAGTCTGCGGAGAGATGATGAGCAAATGGCAGATGATAAAGTTGTTATCTGTACTTTGACCAAAAAATTAGTACCTTACTTTTTAATTTAACTTTTCATTAAGAGATAAATAAATTGTTTATGGCATAACGATAATAATATCTTAACCAACCTAGAAATACCTACAAATTACTCAAAAGGTGATGTAATGGGAACTGACTTGGAGGGAGATGACAAATCATATTGACTGTAATCGTAACTAAAAGTACGTTTTTAATTCCCAGGTCCCGGGTTTTGGGGTCTAATCAACCCCCAATGGAGCATGTGCAACAAAGGTCGGCGACAGAGCCCCGTCAACATAGAGCCAGACAAACTACTGTTCGACCCCTGGCTTCGAGACATACAGTTTGACAAACATAAGGTAAGAACCTGCTATCTAGTATGGGTAATAGGATAGCCCATTACCTATACTAATGACTAGTGTAATAGATGCAAAAGAAACTCTATGTCTGTCTCTTACGTTTTCATGACGAAACGGCTGAGTCTATTTTACGAAATTGGAATGTAAATAGCTTAAACCCTGGGGAATACCGAACGCCCTATCATTATAATCTGCGACTTCGCGCGGTCTATAAGGCGCGGACAAAAGCTAGTCCATATTAATAATATTATAAATGCGAAAGTAACTCTGTCTGTTACACTTTCACGAAGAAATGGCTGAACCGATTTTGATGAAATTTTTTATGAAAATAGCTTTAACCCTGGAAAGGACATAGGGTACTTTTTAATCGTCTATTTCGTCTGCATCCACTACTTATAACCGACATTCACGCGAACGAAGTCGCAGGCAAAAGCTAGCTAGTTTATTAAAAATGTGAAAGTTTGTAAATGGGAAACGCACACGTCAGTCGATGCTCGACGAAGGATCGACCAAAATATCAATCGAAATCGAATATAAATATTAAAGGGCCTCCAACCACGTCAAACTTTTTGTGGGACCGATTATGGTATCGGATGATTATTTCATAGATACGTAGGACCCACAAATTGTGGAACATCTATGTTGGTATACCAGAAGTCCGGAATTCATAATAATATGTTCCATTTCTGTCCGACAAAAAATTGGTCACCGATTGTTTAACTTGGGCGGAAGCCCTAAAGGTGAGCGTACCTACTTTATTTTGCTTTTAAATTAAAATTAATTATTATCGTGTAGTGTACTACTAAGCATAACTGCCAGCAGTTAGTTCGTCATAAAGTTTACTGACGCATAAGAAAAAACGCTTTAAAAAATGTTCGCACGCAAACCAGTGTGAAAAACTGTAGTTTACGTTGCAAATTTAACATCACGACGCGGACAAAGCTCCCTTCACACTGTAGTGGCGATTATGTGTGATATATACCTACCTATAGGGAAAATTTATCGAGAATGAATATTGCGTAGGTACAATGTAAAATGCATATTACACGATCAATCTCGACCGATTTATGATCGACCAAAATGAAATCCAAAAGGCCCGAGAATTAAAGCACATAACCAAAAAAAAACCTTAACTAAGCAAGGTTTCTCAACATAGAGCACTACTACAACAAGTGAGGTTAATTCTGCCAAAATAACCAACCAACATCAAAATGTTATCCACTTTTTCGAAGTACAGTCAGCAAAAGAGATAGGCATGCAAGGTCGTCAGATATAGTTAAAGTTTACTTAGAAACCGATGGTTGTTTTTAAATTAAATAAAATTAATAGAGAATTTTACATTTCAATAATTTAATTTAATTTCATTCGAAAATATCCATTGGTTTCTAAGTAAACTTCAACTATTTCCGATGACCTGCATACCTATCTCTTTTCCTGACTGTACATAATTGTAACGATTTTAAATGTTGACAATGGATGAACTTTGAATCTATTTTACATTGTACTTTATTTCAATAAGTCAACCTTTAGACGCCCACTGCTGGGCATAGGTCTCCTCCAAGGGGGGTTTCAGCCGTAATCGCCGTGCTTGATCGATGCATGTTGTTAATCGCAGTAGGCATTATGGTACTCAGAAAGACGCTGCTGCCCATCCTCTGGTCAATATCCCGCTGTCGTCTTCAACGAAACCCACGGGTAGAAATGCGGTGGTGCTATTTACAGTCGGCACCACACAGCTTATTTGCTGGATAGTAATATAACACGTGTGGTGTGTTGAATTTGTAAAATTAATTTAACAATTGAAAGATATTGGGTTGGCTCGAAGCTCTAAGCTGTTAAATTAGTTAAAGACTCAAAGAAGTTTGAAAAAAAAAAAATTAAAATATTTCAAGCTGAAAAAATTACGTTAAACACTAAAACCCGATTGCAACAAAAAACTTCTACCTGAAAATTTGATACAAGAAACATTATGTTGGTACTGCATGTATGTGCTATTATTGTATTCATCTGAAACTGTCAAATAACATTAGACTATACAAATAATATTTTTTTCGACGAGATCACTCAAATGACATAGTAGGTAAAAAACGCTGCAACGACGCTAGTCAGTGTGAAACTCCTTAGAACATTAACAGCGTTGGTCCGCGCCCACTGTAATCCTATGCTAAAACACGGTAAGCCAGCTGCGATACTACAACTTTACATGGTTTTTCAGTTACATTAACATAAGCCTACAAGATTACAACTGAATGCTTTTTCTTATAAAACTGACCTAAATATAAATTGCTTTTGAAAAAGAAACCTTACAGATAGCACAGACCAGCAATATGCGCAACAGTTTCTGTTATAATTGATAGTGAACTTAAATACATAATTATGTATGCACGGCCTTTATTACTTAGTTACGCAATTATTTACTCTATTCCTATAGAATTTTAGTTGATTATCAATTACTACTGTCGATCCAAAAATAAACGCAGTCAGAGGGCTAATAAATTCACGTAATTTTATGACGCGCCGATGAAGTTGTAGTGCAGTTGCAGTTGAGTTCAAGTTTGAGTGATAAACAGTATTCTTGTAATCATTGAACAGCGCGTAAACTGCGCGTGAACTGCACGTCAACTGTACGACAACTAAACTCTACCAAACATACTTATGGTGTAGCCACATTTCTTTTTGTTAGCCTGTTCTGTCCCACTCCTGGGCAAAGATAGAAAAAATATTACTCACTAAATAATTGAATAGAATCGATTACATTTCAATGAATATGACGTTAATATAATATTAAAATAATACCCCAGTACAGATTTTCGTGCTTTTTAAGTGTCATTTTGAGACGTCAAACGAATAGTAGAATTGTTGCGTTTCGAAGCATGCCCCAAAGACGCGCAACAGTAAAATGCCGTTATTGCGCTCGCGTGACGCGAACTTGACGCGAGCGTGTCTGACAGCGGTAGAGAATACGAAAAGCGTTGTTTTGATCGAAACTTAACTGCAACAGCACTTCTTTAGTTACGTGAATTAGCCCACAGAATAGATACATTAGATATACTAGCTGACCCGACAGACGTTGTCCTGACACATTTCAATAATTCCTATAAAAATTCAGGTCCAGCCTACCCTGCTCTACCTACCTACCTAGCTACCAAACTACTTAGCTACCTACCTACCTACCTACGCTATCTACCTATCTACCCTACCTACATACCCTTATTTTTGTGATGTATCCCTTTTTGTATTAGTTATTCAATCTGCTACATAACAAATCAAAAATCATGAAAATCGGTACCGTCGTTCTGAAGTTATAAGTGGTGTAACTAACATGACTTCTAGCAACTAAAAAAAAATATTGGTATTATTTCGAAAAGTCTAATATGTCATGATTTAGGTTCATTACTCCCAGCACATGTAACCAACCTGAATTTATGTTTCCAAGAATCCAATTTGAAAGCAAAATGCAATTTAATATGGTTTGATTTTCCATGAAATGTTAGGCAGTGAATAGGCTATGCTATACGGGGACATACGAATAAGCGAGAGCAATCACAGGACTTCGTTTGAACCTTTTGTGTATGACACCTGATGACACCCTATAAAATACAATTAATAATAATAATAATATGTGGGGACATTTTCACACACGGCCATCTGACCCCAAACTAGGGAGACCCTGTACTATGGGTGTCAGACAGCTGATATACATACACAAATACATTTTTTTGTACAAATACATATATAGATAAACAACACCCAGACACAAGGCAAACACACGAGCTCATCACACAAATGTTTACCCTGGGCGGTAATCAAACCCGCAACACGCTGCGCAGCAGTCGATCGCTCAGCCACTGCGCCAACCGTGTCGTCAATTACATGTTTATGATAATTATGAACACATTTCACCACTCTATAAACCGCTCATTAATTGGTTTTAGCGCTTAGTTTTAGCTAGTAATGTAGTATAGCACTATCCGCATGACGTCGCTTTAGCAACTAATTGATACCGATGTAATTGCTACATGTAATATCCATTAAAACGGATAAAAAATGCCACTGTTAGCTAGTATAGAACTACGTTTTATAAGGACTTATACAGACGACATGCTTTTAGTCGGTCACCAATAAAAAATTTCGGCCATATCGGTGCCCGATTTTGAACTTCTGTCCCCATAATAACTGGACACATTTGTCTTGCTATTACAGATGTTGTTTGCGTGCTATCATCATCTTCTGCCTGGCCTTTTCCCGACTATTTTTTTCAATCAATCAATCAATCATCAATCATTTATTTTGTTAAACATAGGTATAGTTACAGATAATATATGTTTTCTAAAATATGTGCACTATGTTTTGCCAATATATGGCGTACAAAATCAACATAACAAAACAAGCAATTACAATTAAAATTAGGGTGGCATGTCAACAGATTACATTCAAGAAATAATTAAATTAAAAATATGTCAATTAGGTTGTGTCAATGGCAACAGGTCATTACAATTTTATATAAATGAAAACATTCTATAATTTTATAATCAATTAAGGCGGTACCCTGAGCAAATAACCTTGAGCGTTCGTTCCCTCTGCGCCGCGCAAGAGATACAGTAGCAAAATAAGCTCAGATTTTAGAATTAAATCTTTATAAAATCACATATTGGGATTTTGAAAAAAGAAAATCTACCAAAATGTTCATTAATAAATTGCCTATCCATTAGTGTTAGTAAAAAATCGAATAAATGGTTACTTGCCGAGGAGATGCATGTTTTCAATAATTATTTCTCATTTCTGTGGTTTCGTTGTGAGGAGATTAGTTAAATACTATACTTCGTAAACAAAAATGAGATCTACCATTTTGGAGTCAAGATTATGTAGAAATTTATTCTATTTTTTATTTGTTGATATTTATATTGGATATAGAGTATTTAGGTCCGAAAAACTGAACAAAAAACGGCTAGCGCTGCGTTTTGCACAGGGACGCGCCTTAATAAATAAAATCATATGTTTGTAATTAGCAAGTCAATTTTTTTATTAGCTTTGTGCGGCTGTGATATCACTGCGACCAGAGTTGGTCTATTGTGATCGCCGCTTGTGTTGGCCACCAAACCCTGCAGTTTTTCCGACTATGTCGGGGTCGGCTTCCAGTCTTACTGGATGTAGCTGAATATCAGTGTTTTAAAGTAATAACCCTGATAATATGATACCCCTTAGTATGACTGGTTGTTTGACTGACTGACTTTCTGGTACGACACATGTTTTCTAACTACTGCTCTATATTTTTATTTATAATTTGATCGTTTTAAATTATCTTATAAAAACTTAAAAAAAATAACAACCGCCTTCAAAAACTAAAAAGTAATAAATAACTTCAGAACAGAACACACCAATACAAAACAACAAACAGAACAAAGCCACCGCCACTGACTTCCGAAACTAAATTAAAGTGTGTTCTGTATAAAAAAGAATACAAACATCCGAATTGATAACTTCCTCCTTTTTGAAGTCGGTTAAAAAGGATAGTACTGTTAAGTAGCTCTACTCAATATATATCTACTGTTTAGTACGAGTAAAGTATCTTCAACTGTCTGAACGACTGTCTCCTTGGCAATTCATTTTCTGGTGTTTTTTGTTTTTGTTTTTCTGGTTTTAGTTTGAGTTATACATTTTCTCAGATTAATTATGAGTATCTACGGTGCAATTTATGGCAAATTTCACCAGACTCTAGTACAAAACTTTAATTTCCAATCTTTGGTGAAATGCGGGCTAAACACATAACATTTTTGTTGACATAAATGTGCAATCTCTGAAAATAACCATTGTGACATTGGCCAAAAGTCTAAAATCAACCAATACTTGAATACAATTTCGTACAGAAGAGCTGAATTCATTCAAAAGGAAAAGTAATCTAATGAATATAACACTCGTGTGGAATTATTCATTTATAGTGAGTTACAAGCTTGCTCAATGCGATGCTAATGTATGCGGCTCGCGATAGCCTATCGGACTATCGGCCAAGTTTTTGCAACATACACTGCGTTATAGTGGGTCCGTTTTAGGGGTGGGCTGTGTAGTAGCCTTCTATTTCGAGTCACGATATATTATTACGTTGGGACTATGTGGAAGTAATTAAACAGGCTGTGGATAGTGTGTTTAAGTAAATTAGCATAGCTTAATGAATAATGGGCTGTAACGCTTTGAACGCCATGGCGGACAACGTGTGTCCGACCAACGCTATAGGGGAGGTTTTACCTTCAATGATTTTGGCCCGGCGGCAGTCAATTAACTCCACTAGACTTTTTAGCGGGCAGTAATGACATTTGAATTTGGAACATGAATCATTCATTGCAATCGAACTCAAATTGTATACATTACTGGTTGTAAGTATTGGCTGTAGGATGCGGGAAGGCGCAGTAACTAAAAAAAAAATACAAAAGCGTATCAAATATAAATATATTTGTAATTGACCTTTTTACATTTATGTCATTTTTTTAATTAAACTTATTTATTAATTACTTTAAAGTGTCTCTTATTTATTTTCTAATAGAAGGAGATGAAAAGTAGAGTATTATGACTCGAGAGCAAAAATATTTTTGCCTCAGGCGATGTATTTTGAATCCCTCGCTACGTTCAGGGTTCTATTTTAGAATACTTCTCTTCGCTCTGGATTCAAAATAGCGCCCTTGCCGTAAAAATATTATTTTGCTCCCTTGTCATACAATATACTATTTTAGTGCAGGAAAACTACGTGAGGAAACTTGGAGTAAAATAAATATATTTAAGTAATCGCTAGTTTATTTAATTTATTTAATGTTCTAAGTAGTAGGCTTGCATTTCTCCGCAACTCACCTGATCTTAAGTGATGATGCAGCCTAAGATGGAGCATGCTTGCTTAGGATGAACCGGTTCACTCGTGCCTTGAAGATACCCAGATTATACTTATCGGGGAACAGCGAGGCGGACAGTTAATTCCGCAGTCTGGCAGTTCGCACAATAAATGTGGAAGCAAAGCGCTTCTACTATATAGCGGTGACGCCATATATTCAATATACCTTACATATTTCCTATTGCGAAGTTTTCAGTTATGTATAACTCTAAAAATGACTGCCCCGTTGGTCTCGGTGTTGTAAGTGCGTCTGCTGAGCATGTGGTCTTGGGTCAGATTCCCAGGTCATGCACAAAGTGGTATTGGGTTTTTCCGTTAGTAATTTCTCAGTAGTAATCCGGAGTTTGGAAGTTGGTGGTATTAACACCCCCGTGCCTCGGAAAGCACGTAAAGCCAGCCAGTCAACTCCTTTTTTTTTGTTGCGCTATAATAATAATATGTAGGGACATTTCACACATGGCCATCTGATCCCAAACTAGGGAGACCCTGTACTATGGGTGTCAGATAGCTGATATACATACACAAATACATTCTTTAAAATACATATGTAGATAAACAACACCCAGACACAAGGCAAACACAAGTGCTCATCACACAAATGTTTACCCTGGGCGGGAATCGAACCTACAACACGCTGCGCAGCAGTCAATCGCTCAGCCACTGCGCCAACCGTGTCGTCCAAATCGTCGCAATCGAAATCTTCATAGACTTCCTCCTTCATGGGGGTGACGGAGGGGCATGCCGTACTCTTACCGGCTAAAACCACCGCGGTGTTCCACTTTTGCCTATGGCTGGAGGTGCGGGATTCGCATAACCATACACCGCTCCCCCGACAGGCCTTGACCCGCTGCTCCTCAGCGGGTTGGTCCTGCGCCTAATCTCTCTCCAATCGTGTCGGATTGCTGTCCCATAGGACTAAGAGAGTATGAGAGGGAAGAGGGAGTGCGCCTGTGTTTGCATTCACGTGTGCACTATATTTAGTCTGGCCATAAATACTGTTACAATTAAAAATAAGGAAGATATTAGATTTGAATTTGAAATCTGTCATTTTTATACGATTTTTCATTGAGTTTTCTAATTTTGGCGCCAACACATTGTACAATATTATGCGATATTAAAATGGAGTGAGGTGAGAAAGAGAACCGAATCGCTGTGATTGCATTACACAAAGTTGGTATGGAGCCAAATGCATATTTTTAAACTCTCCATACGCTTGGTATTAGTCAAATGTTTGTGTACCGGGCTATTAATAGGTACAATGAGACCTCCTCTGTTTGTGACAGAAAAAGATCTAGCCGTCCACGTGGTGTTCGTACGAAAAAGGTGGTCAAAGCAGTAAGGGAAAGAATTCGAAGAAATCCTGGTCATTTTTTAACTGATAATTTAAAAAAGAATAGGGTGGTAACTACTAAAGCGGTACGCAAAGGGAGGTCACAGAAAAATTTTGCTTACGGATGAGAAAATCTTTACAATTGAGCAACATTTTAACAAACAAAATTACCGTAATTATGCTCAAAGTTCTAAGGAACCTTCCCAATTAGTCGACAGAGTGCAACGTGGGCATTATCCGACTTCAGTGATGGTTTGGTGGGGTGTTAGCTATGAAGGAGTGACTGAGCCATATTTTTGTGAAAAAGGTATCAAAACATCGGCACAAGTGTATCAAGATACCATTCTTGAGAAGGTAGTTAAGCCCCTTAACAACACCATGTTCAATAACCAAGTATGGTCCTTCCAACAAGACTCGGCGCCGGGTCATAAAGCTCGGTTCACGCAGTCTTGGTTGGAAGTGAACGTTACGGACTTCATCTGCTGCAGCTGAAGACTGGCCGTCTTCTGGTCCCGATCTTAATCCGCTGGATTATGATTTATGGTCAGTTTTAGAGAGTACGGCTTGCTCTTAACGCCATGATAATTTGGAGTCCCTAAAACAATCCATATGATTGGCAGTGAATAATTTTCCCATGGAAAGAGTGCTTACTTCTATTGATAACTGGCCTCAACTTTTAAAGGACTGTATTGCAGCCAATGGAGACCACTTCGAATAAGCTTTTTATATTTTAAATTGTTTTATATTTATGTAGGTATTAAACTAACACACTGTAAAAGTAATAAATATTATTTGCAATCAAAAAAAAAATTTTCTTCGTCACAATATTTATGGCAAGACTAGGTGATATCTTCTGCGTACTTGGCTAGCCCCGATTAAGATTGGCCGCCATCAATGATGTTATAATAAACACTTAGATGCGTTACCCGCGCTCAATATTGGCAATATTAAAGCAAGGCAATTGCCCGAGTTTCACTTAGTCACGTATCACCCAGTGTCGAGATACGTCAGTATCGCTCGTAATTTTGTGACAATTTCAAGAAAAAATGCCTTCATGTGTGTATTTAAACGATGCACAAATTACACAAAGACAGACTGAACTTTTCTTGGCACTGTTTATTTGTATGTGCCTAATCGTAAGTACCTAGATAAAAAAATTACGCCGTTTTAAAGTGCACAAATGTTCGCATCCAACGCGTCCATTTATAATACGTCATTGGCCGCCATGTCGGAAATTCTGTCATTTGATGGAAAAGTGACTAAACAAAACCCTAGATTTTAGTGACTTTATCCTGTCTGCAAAATTACATCTAGTTCAATTACTTCATCATCTGCCTAGCCTTATCCCAACTATGTAGGGGTCGGCTTTCAGTCTGACCGGATGCAGCTGAATACCAGTGTTTTACATGGAGCGACTGCCTATCTGACCGCCACAATTCCGTTACTCCGGTACTTAACACGATACCCCTTGGTAAGACTGGTTGTCCGACTTTCTGGCTTCTAACTATCCATAAAGACTCAAAGATCTACGAATGACAGCCGGGACCAACGGCTTTACGTACTTTCCGAGACAAGGAGGGATATTGGTATAAAATTATTTTTTTAAATCAATGGTCGCCCCATCCACAGACCGACCGCGTCAAGCGTAGCTTAACCTTAGCGGATCGATCCGTATGGCTTCTAATTTGCCGCGAGTCGCTTCGAGTCTAATTACTTATTGATCAAAAACTAGTAGTACTACACTTCTTTAGTATAGATAGCAATGTCGGGAGAGTCCTCTTAAAAAGACGACCTCAATATTTTAATAGCAATTTATATTTATGATACTCGATTGCAAACGGCTTGCAATGGAAAAAGAGAAAAATCTTTGCTCACTGGTAGGATATCAAAGACACTCTTATTTATTACCTAGCAATGATTAAGTAGGTATACTATTTATTATAGTGTGTTTAGTTAGCTAAATACCTAACACCTAAGCATATTTATATTTATGAAGAAGCAATAAAGATATTGAGTAGTCAGCAAAGCAACATTTGGTTGGTCTCAATCTATACTTACTTACATAATATTATACTAACTTAATATATTATCTATAAATGCGAAAGTAACTCTGTCTTTTACATTTTCACGACTAAAATTAGGTGTGACGGTAGCTTGTACCCTGGGGAAGGTCATAGGCTACTCAGGTTTTTAATCCGCTTTCTCTCTTTTTATTTTAGTACTAGCAGAGAGAGAGAATCAAAGTCAAAGTCGAAAATTATTCCACGGATACACAAAAAAGGTATAAAAATTGTCTAGTCGAAACCTACATCAATATACATGTATATTTAAATAACTAGCTAATATTATCTGCGACTCTGTCCGCGGTTACCTGTGGGGTTAAAAAATTTCTGTACAAAGAAAAAAGAAAGGAAACGAGGGTTACCTTTCTGAAATAAAAGGAAACCTTAGTTACTCCTTATAACATCAGCTATCTCTCAGTGAAAGCCCCGTCAAAATCAGAATAGCCGTTTCGCAGATTAGCCAAAACGAACAGACAGTCAGACAGACAAAAATGTTAAAATAGATTTTTCGTTATCAGTACCGGTCAAATGCTGTAACATTGCCTACATACTCAACATTGCCTACATTCTAAAAAGTTAAATTATATTACCGGTCAAATGCTGTAACATTGCCTACATGCTCAACATTGCCTACATTCTAAAAAGTTAAATTATTGCCGCTGAGAAAGACTTGCTGCGTATGGTATTAGTTAAGTTAAGTCGGCTATCTATATGGCAAAAAAACATTTCTCAGCGGCAATAATTTTAACTTTTTAGAATAAAGGCAATGTTGAGCATGTAGGCAATGTTGAGCATGTAGGCAATGTTACAGCATTTGACGGTACCGTGTAAACATTAAAATGCATTGAGAAATAAGCTGTTTTTTAACATTACAAACAGACACTTCAATTTTATTTATTTGTATACATGTGCCAAATTTCACCTAATTCTATTCAGCCGTTTAAGCGTAAACATTCATCCATCCATCCTCACAAAGTTTTGCGTAGTAGGATAGGCATCTACAATTTTAAAGTAATTTATTAAACAAAAATGTTCGTAGCTATCTCTTACATAACATTATCTACAAGGCAAGTCACTCCCTCAACGAAATAACATGGAATTAGAATTAATGGAATGTGCTTCAACATCTCGAGAGCGCAGTTCTTCTAATAACTTTGAATAAAATACGATGATGTGTTCTGACTATATCAACCAATTAATATGAAAACTATAGCAAAAGATGGTTTTTAAACATTTAAACTGAGTACCTATTATTAGTAGTAGTAGTAGATAATATTATTATTTTAAAACTGAAGTAACAAAATATTCACCCGTTCAATTAATTTTACTATAGTGCAAGATTTATTTAAAAAATCATTCATCGAATTGTAAAATATGAAATGTTCAGTCTAATAAATTGTGATAATATTATTATTATGATTTTAAGGCTTAATAGACGACAGATTTACCATACCTATTTATCTCTTAGTACACTATCGAATGTAGACTTTTATTGTTAGGATAAGGGCACTAATGTAGTGACTAATTGTTTGTGAGTTTTCTGTCAAATAATTTAATTTCAAACCGATATAAAACTCAAAAACTTATAATGAACAGAATTTGGCGTTCTATGGGGGAGGCCTTTGTTCAACAGTGGACGTCTTCCGGCTGATGATGATGATGAACAGAATTTGACGAATAACCCACTAACAACAAGCCTGAATATTATTGGCCTCGTACACAGTGGAATATTCAGTACATGATTCTAAAAACCCAAATGCGATGAATTGTTTCGTCAATTATTAAATAGTAAATCAGCTCTTCGACACACTTTGGTATGGAATAACTGTTTTGAACTGAATGGATGGTAAAATTCTATGTTAAGATGTACCACCGTATACAATTCAAACCACAAGCCACTTCCCTCGCCTCTAAACCTTTGGACGTTGCGTGTCAACAAGCGATACATCATCTCCACTCAAAGCGCATAAGTTGCCAGGTTCTAATCAAGGTGCGACCCATTGATTGATAGGGACACCCCATGGGGAGCCAACAGTGTGATTCATACCAATTCGTGTTGATTATTATTTTGGTGTTAGTTTGATAGTGGTGGTTCTGTAATTCAATTTATTGTTGCAGCTATGTTTTTTACCCCGATTTAAGGTCAAAGCAGACTGAGTGGCACTATGGTCGAGTAAGGAAATTAAAAAAGAACTCGAAAATCACAGAGATAGGGTTGAAAGTTGCATAAATGCTGCCACAATTCTAGTCCACAATTTCCAACTTTACTTCTGAAGTATTTTATTTAGTAATATAATATATACAAATAAAAATGAATATTTGTATGTTGATCCTCTCATCATCATCAGCCTGAAAACGTCCACTGTTGAACAAAGACCTCCCCCATAAAAAGGGGGGGCGGGCATAATCTCGACGCTTGGCAGGCGTCTTGGGATCGCAGTGAAGATGTTAAGTAGACGGATGCCGCTGCTGCCCGACTGCCGGATTTGGTGGACTACTATGCGTCCGCTCGGGAAAGTTCCTGCCTCGAAAAATCACGGACGCGAACGAAGTCGCGGGCAGCAGCTAGTGATATAAAATATAATAATTTAAATAATATTTAAATTTACAAAAAAACATAAATTGAACATCAATTTAAATGTAAATATCATTATGAAATGAATCTCTCTTCAATCAATCTTTGTAAACATACCATGCTTCATCATCCACTTAGTCTTTTCCTATGTTGGGGTCAGCTTCTAGTCTATAATAACGGTATTGCATGGAGCGACTCCCAATCAGAACTCCACAACCCAGTTACTGGGTAACACGATATCACCGCCTAAGGGCTTTTCGAATTGTCCCCACTGTTGATTTTCGCTTATAGGAGTTGCAGTGGTTTTGAAATAGAATGGCAGGCTTATCCAATTAACAAAAACACGTTACCCTTTGGTAAGACTGGTTGTCAGGCTTTCGAACGAAACGACTGTTAATAATCTTGGAATGACTGCTGGGACCAACAGCATTTCACACCGAGACACAAGACCAACAAACCTCATAAAAACCCTTTATTGCTTCAGGTTAGCGGCGTTCTCCAAAACACGGGTCAATCCCTCGTCTTCCGTGTAGAAAAGGACTCGAAGCACCAAGTGAACATCAGCGGAGGTCCCTTGTCGTACCGATACCAGTTTGAGGAGATCTACTTCCATTATGGCATGGAGGACAACCGGGGATCGGAGCATCAGATTGACCATCACACGTTCCCTGGCGAGGTGAGAAGATTTATATACATACTATTCATTGTACAGTACCGCTCCGATACGGTAACGGTCGGGCCGGAATCATGTTGAAAATTTTAAACATTAGCTGCCAGCGCACCGGGCAAATCCCCCTTGGGGAGGCCTATGTCCAGCAGTGGACGTCTTTCGGCTGAAATGATGATGATTTGATTATTAAGTCATCAATTTTTTGATTTTGTCACTATAAAAATGATTTAAGCCCCCATTATTTGGAGTCTTAACTTAAATGGCAAATTCAAATCAATCATACCAAATTAATTTATTCGCCATACGTGTTAGTACAATTTCGGTCTTAAAATAAATAATTATATTGATCTATAACACTGACCTAAGTATACATATTTTTTATATTCACAAATAGGCTTGCGTTTGGCCAAAACTTACCTGATCTTAAGGGCCCGCGCTTGCCTAGGATGAACCTTCACTCGTGGCTTGAAGATACCCAGATTATATTTATCGGGGAACAGAGAGGCGGGCAGTGAATTCCATAGTTAGGCAGTTCGTACAATAAATGTGGAAGCAAAACCCTTGATTCGCGATCATAGAACTTACAACCATATATATCTAAAGCGGTGACGCTTTGCCGTATCTCTGCTCTTCCGATAATGGAAAGGTGATGGATTAATTAAGTTGTGCAATTCCAAAGCACAGTCTCCGAAACCGATAGGCAACGTTCCGGCGATTTAGTTTTATTTATCGTGTTAAAGTGCAATTTTATATGACACACCTGTAGGTCGATTCTGTAAAATTCAAACAACAACTCGCATCTCACATCGCTATTCACTCTCACTTCGCATAAGGTTCAAAATGACCTTGATATATTTGACTCTCTGAATCGGTTTCGAGTGCGAAGTGAGCGTTGAAGTGACGGGGAAATTACCTTACAGAATGCAACTTCTTACGTCATCTCATACTTTATCTGTCAAAATCTCCCTGTCAATTTAGTTCAACTCGCTGACACGCTCGCAAGGGTGACGCTAGTGTAAATTCGAATTATCAACCGAGTTTTTAAAATGCCAATCAAGAAACTCACAGCGGATTCAGATTCGAAGTTTAGAATGAGGTCTTACAGAATCAAACCCCTGATTTCTTTTCATATTTCTAAATGAATCCCATGGCAAAACTACTAAACCCCTTTGATCCCCCTGAAAACCACGTACAAAATGCACAGTTAATTAAAATTAAGAACCCGTATAGTATCTACGTTGCAAAACACGGAAACGCGCTAAAGTTATACATAGCCACCATTGTGTAACGGAAGTAGTTTAATAACCCTTTATTAATAATAACACTACACAAATTCACAACAATGTTCGAAGTACAGCTCTATAACAACTTAACCCGATACCAGATTGTACCAGTATATATTACAGCACCTTCAACTATTTACGATATGGAATATCTAAAGGTAGTTTTATATGGTGATAAGTTTTGTTTACTAAAACATGTATTTAAGTCCTTACGGATTGAGATCTAGCATAAAAGGTGTAACTTCATTAGTTGAAAACTTGAAAACAGGTAATTGTTCTCATTTTTATGAACTTTGAATGACCACCACCCCGAAATCCAACATCAACATCACCTATGTCTATTCTGTTACAGTCTTCCTCGGTGAATACCTAGGTGAGCTGTCATCCGTCCGTCTGCTTTGTCAATCCCTAGCATCGGGACGGATGACAGCTCACTTCACCTAGGTGTTTACCGAGGGAGATTGAAACGCAATTTTGTGGAGGTTCTTTTTTTTCAAAATGAGTACTTACAGTACCTAACCAAAAGAAATAAGTAGCCAGGGTCGTCAAATAAAGTTAAAGTTTATCAATAAAATAAATAAAATTAATAGAGAATAAACATTTAAATGATTTAATTAAATTTCATTCCAAACCATCCATCGGTTCCTAAGTAAACTTCAACTACTTGCGACGACTAGATACTTATATCTTTTGGTGACTGTACATTGACCTGTTTTTGGGGCTACAATTTATGCAATTACACCTCGTATTTACAAATTAATATCCGTCAATAACAATAATTCAAAATACATTCCAAGTAAGCTGTAGCTAGAATAGATTTTTAAAAAATCTGCCTTAATTATCTGAAATAATTACAACTACTTCGAAAAACGAAAGAAATTTGACCGTGTTTTGGTTCATTTAGGCAGAACTAAACCGAATAATAACTACCAACTCTATAAAACCTCCTTCATCAAGAGCCAGGTAGTCTAACTATGCAACCGTCTGACCGCAGACTGGTAACTATGCACCCACATTCCGATAGCTGACTAACTTCGGGATACCGTCTTCGATTTCAAATTAATTCCGGTTTTATTAAGCAGTTAAGGGTTCAAAGTATTCATGATATAGCCCGAGGGTTAGATCGAAGAGTGGATTGTTGATGTGTTGTGTATTATGTATCCTTACTAAGTTACGTAATATATTAGAAGTTTCCTAAGTACATTAATAGATACTTAGTATGATTTTTATTGATGTGTCTATTATATAAAGATCATTTTCGAAATTTCTATTGAAAGGACTGTTCCGACAGCATTTTATATAGAAGTATTTTAGACAATACATATTCAGGTCAAGTAATTACAGTCGGTGAAATATACTAGAAAGGAGAAAGGGTAAGATTTAAATTTCATTATCATTTTGAAATTAAGATATTTCACGCTAAACTGACTAACCATAAGCATAGATATTAGTGCGCTTATATTCCTATTTACAAATTTTACCAGAGTTTAATGGCTCAAAAGTGTAACAATTTAGCCATGCTGTTGGTATTGACTGCCTACATACTTACAGCAATGTGATTCAATGACTGATTGACTTAATAATATTGCCACGTGAAGATCTAGCAAATAAAAAGACCACGACAACACTAATAAAACTCCATACCTACATAAAAAAAGACAATCGCAAAAAAGATAATGTTACAAAACGTGTTTCTATTCCACAAAATCTATTTATGTTGTGTTCAAACTTAACATTTTACACATTGTACAGAAAAAATAATAATAATACGTAGGAACATTTCACACACGGCCATCTGACCCCAAACTAGGCAGACCCTGTACTATGGGTGTCAGACATTTGATATACATACACAAATACATAAGTAGAAAAGTATATATAAGTACAGGGTGGACCAAAAGTTCGGTAACATTTCAAATGGTTATAAAAAAAAAGAGTTATGAGAGAAAATATGTTTATTTATTGTAAAAGTACAAAAACCAGGGTTTTATTTTTTTTAAATAACGTCGTCCAAATGTGTCCCTTGTTTAGTTTGGCACTCCTGTAACCTAGAGCGGAAATTTTCCATCACCGCCCGACAAGTGTTTGGAGAAATGTTAGATTTGTCACCAATGGACTTTTTCCTTTGGGGATACCTCAAAGGTAAAGTTTTTAATAACAACCCTCAGTCCATTGAAGAATTAAAAGAAAATATACGCGAGGAAATTCAGAACATTTCTCTAAACACTTGTCGGGCGGTGATGGAACATTTCCGCTCTAGGTTACAGGAGTGCCAAACTAAACAAGGGACACATTTGGACTTTTTATAAAATAAAACCCTGATTTTTGTACTTTTATAATAAATAAACATATTTTCTCTCATATCTCTTTTTTTTTTTATAACCATTTGAAATGTTACCGGACTTTTGGTCCAGCCTGTAGATAAACAACAACCAGACACAAGGCAAAAACGAATGTATTCCTGGGCGGGATCCGAACCCGCAACACCGCAATAAAAGACATACCAGATCCCTTTCACAGCACAACCTCTTTCTACAAATAATAATTATCATTTCACAAATCAACACCAAAACGCGACTGTTATCGAACGCTCATTATTAGCTGCGAGGGTCTCAACGACCGAAGTTCGCTCTTTAACTTCGAATGCGATCGTTCTAAAGCTATTATGTCGAAATATTTCGACAGATTTATGTGTATCATTTTAGGGTTTTAAAATGAACTTGGTTATCCTTGCGCTTCCTTTGAATTATGGAGTGGTTGAAAGGTAAAATGGCGACAGTACCTACATAATTTTGAGTTCGCGACGTATTGCTGTATAATAATAATAAATTTTTTATTGACATATTATTATATATTTTTAACAAAAGTAGTGAGGCCCTGACTCCTGCGCTAGGTTCAGTACAGTCAACAGCAAAAGTAGATGATCAAAATCAGAAATTCAATACTAATTTACTAACACTAATTTATATAATTTATTACTAGTTTATTTATTAAAAGTACGTGATTGTCACACACGTACTTTTGAATCACTTCGACGCCACACAGGTCTGACGCGAACTCCGTTCATTAGTGTGTGTCCCCACATATATATATATTAGTATTGAATTTTTGATTTTGATCATCTACTTTTGCCGTTGACTGTACCTGTGTTACAGGAACCAGTGTCTTGTCCAATTGATACCAGTTTTATGCAAAAAGAATTACACTAGAGCACATACAAAAAATAAAATGGAATTGAAAATAAAAAATGCTTTTTATAAAAAAGACAACCACCTTCAAAAACTAAAAAGTGAAAAATAACTTTAGCACAGAACACACATTGACTTTAGTTTCGAAATTCAGTGGCTTTGTACTGTTTGTTGTTTTGTATTGCCACCGACTTTTCAAAAAGTGCTGAATCAATTACGATAAAATTTATATGGGACCACCCCTGAAGTATATACCCTATCCGTGAAAAGAAGATTTTTCAAAATCGGTTTACGTTTGCCGGAGTAATCGCGTAACAAATCGCGCACATACTTAATGTAAATTTAAGACTTATACGGTTTTCTCATGGATGCCATTGTCAGAACCGGACCAAATTAAAATGGGACCACACGGGAAGCACTAGCTTTCAAACAAAAAAGAATCATCAAAATCGGTTCACCCAGTCCAAAGAAATCAGGTAACAAACATTAAAAAAAATAATAATACAGACGAATTGATAACCTCCTCCTTTTTTGAAGTCGGTTGAAAAGTAAGTTATAAATATTAAATAATTATGTATCCTTCGGATTTACACGATATTATTGTAGGAAATGAATTTGTAGATCTCATCATCTGCCTAACCTAATTCCAATTGTGTTAGAGTCAGGTTCCAGTCTAACCGGATGCAGCTGAATTTAAATAACATGATATCTACCCCTACAACCCAGTTACTGGGTATCACGGTACACCTTATTCAGACTTTTTGGCTTCTAAGTACCCGTAACAACTGTCAAAGATCTATAAATGACAGCCGGGACTAACGCCTTACATACTTTCCGGGGCACTGGGCACGTACATACCAAAGTGGATAAAAAGAGTAAGTACTTATTTCATTGCATAGATTTTGAAGCTCATTTTCAACGAGGTTATTTAGGTAGGTAATGTTGTATGATGATGTTGAAGTATCAGGAAATTGGTGTTATGGCGGTAAACAAACGAAGTTTAAAGGGGTCAAAGTTCAGTGTTTGCGACCCAAGGGGGCAATAATAACGGTTCGATAATGGCAGCATTGACAGTGTTAATTTGTAAACTCATGTCATTATTGCGTATTATTATAATTACAGTAAGTTTGAGGGTTGGATATGAAAAAGAATAAGTAAAATGTCTTCTGTGGTTCTATGAAATTATTTTCTTTATAAAACCAGCATGAAATACCTAAGCGAGCAGCCATGGACGACTGATTAATAAAAAATCTAAGAAAATTATCAATAAACTTGAAAAATGATAAGAAAGAGTGGTGTAAAAAGAGAAAGAAAGACATCACTGAGCCGTTAACTACGTACATAAATACACTGTCTATCAAACTATGGAACATTGAACAAACATTTTTGCTAAGAAACAACTTTTATATTTGATTTGAAAAATCACTGTTTATTTTAACGTGCCATGTAATGCACGCAAAACATTGTGTTTTCAACACTATAGGTAAAAGGAAAGTGTATATTATATAGTTTAATCTTTTGTTACTTGGAGGAGGATGACCCATAATCGACAAATAATTAATGTATTATCACGAATCATTACTATTAATTACATACGAAACATAATAACTGTCATGATACCATACTTTTTTTACGTCCAGTTTACGCATCAATGATCACTAATTGGATATTTCAGTCAACCTATTAATTATCACAGATTTAATTAATCAATGAAAATGTTTGGACCGAACTAGTGACGAAAATTTTAGCTCCAGTCGATTATTTCCAACTCTGTGAACTGCGGTTTGTGGTCCATTCTTAATGACTTTTTGATTTGGCCATTATAACTGTTTTAACTTTATTGTGGTTCAGTATTTGTTAATGAGTACTCACTAAGTACCTCGAGGAGAACTGCATCATTAGGCTGCGTTTCCACCAAAGATGTGCGGGATAGGTGAGCGGTGCAAGGATGCGTAGCAAGGCTGTGGAACGATGTGAGTGTTTCCACCAGAGATGTGCTAGGCAGCTGAGCGGTGCGAAGATGCATATCGACACTGTGTCATGGTGCGCAGATGAGGGGTGCGAGGATGTATAGCAGGCTCTTTTCAGATGCGAGCGAGTCCACGGATTTTCCGTACAATACACATCTACCTCTAACAAACTCTAGTGACTGCCATTAGTTTCTCGCTTGCATCCATCCTTTGACGACATCATCATCTGAGTACCATAACACCTATGTTATGGTACTCAGAAGGACGCTGCTGCCCATGCTCTGGTCAGTGTCGAATTCTACGACACCCACGGGTAGAAATGGGGTGGCGTTATTGACTGCCGTCACCACATGGGAAAATAAAAAGCATCTCAATTATCCTAATAATAAGTTAATTATGTCAAACCAATTCAATATGCAAAATTTCTTACACTAATATCCAGTACTAAAATGGTTTAAATTGACTTTTATGCTGATGAAGTGCGAACAAAAGCTAGTAATGTATGATTTATGTCCTGAGATTGAAACAAACGTCTATTAAAGTATTATATTTGTCAACAGATTCAGCTGTACGGATTCAACAAGGAACTGTACCACAATATGTCGGAGGCTCAACACAAATCACAAGGAATTGTCGGCATTTCGCTTATGGTGCAGGTAATATAGTCTTTCAATAAACTTATTTTTGTTTCCTTGAAAATACTAATCGATATCTGTGTATGACCTCGCAAATGTACAAGTAATCGATTTGATTTCGGAATGTAATAAACAGACAAGTAGGTACAATTAGCATCACTAATTGATAACTCTCTGACACTCATTTATTATTGTTTGTAATTGTATACTAGATCATTGTGTTTGTTCTATTAATTGTATTTTGTTATGTCACGTGTACATTTAAAGTTAGTACAACGTATTAATATGTAAGTGCTGTGTACTCCTTTAAGTGACAAATCCACCATAATCCTAACGAATATTCGCTTCATTATATAATTATGTTATTAGTGGATAAGTCGTTGGAGTTCCTATAAATAAATAAATAATATAAATATGTAGGTACTGTAGAGGCTTGTATGTTTTTAGCACCATTTATAGTAGGCCATTAACTATTAGATCTATGGATAAACGCTATGCATCCTTCTAGAATAATAATAATAATAATAATATGTGGGGACATTTTCACACACGGCCATCTGACCCCAAACTAGGGAGACCCTGTACTATGGGTGTCAGACAGCTGATATACATACACAAATACATTTTTTTTTTGTAAATACATACATATATAGAATAACTTCAAATCGTAGATTTGTATTGTTCTTACACATACATATTTTAATAGCCTGGGGGTCCAGGCTATTAAAATATGTATTCACGTGCACACGCTGGTTTATCTGAATTACATAGAAGTTATAATTGAAGTTGCTGTTATTCTATAGAAACCTATTAGTTTCCTCATACAATACGCTACAACCCGGTACCTGTAAGAGAGAGAGAAAGTTGGACCTCTTAGAGTACTAACCCTTCAAGCTAAGTATACATATTGAGTGTGGAACTGCCCTTGTCCCAAGTTACTGCGGGTCGGCACAACTCACCTTGTTCTTCCACTGTATCCTGTCAATCGGCGTCTTATGTATACTAATATTATAAAGATGTAAAAGAATCATGGCAGGATTTGTAGTTGTTAGATGTTTAGAGAAGTTGAAATTCTAATTCTTATATTCTTAGGTACCTAAAGAGTATCTTCAGGCATTTACAATATTTATAAAACCCCGCAAAAAAAAGTCAATAGGTTAACGAAAAGCTCATTATTTCAGAACGAAACGGCGACTGACAGTCACAGTGACACTGACAGTCGCCATTTTGCAGTTCTTACACTGAAATTGCATCGTTTTATGGGAAATAATATCACAAATAATGATTATTTTTTTCCACACACTTGTCACATCACTTGTTTGCTAATTTTATAGATCCGTTAACGTCGTTTGTCAGTTTCTTTTTTTTTATATACACAAAATGGGCATCGAGATGAAACGAAAAAGTGTTATTTTCATTTCGTAATATTTTAATAATGCGGGGGTTTAAAAATATGCCAAGTATATCCATCTACTCCTGGTAATGTATTCTTCACATTGGAAAATATTTTAAACAATCTAAATTTTTTTTTTCATACAAGTGAATGTATGGATATCGCCATGCTTCTTTGTTTGTTAGTTTGTAGGTTTGTTTTTAGGGGGTAATTTCCGAAACTACTCGACCGTTTTTAAAAATTCTTTCTCCAATGGGAAGCTACGTTTTCCCTGACTAGTAGAGGTTATATTACATTATCAAAAAAATTGGGGTCCTTGAGAAAATTCACGTGGACGATGTCGCGGGTAAAGTGCTAGTTTTTTATATTATCTATCTTTGAGAATGGAACGAGTATTCCCAATTTCAAAATCGATCGAATTTACTCTCTGACAGGAAAACCTTGTAAAATAAATTAACACTTTCACTGTCTAATTAACAGACACAATAGTTAAACAATCAACCTGGGGGCCAAGTCTGCTATTTTTATAATTTCGTCATTCCAACACGATCCCATTGTCATTTTGCTAGAAGTTCGTAATCTGTTAAATTCATAATGGTCGACCATTGGTCGGTAGAATTAAAAGCAATGACTGCACAATGACGTTCTAATGGTAGGTCACTGATCAAAGGAACTGTCAAAATTTTAGCAGATTACCGCCTAAGCCAGTCATTCAGTTGTCATTTTGTACGAGATTACCATTCTATAGCATTTCTTTCAATGGCGTGTCAGTGGTTGACCATTGGAAAGTCATAATGACGCCATTATATTAGTAGATTACCAAACTTGTCAAAATCAACAATTATGAAATCAATGATAGACCATTCTGACACTATTGTAATAGCAGACTTGAGGCCCTGAACCGTATGTGGTTCATGGTACTGGGAAAGGGTTATGCTATTATCAACAGGCAGTATAGTAGTAGTATTTAGGTAATTAATTTAATCTACGTATAAATACATTTTGTTTAATTTGTTAACAGGTTGGGGAACCCACTAATACAGACTTTAGGTTGATCACCAGCGCCTTCAATAAAGTTACTTACAGAGGTAAGCAAAAGTCCCTTATTATTTGTCTTTTCTATGTTATTAAATACTCCCTTGATGTTCAGTAGTCACCGGTGCCTTTTAAACATCTGCAATAGCTTAAGCTTTACAGATTTTGCCGTCCCGGAAACATTCTATCTACAAACCGTCATCTATTTTTATTACTTACTAGCTGACCCGACAGACGTTGTCCTGTCCCTATTGCCCCTACTTACCTGCCTATCTACCTACCCTACCTACACTAATTGCGCCATTCCTCCAAATTTTTTGGAAAGTAATACGTATTTTGGGTTTTTTGTTGATTTTTAGAATGTTCCGCGCAACTTTCTTAGTTTTTTTGTTTCATATTCTTCTTCTCCTTACAATAACAAACACAACAAAAAAGAATTAGCTAAATTGGTCCAGCCGTTCACGCGTGATGCCGTGACCAAGGAAAATACTGATTCATTTTTATATATATAAATTGAACAAATAATTATTTAACAACTTTTGTATAGAGCACGTTGTCAATAAAATCTTTTTTAGTTATAACGATAGATAGGTTTGCTTAGGCACCTACATACGGTAGAAGGCTAAACTGCCTCGTTGGTCTCGTGGCGGCCGAGCGTGGGGTCCTGGGTTCGATTCCTAGGTCGGGAAAAGTGTTATTGGGTTTTTCTATTAACCCCTAATCATCATCATCATCATCATCATTTCAACCGAAAGACGTCCACTGCTAGACATAGGCCTCCCCCAAGTATCGCCACATTGACCGGTCCCGTGCGACTCGCATCCAGCGGATCCCCGCAACTTTCACCAGGTCATCGGTCCACCTAGTAGGAGGCCTTCCAATACAACATCTTCCGGTTCGCGGTCGCCACTATAGAACATTTCGGCCCCATCGGCCATCCGTTCTGCGTGCAATGTGCCCTGCCCACTGCCACTTAAGTACCCCTCGTATGCCGTAATTACAGTTACAATCAACGTCCAGACTTTTTCCAAATGAGTACCGAAGTACTCACGAGAATAAACAATAAGTCTTACGGTGACGTCATGTGACGCTTACGCGTCTGAGGCTCGCAGTCTCAGCAAATGCTTACACATCACACGAAGCATGTCTGACCTCCACAACCCAGTTACTGGGTAACACGATGCCCCTTGGTAAGACATTCGGGCGTTCAACTACCCGTAACGACTGTCAAAGATGTATGAATGACAGCCGAGACGAACAGATTGAAAAGGCAGATTAAAAAAAAACTATGAAATATTTATTTCTTCCCTACATGATTCCCACCGCCCCCTCTCACCCCTGTCTGATTACATGGTAACAGGTTCCACATTCATGTTCTTTCGACCCTGTGTAAAGTTTTCTAGGTTATAAAAACGTTTACTTGCAGGTGCCTCATTCCCTATCAAGCACCTGCCTCTAAGTTCTCTTCTGCCGAATACACAGCAGTACCTCACCTATGAGGGTTCCACCACGCATCCTGGGTGTTGGGAGACAGCCGTCTGGATCATCTTCAACAAACCTATTTATATTTCTAAGCAAGAGGTAATAAACCAACTTATTGACTGGCAATGTTAATATGGTGTACCATGTATTTTATGCTGTCGTCTAGGCCTATACCGTAATTAATAGGGTCCCAAGAATTTTAGAAATATTTATACATATCACCTAGAAGAGTAATCTTGTAACTAAAATTAATCAAATATCGTACACGTTCAAAGTCATAGTCAAGGTCAAAGTCAAAGTCAAAATCAAGTCAAAGTTAAAATATTTACTTCAATTAGATCGCTAAAAGGCACTTTTGATCGTCATTTATAAGATAAAAGAATTGAATCTACTGGTAGAGAATGCCTAAGGCATTAAGTCCGCCTTTGTATCTTTGTGCATGAAGTATAAATGAATAAATCTATAGTTGCCCCTTCCAAATGGAAACTTTGTATGAAGAAAAAATATAATTATTGTATGGAGGGAACATATTATTGTTAAATTGTTTACCCAAAAATTATAATTACTTATGGTTTGCTATCACACTATTTGTTAAGGTACTATCACGAGTAACCGACTCATAAAATACAGAAAAACCGATCAGTTCTAGTTAGACTCGCTCATTATTGATTCCGTACAACCATATCAAAATTCAGAAAAAACGCCGAAACTCTCTTTATTTTTTAACTTTATTTTATTTCTATTAAATATTTGTTGCTATAACAACAAATACTGCAGTAGTTATACACACTGTGTGTATTTTCAGTGACTACCTAATACGATTCAAAAGATACAGACAGAAAGAGGGACAGACAGTCGAACGAACGGATGAGCGAGACCAATTGATTGGTCCGTTTGGGTCATAAAGAGCAAGCCATCTCATCTTCCATATTTTCCAGATGTACGCTCTCCGTCAGCTGATGCAGGGTTCCCAGCTGACTCCTAAAGCGCCACTGGCCAACAACGCGAGACCAGTCCAACCCCTACACCATCGCACCGTTAGAACCAACATTAACTTCAACAAGCAAGGACTGCAGGTAAGGATCAAAGGCAACTGGGTATTTTTATCTTTTTTTTTGTCAGCCTATTCTTTCCGGCTCCTGAGAAAAGGCCTGGGAAGACATGAGGACCATACCTCATAACATTCGCGATTCTGTGCTTCATCCTTCCAATTTTTGGGAAATTCGTCCAGTTGTTCCCACCATCTCCTTCGTGACCTGCGGTGACCCCGTCTTACAGGGCACCATGATTTTTATCATAAACTACTTTCAACTAGTAGTGTCTGACTGAAATTTCGGCTTCGAGCCAAGGTTGTGGTGATAGCCAATTAATTGACTTCGGTTAGAAATTCACCTTGCGTCGGACCCTCTCATTCAATGACCCGACCCGGCCCCGCGCCCGCCGTTCAATTTACTAATAAGAAAATGAGAAGTGTGCTATTTATTAGTTTCCCAGAAAAAATCGCCTTATTTACCATATGCTAACAATTACGAACACAACGAAAATAACAGCCTAATCGGTCGAGTCGTTCTCAAGTAAAGATATTACATACACACCAAAAAAAGTTTGCGATCACTTTGAAAAATCGAAATCTTTTTGGTTATTATGATTTCTTCTTCTTTTTAGATTCTGTATTAAAAATATAGATTTAGAATATAAAACAAATAAACAGATCAATTGTTTTTCCATATAAAAAGGCTTTCTATTCCTAGCTTACGCTCATTCAGAAATCTGATAATTATAGTCAATCTTAACGGATTTAAAATACTTTTTCGCGGAAAGTTGTGATTGAAAAAAATCCAAGAGGATTATCAGAAGTTTTACAAACAAGAACTTTAAGGGAAGAAGGATACACCACGAAAGAAATAGCACGCAGCGTTGCTATATCCCAATCATGTGTCGTGACCACGTTGCAGAGGTACCACGGGATGGGTAATTTAGCTGACTGACCCCGCAATGGTCGCCTGACTGTTTTGACTGCTGCTCAAAAGCGCTATATTAGATTGCTGGCAGCCCGTGACCCAACAATCAACGCTACTAAAATATAAGCAGAAGCTCGGGCCGCCTCTGGGATTGAAGTTAGCATTCAGACCATTCGGAATTGCTTGCACCAGGCTGGATTACGAGCACGAAGGTCTTGGCGAGCTCCTCTGAATACCCGACAACGTCAACGACAGACAGAGATTGCGGTGGGCTACGCTTCGGCAGAATGAAAAAGAAAACATTTGGCAAAACTGTCTCTTCGTTGACAAATCGCGAATCAGTAGGTACTCATCCAGATACCGACGTGTCCGTGTCTGGAGAAGACCAGGAGACTGTGAAAGGCAAAGAATTGCCACTGGAACAGATCAGTAAGGTGGGAAATCGGTGTCCTTTTGGGGTGGTATTATGATTGGAGCTAGAACGCCTTTGATCCCGTATCGAGGCTTCATGACAGCAGACATTTACAGAGCAGTTGCTATTGATGGAATTGTCAAACCATTCTGAGTAGACCATGCGCACCAATATATACTGGTCGAGGATAATGCGCCCGCCCATCGAACTCAACGAGTCAATGCTGCTCTCCGAGAATACGACATCACAAGGTTAGACTGGCCTGCCGGCTCGCGTGACTTAAACCCAATAGAACACGCGTGGGATGCTCTTAAGCGAGCTGTTTGGAACTGTCAGCCACGTCCCCAGACAGTGCCAGAGCTCAGGGCTGCATCAATGAGCTCTGCCGCCAGCACTATTCAAGAATGGGACAGGTTACCCCAAGAAATGCTAGATTTCTTGATTCTCAGCATGCCCAGGAGGATCTTCGCATGTGTTCGAGCCAGGGGAGGAGCTATATTATATTGAATATAAACCTTTTATTCATAAATTGTTGTTTAAGTTTTTTTTTAAGTCTTTTTCTTCCTATCAAATTACTGTTACAATAGGGTATTACACCCATTTTTGAAAAGTGTCTCAATGACATTCTGTAGTGCTAATATGCCACCAAAAAAACACAAAATTTTTATTCAATCGATAAGTGCCATAAAAATGCATAAAAATTTCAAATTTTCAAATTTCGCGGGTAGTTTGACGAAAACTCCTCTTACTGGACGCCATATTGCTCAGCGTAAATGACGTCAGTTCGTTTAGTATCAATTTACATTTATTTTATTTAAATTCAAGTGAGCTCATATTAAATATGATAATTGTATATCATTTAAAAATAATTAAAAGCATATTTTGTAATAGGTGTAATAATGAAAAAATTACGTTGGTTACGAAAATAATAAAAATACAAAGCCAATCGGTTGACTGACATTTGACAATTTTTTGTTTACACAGCCGTATGGCGTAATAACATGGCCGCTACTATTTCACGGTGTTTTATAACAAATAAAAAATACTGAAAACTTTGAATTGAATTTAAAAAATTGTTTTGTTATTTTATGAACTAAAACTTGCATTTTACGACTGCTTTATGCCTAAACTGTCTCAATAACATATTTATAGATTTTTTCTCGTATAGAGTAAAATACCCTATTACATTATGATTAATTACTCAATATTTTTTTATAAACAATAAAAAATAGTTTTCCTTTTTTTTTTACAAACAGTGCACTTCTATTTACAGAAAACATACAAGAAATATTTTTCTTGATAAAGTTCAATTAAAAGAATTATATCAGCGTATGCTAGTGATCACAAACTGTCTTTGATTTGTGTACATGCGGTTGTTGTTCGAAAAATCACTTACATGAGAAAATTGCAAGCAAAAAAGTGCACAGATACATACATATAGATTGCACTACAAACATTACAACCAGCTGCTGTATTTAAACTTTGCCCTCAGATACTTTGTATATTAAAAATAGCTCACTAAAGTAACACTCAAATTATGCTACACCAAAAAACAAATAAGAATAAGTATTTAAGAATAAGTCTATTAAAATCAAATTCGAATCTTGAAAGGTTCCACAGAAATAACAGTACACGAACAAAACATACACCTTTAAATCTACTACATTTCTCTCCCACACAAAAGGAGTGTACAATAAAAAGCAGGTTATCACAAAGTTAGCAAATAACCATGATATAAACAGAGTTTGAACTTGTGTCTTGTATTGCATAGCTTACACCAAAGAGTGTGAATAAGACAAGCTATACGGCCTCTTCTCCTTCCGTAGTATTGAAAAAGTTACGATCACAGATAATACCGTTAAGGAGTTAGAGGATTTTAGTAAGAGAAAAAAGAAGTGGTCTAATCGTAACGTAATCTATCTCAGAAATAAAAACACTATTATATTTTAATTATTTAGTTACACTACAGCTCTCTAGATGTCATTGCTCTATTTAAAAGCGAGGTCTATGGTTTTGTTACGGCTAAAAGTATAAGTAGTCAATAATATTTTTAATAAAGAAATATTCTAGTCATGTGTATATGCACCATATTTACAACAAAATTCCAAAATAAGTAAAATTGCTATGTAATATTAATTAATTTACAAAGAGACTATTGAAATAGCTGAAAGAACATATATTATGTTTTATGACATTAAAGATTTCTTTAACCTATAAATTGCTGAACTTTTGTCACGGATAATGCTGATATGTTATTATAATAATATTACTGTATTGACCATATTTGTGACATTGAACAACAATTAGTTAATAATCATTATTATGCATGCAATCGATACATTCCTGTATAGCTAAACATTACAACTTTATACCATGTTTAAGGCAAATAAGGACTTATCTTATCAGTGAAGAAACAGTTAAATAAAAACATTAAATAAAAATGTACCTGCAGTGTCCCGTAGCATTTTTAGCTTCCCTTTTTATAAGGAAGTCAGAGTAAAGAGCTAGAGAATTACAACATGAGAGACAAGAGTCAACAATTAGGTAATTTTTACTAATATCATGTCAGTTTTTTATTCAATACTGAAAAAAATAAATAATAATAAATTGCATCATGGCAATAACAATTTAGGATTTCTTAATTTTAGCGCGTTACAGCTTTCCAAATTTATACTCTAAGGTGTATACTTAGTTCTGAGATAAGACTTCGTGGTTCAGTGAGTTATGTTCCCGTGTTTAGTGATGCGAATACCGGGACTCGTAGTTGGGTGCTGGTGATTATTTTTGGGGCATTCAATAAATGCTTTGTTGTACTCATTTTGGGATGATGATGATGATTTAAATATTGGTTGTATGATAGATTTTGTGACACAATTTGTAATATTTTCAAGTAGGTAGGTACCTATATTTCATGATACGACATCGTTCCATTTTCAGATTTTTTTATTTGTTTTACCTAAACCTCTACACTCTAACCACAAAAAATAAATAAAACAACGGTTAAACACCTGTTTAGTTAAACAGTGTCTAAGAGATAAACACTGCTTAAACAAGTGTTTAAAATTTCTTACCACAAATACATGTTTAACATTTGTTTAGCAAAACAGTGCCTAAATTGACGTACCCTTGTTTTAATTTGACAACCCTAAGACAAGTTTCGTTTTAAGCTGATTTCATTTGTTGAGCCTTTCTCTTTCCTATCGATTTTTTTTGTTTCAATGGTTTTTACAGAATAACTTAGTTGTAAAATGTAAAATAAGTACTATTAAATGAAATTAATAATTCCGCCATTGATAACCATACAGAAATAAATGATCAAAGTTTTTTGTAACATTAACAACGGAACGGAACGTACTTTTTTTATTCTCATTTTATTTAGGGGCTTTTAGTCTCAAATGAGACCGCCAGCCCCATCGTAATCTAAACATGTACGTACTTGTTCTAAACTATTAACTATTTTATAAACTAAAATGGCTCCTTGTGACAGTGGTTGAGAATTGTTTGAGTGAAAAACCGTTTTGAAACGTTTTAACCGAGACGCCAACAAGTTTATAAATTATGAATCCCACTGACCAAAAAATGGATAAGAAACATCGTGAACGCGGGGACTTTCGAATCAAAGATATCCATTGCAATTTACGTACTGACTTATTGAGAGAAAGCAATAAGGCGAAGGTTAAACGCGTGCTAAACAAGGGATTGTCGTTGTTTAAAATTAAACACATGTCTAACCCTAAACAATAGCTAAACATGGTTTTGTGGTATCACTTTTGCTAAACAATTGCTAAACACGTGTCTAAAGCGTGTCTAACTTTTTTGTGGTAAGACTGCTATTCTCTCATTTTTTTTAACGAATCAATCATATTCTAATTTGATCTTAGTGTATCTAAAAAATATTTTGAATCCAAGAACCCCAGCAAAAACAGAACCATTTTCAACTACACTCGCCAATAATCTCTACTCACAATAATAAACAACACAATATAACTTACATTAAAGTGTATAGTAGGTACCCTCAGCCACTTGCAATAGACTTAAACACAACCAAATTGCATGGCCAGTAATAAATCTTGAACAAATCCCGGTCTAAGAGGACGCTTGTCCGACTCCACAGAGTAAAATAATTTACGTCTGGACACGACATGTTTAATCAAGTCGCTACAGCTTGAAACAACTCGATCAGGAAAAACGAGACAAAAGTAGGAAAAAGTAGAAGCTTCTTCGTTTTTTTTAATTTTAAACTTTGACAAGCTAATCGTATTAATATATTACTTGTAACCAAGACAAACATTACAGACATTACCTACTTACAATAATGATGTTACATCAAGTAATAAGAAGTTATGTGACTGAAAAAATAAAAAAATAATAAGCAAACACATCACACCACATGAGTGCTATTTAATTATCCAAAAAATGATAACAAATTCAATTTTCGTTGTTTATGTTATAATCATTTGATTATCATTTACAAGAAAGAAACTTCTTGAAGATATTGTGATAAAACAATTGACACTCTAACCACAAAAAATAAATAAAACAACGGTTAAACACCTGTTTAGTTAAACAGTGTCTAAGAGATAAACACTGCTTAAACAAGTGTTTAAAATTTCTTACCACAAATACATGTTTAACATTTGTTTAGCAAAACAGTGCCTAAATTGACGTACCCTTGTTTTAATTTGACAACCCTAAGACAAGTTTCGTTTTAAACTGATTTCATTTGTTGAGCCTTTCTCTTTCCTATCGATTTTTTTTTGTTTCAATGGTTTTTACAGAATAACTTAGTTGCAAAATGTAAAATAAGTACTATTAAATGAAATTAATAAGTCCGCCATTGATAACCATACAGAAATAAATGATCAAAGTTTTTTGTAACATTAACAACGGAACGGAACGTACTTTTTTTTATTCTCATTTTGTTTAGGGGCTTTTAGTCTCAAATGAGACCATGCCAGCCCCATCGTAATCTAAACATGTACATACTTGTTCTAAACTATTAACTATTTTATAAACTAAAATGGCTCCTTCCGACAGAGGCGCTGACAGAACGTACTTTTCAATGACAGTTCTTGCTTGTGACAGTGGTTGAGAATTGTTTGAGTGAAAAACCGTTTTGAAACGTTTTAACCGAGACGCCAACAAGTTTATAAATTATGAATCCCACTGACCAAAAAATGGATAAGAAACATCGTGAACGCGGGGACAATAGGACTATCGAATCAAAGATATCCATTGCAATTTACGTACTGACTTATTGAGAGAAAGCAATAAGGCGAAGGTTAAACGCGTGCTAAACAAGGGATTGTCGTTGTTTAAATTTAAACACATGTCTAACCCTAATCAATAGCTAAACATGGTTTTGTGGTATCACTTTTGCTAAACAATTGCTAAACACGTGTCTAAAGCGTGTCTAACTTTTTTGTGGTAAGACTGAATATGTTTAATTTTATTTTTATTTTTATTTGTTTCAGAGTTCAAGCAACTGTCCAGATATGTATCGGAATATGCATTATACAGGTACATCTATAAAATTCAAATATAAAATAAAATAATTGCACTTTCTTTATACAAATGCATCTTGACTCTAGAATGGAGCATGTCTGGCAAATAGTAAAAATAAATCAAGCACAATATTCTGGTTTAGTGTTTCGTATCAAGAGCTCGTCGATCTTTAAACGAGGCACAACTCTGCCTCGGTTTGAGTACTTACTAAATCGTCATTTGTTTAATTTATTGTAGTAAACACATTTACCATAATAACTCAAAATAATTGATACGTAACATTAAACTAATCTGAATGCAAGCGAATAGTGCTCGAAACAGATCTCTTCACTTTCTTATTACATTTTAATAAAATTTCAGCACGTTACCACCGCAAGAGACGTACCAAAAAAAGTGTTGCATGTAAAAGGCACGATAGACCAAAGAAATGTCACAGGAATAGGTATAGTTTGACATTATATTAGAGATAGTGTAGTTTGAACACTGCATTGAGCTATATTTGTGGTATGGGCTCATAGGCATTTTATTATTATCAGTCAGTGTGTGTAGGTAACGCATGGTTAACAAGGCATGGTCGTGCATTGATCGAAGAGTAGATTTAGTTTAATCGTATACGCTTTTAATGTAAAATGTTGTTTAAGTCGTTAATGTCTTTAGTCATCGACTGCCAATTTAATTTGTTTCATTTTTATGTCAGTTAACGAGTTTAAGTAATGCTTATTATTAATTTAGCTGCAGTACTATATTACATATGCTTGATGTCAAATTATTTTATTATGCATGATCTTTTTGTTTTGTTATTTTCTTTATTTACTTTTTTATATTTAGTCTTAGAACCGACAACAACGTCAGATGATCTGGTGTCAATTTCTACTAAACCCCACCGAAAAATTAAAACAACAACATCAACAAGAATAACCAGTTTACCTCCTACAAGCCTTAGTGATAGCAGTTTGGGTAATGGAACCACCAGGTAATTTTAATTATTTAACAACTCTGATCCCGAAGTAAATATTATCACTTCGTGTCTATGATTGACTTCAAAAAAGCTATTCTAAAGAATAGCTATGACGTTTTTTAAAACGATGTTTTTTTTTATTATTTAGGATTAAAAATAAAAACTATTAAAATACTTTTTTATTTTCACAGCAACCCAATGGCCCAAGGAGCACAGCTTGCGGTACAGAAGCGTTGATGACCTGTCACTTGCGCATAATTAAATTAAAAACTTCTTTACGTGTGCACCTCTTTTATTGTCTAATGCCGTTTGTGTTTCATGTGTAAATCAAGTTAAAAATGATTGTAAATTAGCAGCGTGAAATAAAATTTCCTATTAACGAAGTATTTTAAAAACATAGACTAATGATTATTTTGATATAAACTGTGTTATGTAGCAGCGCTGTATATTTAATACCTTAATAAAAAATATGGTTTAAATATTCGTTTTAAAATCAGTTCAGTGCAAATAGACACCCAAAATTTAAAACATAATCGTTTGTAAATATAAGATAATATAACCATACTACTAATAATAGTTTCTTAGAAATACATAAGTTAGGTACAAAGTTCCAAAAGTAAATTTAAATTTTCGTACAGTAGTATATTATATGCGTCGCTTAGCATACCTGATATTTATCAAGCCCTCGCGTCACGAATTGATTTGTTATATTGCTCATGTAAATAAAAATAACTGCACTGCATATATAAAGCACAGTTGGTTAATCATTTGAGGATTTTATAATAAGATATACTTAGATGGTATACCTCAAAGTAAGTAACTCTGTGCAGCTATTGCTTTTGACGAGGCAGAGCTTAAAACGAGGCAATCGAGACGCCTCGTTAACCTACGCGTTAAATCAAACAAATAAATCTTATCAAGCGAAAGTGTACTCTATTTAGACAATTATAAAACTAAGTAGCTATGTGTACATTACCAAGAAAACAAATTAGAAACTATTATTCTTGCTATAGAGTCAAATGAATGTTACGATAATTCTGTCGCCTAAACAAAAATAAAGAGTGTATGAAGACGAATTATATAAAAAAATATAAAATATACATAGTTAGTCTAAAAATAATTATTATAAATCGTCAATTGTGTAGACAATATTTCCCAGGATTCATACTGTTAAAATTTTAAGCAATATACAAATAAACAAAGCTTTGAAGTCCTAATATTCTTGTCTATTACCTTTTACTATAAGTATATTATAGAGGTTATTATATAGAAATACAATTGTATAAAGGAATGTGTATAAACAAAACTTTTGATTTTCAATTTATAATTAAAATGAAGTATCATAATTCGTCCACACTGTTAAGTGTATTTATCGCAAAAATATGACTGTAAGGCTTATAATGTGTGTAGGGTATGCGAATTTTAATATACAAAATACATAACTTACAACACCATAATTTGAAAAAAATATCTCAGCATGGGTTTTATTTCCAAAATATAAAATGTAGCCTACAAAAAATAACTTACATTCTGTTTGATAATGTGTAATGGTTTTTTTCGCTTTACATGTAACATATACAATTATGAAAAGGCTTATGACTAGATTCTTATACAATGTATAATTAGACAGTAGACATAGAAATTGGCAAATTATAATTATAAATATTAAAATACTGTTTATATCAAAACTCCGGTGAATTAAAATGCTAAAAATAGGTTAAAATAAATGTGTTTTGTTAACTTTTGGTAAAAAGTATATATATAACTATACGATTACTGTAAGTAACTGTAATGTACCTATGGAATTAAATGTTGTAGTTTAGATGCCTGTGTTGTCTTTTTGAGTTAAATAATAAAATGTTTAACAGAGTTATTTGTTTTATTTTCCCATTATGAAAGTGAATTGAGAGAAAGTGTTATGATTATACACACATGCACAACACACACATGTAGTGACATAATAATTATTTTATAAATAAATAATAATAATAATAAAACCATTTATTTTCAGGTAACAAAGACCCATAGAAAAATACCTTAACTTAAGAATACATATAACAATATAACAATTGTGTTAGTAAATAAAACTTAAAACTATGTTAGTATCACTTAGGTGCACCAATTATAGTCCCCGGTCTCGCTGTAAGCACACAAAAGTCGTTGATCCCGGTTGTCATTCGTAAAATTTTGACAGACGTTATGGGAAGTCAGAAGCCAGAAAGACTGTCAACCAGTCTTACCAAAGGGTATCATTTTATCACTTTCGATCGCTCTATGACAGACACGGGTATATAGCTGCATACGGTTATACTGGAAGCCGACCTCAACATACATAGTTGGGTACAGGCTTGGCAGATGATGATGATTTAGACATTGTATGCTTGAACATTCTTATAAAACTCTTTTTTTTTTAAATATTAAATATAACCTTTATCACACAAGATTGACATAGCTTCTTAATAGTCAAAGAATTTTAAGAATCGGACTATTGGCTCCGGTGATTGGAGGGTTGGAACAAACAAACTGAAGAGGTTTATGATATTAGTGAGGATTACTCAAAGGTTATAATTATCATGGTAATGCAATCAAATTTGTAAGAAAATCAAGCGCTCAAAACAACAATAAGTAATACATTTTTAAAAAAGGAAACCTCCACAAAGTCAAATTCACAAGTATTTTTTTGACTACCGTTTGGCGTAGACCCTGAGTGATTGGTTAGGTTCGATTCCCGCACGAAGTAAATATTTGTATAGTCTACAGATAGTTGTACTGTTTTTAGTTCTTTGTGAGTTTTTATGTTTGTAAACACACACACTATACAGGAAAAAATCGTAGCAGGTATAGGGCTCAGATTATGAAACAAAAGGCAGATAGATCGCGCGGGACACTGAGAGAGAAGCCACTAAAGCAAATACAAATCAAAAGCGAATACCTACAATCTCGTGATTGTGAATTTGTATTTGTTTTTTTTTAACAATGCGGCGTTTCGTGCTGTTGGTACTGACTCGTGTCAGTACAGCACGAAGCGGGTTGTCAGTATTCGCTTTTGAATTTGTATTTGCTTTTTTGACTTCACTCTCAGTGTTCCGCAGGGTCTATCTGCCTTTTGTTTCATAATCTGAGCTGGTTTAGTTCTTTGTGCAGGTGAGTTTGTATGTTTGTAAACAAACACACGAGAAACACATACATGAGAAAATCCTAGTGTAGGGCAAATGTTTGACGCAGTAGTTAAGCGACTGTCACGGGTTCGATTCCCGCACGAAACAAATATTTGTATGGCCACCAGATTTTTCCAGGACAGGTTGTTTCAGGAAAATTCCTAGTGGGTCAACGTTTTTTCACAAAAACATATAATAAAATGTTATTTTATCAACCGACTTCAAAAAAGGAAGTTTTTTTTTTTTATGTTTGACCACGACCACATATTGTCTTTTTACAGTGTAGTCCGATTTCTATGATAATTATTTAATGGATAGTGTACCACTTGGTGGAAAATTAAGAGATGATTTTATTCGTGTTGCATTACCGTTTCTTTATTCATTTGGATGATAAGACGTAGGGACTAAAAAGTGAAAAAATATCGCAAGTCGGTGGCAATACAAAACAACAAACAGAACCAAAGCCGCCTACTTGCGAAATTAAAGTTATTTCTTACTTTTTAGTTTTTGTAAAAAGTTGTCCTTTTGTTCAAAAATAAAATCACGGGGTCCAAATACTTCTTACAACACACTTTATGAATAAATCCTAGAACCTACCATCGTCCAAGCAACCATATCTCATACTGTATAATACGAGTATACGAACCTTCTCTCATACTGTATAATGTATAAACCTATGAATACACCATACATAACATTATACCGTCTTCCTAAGATAGTAGATTAGCCATGAAACATTCAGGGAGGAAACGCCACCGATACATATGTCCGTAGGACGGATGTGTCCGCCTGTCTACGACCCCCTCTTTCCTCCGGAACTAAGCGCCCGCTACGCCGTAGCGCTACGGCGTAGCGGGCTACGTCGTAGGCAATGCATTATCGTCTGTGATTCTGGTTTAATGTTTGTTGCAATTATAATTTATTATATTGTAATGTGTTTGTCTGTAGGTAATATATTTTTTTTAATTCTAGGGAGTAGTGTTCTAATGGGAACAGATGGCTACATTGGTCAATGATATTATAAATATTTCCTGGAAAAGGTTGTCGTAAAATGGATTTGGAAAAGGCTGTATTCTGACCTTCTAATGTATTTTGATAAAAAAAAACAATAATGGCAAGATAAAATGTAACTTACGGTTTCGTTAGGTAGCTTTTTACAAGCTTAAAATTGTATATAATATTATTCATATTTTAATTAGTTTTGTATTTATGTTACGGCCAAAGATGTGTGTGAAAATAAACTTAAGTGTAGCTGCAACTTCGTGGCAACAAATGAACACATAAAACTAAAATATTTTTTTTACCGTAGTATTAGGTCACATTTTTTCTTTAAACCCTTCCCTGTCCACTGCATTTTTTACGTCGAATATTTTTATTGTGTTACGTCATACTCACCTATCTAAGAAACAAATTGAGAATATTGGGGTACGACCACGCCTTAAGTTAAGCTGGCTAGTCCGTACACTGTAACAAATATATTTAATTATGGATCCAAGTTGTTTATAAAATATTATTATTAAACTTTCTTCTAACAAACCATAACTCCATCTACTTTCGAAACATACAATAGCATTCAAAAGTTAACCCCCGGCCAATGACAACAGATTTCTATTTTTAAACAGCATTACGCATTTGAAAAGTTATTAATGTCGCTTGTGGCCTGAAGGCGGAAACTCCGCGGCCGGATGTGGCCGGCGGCCATATTGTTTGCGGGTGAACTTCCGGCGGCCGTCGCCACTTGTCTCCGCCAACTTGGTTGCATTACAGCACTTTAACATGTTTTTAAAGTTCTTTCATGTTCTGGGTTTGAATATGGTGATGCTTTAGTTAGGAAATAGTATGGTTTAAAGTTATTTATACCTAAAATGGAATATTTTTGTACTTTAATTAGCTGAACAAAAGTAAAACAGTAACTGATTTAAATATATTTATTTTAGTTCCGTTTTTTAATCCTCCGATAACTTTTCTTCGAAGAACAACCATGACAGCTTTTTTAGTTCTAAGAAATATATCAAAGTCTTTAGTCCTTCTGATAAAAGATAATTATATGACATTTGAAAAATCGAGTCTGACTATTAACACAACATACAAAAAAGAAACACTTTCTTTTCAACCGACTTCAAAAAGAAGGAGGTTCTCAATTCGTCTTTATGATTTTTTTTTTTTGTACATTTGTTACGCGATTTCTCCGGCAAATGTAAAGCGATTTTGAAAATTCTTTTATTGATGGATAGGGTATGCCTCAAGGGTATTCGCTTAAATAGTAGCGAAATAATGGATGGCATCACCTATGTTCTCACTTAGTGGCGCTAGTGAAGTATTCATCGAGTTAGAGAGTAGGTACCTAAAACAGTTTTCACCGCGGAATCAGAAGTGAGAACTGGAGTGAGTTCTTACAGAATAACATAGCAGCCCTTTTTGGAAAAATCGACAGAAAGAAAAAAATATACATAGATGATGTTGTAATGTTCTCACCTTGTCACCACCAATCTCTGTTTAGACTGTGTTGCCATTTCTTAATGGATTTGGATGATAAGGAAGTACTAAAAAGTGAAAAATAAATTTATTTTTTATTATTAGTTGTTTAGTAAAGGATTGGCAAGACATAGGTAAAAGTCGAGACCGTTGGAAGGAATAGAGGGAGGCCTTTGCCCTGCAGTGGGACAGTACAGTAAATATAATAATAATAATATTTATTTTTTAATGTTTTATATTAATATTTAAAAATGTAATTTATATGTCTATGGAAATAATAATATAATAGTTGTTATAGCAGCCCCAGTAACACACATTTTGTATAAAAAATCAAGTGTCTACCTATTAAACGATACAGCCCTACGACACACGGACAAACAGACAGCAGAACCTTTTTAATAGAGTCTCTTTGTGTACATAATCCTAAATATGAATAGCAAAACCTTTTACTCCTGAGCTACAGGTTCCAATACTAATACAATATGCAGTAACAATAACTACATCAACTGCCTCCTAAAACAAAAGGAATGAAGTTAAAAGCAGACCCAACTTTGAAACCAACTGGTACTGTCAGCAAAACAAGCGGTCATACGACAATATTTATGAATTATAGCGTGCGGCTCGCTAAAAAGCCGTCTCGGTAATTTCATTGTATCTTGGCGACGGGGTGAAGTGGCCCGCGAGTGGTAGCGTTGGCAAAATAAGAAATAAAATCGAGGTTTAGTGTTTTAGTTTAGTTAAGAACCCTCCGTGCCTTGGGAAGCACGTAAAGCCGATGGTCCAGGCTGTCATTCGGAGATCTTTAAAATGTTAGGGGTAGTCAGAAGCAATAAGCTTATAGATAAAAGTGGAGGCAACACTCTAAAAGCCTAAGTGAAACCAACTGTGGGCAGACGCTCTTTTTCTGAATGCATACATAAGACAAAAGAAAACACATATCACTGTCCCGTTCTTATGTATGCATTCAGAAAGAGAGCATCAGCCCATAGTTGGTTTCAAGCTTTTGTTCCAAGTGTTGGCTCCATTTATACTTATATCTTCATGGTCGGAAGCCAGAATGTCTGACAACCAGTATTACCAAGGCGTATCGTGTTACCAAGTAATTGGGTTATGATGGTCATATAGGCAGTAGCTCCATATGAAACACTGGTATTCAGCTGTATCCGGTTAGACTGGAAGCTGATCTCAACATAGTTAGGAAAGTGCGAGGCAGATGATGATGTTAATAATAAATTGCCTTTGGTTCTGTTTGTTGTTTTCACCCCCACTTTATACTTTGAAGTTTTTGTTACTTTGGTTTTTGCCATGTTCATGCCATGTCCGTGTGGTATCGGACGTAAAGAATAGCACCATCCCATATCATCCCGTGGGTGTCGTAAAAGGCGACTAAGGGACTTACCAGAGAATGGGCAGCAGCGTTCTATGTGCCTTTGTAACAACCATACTGCGATCGCCAACCCGCCTGCCAAGCGTGGCGATTATGGCAAAACCCCCCCTTGGGGAGGCCTATATCCAGCAGTGGACGTCTTGCGGCTGAAATGACGATACGATACGAGATTTTGTTTTTTTATTTGCTTTTCAGTGCCTACTTCTTATCATCCAAATCAATTAAGAAACGGTAATACAGAAAACACCACTGAAACGCTACAGCATAAGCAAAAATACACATATTCGTTTACTTAGATGACATATTTTTACCAGTTATTTTGATTTAAAAAACCAACTTCTGAATTGATTTTGATATCATTTATGTGGGACCAACTTGACCTTCCCAACGGGCATACATCCGAAAAATACAGTAACATTGAGAACCTCCTTCTTTTACTGAAATCGATTAAAAAGTTTTCAAAAAAACTATAAAATGGTGAAGATTAATATTTTATTTTATTTTAATACACGTTTTCTGCTGACACTACACGGCGGCTTCGCTGCGCGTTCAACGAAGTTATCGTTCATTGACGGCGTAATGCACTGCGTACACCATTTATTGCTCAAACAACTCACTTAGCAAGCTATACAGCTTCTAGACTGGATAATATACCATCAGATAATCAGGCATGCAAAAACAGCTTTTAGACTTCAAGAAGAGAACTTTAAATAGCATTAAGAGATTCATAAGTCATTTATTTACTTCAGGCAACAAGGGTTCATAAAAAATGTCTACATTATTAATAGGTGCTTCTCTATATACTAACACATACAGCATAGCCTTAGCCTTTTCCTAACTATGTTGGGGTCAGCTTCCAGTCTAACCGGTTGCAGCTGAATCATCATCATCATCATTTCAGCCGAAAGACGTCCACTGCTGGACATAGACCTCCCCCAAGTGGCGCCACTTTGACCGGTCCCGTGCGACTCACATCCAGCGGATCCCCGCAACCTTTACCAGGTCATCGGTCCACCTAGTGGGAGGCCTTCCAACGCAACGTCTTCCGGCTGCAGCTGAATACCAGTGTTTTATATGGAGCGACTGCCTACTTAACCTCTACAACCCAGTTACTGGGTAACACGATACCCCTTGGTAAAACTAGTTGTCAGATTAGACAACTGTTAAAGATCTACGAATGACAGCTGGGACCAACGGCTTAACGTGCTTTCCGAGGCACGAAGGGGTCTCGGTTTAAAATGGATGGTCACCCATCCTCGGACCGACCGCAGAAAGCCTAGCTTAACCATAATGACCGGTCGGTTCGTACGGCGTTTACTTAGCTCTTCCGACTAATATGTACAGTCAGCAAAAGAGATAGGTATGCAGGTCATCGGAAATGATTGAAGTTTACTTAGAAACCGATGGATGTTTTGGAATGAAATTTAATTAAATCATTGAAATGTTTATTTTCTATTAAGTTTATTTTATTTTATTCAAAAACATCCATTGGTTTCTAGGTAAAACTTGACTATATCTGACGACCCTGCATACCTATCTCCTTTGCTGACTGTACATAAATCTTTCTTTTTTATTGGTTAGGTACGTTTTTATTTTTAAATAAAAGCTTGTTTCTAAAAAAAAATTATAATTATTTTATTTTTTACTTTATAGTCTTAAAGATTTATTTTATTGTTACCTAACGATTTTTTAACCGTTTTTTATCTGTTTATATATCGAGGGGATTGATAAAAATTATGTAATCCACCATCTTGGAGCTGCAGCCATTTGGTATTTCAAGCCATTTCATTTGTTACCCATAATTAAGAGGTTGAATTAAAAATGTAATCCGCCATCTTGGAGCGGCAGCCATGTTCAATTTAGAGTAATGTTATTAACTTTATTGTTTTTGACCCTTCAAGCTCTTACATTTGAGACCCATATCAAGGGGGTTGAAAGAAAATGTATTCCGCCATCTTGGAGGGCCGGCCATGTTAAATTTAGTGTGATATTATTAATTTTATCGTTTTGTACTCTTCTAGCCCTTTGATTTGATACCCATATCAAGGGGATTGATAAAAATTATGTAATCCGCCATCTTGGAGTCGCGGCCATATTGAATTTAGTGTGATATTATTAATTTTATCGTTTTGTACTCTTCAAGCCCTTTGATTGGGTACCCATATCAAGGGGATTGATAAAAATTATGTAATCCGCCATTTTGGAGCGGCGGCCATATTGAATTTAGTGTGATATTATTAACTTTATCGTGTTCTACACTTTAAACCCTTTCATTTTATACCCATATCGAGGGGATTAATGGAGCGGCGGCCATATTGGAATTATAACAATATTGAGTATTGGACATTGTATTGTCACCAGAACTAAAGGTGCATGCAAAATTTCAGCTCAATCGGATAACAACAAGTGGTCGAAAAATACTTACTTACATACATACTTACATACGAACAGTGCAAGCTAAATAAAAGCTTGTAAAAATCTACAGCATACAAAGTGACGGTGTCGTGCTGCACTAAGAAGTATGACATAATCTTTCACGAAATCGTAGAAACATGACACCAGCCAAAAATCTTGTTTGAGGAAGGTCTCCATATGAAGAGTCGGAACCCCAACCGCAAAATACTTGAAATTTGGACATTCACGGCCCTGAATGTCCATTTTTGGTCTTTGGTCTTCTCGTCTTTGACTAGGGGTGTCCGTCGTCAGACCAGATAGGCACGAGTTGGCAGCGCAGTGTTCCACACGCGCCTCTCTAGAGTGGGTGCGGTCGTTATAAGAATGGCCGCACTGGGAGCTGGGAGCGGACCCGCTGAGGTTTAGCGGGTCAAGACCTCTCGGGGGAGCGGTAAATGCTTATGCGAATAGGAGTCATGAGGATTTCCACCGTGAAAAAAAAAGCAGCTCTTTTGGTCGTCAATTTGGTTTACTGCAAGCGTTTTGTACATTTAAAATATTTGACATGGGTAGTATCACGAAATAGAAAAATACAAGTGGAAGTGCCCAAGCAGCCAAACTTACCGTGTCACAATTATGCGGAAGAATGTGTAAAAAAACAACCTTCGTCTGTTGAAATAAGTGTTAATTTTGTATGAACAATAAATTAAACTTTGACGAAAAACTCATTTGTTGTTCAAACAAAATTAGGACTTACTACAACTTACAAAGGTTGTTATTATTTAAAATATTTTCCGCATGATTGTGACACTTCTACTTGTTTTTATATTCCGTGAATAGGATAAAATGAATGCTACATGGAAGAGATATGACAACAGTCGGTCTTTTCGATGTGAAAATCGACATCGGTTTTTTTCAATTTTGGGACGCCCTGCCGCCTATGGAGCGCCGATTTGAAGACTGGCAGCGGATGGGCTGCTGAAGACCGAGTTGGTTGGCGATCTCCGAGGGAGGCCTACGTTCAGCAGTGGACGGCAATAGGCTGATATATATATATGTCGTCGGCCGCGATGGCTGAGCGGTGGCGCCGACATCGTTTGGGTTCGGTGGTATTGGGTTCATTGTAGAATAACAAAATTCATTACAGTACTAAGTAACTTTATGAAATGTGACCGTACAATACAATTCAAATAGGTAAACCGACAGTTTCGTATTAGGCGAGTGTCCTGCTTGGTGTCTCGAGCAGAAGTGAGCTTGGCACGGTCCCCACTCTCCAACACGACTCTGTCCACGTTCCGCCACGGCTGATAGCTGACGTCACGGCGTTTACCACTTCCTCTGTACTACAATAGTGAAATGAATCCTCTAGATCGTTAAATTATCGCTTGCTGCGACATATAATATAATAATTCCCGCCTATAATTGTCTCACTGTAGAGCAAATGCCTCTTTTCTTACAGATAATTATGGAATTACATTTGCACTAGAGATGGTAGAATATACGAGACCATGGCAATTGTACTATGTATAATCTTACAAGTTAACTATATTTTCTTCTTTATTTTAAAACTACATAATAATTTGAATATCAAGGACTCATTTAAAACTCTAAAGTAGCCACAAGATAGTACAAACTCACAAAGTTAACTTATACACTTAACTCGTCCATAAATAAGACTCATTTACACCGCTCATCTACCCACAAACCACTAATTAGGTGTTAAATCACTGAAAACGACTGAATTCCACGTGAAAGTGTGGACCTCAGTGTTTACTGTGATTTACACTTGTGAATACTCTAACACAGATAAAGGTGTGATTACATTGTCGGAGAGGAAGCGATATTCACGAGTTGACATGAAAGCGCATCAGTACATGACCAGACCTCGCTTTGACATTTTTATTGTTATAAAAAAAAATTACTGGTTCATATGTTTTGAACGTCTAGATGCTGCATTATTACATGGAACACTTGATTCAATTTACGCATATTGCTGGAGTTTATTGAGTCAGAAAAGTTGAAAGGGAATTGTTTGTCTTGGTTTGGGCATGTGAAGAGAAGGGATTAAACGCATGACCAAAAGAGTTATGAATATGAATATGTATGGATGGAGCAGGAGAGGTAGGCGAAAGAAACAATGCATGGATTGGGTGAAGAATGATATGAATAAAAAGGGAGACAATAAAAGCTTGACGGTTGACAGGACGGAACGGAAGAAGGAAACGTGTTGCGCCGACCCCAAATAACATGGGATAATGGCAGGAAGATGATGATGTTGCTGGAGTTTATTGCTTAATACACCAACTTCCAGAATGTAAGTACTGTGAAAACTATGACACAGTATAAATATTAGTACTACCGTGGAAACTAGAACTAATTTCCGTGCGTTCAAGCGTTTTTGCCATACCTATTATTGGAATCAAATTTAATGTAACAGCTCACTTTTTAGGGCCCATTAATTATGTCAATTATAATCCGTGGTGCTTAGCAACTGGGTTTCTCCCAGTTGTAAACGTCCCTTTGTGCCTATTGGCCTAGTTCTGTTCTGTCTACTGCTTGATTTGGAGGGAAGTGGAAAATATGTTTTTCTTACTCCTCCGCTGTTCTTTTCTGATTAATTTCGTTGCGGAATCCAAGATAGTTGAATCGTTTCTCTGGGACTCGTCGAGCTTCATTGCTCTGGCGCTTTTCTGGTGGTCGCCACTGTTGATTCTGGCTTACAGGAGTTACAGTGGTTAGGGAATAGTGTGGCGGGCTTGTACCATTTAAAAAATAAAAAATGAGTACTACCGTACAGTAGCGACATGCCCCGCCTCCCTCCTAAACACTGTTCCTCACCTCTTCCCGCGTCGAACGTGCTCAGGAAACTGCTTTTAGTTCTCGTGGCACGTAGACACCCACACACTTGCACGTATTTGTATAGTCTGTTATTTTGGTAGTAGTGTAGGTAACTAAATCGGTTCGTTTGTATGGAGTTTCGTAGTGTGACTATGGTGTGTTCACATTACCAGTCTGTACCATTTTTATATGTAGGTGCTGGATTAACGTAAACTTCAATTTGTATAAAAACTGGTACAGCGCCGTCTAGTTACCGTCAGTACATTAGGAAACCTAATTATTTCATACAAATTGACATAAGCGAAGGTTACATTGCCGCGAATGATACGATCGAATAGGTTGAAATAACTCACGCTAGGCTCTCTGGTGTGTGAGGAAACGGAGGGATTTTATTTAAAAGAGGGAATTCTGATAATTTGTATTTAGAGTAAAACGTGCTAGCCGGTGAACGGCTGTCAGACAATTGACAAAAAATAAAGTATGCCTATCGATTTATAATTTACTTTTAGAATTCTTCAGAGTGTTCGGAAGAAGCCTTTTCCCAACTTTTTCAACCAGGTTGGTTTTTGGCACACAACCTTTTCAGTACCATAAAAAATACCTATCTTAAAAAAAAAGCACTGACAAGACTCAAATACTCCAATTATGCTTACTTATTTCAAACAAGTTTGTGGCAGCGGTAAAATCATGTTGATTGTAAACATTTATTTCTAATTCACAAAACACATTTTATTTCAAATTCCTACGTTTGGGCCAAAAATAATCTTATAAGGATACAGTGTTATTCTTTTTCTGGTACGGAACGGACATTTAACATATTATTATGGCCATCTGACCCCAAACTAGGCAGAACCCTGTACTATGGGTGTCAGACAGCTGATATACGTACACAAATAGTCATAATAATAATTTATTGCCACAATAGGTTACATATTTGGGTTGAAGCCCTAGATCACACACTAGGATTCCCTGTGTCGTGTGATCCAGGCTCTTTCATTCCGTTTGCAAAAATTACCAACACAGTAAATTATAAAAGAATGTAAAATAATACAGAAATATGAGAACTTTTTTGTGTATATGGGGGTGTTCATGTGGCATGACACATATACACCGCCACACAGGCGGTGTATATGTGTCTACATGTGAAAGGGGGTTATAGATAAATAACAATCGGACACAAGGCAAACACAAGTGCTCATCACACAAATGTTAATGTGAAATAAAGCGACTGCAAGTCGTCCCGCTTACCACTCAAACCTTGGCCTTGACAACACGGTCCCATCTCCCGCCAGTCGCGGTCGAGTCCCCCAAATGGAATTGAAACTGTGACAATTTAGTTTGCACTTCCCCACTTTTTCTTTACACCACCTAGATTTGATTGAGTTCGTCTCACTTTGTGCTGACATTCGTTCGGAATCAAATGTATCTAGCTCAGTCAGAGATGCTCTGACTGAGAATCGATAGTGGAGACAATGGGTTTGTGAATGTTTATAACGTGGGGTTGTTCATTTTAATATTTGTGTAACATCTTCTATATTAGTTATAAAGATGTAAAACTTTTTCTTTTTGTATTTGAAAGAGGTACTTTTTTTGACTAAAAAAAAATCAATGATAGAGAACTACTCCATTGACGGGTGAGTGTGAGAATGTTTTAGGGAAGTCTACCCAAACGAAGTCGCGGCAGAATATATAGTAGTACATATTTTCTGTCTCAAATGCAACGATAAGTACGCATGCATATCATTCTAATTTCTATGCTCAAAATGTCAACTATGCTAAAATGTCGTAAATCTGCTGACATGTGAACAATATCTTGAAAAATGGCCCAGCATTGAAACTAGCAAGTTTTGTCTTCTAACTATATATTCCTCTATTTCTCTGTCTTTTTGGCGACCTTAGTCTATTACAGTCAGACCAGACAAACTAATAAATATTATCCATAGCTACGCAACGCACCGATCAATGCTCTCTCTTTATTTGCTCAAAATCCCAAGAATTTGTTTATTTGTTCTATCCCTTGTCTTATTGGCTGTTGATAATTTTGCCAGTATTAGTTTGTATTCTAAAAACGTACTGAGCATGTATTTGTGGGATATCATTGTCTTGAGGTTTTGTTGAGAATTTAATACAGGCCCTCATATATTTAACTATTCAACTTTCAAGGAGTGAACATGTAATACTAACTTTTGCTCGCGACTTCGTCCGCATGCAGACGAAGTCGCGGTATAAAAAGAAGCCTATATCCTTTCTTGGGGATCAAGCTCAGTCTGAGGCTGAAACCCCGCAAAGCCCCTGGCTCTGATCGCATCACCAATAAGGTGTTTAAACTCCTACCCGCCGCCCTGATAATGCTAATGACCGCCATCTTCAATGGCGCTCTAAGCAACAACATTTTTCCTCAGGCATGGAAAGAAGCCACTGTTATCGGCATTCCGAAACCAGGCAAACCCAAGTCTGACCCCTCTAGTTATCGCCCCATTAGTTTACTCAACACCCTCGGCAAAATCTACGAGAGACTTATTTATAAGCGTCTCAAAGATTATGTCGAAGCTAAGAGTCTTATTCCCGACGAGCAATTCGGCTTTCGTACCGAACACAGCTGCGTCCAAAAGGTCCACCGCATCGTCGAGCATGTAAGCGTTGGGTTCCAACGCGGCTTGAAGACCGGTGCACTCTTCTTCGATATAGCGAAGGCATTCGACAAAGTCTGGCACAATGGCTTAATATACAAGCTATACCTACTGGGTGTGCCGGATCGTCTCGTACTGATCTTACGAGACTTTCTGTCGAATCGCACCTTTCGTTATCGCGTCGAAGGGGCACTCTCGTCTCCACGTCCCATACGTGCTGGAGTCCCCCAGGGCTCCGTGGTCTCCCCTCTCATTTTCACGCTGTTCACCAGTGACATTCCAAAGAGCAGACAGGCTCATTTGGCTTTATTCGCCGATGACACGGCCATTTATTGCACTGGTTCCAACCCAGTCCGCATAGCCCGCATCCTCCAAGACTCCGCAAACGCACTAGGCGCTTGGTTCCGGAGATGGAGAATCACAGTCAACCCCGCTAAGAGTCAAGCAGTGCTGTTTTCCAAACCGCGCATCAACCCCTCCCTTCCCAGTCCGATTTCCATGTTCGGCGAGCCTATCCCTTGGGAAAAGCAAGCCAAATACCTAGGAGTCATTCTCGACCGCCACCTAACCTTCGCGGAGCACATAAAGCAGGCGCGTTCGCGCGCCGCTTTCGCTCAAGGTAGACTTCACTGTATGTTGAATGCACGTAGCAAATTGTCACTCAAGTGCAAATTGCGTACCTACACCGCGTGCATTCGTCCCATCATGACCTACGCCTGTGCTGTATTCGCACACGTAAAGGCATACCGTCTTCACAGAATGCAAACCCTGCAAAACCGTTTCTTGCGAAAAATAACGGGCGCCCCGTTCTATGTTCGCAACGAGAACCTTCATCTCGATCTCAAACTCCCGACCATCCGTCAGTTCATGAAGCGCGCTTGCAAGCGCTTCTTCGATCAAGCGGAGAAACACCGCAACCCGCTCGTCGTAGCGGCCGCCCGATATACCCCTTCCCGTATTAGCAGGACCCGACGTCCACGTCATACCCTGTCCGATCCAGATGACGCTATTACCCTCCTTCAGGAAAGAAATAGGGCCACTAGCACATTAGTCAAACACAGACACAAAATACCGTCATTCCGACCTCGCCGCCGAGGTCCCTCGCGACGACCCCGTAAAGCCCCCCCCCCCCCCCGACCCTTGCTAGCGCCAGCCCGCGTCGCTGAGCCCTTAGCTTTAAAATAGCCCCTAATTAATGGAGACCCGATCCAGCCTGTCCCTTTGCTGCCCTCTCTCAGTGGCGACCTAAGCCGAGGCTCGTACCCCGCAGGGGGTGCCCTTAGCGTAGTCACTTAGTTTATAAGTTTTTGCCCTGGCTGGAGGCCCTAAAAGTCACTTTTAAGGCACCACAGGATTGTCCGGTTAAGCAGTAACCAACCCTCAGGTTGAACTGCGAGATGCCATACAGAAAAAAAAAAAAAAAAAAAAAAAAAAAAAAAAAAAAAAAAAAAACAACAAAGGTTTTGTAGTTTAGCCGTGTTACCGTAGCAAACAAACAAACTTATTTTCACATTTATAATATTAGTACCGATGGATATTGAAATCTAAACATAAAATGTAACAAAACATCACACACAACATCATCGACAACGGTAAGAAGAAGGCATGGATAATAAAATATCTTTACAAAAGTGGCATTAAGGTAAAAGTATGCTTTTTTTTTTTTTACTATTAAATAGGCTTGCGTTTGACCGCAATTCACCTAATCGTAAGTGATAATGCGGCCTAAGTTGGAACACGCTTGCCTAAGATGAACCGGTTCACTCGTGCCTTAAAGATACCCAGATTATACTTATCAGGGAACAGAGAGGCGGGCAGGGAATTCCACAGTTTGGCAGTTCGCACAATAAATGTAGAGTCAAAGCGCTTGGTTCGAGACCGTGGAGCTTAAAACTATTTCTACCTTTGTGAGAGACTGGTGCCAGGTGGATAGAATTCACAATGAACTCATTCTTCAGAAGACTAAAGTCATCGACATGGCGCGTAGAATCAGCACGCTGAAGTAGAAGTAAGCCGACTATACCTGCCGACGTACAGACGGTAGATAGAGCAGACACATTTTACATTGGAGACCGCATTTGGTGGTAGTGTGGGACATCCTGCGGCACGAACCAATGATTTGAAGAAGGTGGCTGGCAGCGGATGAATTTAGGCTGCTCAAGACCGGGTTGGTTGGCGATCTCTTGGGCAGACCTACGTTCAGTAGTGGGCAGCAATAGGCTGCTGACGATGAAGAGAGGAAAAATGTTACCTCTGGGGTTTAGAGTCATGTCCTGAATCCATGGTGTAATTAGCGTAACGCTGTCCCACCCACTGTGAATATATAACATAGCTACTACCTATGTTTATTTATTTGGAAAAGCTATTATATCCAACTCTTACTTCCAAACAGAAGTGCCTTACTCCCACTGCCAAAAATACATTATAATTTCAAAACCATTCATTATTCGTGCTCATTCAAATTTTTATCAGCATCTCGAACAATAATTTAAGATAAAAATCTCCAAGAACATCTTGAAAAAGTGTCGTAAACATGATTTTTACCGTACAAAGGTAAGGAAAACAATTATAGCCGGCATTGAGATCCGCTATTAAGTGCAGAACACAAACGTATCAGAGCCCGTAATGGCGTGCACTTCAAACAGTGGGGACTCAAAGAAATCATTATTCCGCGCTCTTCCTACGCGACCACTTGGAAATGTTGGGATGGGACCGAGGGATATCGATGTTTTATGATTTGAGAGTAGATATCTTGGTTGACTGGTAGAGAATGCCGAAGGCATTAAGTCCGCCTTTGTACCTTTGTGCATGAAGTATAAATAAATAAATATCATTTTCTGAAATCTAGACGTTAGAAGAGACATTGACGCGAAAATGTTTACCATAAATTCAATACATTATTCTAGAACACCAAAGCGTTAAAATGGTCCGCCGTTTATCACAATCATAACTACATATATTATAAATAAGTACCTCGTTTAATTTGTGTTCGTTCGGGCTAATCCCAAAGACTACTGTTCAGATTTTCATATAATTTTTACTAATATAAAGAGGAATTCTAGGAAGGTAGGCTATAAATTAACGAATTGTAGGAATTTCAGATTACTTGAGCAATGAGAATGGGTTGCGAATAACTTCTATAATAACCATATCTTCTATTTCTTTAATCTATGAATAAATTGGTAACCTTGGTTCTCTTGCGGAAGTCCTCATTTCTGATTTTATCACGCAAGCAAACCCCGAGCATAGCCCACTCCATTGCCCTTTGGGTGACGTAGCCCGAAGAATTGCCAAACTTAAGTGGCAGTGGGCAGGGCACATTGCTCGCAGAACGGATGGCCGATGGGGCCGAAAAGTTCTAGAGTCGCGACCGCGAACCGGAAGACGTTGCGTTGGAAGGCCTCTCACTAGGTGGACCGATGAGCTGGTAAAGGTTGCGGGGATCCGCTGGATGCGAGTCGCACGGGACCTTTCAATGTGGCGACACTTGGGGGAGGCCTATGTCCAGCAGTGCACGTCTTTCGGCTGAAATGATGATGATGATGAATAAATCAATCCGAGTATAGGACTTACGTTTTTTATAAGCTTTAAGCAAACCGTTACACCGTTTTAGGTATAACGTGATCTCAGTGTGCCTAGATTTCAGATAGTTGCCACCACAACCTTAATTTATAAAATGCCATCATTAAAAATTATATCGATATTTTTCGTCCCATCTCTACAGCAGGTACGCCGCGGGGTAACGAAGCTAATCTGTACTCAAGTGTCGACAATTTGAGGCGTAACAACAGAAAATAAGCAAGACTTGAGCCATGTTGAACTTAATCCACGGTTTACCCAGAGATTCTATGTAATGAACGCTGTTTATCGGGCTATTATACGCAATACCCTTTTAATTTGGGCATTTTGAATAATTTGTGAGTTTTGTTAATGATATTAGTCGCTTAGAGTCGATTGTTTTGTTTAGAAATCTGTTGTTGTTTTTGTTTACTTGGTTTTTTTAAGTTTTAGGGTTATGTACCTAAAAGGTGCCTACGGAACCCTTTTGTAAATTCTCCGATGCCTGTCTGTCATAGACCCTTTGAAATTTTCACAGTGTGAATTACTATGACCGTTATAAAAACCAATAATAAAATCAAAATTAAAGGAAGTCAGTCGCCTTCGTTGGAAAGTCTGGCTCGCGGCAAAATGATTCGTCAATTAAAATCTCGCACGGGGTTTTTTTTTTATCGAGCAAACTCAAACTCAAATCATTTATTTCAAATAAACCATTTACAGGCACTTTTGAATTGTCAAGGAGTCAGTCAGTCAAAAAGTTGCAGCTAGTTGCTCGTTCCAAACAGTAGGTTTCTGTGGAGAAGAACGAGAAAGAAACTCCATGAACACTCTTTTAAAATCAATAGAATATTACAAATTTAGGTTACATCATTCATTTTGAATCTAGGGGGTACAATGTGGGAACAATGTACCTAACAAGTTATGCACGTTAAAAGAGGACAATGAAATTAGACAATTCAAAATAAATTTAAAATAACCGAGGTAGCTAAGAGATGACCAGTCTTAACTGACGGCACCCGTTCACGAACATGACGCACGGATCGGCACCATTTAGCTCAACCATTTTGAAGGGAACCAAATGATCCAACACATGCGCCACCATCAGCAAGACATTCAAGTGAGCATGACAAACTCTCAACCGCCAGGGCATATTCAAGTCAACGAAATACATATCTCGTAAATGGTAGCTTTAAAGTACATAGTGCTCACATGTATGTGCTATGCAAAATTATATAATACAAGGTGTCCAATAAGAGTATCGGGTATTTGTTTGCTCAATAAAAAAAAAAACTACTAGTAATAAAGTATTTTTTTAATGTTCATTATTAGAATACAAAATGGAAAAATATTTCGAAAAGATAATGTTATCCAAATGGTGACCGTTACGCTGCTGGCACTCTTCTAATCTGGAACGAAGATTGGTGATAACACGCTGACACATAGCCCTCGATAGTGCTGCAATTTCTGACCTGATGTTTTGTTTCAATTGCGTTAGGTTCGACGGATTATTCTCATAAACCTTACTTTTAAGGTATCCTCATACGAAATAGTCAAGTGGGCTAAGGTCGGGGCTTCTGGGAGGCCAGTTGATGTTACCTCTACGTGAAATGACCTTATTAGGGAATAATTCGTAAACAGCTTCAATTGATTGATTTGATGTATGGCAAGTGGCCCCGTCTTGTTGGAACCACGTTTTTGAATTGAAACCTTGAAACTCCTGCAACTCTGGACCCAAAAAGTTTTGCAGCATATCGCAATAACGGTCACTATTCACATTGAGCGCTCGGCCTCTTCGATCTTCATGAAAATACGGACCAATTATGCCTTTAGCAGACATAGCGGCCCACACAACGACCTTTGGGCTGTGCAGGGGTCGTTCATGTTTTCGCCTCGGATTCTCCTCTGCCCAGTATCGACAATTCTGCTAATTAACATGACCATTCACTCACTGTCACTTGGTGCATTGCGTGTACGATACTTCGCACGATACAAACGTTGAGCAGTCACTATTGAATCACCGTTACGATAATACGCTTTTACGCAAAATGCGCGATGCGTCCCTGCGTACTGCTCCATTGCAGCTAAAATTGCAAAAAATAGCGGACTTGACAATCCCCTCCCCGCGCCCCCTCGTCGCTTCGTGTCAACTTCAGCGCTGAAACAAATACCCGATACTCTTTTTGGACACCTTGTACTAATAGTTTGAGTTTATACAATGCAAAGATAATATGGTTTTAGATCTTCAGCAGCTCCAAAAATAGTCACCAATGCTAATCAATAAATCTATGAACCCTTATGGCTGTGGAGCTTACGATCTCCTACCGCTGCTGGGTAAAAGTTGCTCCCAAGTCGACCTCGAACCAACCCTGCTGGTACGCATCCAAGTCATCTCGTCACCTGTTTTTGGATCGTTCTCGGCGACGCTGTTCACCGTCAGGCACCAATTATGTGGAAATTCTTGCCCAGCGGCCAATATGCATGCGGTAAAAAATCATTATCATATTGAAATTAAGATAAATGAGACCTGAGACCACAAGCCAATTAGATGGTGCTAATTTTCTTATACTATCTAGGAAATTACATCGAGTACCAAAATACGAAATGAAAATGTATCAAATAACTTTGGTAACGAAAAGACGAACTCAACACACCTTTAACGACTAATTCACTTTTCAAACAAAAAAAAACAAAATCAAAATCGGTTCATCCGTTCGGGAGCTACGATGCCACAGACAGACACACACACACACAGAGAGACACGTCAAACTTATAACACCCCGTCGTATTTACGTCGGGGGTTAAAAATACAGAATGCAGAAACTACAAAATTTAATTTATACACATACACAAAACGGAATTAAATGCAAGTCCTCTCTCAACAAAAATCGCACGGTCCCTAATTCGATAAATATTACTCCGGAGCCAAATAAATCATACGAGCGACTAAAGCACTGCCGAACCCAGTGCGGTAAGCGACAATATTAAGCTTCCCGTAAAATATTTTTTACCCATAAATTAAACGAATGTAAGCGAGTTTTTCATATGCCAGTTTGGCTAGCACATCGCGAAATTAAACACATAAATTACGAACAGTACAACTTGAGGTGCATATATTCAATTTGGTGTGTGCTTCCTCTTAATCACTTTGTTGGAGTTTGTGAAAGAGTAAGTAACAAAACGTGCAATTAAATTGAAATAAGTAGAAGTCAGAGGTTTGTGCTGGCCTCCTACAGAAGCTCAAAGTCACGCAGCGAGCAATGGAGAGAGCTATGCTCGGAGTTTCTTTGTGCGATAAAATCCGGAACGAGCAAATCCGCCGAAAAACTGGGGTCACCGACATAATTCTCAAAATTTGCAAGTTAAAGTGGCAGTGGGCAAGCCACATCGCTCGAAGAACCGATAACCGATGGAGAAGAAAGGTTCTCGAGTGGCGAACACGAACCCGAAGACACAGTGTTGGTAGGCCTCCCACCAGATGGACCGACGACATCGTCAAGGTCGTAGGTAACCTGTGGATGCAAGCGGCAGGTTTCCGCTCGTTGTGGCGTTCTATGCAGGAGGCCTTTGTTCAACAGTAGACGTCTTTTGGCTGATGATGGTGATGAGAGGTTCGTGGCTAAGTAAAATCTATATGGATCGATTGGGCAGATTTAAGCTATGCTTGGCGTGGTTGATCCGTAGATGGGTGACCATCTTTTTCATACCGAGATCTCTCTGTACCTCGAAAAGCACGTAGAGCTGCTGTCATTTATTTTGCAGTAGTTTTGGGTAGTCAGAAGCCAGAATGTCTGACAACCAGTCTTATCAAGGGCTATCGTGTTACCTTGTAACTGGGTTGTTAAGGTCAGACAGGCAGTCGTTCCATGTAAAATACTGGTATTACTACTAAACTAGGGAGACCCTGTACTATGGGTATCAGAACAGATGATTTACCTATATACACAAATACATTTTTTTTTAAATACATAATGTATAGATAAACAACACCCAGACACAAGGCAAACACAAGTGCTCATCACACAAATGTTTACCCTGGGCGGGAATCGAACCCGCAACACGCTGCGCAGCAGTCGATCGCTCAGCCACTGCGCCAACCGTGTCGTCAACATTTAATATTTGTATGGCCTATAGATAAATGTTCCGGATCTGATTGTATGTGCATGTCAGTTTTATATGTTTGTAAACGCACCCACGACCCAGGAGAAAGTCACAGAGTGGGGCATGGATTTATAAAAATAAATGAACGAAAGCAGGGGTTCCTAAACTGTTAATCGAAACGCCCAGGGACTTACCTAACGGCGTACCTAGCGGCGCTAACCTGAAAACAACCTGCGACGGCTCAATGATCATAGTGCAAATTGTTCTGTTATTATTTTCTACTCTAAAAAATAATAGTGATTAAGATTATGAGATTTGGAGATATTTTTTATTCAAATTAAAATAATATTATAAATAAAGTAATCTTAAGGTCTGCTAGAGCCACACAAATAACTTCTTTTAGAAGGGCGTGGCAAAAAATACAACGTGTAAAGGAAGTCGCAGAATATAAAAGATTAGGAACCCCAAAACTCTACTATATATTTTACATCTATACTTTTGTACACTCAGCTATCTGAATGTACCGTAAAGGGGGTTGACTGTAGCCTATCAACAACCCTAGCTCCCTAACACCCTAGCCCTAAACATATAACAGCAATATATACGTATATATATAGTGCGGGAAGCCTGTTGCCATGAGACCTAAGGCAACAGACGGAAAGTGGGAAGGATGAAGGGCGTATTGGATGGGATTTTCTCACTGCCGATCCGCAGCCTCACGGACCGACCAATAACCAAGGCTGGGTATGGCCAGAGTTATCGGTAACCATTTATAGGCGCAGTAACAGTGAGAGGAGTCGATGGTCTCGTCGTAAAGAAACAGCGTTGCTCGAAGTGTAGAAAGAGACTTTATTACAATTTTACATGTTATTTATACTAATCTATTTACATGTATGAGTATATAAATTATATTAACGCACTTGTGTGAAACAGCTGATGCTGTCCAATAATTAAATAACAAATAACAATGATTGACGTAAATTCGGGTTCACCGCGGTCACTGCCCTGCTGCGTCGGCATGTTCACATCCTCGCGTGAACATCTTTACATAATAAAGCTGAAGAGTGTTTTTGTTTGTTTGTTTGAACACCCTAATCACCGAAACTCCTAGTCCGATTCTAAAAATTCTTTCGCCAATTTAAAGCTACGTTATCATTGAATACTAAAGGCTACATTTTATTATCAAAAAATTAAGAATTCGTAAGAAAAATCACGCGAAACAAGTCACGGGAAAAGAGTTTGTTGTTAAATAACAATGATAACATGTACTGTTATGACTATCAATTTTTCATCAAAGTTTAGGAACTAAAAACACAACTCCACACATTCGATTGACAAATAAACGCAATAAATTTTAAAACAGTGGAAGTATTTCGGCTGAAATGATGCTATAGTTCTAACAACAACTACGCCGTTTACAATGTCTAAGGCGACATAAATTGTTTACAATTTCATTTGCGTAAGCGCATTGCGCACACAAGGCAAACAAACCATTCTTTCGCAGAAAAATTCAAGAACTGTCAACTAACCAGTAAACAGGGAGTAAATATACATACTCTTGGCCCCAAGTAGGAGCCAGTTAGTGGACAAACAGTGCAGTGACAAGTACAGAACAACGCACAAAATAACCTCATGAAGAAGAAAGCAGAGAAAATGTACACCTATCATTTGAAAGAAATGATTTTGAAGAAGAATTATCTAAAAGTTGCTATATGTTTCACCTTTGGGATTACCGCTTTAGTGGTCATGATACTGCCACACGTACTTATGAATACACATGTACATCACCGGCGCCAAGTCAGGTATACCACAGATTTAAAATATATATTATTTTGGGGTCAAAATAAAAAGCACAAATTACGATTGTCACACAATAAGCCCACAGAATTTTCGCTTGGACAAAAGATGTTCATCGACCAAAAATGTCCATATATAAACTGCTATATTACTTACAATAAAGACACTCTAAATAATGATGAAGATTTCGATGCAGTTATTTTCGATGTTGACGATATTATCAAAATGAATACATACTATCTCAATTTGTCGAGGTCACCAGAACAGTTGTACATATTTCGATCATCAGAAACACCGGAGAAGCATCCGTTATGTGAATATAATTTGGAAGATTTCTTCAATATGACTTGGACTTACAGATTAGACTCTGATATACCGCAACCGTTTTTGGAAATCCATAGTATAAACAAGTCACTAGTGGGACCAAAGACCGACATGCAGTGGTTGCAGGTTATGAAGAAAACCAAAAAATTCAACAACAAAATCAAACAAAAGAAAAAGGCAGTCGCTTGGATTCTAACCAAATGCAAACTTAAATTAAGACACGAAGACTTTATAAAGGAGTTGAAAAGTGAACTGAGAGGTTATAATTACACATTAGACATTTATGGACCATGTTCTCAAAAAAAATGCCCTGGAGGTAGTGCTATAAAATGTTACAAGATGGTGGAAAAAGATTATTTCTTCCAGATTGTTTTAGAGGAATATTTGTCAAAAGATTATGTTACCGAGGTTATGGTTACTGCAATGTCGCATTTAGCTATACCTATAGTACTTGGACCCTCTGACTACACAAAGTAAGTTCTTTTTTATTTCTTCACTAGCACTTTTCCCGTGACTTCATTCGAGTGATTTTTCTTGCAGATCCCTAATTTTATGATAATAAAATATAGCACTCGATAACGTAGCTTCCAATTGGCGAAAGAATTTTTAGAATCGGACTAGTAGTTGCGGAGATAAGCGCTTTCAAACAAACCAATAAACAAGCTTTTTTATAATAATATGATTAGTATTGATTTGCAATATCTTTGAGATTCGTCTTCAAGGTCTTTTACTTGTCAACTTGGGGCTGATTTTTCAATCGTCAGATGTTTTTTATCTGAAGAATAAATATGACAGTTTAGTTTTGTATGGAAAAGCTATGAAAGCGACATATTTATGAATCTGTTAAGTTTTACCTGGCAATTGAAAAATAGGCTCTTATTCGTATATAAAGCAAAGTTTATATTTTAAATTTATGCAGTTTAAAAGTTAATTTGATTTAATTATAATAAGATGGATGTTTTTGATGGTGGTGTACCTACTATCAAAAACATCCAAATCATTTTATTTTTTAACATATTTATTATAAACATTACAAGTTCAGCTTAGTGACTCTTCCCCGTACGGTTTAACCTCTTTTTATTTAACCTATATTTTTATATTATATTTTAGCATGTCTTAACTTCAAGCAACCGAAGTACACACATTTGATTCTAATTTAACGCTTACTATAATGTCATTTCTGTTGCATTTTTCAGTTTTCTACCACCAGGCTCCTACATCAACACTCAAATTTTTGACATAAAGAAATTGGGAGCCCTCATTGACTACCTCATCAAAAACCCTGACATGTACGAGTTCTTCTTCGACTGGATGAAATACTACTACTACCAAGTACGCTCTAGGTCCCAGGTTTGCGACCTATGCACTAAACTTAATCAATTCAACGGTACTTCCATTGTAAAAACAGATTTTAGAAAATGGTGGGATCCCGAATATAAGGATGTGTGCCAGAGGAAGCGATTGTATAAATTTTTCAATACTGAGCCCTGATGTCGTGGTGCGTGGTAGTATTTAGGATTTCATTAATCTTATTGGGCATTCTACTCCACCGAGAGTGAGAGAGGCGAACAAAGTGAACCGATGGAACAGAAGCTGGGGTAGAATGCCCAATGATATTCTTCTGTGGTGTTTATTTTTTTTAATTAGGTTATTTGTAAGTGCAATAAACTTTTCATAATTAATTTTATTTTTTTATCACATTTTGAGTACTCATCAATAAATGGATAGTATTTCTAATTAAGTATTATACAAGGTGTAACGTCAACACTTCAACCACTTTTTAATATAGGTCACACTTTTCAAAAAATCTTCATTAAACATGTTGCCCTGCCAAAATAGGTAAACAAGCACAAATGGTTGTCGTCCAATTTCAATTTTGTCATACGCGTGATAATAATAGTTCTTATTTCAATGCAAATATAAGTTTGGTAAAACTAAAACAGCACATAAAACCTTTAAAATTTTTTTTTATGATTTTTTTCTCTCAGTATTAGGTTAATTGAATTAAAAATCATTTGGGGTTTCTGAGGTTTTGCGTGTTTAAAGTTACACCTTGTAATATATGTTTAATACTAACTTTTGTTCTCGACTTCTTCTGACTGATTAAAAAGTAGCCTAACATAATCCTTTTTTAGTCTTCAAGCTAAATAATACTAGCCCATGAAGTAAGCATAACAGTACTAGCCTATTATTGTCCCACTGCAGGGCAAAGGCCTCTTCTCATACACAGAAGGCACGCATGCTCAAGGTAGATTGGCGATTTCAAACATATTAATTGTAAGTTCAGGTTCCCTCACGATGTTTTCCTTCACCAGAGATGTCCAAGATAAACTTAGAAACATCAGAAATTGAAAAAGTCACAGTAGGTCCTCAAAGTGAACAGTACTTTTGGGCACCAATCATACTTATGTAAAGTTTGTTTTTTTTTTTCACTTTGAGAGACTAGACACTAGACATTTTTTATCTACTGGAAATATTACGTAGTTATCTATACCCTGTTCACAATAAGATTAGACATTTACTCAAACCTTTTTTACAGTCCGTTCAACCGATTTTGACTTATATTGCGTTGGTAGCATGACAAATGGCAACTGCAGTAAACAGTTGTTATTGTAACCACTTTTTTGCCTCTAATGTCATCCTTAAGCCTACGGAATAGAAGTCAAAATCGGTTGAAGGGACTGTAAAAAAGGTTTGTGTTTATGTCTAATCTTATTGTGAACAGGGTATAAGTAATACTTAGTTATCTAAGTAATATTTCCAGAAAGACGAGAAAATTATGTAAATATTAGTACTTTATACGTAAGGAGGTAATAAATATGGTCTATAGAGGACTTTCTATTTGGCCAGCAATAACCTTCAGGCTGCTGCAGCTGTTGCAACTGTCCCTCACCCTGCGCATCAGCCATAATAAAAATTTCTTCCAAAAGCCTTTTTACTAAAAAGACAACCGCCTTTAAAAATTAAAAAAATGTCTTTTAATTCGCAAGTTAGCGGCTTTGGTTTGTTGTTTTGTATTGCCAACGACTTGCGATTTTTTTTTTTACTTAAGGCGCTTGTCTTTTTTGTAAAAAAGTTTATTTTAGACGCTTGTTAGTAGGTACCTACTTCTTATACAAATTAATCACGAAACGGTGACACCAAAAAATTTCAGTCTACTCTTAAATTTCTACCCTTAGGGGGGGAATATTTTCTTGAAATGAATATGAGACCAACTTTGAAGTATACACAATCAATTAAAAAAATCGGACATCGAAATCGGACTTCACTGAAAAAAGGAATGCGTGGACAAAAAAAATGTACGCGTCGGATAGAGATCTTCTTTTTTTAAAGTCGGCTGAAAATTCCATAAGCAGTCTTTTCTCCAACAAAGATTTTTTTCTCACATTTCCTTCCAATTTTGCATTAAAAGGAGTGCCAATATCACTCCTCCAGGACACATCTGTGATCGACATCTCCCAACTGAGATTTATTATTGAATACTTTTTAGCTTTCTTATTCAATGAGACGACCCATCTATCTTCTTTACATTTCAATGTTTTGTGTCTTATTTGATTGTATTGTTATGGTAAAGACGGATTTTGTGAGGATTGCTTTTATTCTGAAAATATGGTTTTGTATTGAAGATCGGAATAACGTTGGCGTTTTGAGGTTATTTTATTGGTTGTGGCTTTAAACTTTATCTGTAAGAATTTTTAGGAAAAAAATTATGTCTCACTCTTAAAAAAAACGTTGCCCCACACTAGGATTATTTCCTGTATCGTGTGTGCGTTTACAAACATATAAACTCATTTACACACCCACACCAGGAAAAACTACCTTTAAGTCATGCAAATTTTTGTTCCGTGCGGCAATCGAACCCGCGACACGTAGCGCAGTACCCAATGGTTCATCCACTGTGCAAACCGTGCCGTCTTTATTAGACTGAGACCGCAGTGTTCACTGAACTAAGCCTGTTTATTGTTTTGTTTTTATTAAAAAACCTTACCCGCGCTTCTCCTGTATCGAAGATGCGTTTACAAACATAAACTCACATCACAAACAGCCAGACATGACTACATTGCCCCGTGCGAAGCAGGGCGGATCGCTAGTTCATAAAATCTAATCTATCTATCTAATACATACACGAGCAATTCTTGTATTTTTATAATCTGAATCTCGGAAACGGCTGCAACGATTTTCATGAAATTTAGTATGCAGGGAGGGGGTTTCGGCTAGAGCTAGAGACGAAAAAAAAAATACCGAGCTAAGCTTGGTCGCCTAGATATTTAGTAGTATATATTAAAAATGTATATAAAAAGTTTATTTATTTCTGTACTAGCTTTTGCTCGCGACTTCGTCCGCGTGAATGTCGGTTATAGTGGATGCAGACGAAGTCACTGATTAAAAAGTAGCCTATGTCCTTCCCTGGGGTTCAAGCTATCTTCATACCAAATTTCATCAAAATCGGTTCAGCCGTTTTTTCGTGAAAGCGTAACACAGTTACTTTCGCATTTATAATATTAGTATGGATTTTTTACCTTTTATTATTGTTTTTGTGTGCACATGGTCTGTGTCAATAAACGTTTTTTCTTTCTTTCTTTCCTATAATATGGTCACCCAGGAGCTAAGTAATAGACATACAGATTGATCCATCAAAGGTTAGGCTACGCTTGTTGCGGTCGGTCTGTGGATGGGTGAACATCCATTTCAGAGCGAGCTTCCTCCGTGGCTCGGAAAGTACGTAAAATCGTTGGTCCCGGCTTTCATTGGCAGTCGTTATGGGTAGTCAGAAGACAGAAAGTCTGACAACCAGTCTTAACTAGGTATCGTGTTACCCAGTAACTGGGTTGTGGTGGTTCGATAGGCAGTCGCTCCACGTAAAACACTGGTATTCACTTGCATCCGGTTAGGCTAGAAGTCGACCCCAATGTAGGTAGTTGTGAAAAGGCTAGGCAGATGAGATGAGTGTCGTCGTGCATCGAAATAGTGACTCTGCAGTGCCTTGTTGAGATAGTGACTTTGTTAGTAGACGCCCCGCCGGAGTTCATGGTGCCTGGCTAGGTAAAAATGGATCGAAGAGGCAGTATTACTTCGGAGGGTAGTCGGCGGCGGTGTATCAACAGTCCGTTGGCGATATCAAGGAACACATCGATACATTCGGTGGAAAATGTGCACGATAATATACGCGAGGTATCGTGTTACGCAGTAACTGGGTTGTGGAGGTCCGATAGGCAGTCGCTCCATGTAAAACCTGGAAGCCGACCCTAACATAGTTGGGAAAATTCTAGGCAGATGTGATGTATGGTGACCCAAACTACTTAAGGGCGGGTATTCGATTTAGCGCAACTCAAAATCTAAACGATTGCTAGAATGGCGTAGCAGCATTGACACACACTAGTACAATACAAGTGTCTGTTTGTGTGCATTAGAAAAAAAAATATGCACGAAATAAGCACGAATCATTGAAATTGATCGGCAAACGACATCGCGACAGCGCGCGATGTTTTACAGTGCTTTTTAAAATAATTGTCTAAAATAAATGAGCTCGTGTAACGGACTGAAAAATATTCTGTATATTAAGCATAACATTTACTTTCATAAAATAAGTATATCAGTTATGTTTTTATTCAAATACTGGTAAAAAAAAATTATCAAAATTAACCGATTTTCTACTTTTTCAACATTGTTTTTTAATACATAATAGTAATATTTTTGCATTTTTTGCTCTGTAGCTGTCTTTATGACTGTATATACTGTTGGAAAAAGGGAAAAAACAAAATATTTTGGCATATTGTAATGGTTGTATTCGTCCTGAAAGTTAACTCTGACGTCTATTTTCGCAAAACGATATGAAATAATTGTCTTCGCTTTAAAAAACATACTTAAACATAATTAAAAATTATACTTTTACTCTGTAGCTATCTAAATCAAGACTTAATCTTTCTAAAACTGTAAATTGTCTTTAAATAATCTGCTCACATAATTACAATATTGCTCTGGGCAAAACGCAAAAACATGAAGTTTTCGTCACGAATCGAATACGCGCTCTTAAATTAAAATACAATGATATAAGTACTCGTAACAATGAAAATACTTCCATAAAAGGTCAGAATACGCCCGATTGCTGCATACAAATATTATTTAATCTCAATTTTAACATTGGGGGCTTTATAATAAATTGCAGGCGAGCGACTCATCCATTACGACCGCAAATAAATACCACATTATAGGGAAACCACGTCATCTGTAATTAAACGGATTGCCGTGATGAATTATAATAAGTATGAGCATGCTACAACTTTAATCTAGGATTGTATTGTTTTTGTGGTAAAAAAAAAAATACAGGCACTGTTTCATTTGTATCGTGGTTGTGAGCGAGCGTAGCTGCTGAGCGTAGGGTTTCGGGTACGATTACCAAGTCTGGCAAAGTGATTTTGGGTTTTACCATAAGGAATTTCTCAGTAGCAGACCGGACTTTGGAAGGTGGCTGTGTAACACCCCAGTGTCAAGGAAAGCGCGTAAACCCGTTGGTCCTGCGCTTGATGACTCTCCCTCCGGTCGTGTCGGATTGGCGTCGTGCCATCGGACTAAGAAAGTGAGGGAAGAGGGAGTGCATCTGCACTATACCAAACACATTAAAGTGCAGGTGTAGTCTAGTCTACTCTTCATTGAAATTTCTTACCGTTTCTACCCGTGGGTGTTGTAAAAGGCGACAGAGGGCTATAGTTCAGAGGATGGGCAGCAGCGTCCTTTTGAGTACCATAACACCTACTGCGATAACCAACATGCATCGGCCAAGCATGGCGATTACGGCTGAATCCCCCCTTGAGGAAGACCGATGCCCAGCAGTGGGCGTCTAAAGGTTGATATGATGACCGAAATTAGGTCAGGGGGATTATTATTATTTTGTTAATCTTTTAAGGTCGGAAAATTATAATTCAGCAAATTGAATTAAATTCTTTAACGAAACAAACTTTTGTTTTTTTTTTGCATGAAACAGTAATTTGGCAATGTCAATATGCTAAACAATTAATGGAAAAACTGGAAGTTGGGCAGCAGCGGCGGCCGTGTACTTAAAAACTTCACTGTGATATCCGAGACGCCTGCCAAACGTGAAGATTGTGCGCTTTTTTGCTTCTGTCATTGCCGCTATGTTACCAAGCATTATTATATTCTTATACACTATATTATGAACTAGCGACACGATTTTACGTAACCAGAGATTTCATGGGTATTATCGTCATTTTAAAACCAACCACAAAACCAGACTTCAACTAGAACAACAACAAAAAACTACTACAACCACAAAACCATACTTAAAAATAGTGAAATACATTTTAAATAGTTTACAATTCTCCAATTACTTTAAAATAGCTTTGTGTGCAGGTAAAACAGAAGAAATTGCACTTGAAATTGCAACACAACAAAAAAAAAACAATCATGGTGGTAAGCTGTCATTTTGAATGCTTAATGATGTTCTGATTTTCTGCGTAGATTTTTGGATTTCGTCGATTTTCGAAGCAAAAAAGCGGCAGGTGGCTATGTTGCATTCTATTGGGGATTGAGGAGGCCTTTGTTCAACAGTGGACGTTTTCCGGCTGATGATGTGTTACCGGCTGATATAGCAGTGGTCAAAATCAAAGCATTTATCAACTAAACCATATACAAGCACTTTTGAAGCGTTAAGGGGGCGGTTAGTTAGTCAGAAACTAGAAGCTACTTGCTCATTTCAAAACGTAGAGTACGTAGGGTAACGTAGTAAGAACGAAAAAAAATCAACGATCATTCTTTTTGATCAAGTTTTCACATAATCCTGGTAAAAAGTTACTTTAATTTCGAAACCCAGTGGCAATACAAAGCAAGAAACAAAACCAAAGTCAACTTGTGAAAATAAAGTTATTTTGTACTTTTTAAGTTTTTCAAGGCTGTTGTTTTTTAAAGTTATTTTATATAATCTGGTCTAAGTTGAACAATATTTCTATTGTACTATTAAAATCGGTTTTAAAATTTATTGTTTTTTTATATTTTGTCCTCAAACGTAATCAAATCACCGTCACCCTCGCGGGATAATATCAGGAGCAGCAACTTTGTGCCCAATCGGTCGCTGGGGATGCAATCAGTTATTTAACGCTATTCGCAGTTTCAGCTCTCACAGAGGGTGAGGCCTGTAGGGTGACACTAGGGAGACTTTTGTCATTGCTGTCAAAGATTACTTCCTTGATGTATCTCTATTTACCAATTATAGTTATACCCCGCGGATTCATTCGCGTTGAATCTGTAGTTACTGCTCCCAGCTCCGCTCCCGTGTGTCGTAGCGTGATATTATATTACCTAGAAACTTTTACCTTTCTCGATAAACGAGCTGTTAAAAGATTGTTTCATATTTGTTTTTCTATTATCGTTTCGGGCCACATATTAGCTCTTGTTAGCTGTTAAAATCGTATTAACATTTATGGTGGACAGAGTTCCCAAAGTTGCCAGAACGACATAATTTTAGCATGACAGAAATGTTAACAACAGGCAGAAGAATATTGGTATATAGTAAAAGAATATAGTTCTATTTTCTTGTTAAACGTTGCCCTACACTAAGAATTTCTCCTGTATCGGGGGTGCGTTTACAAACATATACACAAACAGCCAGACCCGGAACCACTATATGTAGACCTAACAAATCTTTGTTCGGCCCGGAAATCTTCTATATATCCTCAAAATTGTTTGTATTAAAATGACGCAGGTTTGCCGATTCTGGCATATTAAACCATGTCAAAGTCAAAGTCAAATCATTTATTTCAATTAGACCATTGTAAGGCACTTTTGAACGTCAAATGAGAAAAAAAAATCGATTCTAGGTGCCCATTCCAAAAGGTAGTTTTGTATGGAGAAGAATGGGCAAGAAACTCCATACTTACTCTTTTAAAAACGATGTTAACAATATTTGCATTTACAGGAATTATATAATTATACGTAAATACGATGTACCTTGCATAAAAACACTAGGCATTTGAAAGTGTGTACAAAGTATCACAGATTAAGGAATGACAGACTAAGTTATATGTACATAGATACACAGTGTTCACATATTATTACAAAATGTTGAAACAGTAGACGACCACTCCTTATATTTTAACAAACAATGAATCAGTATGTGAGCCTGAGCAGTGTATAAAAAGAGTCAAATATATATAATTATGTACATATTTATACTAAGTATGAAATTAGGTATTTTAACTTAGCAATCGGCTCGATTTTGTCTAGACTGTCGATCGTCCTATGGAGCTAGGCCAGCATGTTTCCAAGCATTCTTATCTTGAATATAGTCCTCTAGATTATAATAAGCTTTTTTACAGAGTGTACTTTTAATATATGATTTAAATTTTGTTTCACTTAGTTGTAATATATCACTAGGAATTTTGTTGTAGCACTTAACACAGTACCCCATAAAAGATGTATGGACTTTAGACAATCTAAAATATGGTTGAGCTATTTTGTCCTTGTTTCTAGTATTAAAGTCATGTCTATCACTTACTTTATTAAACATATGTAAGTTTTTTCTTACATACATAATATTTTCATAAATAAATTGGCAAGGCACTGTCATTATATTAATATTTTTAAATAGTTCCCTAAGAGATTCGCGGCGACGTAGATTATAAATGGCTCTGACAGCTCTTTTTTGTAAAATAAAAACGGATTCAATGTCAGCAGCCCGACCCCATAGTAAAATACCATACGACATAATGCTGTGAAAGTAGCCAAAATAGACCAAACGCGCAGTTTCTACATCTGTTAACTGTCTTATCTTTCTAACAGCATAAGCCGCGGAGCTTAGTCGCCCCGCAATAGATGTTATATGAGGTCCCCATTGTAATTTCTCGTCTAGCGTGATTCCTAGGAAAACCGTTTGACTAGTAAATTCCAGTTTCTCTCCATTAAGTATGATGTCACATTTACTATTCCTAACATTTGGTAAAATGAATTGAATACATTTGGTTTTTTTTTCATTAAGTACCAAATTGTTTACCGTAAACCAATTTTGAACCTGAAGAATAGCGTCATTTACGTCGTCTAGATTTTGTGACCGTCTGTTTATTTTAAAAATCAATGATGTGTCATCGGCAAATAACACCATTTTTGGTTGATTTTGAAACAATTGGGGTAAATCATTTATATAAACTAAGAATAGAAATGGACCCAATATTGAACCTTGAGGAACGCCCATGCATGCCTACTGCTACTCTACTCATCATCATCTGCCTAGCGTTTTCATTAAGTTGGGGTCGGCTACCAGTCTAACCAGATGCAGCTGAATACCAGGTGAAGAGCAAAGTCAAAGTCAAAGTCAAATCATTTATTTCAATTAAACCATTAAAAAGGCACTTTTGAACGTCATAATAAAAAAATATAAAGTTGATTCTAGTTGCCCATTCCAAAAGGTAGTTTCGTATGGAGAAGAAAGGGCAAGAAACTCCATACTTACTCTTTTAAAAATAAATGTGTACAATATTTTGCATTTACAGTTTACAGTTAATCAGCAATACAAAACAATTCGAAATATGGATAAAAGCTAAGAGATAACCAGTCTCAACTGACAACACCCGTTTAAGAACATGACTCGTAGATCAGCACCATTTAGCACTTACATATATACAGCCTTATTTCCATAACTTCACAACAAATTGGTGTTAAAATCGTTTTATCTCTTAAGCCACAATTAAAACCACTTAAACTATTCCTGTGAATCTTCTCAATTGCTTCAAAAACTAAGTTAACTAGATAGTGATACTCAAAGTTTATTCGAAGCTACACAGTGAGCACAGGTGTGTATTCGTATGCGAACAACGCACGGCTAATAGAACTAGCTAAATGTGCCAGTACCCTACTATTGGGTTAAATGTTGAACCGAAAAAGTTTATTTTAATTTTATTTAACTCCAAATTCTTATCTTGCGTTTCTGTTGTTCTGGCATCTATTCACAGGACAATAACGAACCTAATTAAATTGTCATTACTTTAACTTCAATAGGATCAGTAACATAGATAACGGAAGTTTCACGAACTGTATGAAAACCAAGCGTGCCATTTTTTGGACGTCACAATGTAATACGAATGTTTTGTTTTTCCTTATTACCAGGTATTACTGAGGGTATTAGATTAAAGATGATTGTTTTTTAAATCAATTACGCATAATATTAATCACAAAATGACTTACCGATGGAAGAAAACGTTTACTTTATTTTTTTTACTTACGATTTTTCATCGTAAGTTAGGCACCAAAATAGGCACACGAAGTAGTTGCTCTTGCGTTATCTAGGTATCTATATCTGTGATCAGTAAGTATAGGTTGCTTATACAGAATAGACCAATTTTCCCCCCAAGGGGAAGAAAATTGATATTTCGGGTCTTGCCGTAGGCCTGACCTCTGAGATTACCTCTTCTGTTTACGTTCACGAGTTTGTGTGCGCAGCCATTATCTATCCTATTCCTCCCTAAATAACCTACCTATCGCTATCTCTTTCTCATGCTGTGCTTGACGGCTAGCTTGAGACGGACCGCGCAGCGGCCCGCTTACTTCAGTACTATCGATCATCCGGCAAGAAATTGCCACGGTCAGGCCTACGGCAAGACCCGAAATATCAATTTTCTTCCCCTTGGGGGGAAAATTGGTCTATTTCGGCTCTGTGCCTATGGCCTGACCTCTGAGATATGTCTTAAATCTGCCGGCATGATAGTTATCAGCACAGCAGCGTACTGTGATAGGATACTTCAAGTTAAATTTAAAAACTGGATAGATGTTTAAAGAAAAGAGTATATAATAGAAAATAATAATTTATTCTAAACGTGATCATTTTATAAGCTAAAGACATATCAAGTGTTTAGCCCACCGTGCACCGTAGGTAACAACCTACCTACATTTTGTTCTCTTTAAAATCAATTTTTAATCATTTTGACCTCTTAATTCAGTCTTCTTTGTAACAGTAATAAAACAAATTATTATAAAAATAACAGACAAATAAACTTCCGAGTAATAATCTCCTATAGATATAGGTGTACCAGTACAATCATCAATAGTAAGTATAAAATCAAGTTCAAAAGATAAACAAAACCAACCATAAAATAAATCAAATCTTAAGTATTACAATGGTACAAAAGATTCAGTGACCATGTCATTATTACGATTGGCCTCACAGGTTGCTGACCTATCAATCTCTCTATAGTAATGTTTAAAAAAGTTGTTTGGACCTTGCCAATTTCCTCTCTTCAGTACTTCATCTAGCGGCAGACAGTTATCAAATCTGTAAGACGCTACTGCAGAGCGGGTGCTACCTGCACCTGCTTCGATTCCAGCTGACAATAGGACAGTTCGTACCCAACCAGCTATTACTGAACGAGAAGCCGGTCCTGCCTTTCCTCGAGTCTTAACAAATAAATATGGAATTTCCTGACTATTGGCATGTCTTCTTGATTGTGATATTTGAATATATTTCTTAACCCAATGTACAATATCCCATAGTTCTTGGTCGTTTTTCACTAGTTTCCATCCTGATTGTAGATATTGTAACTTATCCGTTTTCGACCCGTATTGTGGCCAGAAAACAACTTCGTTTTCCGACTGTACTAGGAAATCGCCGTCTACCCTTAGAAGAGTCAGGTCATGTACTCTCCTTCCAGATGACAAAAGCAATAGTATCGCTAAATGCCTGGAGATCTGAAAAAGATTGTTTGGGTCCGGAGGATTGTGACGAATCCAGGTCAACAATTTGTTTATATCCCATATTTTTGCTCGTGTAGTCTGAGGGTTTGTATTTGAAATCCCTCTTATTAGTGGATTGTTAGAAATTTTGTCAGAATGTAGAGGATTTGAGAATGTTGCTATAGTCGACTTGTGCAGATATATAGTCCTATAAGACATATTTCTCTTATAATACAAGTAACATAAATATTGTGCTACTTCTGTGGGATCTGGATCATTTATGGAGACTTTTTTATCTTTGGCCCATAGGCACCAGCTTTTCCATGCTGCTGAATAAGTCCCAAGAGTTGATTTGCGCCATGAAGTCTCTAGAATTAATTTTTCTTTGGTTAACCAATTTTTCACTAAATCGGCCCACCCCGAACTTTCCATGCTTCCAAGTACAAATTTTGTATTCTGGGAGGAGGTAGATTGGTTTGAAGGTCTATCAAATGCTGGCAAAGGTCCCGTATTGTGAATGGTCTGTCTACAGCTCTTTTCTTGAGTATCGGTCGCCAGAAGACATTTTCCCATCTGGGGACTATCAATATGAATGTCCCCTGACATTGGTTGAGGTGCTGTAGGACTCTGGGTATTAACGGCGGAGGAGGGAATATCCATCCTAGTTTGTAGTTCCAGGTCCTTGTAAATGCGTTGACGAATTCTGCCTGTCGGCACGGAAATCGCGTGACGTATTTTGCGACTACAGCCGAAGACTGTGTTGCAAATAGGTCGATACATGGAGTGCCCCATTTTCTGAAAATCATTTCTAGTATCCAGTTCGACAGGTGCCAGTCTGGTAAGCTCTTGCCCCTTGATAGATGATCTGATATGACGTTGTAGTGACCGGGAATATGTTCTATTTGTATTTCTATATTCTTGCGTATAGCCATATTCAAGATGTCGCCTGCCAGTTTTAACAGTGTAACCGATCTGGTTCCCCCCTGGTTCTTTAAGTATGCCACCACCGTTTTGTTGTCGCATTGTATAAGGATACTTCTGTCCTGTAGTATGGATTGGTAGTTTGACAAGATTTTGTAAACCACATACATTTCTTTTTTGTTTATGTGCCATTCCTTTTGTGAGGTAGTCCATAGTCCTGAGATCAGTTCGTCTTCTAACTCTGCTCCCCAACCCGTATTTGAAGCGTCGGTAACTAGGTGTATCTCCGGTTCCTTCATAATTATCTTTGATCTTTGTTCTAGGTTTTCTAACCACCATTGCATTTCTTGAATAATCTCTGGTTTTATTTTGAAATGTAGGTTGGGTTTGGATTCTGGTAAGCGGTTCACGGCTCGTTGAATCTTTCGACAGTGTAGTCGAGCTAGCGGTATCACAAACGAAGCAAATTCCATTTTTCCCAAAATCGACTTTGCCTGCATCCAGCTCCATTCTTTGATTTTTGAAATTTTTAGGATAGTTTTTTCTAATGATAGTATTTTTTCTATAGGTAGGCTTTTCAGATTTGATTCTGTATTCCACATTATTCCGAGGAACGTTAGTTCTTTTGCTGGGCTTAGCACTGACTTTTCCCAATTTATTCTGAAGCCCAACTTTGTAAGTGTTTTTAAGACTATAGACACCTCGTTTCTCAAAAGCTGAGGATTTTGATTCACTATCAGAAAATCGTCGAGATACACGACTAATCGTATGTTCTGCTTTCTGAGTAGTTTGGCAACCCAATTTATAATTTTTGCAAATATTTGAGGCGCGGAACTCAGGCCAAAAGGAAGTGCCGTAAGTGCGTAGGTTGAATTGCGATAATGTAGTGCTAGGTAACGCCAGTGCCTTTTTGTAATTGGTACATGAAGGTAAGCTTGTGATAGGTCTATTTTTGTCATGTAGTCTCCTTTTTGTAGAAAGTATTGTAGTTTTCGGTGATTTATTAGTCGGAACTTTTGTAATTTGACAAATTTGTTTAGTCTTTTCAAGTTGAAGACTGGTCTCCATTGTCCGTCTGACTTTGGTGTTAAGAACATTTTTGAAAGGAAGCCAGTTCTGCAGTCTAGTTTTACCATAGTCTTTTGTTGTATCATTTTTGTAATTTCCTGGTCCATCAGGGAAGAGCTTGGTGTTCGGAATTTTTCCAGTAATAAAGGTGTCAAAGTTGTGATCGGTGGTTTTTCCGAGAACGGTATTACGTAGCCTTTTATAATACTTATGATGGACTTTGGTGCCCCTAGATTTTCCCACGCTGATATATGGTCGGCTAGTTGTCCCGCCCGAAAGCATTGATTGTCAAAGGTAACGCCGTCTCTCCCCTCCCCTCCTTTCCTTAAAATTGTGACGTTTATGGTCCTTCGGTGATTGTGGTTTCTTTGTTCGCTGTTTAAATTCCGGTTTTCGGATCTTTTTGTTACCTTGATGTGGTTTTCTGAAAGAGTTAAGATCTCGGAGCTGCTTTGATTTATTGTCCTTCTCTGTGTACATATGGTTCGGTAATATCCGACGAGGGGCGGGGGCAATTTTGGAGATACCATGTGTTTTGATCGCGTCCTGTAATTTTTCTTCGTCCCACAAATGAGTTCCCGATGGCGGTATGTCATTTGCCTCTGGTGATGTCGAGATAAAGTAGTATCTTGCTGGCTGAATTGAGTTATCTTCAGAGGAAGACGAGGGCAATCTGGGTCGCTTTCGTTTAACGTGTCTGATTGGGACGTTTCTTGTTTCTTGAACCTCGCTACTATTTCGACTTCTAGACCTGGAGATTCTCACTCTATTTTGGTGTGATTCGTCCGTTGTTAAGGCGTCTGAAATCTGTTCCCTTGAATAAACAGACGCCCTTATTGTGTCTACCGCCCTTTTAAACAACTCTGCTTGAGCTGATGATCCACGCAGTTTTGCTGCTACCTGAGTTGGGTTTGAAATAAGGGCTCTGCAGATATCCCAGTCTAATAACTTCAGTTTCATATTTTTGTATGATTTTTCACCAATTGTTTTAGCTTCTGGAAAGAAAGCTTGAGCCAGGTCCATCGATGGGATGGCAAATCTTATTTTGTTCAGGACCTTGTGATCAATTTTTTTGCCAAGAAGTTCCTCCTTGGACCAATCAATGACCTTCCAGTCTCTCCAGCCAATGGGAAAGCTCTTTTCGATTATGGATTTAACTTTATCGAACAGTTCTTCATCTTCATCATCGCACTTTCGAGAGAACAGCTCACCCAGTGTGATGAAGTTCTGCGAAGTCGCCATCTGTCGATTGGAAAGGAAAGGGCGCTTCAGTAATGATCGACCATTAGTAAATATCTTCATGTGCCTATTGCACTGCCCATTGGGTCTATTGGTTGGTCGGCTCAGGTGGTAGCCGGTTTGCCGTGCTGCGAAAGCCGCAACGCGCGATGGCCGTCAGAGTCATCAGGGGATATCGCACGATCTCCTACGAGGCGGCTTGTGCACTGGCCGGATCCCCGCCCTGGGACCTGGAGGCGAAGGTACTCGCGTCACTGTACCGGTGGCGCGAGGAAGCGCGGGCGCGGGGCGAGCGACCGATGCAGCGACACATGGAGCTGCGTCGGTCTCAGCTTCGCGAGGTCCTGGTGGCGGAATGGCGGGCCAGGCTTTCGCGCCCTACCGCCGGCCTCGCCATCATCGAGGCGGTCCGGCCAGTGCTCGAGCGCTGGCTCGGGAGGAGGCACGGCTCCCTGTCGTTTCGGGTGACGCAGGTGCTCTCAGGGCATGGTTGCTTCGGGAAGTACCTGTGTCGCATAAACAGGGAGCCGGACGCCCGGTGTCACCACTGCGTCGACTGCCGGGAGGACACGGCGCGGCATACGCTGGCGGAATGTGCCGCTTGGGAGGGGCCGCGCCGTGCCCTCGTCTCAGAAGTAGGCAGTGACCTGTCGCTGTCGGCCGTGGTCGAGTCGATGGTCGACAGCGCAGAGTCCTGGGACGCGGTGGTTTTCTTCTGCGAAAGTGTCATGTCGCAGAAGGAGGCTGCGGAAAGGGAGAGGGAGATCTCAACCTCCCACCCTGCCCGCAGCAGGCGCACCGGGCGTCGGCGGAGGGCGGACAACGCCCTCTTCCGGCCCCCCTAAATGGGTCCAGGGGCGGCAGACTCGGGGACGTCTGTCGCCCCCCACCTACACCAGGACCCGAGGTGGCGGCGCGTAGTGTTCCACGCGCGCCCCTCTAAGACGTCCGGGGGGGAGTCTAACACCTCACTCCCCCCCCTGACCCGAGAAGTGGCCCGCTGCAGCGGGCCGGCACCAGCCGGGGGTTGCGGAAGTATTTCCAGTTCCCGCGACCCCCGACGTAGGTGTGAGATGGAACACCGGGGTGGTTTTTAGTCAGTAAGAGTCTGACAGACCCCTCCGCCCGCCCCAGGGCAGAGGACATCCATGAGGATTTTCCACCACGTACCAAAAAAAAAAAAAAAAAAAAAAAAAAGGTGGTAGCCGGTTTGGTTGAGACGTCGGGACTATCGATACAAACCAATCATTCGGTCCGGTCGGACCAGATTTTGCGCAAGGTCAGATCAAATTTTTTTGTCTGGTCGGATCAATTTTGGGACCTGGTCGGATCAACCTTGATACCCGGTCGGGTCAGACTCCTGGCCCGGTCGGGTCAGACTCCGGGCCCGGCCGGGCCAAATTTTCTATCCGGTCGTACCAAAGGCCGGGGCAGGTCGGGCCCGCTGTCTGGTCAGATCAGGCCGCTCACGTACATATGTACGTATATACGTGATTTAGGATCATAACCGTCTGGGCTTGGACCCGAGATCGGAACCTAAATCCAAATTAGGTTTAGTTAACCGGTAAAATTTGAAACGAACCGGTATTGCAGTATTCTCGTACGAAAGAGCAATTATCTGAGAAAAAATAAACATTTATATTCGTTAACTCACCTTAATTATTTTTCCTTTTAAATTTCATCGAACGTTATTCAACGTTTTCTAAAAACTTTTTATTTTCACTTTATTCTGCGTACAGCACACAACTCGCTTACGAAAACAAAAGCGTACTGAAGTAAGCGGGCCGCTGCGCGGTCCGTCTCAAGCTAGCCGTCAAGCACAGCATGAGAAAGAGATAGCGATAGGTAGGTTATTTAGGGAGGAATAGGATAGATAATGGCTGCGCACACAAACTCGTGAACGTAAACAGAAGAGGTAATCTCAGAGGTCAGGCCATAGGCACAGAGCCGAAATAGGTGATATGAATCACATGCATACGCAGTGAGAGACGGCCCGCACTGTGTAGGTGCCTTGCCTCTGTTCTGTCTGACTCTTCATGGAGTTTCTTGCTCGTTTTTCTCCATAGAAACCTACTGTTTGGAACGAGCAACTAGCTTCAACTTTCTGACTGACTCTGACTATTCAAAAGTACCTGTAATTGGTTTATTTGAAATAAATGATTTTGAGTTTTGAGTTTTACTCCTGTTAAGCGTAGGATGGGTTGGCGAAGGGCAGTGAGTATCGCTTTTTTACGAAATAGTTTTTTTACTTTACCCATGGGTTGATTATGAAGATGATACAACTCTGTGGTCCTTTTTAGAAACTACAGGTGTAATGTCAAAATCAAAGCATTTTTAATATAAATTAAACTATTTACAGATACTTTTTAATTGCTAAGCCTTCCTCATAAATCACTCTGTCTATTAGTGAAAACCGCATGAAATCTGTTCAACAGTTTTTGAGTTTATTGCGAGCAGACAGACAGACGGATTCGGCGAGTGTCTTTGTTTTATCTATACTTCCATACTTTATAATTATAATTTTATATTTTATAATATAATATTATAAATGCGAAAGTAACTCTGTTACGCTTTCACGATGAAACGCCTGAACCGATTTTGATGAAATTTGGTATGAATATAGTTTGAACCCTGGGGAAGGACATAGGCTAATTTTTAATTCGCGACTTCATCTGCATCCGCGATAACAGACATTTACGCGGACGAAGTCGCGGGCAAAAGCTATTTGTATAATTATATATTATGATATTGATAGTAATGGTTCTCTAGTTGATACTACTAGAAAGAGCACTTAAAGGCGCGTATTCGATTTAGCGCAACTCAAAATCTAAACGATTGCTAGAACGGCGTAGCAGCATTGACACACACTAGTACAATATAAAGGTCTGTTTGTAAGCATCAGAAAAAAAAATATGCACGAAATAAGCACGAATCATTGAAATTGATCGGCAAACGACAGCGCGCGATGTTTTACAGTGCTTTTAAAAATAATTGTCTAAAATAAATGAGCTCGTATAACGGACTGAAAAATATTCTGTATATTAAGCATAACATTTACTTTCATTAAATAAATATATCAGTTATGTTTTTATTCAAATACTGGAGAAAATAAATTGTCAAAGTGAACCGATTTTCTACTTTTACAACATTATTTTTTAATATATAATGGTAATATTTTCGTAATTTTGGCTCTGTCTTTATGACTGTATATACTGTTGGAAAAACGCATAAAACAAAATATTTTGGCATATTGTAATGGTTGTATTCGTCCTGAAAGTTAACTCTGACGTCTATTTTCGTAAAACGATATGAATGAATTGTCTTAAAAATTATACTTTTACTCTGTAGCTGTCTAAATCAAGACTTAATCTTTCTAAAACTATAAATTGTCTTTAAATAATCTGCTCACATAATTACGATATTGCTCTGGGCAAAACGCAAAAACATGAAGTTTTCGTCACGAATCGAATACGCACTCTTAAAGCTGATAGAAGCCATTTTAGTTAAAAGATATACAATCCCAGCTGACAGCGATTATTAGATGAAATACTTTCGAGAACTGTTAGTAGGGTATCACTGCATCGGACCCAGGTGCGTGTTAGTCAGTTAACACCTATTCGTCGATGTATCGCCGAATCTCATCGCTATCGCATTGCGATTCGATTACACAATGTGCTTAATTGTTTATAGCTACCGGTTTCAAAATAGACACTATTATTTGGAAAGGAATTTCATTTGTCTTAGTATGGGCACACCTACGACACTCCATACAAACGAAACGGTTTTATTACCTACACTACTACCAAAATAACGGACTGTCAAATACGTGCGTATGTGTGCGTATCTTTGTGCCGCGAGAACTAAAAGCAGTTTCGTGAGCACATTCGACGCGGGAAGAGGTGAAGAACAGTGTCTCGGAGGGAGGCGGAGCATACTGCATGGTTGTACTAATATTTATACTGTAGTATAGGTATGGGAATAGCACCCCCCATTTCATCCCGAGGGTGTCATAGAAGGCGACTTAGGGAAAATCCGAAAGTCGGCAGCAGCGGCTTCCGTGTACTTAACAACGGCTTATGAAGAAGAAGAAGATGGGCATGTGAAGAGGAGGGATGAAACTCATGTGACAAATTTTTTTTTATCAAAAAGACAACCGCCTTCAAAAAGTATAAAATAACTTTCAATTCGCAAGTCGGCGGCTTTGGTTTTGCTTGTTGTTTTGTATTGCCACCGACTTGCGAATTGAAAGTTATTTTATACTTTTTGAAGGCGGTTGTCTTTGTTGTTAAAATTTTTTTTTTCGCTTTTTAGTGCCTACTTCTCATCATAGAAAATAAATACGAAACGGCAACACTAAAAAAAATCAGTCATCCCTTAATTTTCAACCCTTAGGGGTAGAATATTATCTTGAAATTTTTATTGGACCAAATCTAAAGTATACACTATCAATTAGAATCATTGAAACCGGACTACATTAAAAAAAGTTATGCATGGTCAAACATAAGAATAATAATAATAATAATAATATGTGGGGACATTTTCACACACGGCGTAGGGAACATTTTCCCACAAACTAGGGAGACCCTGTACTATGGGTGTCAGACAGCTGATATACATACACAAATACATTTTTTTTTGTAAATACATACATATATAGATAAACATAAAACAAACACAAATAAATACATAAAAAATTAAAAAATGTTTATAAAATGAAAACTACTGGGCTAAATAATGTTAAATTTTTATGGGACCAAATGGCAACAATTTCGCATCAAACTAAAGAAGAATCACCTAAATCGGATTAATCTCGGAGTAATCAATGTACATACATAAAAAAAAACAACCGAATTGAGAACCTCCTCCTTTTTGAAGTCGGTTAATAAAAATCTGAACGAATGAAGAGGAAGAGAAAGGCCAAAGTAAGAATAGATGGGTTGTGTGAAGAATGATATGAAGGAGAAGGAAGACAGTGATAGTATTTCGATGGAAACAATGTCGATGGACAGGACAAAATGGAAGAAGAAAATATGTTGTGTCACGGCTCCTGTGGAACCCAAAACCATACGTGCATCTCCTGCCTTCACTACACAACTACAGCGGAGGACATCATGTAGAACGTGCGCCGAAGCCAACTACACACTAAAAGTGCAGCTGTTAAAATCGTATCGCAACTTGAACTTCAGGACGTCATGGTGCAATTGCCAACTGGTTTTCTGGCTCATCACGGTGGAGGCTTTTTGGCCGCAGGACGTAGTGTTCTATCGCTTCCGCGGACAAGTGCCACGCGATTGCACACTAAAGTGAAGTACATAGGCATGAGTTACTATATTAACATATACTGTAATATAGTTCTGTATATTAGTCTATAAGGTATATGTGGTACGGGTCTTTGTTACCTGAATTAAAAGATATATTATTATTATTAAAAACGTCACACAAAACGGCATTACATACGTTGTTGATCGCTCACTTATTCCACTACAAAACTATCCATCTTTCTACCATCCTTAACATTTTAATTATCACCATGTCAACTACCTACACAAGGACCTGACCAGGCATAATTCAAATCGCTAGCTCAGTGGCGCCCTCTTGCCGCGAGAAGTGTCGTCGAGCCTTCTCGAATATTCATCAGGCTGACTTGATTACTTCATAAGTATCTTTGTTATGTGGTTAACGACTTGGAATGTGCAAAGTTCTACTGCAGGTTCTCTAATACGCATACATTAGGTATAATCATGCCTTTTTTTAGCTGCTGGCAAAAATGGTGGGGTGTTATAAATTTAACGCGTATATTTGTATGTCTGGTTCATCGTAGCACCTAAAAGGTTGAGCCGATTTTGAACCAAATGTTCTTAGTAATGATTTAAAAAATCTATTCAACTGTTTAATACTGGTGCACTGGATAGGCCTACCTGCCATCATTGTGGCGTATTTATATTTTTTTCCTGGTAGATGTAAGTACAAACACTAGTTTCTAAGTTAAGTGTTGTAATAGTAATAGTATAATAATATAAATATGACATTGTAATTTGGTCTTTTCGTTCTACCTCATTTTTTTTATTGTTAGTCTATTGAGATGAAAAGAAAATGAAAAATTAATTTTGTATGCCATATATGGCAAAACATGTAGCTACCTCATATTATGTTATAAGACCTATCTCAATGTACTCATGTTTTACAAAATAAATATTATCTTATCTAATCAAATGAACTTTGCCTGAAATAAAATAATTTTATTTATAATATATTTATATTTTTAAAGATGATCGGTTATTTTTACCCGACTACGGCAAAGCCAAAGGAGGGTTATGATTTTGACAGGCTATGTATGTATGTATGTATGTATGTTCATCTGTTCGCTCATAGCTCCTAAACCACTTATCTAATTTATGAATGCATTTTTGTTGGTGTCGGGGGTTTTCGCTATAGGCGGAGACAGAAACTTCAAAGTATCGCATGCTGCGACGTTCTTTCGTATCTTGATCTAACATGCAGAGATGACAAATGGTTCTCGTCGCAGTGACGAGAATCTTTCTTTTGTTATCTATTTCTATAGTTTAATCAGCTCTTACAGAATGCCAGGAGGTGGTGTTTCCAATCTTCTAAGAGTGTTAGAAAGAGAAAATATGATCCAAACAAATCATCACAACGTGTTCGACATTCGGACAGATGGACTTCGGACCGGTCATACAAATTAAGGTACAGTCACTATCCTTCATTATCTGACCCCACTTCTTCACTACCCAGCCAGGATCAGGTAATGAAGAGGACTAAATGAACTACGAGACCGTCATTTTTTTAATCCGGATAACACCTTCTAAAGATCATTTCAAAATTCGAACGGTACTTACTTAAAAAAAAACAAATGAGCTATTTCAAATTCAATTTTGAAAGAAATTCGGTGTGTTTACAGAAACACAAATAGGTACAAAGGTTTTAAAAAACAGGTTAAACCTGCTTCTATAAACCACCAAGTTACTCCTGATAAAATCCACAAATACAATACTAACTAGAACAAAACAATCAGTCCACACTCAAAGTTGATGAAACAAAGCTCTTTCTTCGCTCAAGTAGTAAATACTGAAAAATTCATACATTTCGTCAGTACCGTCGGCAAGTCAAGTGCTCGGCATGGTTAGCATATCGCAGAGATCGCCTGCTCGAATATTCAACAGCTCTTTGTTGCTGACCCTACTTACGTACTACGGTATGGTAATGAATGACGTCACTGTTTGTTTTTGATTCAGTTTGATTTTCTAGCTGTCGCTAAGAAGAATTTCTGCCTTGAAGAGATATTTTAATGATGACAGAATTCATCATCTGCCTAGCCTTTTCCCAACAATATTGGGGTCGGCTTCCAGTCTAACCGGATGCAGCTGAATACCAGTGTTTTACATGGAGCGACTGCCCAGTTACTGGGTAACACGATACCCTTTGGTAAAACTGGTTGTCAGACTTTCTGACTTCTGACTACCTATAACGACTGGCAAAGTTCTGCAAATGACAGCCGGGACCAGCGCCTATACGTGCTTTCCGAGGCACGGAGGAAACTCGGTATGAAAGGGATGGTCACCCATCCACAGACCGACCGCGGCTAGTGTAGCTTGACCTTTGGCGTTCGATCTTTTAAGGTAATATTTACTAATCAAGGATAAATATAATAATAATAATATAATAATAATATGTGGGGACATTTTCACACACGGCCATCTGACCCCAAACTAGGGAGACCCTGTACTATGGGTGTCAGACGGCTGATATACATACACAAATACATTTTTTTTTGTAAATACATACATATATAGATAAACAACACCCAGACACAAGTGTTTACCCTGGGCGGGAATCGAACCCGCAACACGCTGCGCAGCAGTCGATCGCTCAGCCACTGCGCCAACCGTGTCGTCAATCACTGATCTGGCCCCTTATTCACAATCATTCGATTCGATTCCGTACCGAATCGAAAGTCAAAAGATATCGAAGATGTCCTTCAAACGCAATTCACAAATCCGAAACCGAATAATTTTGACAGTGCAACGAACATACGAAGACTGAAGTCGGAAATGACATTGTCGAATACGGTTCCTTACCGACACGGGAACGTATCGAATGGTTGTGAATAAGGGGCCTGTAAGGCTTTAACTTATCACGATTATCTTTCCTTAATACGAAATGTTTATTAAAAGGTGAGTACATTTAAAGCAGCCAAGGCGTTTATTTTGGGCGGTCAGTGGATGGGTGACCATCCATATCATTCCCCCTCCGTGTCTCAGAAAGCACGTGATCCTGGCTGTCATTCGCAGATCTTTGACAGTCGTTATGGATAGTCAGAGGCAGTGGCAGGATCTTCATACAAGCCGAGAAACCGGGCTTGCATTAATAAGATCATACCTAATCAATACCTCAGGAACTTGCTGTCATTTTTTTTAACGTAAAAAATCTGTCGGGCTTGCCTTAGTCTTGACCCCTTGGCACGCCACTAGCAGAGGCCAGAAAGTATGACAACCAGACTTATCAAGAGGTATCTATCGTGTTACTCAGTAACTGAGTTGTTGAGGTCTGATAGTTGCTCCATGTGAAACACTGGTATTCAACAGCATCCGGTTAGACTGGAAGATAACACTGACATTTGTAGTTGTGAAAAGGATATAGGTAGCTGATAAACGTATGACGGGCCGGTGTTCCCAACTCCACGTATTTTGCGTCCAGCAATGTCATTCTGTAAGAACTCACTCCAGTTCTCACTTCTGATTCCGCGGTGAAAACTGTTTTAGGTAGTCTGTAACTCGATAAAAACTATGCTAGCACCACGAAGTGACAACATAGGTGAAGCGAACTAATATATCGTTCCTATTTAAGCGAATACCAAATACTTTTCACTTCAGGTAAGTGAAATCGGAAATGAGATAGGATTCGAATTCGCGATTGAATTCTTACAGAATTGCACTGCAGAACACAGCTGAAAAGTGCCTGTAATTAAACCCTTTTCTTTTCAGCTGGTTGTCAAAGAATTGGTCAGTTGGCTGACCAACTGACCAATTCTTTGACAGCTGAAAAGTTTAAGTTAGTTGCACCTGCCTTGGTCAATATTATTTTAGGGGCGTTTACCAACAGCGCGATATATACAGAAAACAGAAATAGTCAATAAATAATTCAACTCAATGTTTTGTGGATACATAGTTACAAAATTAAACGCAACTCAAAATGTTAAAATGTTTCTTTGTTTATTTTTAACACCACCTAAAATCAGCAGAACCAAATAAAATGTCACCGATCGACTATATTTTAAACAAAAACTCAATAGGTGACAAAACAGTAACCTTTAATAATATAAAGCGTGGAACTTGTCCTTTGTCTTCGTAAATATTGAACCAGTCAAGCGTTACAATATCTTTAGGGCATTTTGTATGCTTCATTGGAGGAAAACAATTACAAGTCTCAATAAAAATAAAGGAGATATTTTGGGAAAAAGGTAGCAGAAGTCCAGTGGTTAGGACGACGGAAGAGCAAGCCAGAGGTTGTGAGTTCGTACACCACTTAATATGTGTCTTGAATAAGGGCACGATCCTATTGAGAGCTATGAAATAGACTTAAGCTATTTTATAGTTCAAGAAGAGCTGAACTGAATAGTATCGGGCATATGAAGTCAAAGTCAAGTCAGAGAATTTATTTCAATTAAACCTACGTGCACTTTATTGAACTGTCAAATAGTCAGTTAGTCAGAAAATTTAAGTTAGTTGCTCGTTCCAAAACGTTGAATAATAATAATAAGAACGTAATACCTAGGGTATTTTACCAAAAAAATCTAATTAGTCCGTCAGATAGATTTCCAAAAAATAATGGACACGTGTTTTTTCTTTTTTCACGTAAACAAAAAATAAAGACGATACAGTGCGTCAAAAACTCGTGTGACATCACAATGTCAGGACACTTTTACTTGCGAAGTGACGTCACAAACCCCCAGTCATGATCTTTGATGCGTTTTATCTTCGTCAGTTTTTATTGATTTAATAAAACAAAAAATACGTATCCAATATTTTTCGATAATCTAACTGACAGACTAATTAGATTTTTTTGGTAAAATACCCTATTTTAAATAGGTCTCCGCGATATCGCCGACGTACTTGTCAAATAGGACCTTTTTTTTTTCTGTATGGCATCTCGCAGTTCAACCTGAGGGTTGGTTACTGCTTAACCGGACAATCCTGTGGTGCCTTAAAAAGTGACTTTTAGGGCCTCCAGCCAGGGCAAAAACTTATAAACTAAGTGACTACGCTAAGGGCACCCCCTGTGGGGTACGAGCCTCGGCTTAGGTCGCCACTGAGAGAGGGCAGCAAAGGGACAGGCTGGATCGGGTCTCCATTAATTGGGGGCTATTTTAAAGCTAAGGGCTCAGCGACGCTGGCGCTAGCAAGAGTCGGGGGGGGGGGGGGGGGGGCGTTACGGGGTCTTCGCGAGGGACCTCGGCGGCGAGGTCGGAATGACGGTAATCTGTATCTGTGTTTAACTAATGTGCTAGTGGCCCTATTTCGTTCTTGAAGGAGTGTAATAGCGTCATCTGGATCGGACAGGTCAAATAGGACCACAAATACTAAGCCAAATTTTAGCTTATCCGAGCCTGTCTCCTAGCAACCAATGTGTCAGGTGGAGGTACAGAGTATTTCACACGCACAATTTTTCAGGCACACTACCCTTCTTGCAATTTGTTTTATACACACTACAATATTGAGTTGCCCCATTCACGGAGCTATTGTTTTTAGCTAGTCGGAGCGCGGAGACCTATTAATAATCTAAGACGTAATAATTTACTAAAACGTTGTCTTCGTCGTCTTCATTAAGGGTAGTCAGAAGCCAGAAAGTCTGACATCCAGTCTTACCAAGGGGTATCGTGTTACCCAGTAACTGGGTTGTGGAGGTCTGATAGGCAGTCGCTCCATGACACAACACACACACACACACACACACACACACACACACACACACACACACACACACAACACACACATACCAACAGACAAACACATACAGAACACACACACACAACACACATGGTAACACTCATGGTATTCAGCTGCATCCGGTTAGACTGGAAGCCGACTCCAACATAATTGGGAAAAGGCTAAATTATTTACTATCTTATTAAATAGTCAATAGCTCAACAGGATCGTGTTAGGGTGTTACTACACCAATCGATCGATCATCGATCGATGCCATCGGTCGACATCGATCAACATTGATCGATTGGTGTGGTAGCTTTGGCTGATCGACGGATACCGTCCGACTAACTATTCGATCGATTGCCGGTCGATGGCATCGGTGGACGTTGATCGATTAACTCTGGCTATAATCCATCACTAATAATAATCAAGCAGCTCGATCGACGTCGACTAATCCATTCTGCCATCGATCGATCGTCGATCGACAATCGATCGATTGGTCTGGTAGAAACTATCGATCGACGTCGACTAATCCATTCTACCATCGATCGATGCCGTCGATCGACGATCGTTCGATTGGTCTGGTAACACCGTTACATAGGTACATTGTTTAAATTATAAATAGTACCTAACAAGACTAGTAGGTAACAACACATATGTAGGTAATCTATATTTCTGATCTATGTAATTGAGTTTAATCGTTCCAAAACGAGACATCCTATAATTTTTTCATTTTCACTACATATTATAAATTGAAATTTTGTTCGTACGGTCTAATCTCTAGGACGACTGGTCCGATTCTGTTACTTCTTCCGCTAATAGGAATTAAGCTACATTATCCCTGACTGATACAGGATGTGTCATGGTTTATCAAAAAAAATAAGAATCCATAAAAAACGCGGATGATGACACCGGCAAAAGCTAGTAATAAATAAATTAATTACGTCATTGGCGGGATGAGCTTGACGCTTACAGGAGGGATTGGTCCACACTAGCTCTGGACAGAGAGGGTTGGAAAAAAGAAAGGGAGGCCTTTGCCCTGCAGTGGGACAACACAGGCTGAAAATAAAAATAAGTAAATAATAAATAAATAAAATAATTACGTCATACTGCAGAATAGACACACAGTGTGTCTATTCTGTTACAATCTCCCTCGATGAACACTTAGGTGAAGTGAGCTGTCATCCGATTGTAGTGCTTTGTAAAACCTTAGCATCGGGACGGATGATAGCTCACTTCACCTAGGTGTTCATTGAGGGAGATTGTATCAGAATATACATACAGTATGTCTATTCTGTTACAATCTCCCTCGGTGAACACCTAGGCGAAGTAAGCTGTCATCCATCCGTTTGCTTTGTCAATCCCTAGCATCAAGACAGATGACAGCTCACTTCACCTAGGTGTTCACCGAGGGAGATTGTAACTGAATAGCACTGCAGATTAATTATAATGATTATGTCAAATGTGTTACATTACTATCCAGCATTAAAGCTCAATGCAAATCCAAGCAAAATCATTACAATTAGATACTTCGAAAAATGGGAGAAATTTTAACGTGGGTTCTTTTATTACTAGGACTATTAAGAAGTTATATGATGTCTTGTTTTGGCAGAATCAAACCCAATTAAATATCAATAAAAAACAAACAAAACCTTACTTATAGTTACTTTGTATAATACAACTGTAATTCAATAAGGAAAAATGGCTAACAAATTTAAATCATGCTTAAATGACGAGAACTGGCGACTCTGATATTTCAGTCTATAGTACTTTTATAGTCACTCTTCAATTTCAATCTCAAGTTTTTTTGCAAATAACCGTGACCAATCATGATTAGATTATAGTCCGAAATTGCATGAACCGATGAGGCATTGAAGCCAACGGGGTCACATCAGTCCACCGATGCTAAGTCTTGACAGCAGAGATTTTTATCTATTATACTCCGTATATTCAATGCTGTCTTGTGCGCATCTAATGTCTGCGTCAGCGAATGGCATTGCCGTGGCTGAATTCTGGGCCAAACAAGGAATATGACAAGAACAAACACAACACACACGTACACACTCACACATTTACACGCACAAATATACACACATGATACACATCCGTGACGCAGAAGGAAATGAAACAGAAGGAATCACCTCTAAAATACCCTCGGACGCTCGCTAAGATACGTGCTAAGTTTTGATATCGATTCCGCGCCTTTTGGAAGGCATTTCTCCTTCAACGAGCCGCTATACCACCATGCTCTGAAGTTGCTATACGAACTGAACCTTTGGTACTTTTTCTGATCATTTAACATCTTACAAAGGTCGCAGTATCCTTTAAATTCTTCAATCTTTTCTATTGTGTAGTAGTTCTTCCAGTTAAAATATTGTTGGTAGACTATGGGATTACGTATGGTGTAGTCAAGGAGAGCAGCTAGTTTTTCTTCTGTGTTGTGTTGGTAATTTATGTAGGACTTGTCTGGAAGGAACCTGGAAGACAAAATAATAATAATAATAATATGTGGGGACATTTTCACACACGGCCATCTGACCCCAAACTAGGGAAACCCTGTACTATGGGTGTCAGACAGCTGATATACTTACACAAATACATTTTTTTTTGTAAATACATACATATATAGATATACAACACCCAGACACAAGGCAAATACAAGTGCTCATCACACAAATGTTTACCCTGGGCGGGAATCGAACCCGCAACACGCTGCGCAGCAGTCGATCGCTCAGCCACTGCGCCAACCGTGTCGTCACAAAATAAGAGTAGTTATGATGAAGGTATCAGAAGGCAATGCTAAATGTAGCCTTTTAAACTTAATTGAGAAGAGTAACCACATGGATACTGTTTTCAATTAAGTTTCTCACTCGTTCGTCTCCATAGAGACGTACCTGCGTTTTGGAACGAGCAACTAGTTTCAACTTTTTTAACTAACTGACTCTTTGACAATTCAAAAGTGCCAGTAACTGGTTTCTTTGAAATAAATTCTTTGACTTTGATTTTCAAAATATAAAGTTAAGAGGACTTTTTCGTCAACGCGCCCCATACGAAATTTAATCTAGATAATATATTTTAGTCAATGAGAATCTATTAGATAGGGCTAGGTAACTATAATATGTATTTTGGCTTGTGTTTAGCTATTTCACCATAAAAATATAGAATTTCAGAATGATGCGTAACTCAGAACTAATCGTCGAAAAAACGAGTTTTACATTAATGTAATTCAACATAAATAATTGTATTACTATTTATACATATTTTTGTATTAGAATCTAGCTTCACAACATGCCTACCACAATTTGATTGAATTTAAAAACGCATCAGATCCGAGTCTGTTCTTCCTAAACTGATAACTTTATAATATGTTATGTGACAAGAAGTTTAGTCTTACTTGGAATAATCAGCGCCTCCAACCACAATTGGTACTGCATCATGATGGTACCCTTTCAAGACTTCAGCCGTCACATAATCTTCCGACACACTATCTTCATTTGCCAAATAAAAATAATAGTCCTTTTGTATAGCACTCATGCATCCATTCATAGGACACTTCTTATTGCCACAACCAAACACATCTACAGATAAATTGAATTCTCTTAGAGCTCTTCTAAATTTAGGGAAGAAAGGCATCCTTTCCTTTACCAAAATGCAGTCATCTATAACCCACGCTACCGCCTTTGACTTTGTATTAACTTTTTTAATGTCACTCTTCGTATGCGGAGTGTTCCATAGTACTTTTTTATTGGGAGCTACTACGTTCCCAGACATATCCTTGACTTGAATATAAGGATTGAATATATCTGAATCAAATTTGTAAGTCCACGTCCAGTTGAAAAAGTTGTTTAAACGAATATTGCACAAAGGTCGGCTGCTGGACCCTTGCATTCCGTAAAACACGTATTTTTGACGTTTCGCTCTTTGGTTCGGAAAGCCCTTAAAATAACCCCCTAATACCGTCAGTAGACTCGTGTTGAAAATGATGGCGTCGAAGTTCGTGTAATCATTGTTGAGTATCGTTTTGTTTGTTGTTACGTAACAATTGATTTCTGGACAATTATTATCAATGAATGTAGCTTGTCCTTCGTACGACAGCACCTTTTCCTGTTCGTGCTTTTTTGGTGTCCACACTAGGATATACTTGAGATCTTGATCACACCTGTCCTCTTCGATTAAACTTTGAAGTTTATCAAACCGTTCTTGATATTTTTCCACTTGAAACACAGTGGTGTACGCATTGTGGAAAGAATAAAACGCCAGCGCTACATACATGAAAAGCCCGGTGAAACTGACAATGAAGAATAATTTCGCAAAAGTTTCAGTTCGGGAGACTAAATACATTTTTTCTCGGTTGGTTCGAGCCGCGTCTCGTGAACAATGGGAAGAAACGTCGGCTTCATCTCGATAAATAGAGAAGAATGCGTCCGCTGTCTCATTAGATGACGGTGGTAAACAAAAAATTCTTTTGATAGCAAATAAACAAAGCGAGTCAGTACTGTGTACATAACTGGTAGGTAGAGTGAACAGATTCTTAGAATTCTCGTTAATGCAGATAATTTTGAACAACGTCGTGAATACCAACTTGTAAGCAGAAAAGATATAGGTGTGACGACAGAAACCGGCCAAGTGTGAGTCAGGCAAAACAAAGACATTTGCTACATGCCTACGTCTGGACGCTCCTTGCGGGGCCCCGCATCGATGTCAATGTGGTGAAGTTGTCGACTGCCTCGGTCACCATGGCCTTTCCTGCTGCAAAAGCGCAGGCCGGATCCGCCGGCATGCCAGCTGTGTTAGAACCTAATGGCTTGGCACGTGACGATGGTAAGAGACCAGATGGAATGACCATTATGCCGTGGAAGTTGGGTCGACCTTTGGCGTGGGATGCAACTTGTGTCGACACCCTTGCGCCATCTCATCTTCCTAGCGCGTCGTGTTGTGCTGGGGCGGCTGCTGCAGGTGCCGAAAAACTCAAACGGCGTAAATATAACAACCTTCTTGGAAGTTATATGTTTGAGCCGTTTGGGGTTGAAACACTAGGTCCGAGTGCTCACCTTGTTTTTAGAGACATTTCTAAGCGGCTGGTCGACTCTTCACGTGACCAGCGGGCTGGCCTTTTCTTGGGTCAAAGAATTAGCATTGCCATTCAGTGGTAATGCTGCTAGCCTTTTGGGCACTTGTCCCATTGTGAGCGATGCGGACGAGTTTTTTGATCCCCTGTGAGCCGTCCATTGTACATAATATATATTTTTTTTAAATTAATTTTTAAGCATTGTACATATTTCATTCTTTTAAATGTTATTATATTATCAAATGAATAAATACAGTTTGTGAAATTTTGAATGTATTATACTACGAATTTACGATTCAAAAGGTACAGTCCTGTGACAGACTGACGCATTGCAGACGGACTTAGGGGCAAACGGACGGACGGACGAACATACAGACAGTGGAGACTTAGTAATACGATCCCGTTTGACAAGATTTGTGTATGAAACCCCAATAGGATATAAGAGAATATTACAGACACAGTATATGTTGGCTCAGACACATAATCAAAAGATGATACATAAGGAATTTGTGGACACAGAATTTCGCAATACGAACTGTTTACGGCTTAAAACAACATTTAATTCTGTAAAGTTACTTCTATACACTTTACTGTTGCTATCTTGTGTTGTCTACTGTATTTAGGGTCTGTTTCACTACCTCTCTATAGAGCCGGCCTATTCCGTAAAAAAATGTCTCGCTTCCTCAAGGGAATAAGCTTAAGGTGAGATGTTAATTCGTGCTGTCATCGGATGAGATTGTCAACTCACGTCAAACTCAATTTATCAAGGGGAATTTTTATATAGTAAATGGAATAATATCATCAATTTCGCTGAAGGTGGACCACTGTGTTGCCCAATCTCACAGGTCACGGGTATTTTAAAAGTAAATTAATTTATTTCAAGCTTGTTGCTTTGCCTTTGTGTCATTGTTCTGCATTTGACCTTAAATACGAATAATCTGCACTTAATTTCATATAGGACTGTATTCTTTGGCAGAAATAACCGCAATATGATGTTAGATAGGTAGTTACATTTAGAGCTATTTATTAAGTAGAAAAATGTGAATAATCTGCACATTATTTCTTATGGGACTGTATTCTTTGGCAGAAAGAACGCAATATTATATTATTTAGTGTACAGGTTACATCCGGAGCTGTTTATTTATTACGTAGAAACTAGAATTAATTTCCGTGCCTTCAAGCGCTTTAGCCATATCTATAATTGGAATCAAATGTAACAGCTCAATTTTTAGGTATCTTTAATTATGTTTATGATAATCCGTGGTTGGTAATCGGGCTTCTCCCAGTTGTAAACGTCCCTTTGTGCCTATTGGCCTAGTTCTGTTCTGTCTCCTGCTTATATTGAGGAAATTGGAGAATGTTTTGTATTTTCTTACCTAGCAGCTGTTTTTTTCTGAGACAGTTGAATCATTTCTCTTGTCCTGTCCCCTCTGGTGATTCTGGCTTACAGGAGTTGCATTTGGGATTTTTACAGAATGGCACCGATAAATGGAACAGAATTTGTATGAAAAATTAAAACATTTAATAGATAATTATTAGAAGGCGGTGAAACAGGCCCTTTACATCAGCCACCTCCAATATTACAGCTAGGTAGCCAATGAGGTTGCGTTCGCCGTCAACCATTGGAATGCAGACATTCTCCATCGCATACCGCGAATACCGTTCGCTCAAAATCCTTGCGGCTACTGTCGTCAAATATTCACTTCAATAACGTGTTAATTAATTACTTACTTTGACGGTATTTAGTGTCGAAATAATCGGCGGTATATTATAGTAAAATGTCGAGATTGAGGGTTTGCAAGCGGACAAGAGTAAGTACTAATGTGATTTTTTTAAATTTAATTTGTACTTTCAAGTTTATCTTAGACATCATTGACGTCGGTGAAAGAAAATATGGAATGGGAACCGGGACTTATAATAAATATCAACGAGGTGATCAGTGCTCGTGCCTTCTCTATATGAGAAGAGGCCTTTACCTGCAGTTGACAGACTGACAGACGGACAGACAGATAACGAAGTGATCCTATACGGGCTCCTTGTTTGTTTTTAAGTAAGAAACCCTAAAAACTTCTTAAACATTATTAGTTATAGATTGAGAAAAACGGATTAACTCACTGTGTTGCCTAGTTCGTCCGACTAGTTTTGATGGCATACAGCCATCTTTGTCAAGGAGTTTCACAGGATGACACACCGCCCGTCGCGTTACTGCGTCCGCAGACAGTGTCCGCAGGAACGCTACGGGTGGTGTGTCATCATGTGGTCCAAGATCCAAGGTGGCCGAATGCCATCGAAACTAGTCGGACGAACCCGGCAACACAGTGAGTTAATCCGTTTTTCTCAATCTATGTGTAACAATACTCACGTTTCGTTTAATGATCATTATCCATACTAATATTATAAATGCGAAAGTAACTCTGTCTGTTACGCTTTCACGATAAAACGGCTGAACCGATTTTGATGAAATTTGGTATGAAGATTGCTTGAACCCTGGGAAAGGACAAAGGCTACTTTTAAATCCGCTACTTCGTCTGCATCCACTATAACTGACATTCACGCGGACGAAGTCGCGGGCAAAAGCTAGTTAATAATAATAATATGTGGGGACATTTCACACACGGCCATCTGACCCCAAACTAGGGAGACCCTGTACTATGGGTGTCAGACAGCTGATATACATTCACTATAACCGACATTAACGCGGACGAAGTCGCGGGCAAAAGCTAGTTAATAATAATAATATGTGGGGACATTTCACACACGGCCATCTGACCCCAAACTAGGGAGACCCTGTACTATGGGTGTTAGACAGCTGATATACATACACAAGTTAGTTTATAATGTTACCCACCTACTGTGTTTTTTTCCTTTCAGTCCTGTTGTAATTCGTAACTATACCAACTTGCTATCTTATACAAACTTTTAACTATTATATCCAAGTATAATTTCTACTGCAATCTGCAACTCAACACCAGCGGTCTGCAACTGAATTTTGAATATACACATAAATGAAACTAACTACAGTTATGACTTTATATCGACACACGTCTTTACTTGTCACGTGCGCAAAAGGGGTATATTTTTATGGAATACGTAATTTTGTTTGACTTCATACGCGGTGTCCATATTTGCCGAAGACTCGACGTCCTACATGCAAAGAGACTTGTGTTTACAATGTTTGAGACGTCACGAGATTTCTGTAGGCGGCGAGTTTGAAAGATAAATCGTTGTTCTGCTGTTTAAGAGAAATCTGTTCTGCGTCTCTGTTTTTCAAATACTCTCCAAGATTTCTTTCATTATTCAAAAAATATTATTTTAATATTTAATATAAAAACGATAAAACGCTGTTAAGAAATGAAAAAAAATAAAAAATGTTTCCTATCTAATTTATTTATTTTTTATGTTTTTTTTTTATGTTATTATTATTATTATCCTACCAATATTATAAATGCGAACGCTTTTGACGATGGAAGGATCGATGGATGTTTATTACTCTTTGACGCAAAAACTACGCCAAATCCGTTCCGTAAATCAGAATAACACATAAGCTACTATTTATAAAGATTTAAAATCAAAGCTGCTCTACTGCCGAGTGCCATTGGATATAATAATTTATAGATTGTTTGAATTGCAAACAGACGAAGTCGTGGGCAGAAAGAAGTCTTAGGACTTCCAGTACGTTAGGTACTCACATTTTCAAAGTACCGAAAAAAAATCATAATCATTCTTCACTGTCGCAGTCAGAGGGCTAATTCATATAATTTTATGATGCGCCGATGAAGTTGCAGTGCAGTTGCAGTTAAGTTCAAGTTTGAGTGATAAACGGTATTGTTGTAATCTTTGAACAGCGCGTAAGCTGCGCGTGGACTGCACGTCAACTGTACGACAACCAAACTCTACCAAACTTACTTATGATGTAGCCACATGAGAGAAAAATATTACTCATTAAATAATTGAATAGAATCTGAATATGACGTTATTATAATATTAAATTGATACCCCAGTACAGATTTTAAAACTTTTTAACTGTTATTTTGAGACATCAACCGAATAGTAGAATACCGATCATGTTACGTTCTGAAGCACGCACCAAAGACGCGCAACAGTAGAATGCCATTATTGCGCTCGCGTGACGCGAACTTAACGCGAGCATGTCTAACAGCGGTAGAGAATACAAAAAGCGTTGTTTCGATCGAAACTTAACTGCAACTGCACTGCAACAGCACTTCTTTAGTTACGTGAATTAGCCCACGTATAAAATTGAAATACCGATCAAACATCTTGGATTCAATGGAAACGCTCATAGTCTCTAACGAAACAGGTCTTAGCAAATAGAGGGAGACATCGACTGATAGAAAAATTTTCTCGAGAGCTTTTTGGCTGCGAACAGACAGACAGACGGATCCCTTTGAGAGGTCTCTACGGAACATTTTATGTTTGGTATAAAGAAATAGGACAAATAGCATTTTCGTAGCCTTTGAAGACGAATGCTGGGCGAAAAATAGAACTGCTCTTTTTATAAACTTAGTTTTTTTTGTGTTCGATTTATTGATTGCCGTTTTGAATAACTACAATGCAGATAACAAGATTAAAAAAATAATCCATACTAATATTAGAAATGCGAAAGAGAGTGGAACGAAGTTCCATAACGCGGCTCACTGATTGTTGCGAATTAGTAGAAATCGTCACGTAACGAAATGCGTGTGTGTATGTGTGCGGGTGTCGAGCCGCTGCTGCGCGCACTCGCCTGCTGGTGATATAATTATTATTATTTTATTTTTATTTTTTGTACAGGCCCCCGAGCGCACAAGTTTTTTATTTTTACGAAGATATTTTATTCCGAACTAAATATAGGTATACAAATCTGAAAATTTATAATAATAATATTATGTACAATTCCAACAGCACAAAATTCCAAGAGTTCAAAGGGTATAAAAACTCGTCCACATCGCTGTCAACAGGACACAAATGTGCAGCAGACCCACGTTGCATGACAATGCTGATTCTTTGACCCAAGAATAGACCAGCCTTCGGTAAACTTCGGGTCACAAAGTCGACCAGCCGCTTGGCGATATCCTAAAAAACAAGATGGGCACTCGGTTCCCATGGCTCTAGAGTCTCCACCCCAAACAGCTTAAATATATAGCTTCCATTCTATTATACTGTCGCCGTTTGAGGTATTCTGCAGCCGCAGCAGCAGCACCAGCACAGCACGCTGAACTAGGAAGATGGAATGGCGCAAGATTTTATCGACGTCGTATCGTGCTAACATAAAAGCCTACCCAACTTCCAAGGAAATTAATCAGTGTCAAAATATTCAAACTCTCTACAATTGATGTGACGACACAGTTGGCGCAGTGGTTCAGCGATTGACTGCTGCTCAACGCGTTGCGGGTTCGAATCCCGCCCAGGGTAAACATTTTGTGAGATGAGCACTAATTGTGTTTGCCACAAGGCAAACACAATTAGTGCTCATCTCTATATGTATGGTTGTTGTTTATCTAAATACGTATGTATTTAGTGTATGTAAATGTATATCAGCTGTCTGACACCCATTATACAGGGTCTTTCCTAGTTTGGGGTCAGATGGCCGTGTGTGAAATATCCCCACATATACTCGGAAAAATAGAAGACATTTTTACGTTGGATCATTCGTATTGTTGACAGAAATACCTAATTGTTAGTGTCATGATAATATTTCCGCGTAGTTCTTCAATCGAGAACATTGTTTATTGTTTACAAAAGACGATTCATTTAGTTTGCACTTGCGCACGAACTGATTTGTAAACAAACCTTTAGATATAGTCAACTTACTTTTGCCCGTGACTTCGTTCACGTGAATTGTCTAACGGGTTCCTACTTTTTACTGACTTCAAAAAAGGATGAGGTTCTCGATTCGAGTGAAGGTTTCTTTTTTGGTGTTTGTTACGCGATTTGTCCGGCAATTGTAAATAGAGTTTGAAAATTCCTTTTTTTAATGTTACCGTTTCTTAGTGGATTTAGATGTATAACAAGTAATTAAGGATAATAAGCTAAAAATAATAAACTGTTTTGCTGAAATAACAGCCACCTTCATCCCACCGCCATTTGTGTTCTGTGTTAAAGTTATTTATCACTTTATAGTTTTTGAAGGAGGCTGTCTTTTTGTAAAAAAAGTTTTTGTTTATAATAAAATCCAGCCTAGAGCACCCACTCTGTTAGTTTTTTTTTACGCGCAAATCTCCGCGGCCACATTCACAGTCGAAGTCACGGGGTCGAAGCCCGTGGTACTTAGGTATATCCTAAGTACCTATGGGAATTGCCAATCCACCCTGAGCAAGCGTGGTGATCAATCCTCTTGCCTTTTGTGTATGAGAAGAGACCTTTGCCCTGGAGAGGGAAAGCAAACTGGTGTTATTATAATTATCCATACTTCCATATCCATAAGTTTCCGTATAGTTTACTATACTAATTTAACTAATTTACTATTTAATAATTTACAAATTTTACTAATTACTATATAATTTACGATTACTAATACTATATACTAATATACTAATCCATACTTTATCCATACTAATATTATAAATGAGAAAGTAACTCTGTCTGTCTGTCTGTAACGCTTTCACGATTTACTGTAGGTACCGATTTTGATGTTTGGTATGAAGATAGCTTGAATCCTAGTTCAAAAAGAAGGAGGTTCTCAATTCATCTGTATGTTTTTTATGGGTACACTACATAAATACGAAAAACTTTATTCCGAAAGTCAGAAATACGAATTTCAAAATACCGATTTTCATAATTCCGAATAGTTCAAAATTCCTAATATGGCAACTCCGATTTATCATGCATCCTATTTTTATAATACTAAAATTTCAAAATTCCGAACGTTTATAATTACTATTCTCAAAATACCGAGTTTCAAAAGATCGAATAACAAAAAGTCCGACATAATGAAAATTCCGAACAACAAAAATACGAATTCCGATTATTAAAATTCCGATTATTAAAATTCCGATTATCTTTATAGATATCGTGCAAGCAAGCATGCAGCATGCAAGCAAGCATGCAGCGTGCAAGCAAGCATGCAGCATGCAAGCTTGCTTGCTTGCATGCATCATGCAAGCGAGCATGCAAGCGAACATGCAACATGCAGCAGGCATGGTTTCTGTCACGGCTACGGCGTTGCGGGGCTCCGGCGGTACCACGCGAGCTTATCGTCGCAGATGGTATTCACGCTCACCACCGCAGCTTCGGCTTACTGGCCGGCTTCGCCGGCCAGCCTCAGCCGCGGCGGCGGGCGTTAAAACCACCTGCTCCTCAGCTCGCTGGCCGCCTCGCCCCTCCGCGCCTACGCGAATTTAAATTACACTCTAGGCGTAGGGCAGACAAGACTACGTGGAGTCAGTTTCACAGCAATTCATTTCTGTCATTAACTTTTGTAGCACAACATATTGACTTTTTAAGATTATTTTTGTTATTGTCTTTCTTTTTATACCTATATATTTTTGTTGAAATAAATTCCATAGAAAAATACACCGAATAAACAATATTTGTTAAAATGTAATTCTACTGTTTGATAAGTTTGTTAAACAAAAAAATTTGATTAAAAATTCTTTGAATTGTGTTTCTGTGAAATATGTTTCATTCAAGTAAATAGTCTTTGAAACAATAATAGTCGAAATAAAAATACAAGAACCAAATGTTATATGAAACATTTTCTGGGAAACGAAATTCTATGAAATTTCTGTCTGCGAAACAAGGGGACACCATTTTGAATATATATGCGTAGCTGTATTGAATCAGAATCCTAATTTAAACAGTTTATTCGGAATATTGAAATTCGGAATTTCGTTTTTCGGACCGAGAACTCATCGAGCATTTGATTCTTCGAACATGTGAAAATCGGAAAACAAACAAATCGGATTTACGACATTCGGTAAAATAACTTTCGTGATTTTAAATAATAGAGATTATAATTTTTAGGTATTATGAAATTCGGACTTTTGAAAATCGGAATATCGAAATTCGGAATAAAATATTTCGGAATATTTGGGTGTTCCCGTTTTTTATTTTTATTATTTTTCTTTTTTGTACATTTGTTACGCGATTTCTCCGGCAAATGTAAAGCGATAATGAAAATTATTTCTTTAATGGATAGGGTATGCCTCAAGGGTGGTCTCATATAAATTTTATCGAAATTGATTCAGCACTTTTTGAAAAAATCGATAGAAAGCAAAAAAATATACTGGAAATGAACCGGCTGAACCGATTTTAATGAAATTTGGTACTAAAATTGCTTGAACCCTGGAAAGGACATAGGGTACTTTTTAATCCGCGATTTCGTCTGCATCCGTGATAACCGACATTCACGCGGATGATGTCGCGGGCATAAGCTATTTATTTATAAATAAATAGAAGAACTACCTATACATGCTACTAAGATAAACGTCAACATCCAGCATCCGACATCCACGAACTATAAAACACTCGTCGTATTCCAGTACGTCGCGTCGTTTGTCATTCGCGTACATTGTTTCGGAAACAAGCGATTGGATGTGTTATAAATGACGTTTGGGATGCTCGCACATATCTACCCTTTGCTTTTTATTCTGTTCCGATATAAATTGCGAATTGGTGTATCAACGGGTTGCTATCCGGTAGATATATTTTTGAGGAATTTACGAGTACTGGTTTTATCGTTTCCTTTGCTGTTTACAGGTTTAAGGTTTTTTGATCGTCATCGTGTCAACATTTAGACGCCCACTGCTGGGCATAGGTCTCCCCCAAGGGGGGTTAAGCCGTAATCGCCATGCTTGGCCGTTGCATGTTGACAATCGCAGTAGGTTTCATTGTATTCAGAAGAATGCTGCTGCCCATCCTCTGGTCAATATCCCTCTGTCGCCTTTTGCGACACCCACGGGTAGAAATAGGGTGGTGCTATTCGCGGCCTGCACCACACGGTCAAGGTTTTTTGTTATTATAAAGATATTGCAAGATCAATCGGTCATGATTAAGCTACGTTTGCTGCGGTCGGTCCTTGGATGGGTAGCCATCCATTTATACCAAGACCCCCTCCGTGCCTCAGATAGCACGTAAAGCCGTTGATCCCGGCTATCATTCTGTCAAGTTGACGACACGGTTGGCGCAGTGGCTGAGCGATCGACTGCTGCGCAGCTCGATTCCCGCCCAGGGTAAATATTTGTGTGATGCACACTTGTGTTTGCCTTGTGTCTGGGTGTTGTTTATCTATATATGCATGTATTTAAAATGTATTTGTGTATGTATATCAGCTGTCTGACACCCATAGTACAGGGTCTCCCTAGTTTGGGGTCAGATGGCAGTGTGTGAAATGTCCCCACATATTATTACTATATTATTATTCGTAAATCTTTGACAGTCGTTATGGGTAGTTAGAAATCAGAAAGTCTGACAACCAGACCCTGACAGGGCCCTGAAGGGGTATCGTGTTACCCAGTAGCTGGGTTCTGGAGGTCAGACAGGTAAGGTCACACACATAAGCAGGTACGTCGCTATTACACATTTATTATTTATTTATTTATTTATACTTCATGCACAAACGTACAAAGGCTGACTCGGCAATTTCAATACAATGCTATCAACACTTGTAGTTGTTGTGTGTTGTTGTTTAACTGCCTCGTTGGGGTCCTGGATTCGATTCCCAGGCCTGACAAAGTGTTATTGAGTTTTTCTATTAAAAAATCTCAATAACAGCTCGGAATTTCTTTCCAAACTACCTGGGAAAGCACGTAAAGCCGTAGGTTCCGCCCCTGATCTCTCTCCGGTCGTGTCGGATTACCGTCCCACCGGACCATGAATTTGAGGGAAGAGGAAGTACATTTGTGTTTGCGCACACACTTGTGCACTATACTATCTCTTGCGTTTTTGGCTGATCTTCATTGAGATTGACCGCAGTGACCAAAATTCGGTCGAAAGAACTACATTTATCAAAAGTTGTAGAGTATGCCGGACCGAATGTGCCGACCCGTTTCTGTGTATGGTGGCCCTTAAAACCACGGTTAAATAAACCAATAACTTACCCAGTGCATGTCGGTGTCGACTAAAAACTGGGTAATAAGCATGCAGCCCACCTGAGGGGAGTTACTTCAAACTTGGAAGGAATGAGGTAAAATCGAAGTTCTGGAGGCAAGTTTAAAAAGTCTAATTTTCCTTCATACGCGACTGGAGTACAGGAGGCTACGGTACCGGCAGGTAAAAGAATAGTGTGGATCTGAATACTCATATCTTTTTTAATTTCACAATATTTTTTTACTGTTATTAAACTTGTTGAGGAAATTCGTGACAACTAGATCTAGTGTTTGAAAAAAAGATTTTATGATGTTTTTTTATGATTTGGATCTCAGTTTTTTTTGATACAAATAAGTAGTGCTAGTTAAAGTTTAGGAGTATGATCGATACCTAACTTAGTTTTCTTACTTTCGATATTTGTGCGTGCACATATTAATAACATTCAATATCTAGTTCAGTTTCTAGTACACAGCACAAATATTTTTAAGCACATTATATTTATGAACTAGATGACTTTTAATTCACTGCGCATCTTTTGGGGGTGAATCAAAAATCAACTGTTCCCTTCAAGAATACCCAACAACATGGAGGAAAATGAACAGCATTTTTTTCATATTTTAGGATTGGATCTACATTTAAAACTATTCGTAACTGTTTATAAGTACTTTCGAGGAGATTTTGGTTAAGTAAAAACCGTACGAATCCACCTATAAAGGCTAAGTTACGCTTGCCGCGGTCGGTCTATGGATTGGTGACCACCCATTTCATACCAGGGTCCCTCCGTGTCTTAGAAATAACGTAAAGCCATTGGTGCCGGGCTGCCATTTGTAGAACTTTGGCAGTCGATAATGAGTAGTCGGAAAGTCTGACAACCAGTCTTTCTAAGGGGTATTGCGTATCCCAGTAACTGGGTTGTGGAGGTCAGATGGGCAGTCACTATATGTAAAACAATGCAATTCAGCTGCACCCGGCTAGACTGGAAGCCGACCCCAACATAGTTGGGAAAAGGCTCGACAAATGATGATCCCCTAAAATTTGCGCTGAGAATTATTAAAAGTCGGCCTATAATGTCGGAGCATGTCCACGTTAACTTCGCGTACAGGTAGCTCGCAACATCAGGCTATGCCATAATAAGGCAAAGTTGGCGATCTTACTAGTGAGATTTTCTCCCAATCATAACTTTCAAAGAAAAAGAAAATGTACCGTGGAATTGCATCTAAGTAATATTTTATAATATTAACGTTCCTTTGGCCGCGATGTTCACAGTCAATGACGAAAATAAAACAAACTTTCTACTTCTGATTTGAATTTCTTGGTGTCTATCGTACGGTATGAATTGAGATTAGAGTTGCCAGAGCTACATCATTTTAGCATGGCTGAATAGAAGAAGGAAGTAGGAAGAAAAAAGAGTAAGTAGGTAGTAGAAGATAGGTACGTACTTGCTATCTTGAATGCTGGGAACATTTCTAAGAAGGTATCAGGTACAGTCGAACAAGCTATTTGGTATACAGGCAAAAATATTCATCTTTCTACTACACACACAATATTTTATTTTATTTCATTTTTTTAACTCGAGTACGTAAGTATCCCTGGTAGCTACCTACATGCTCAATATAAAGCAAATAAATTAAATATTGTTATTGTAGTAGAAAGATGAATATTTTTGCCTGTATACCAAATAGCTTGTTCGACTGTACAAAAAGTACGTTACTCACTCAACTAATTATTTAAGTGTCATCATTTAATTTCAGCCGAAAGACGTCCACTGCTGGACATAGGCCTCCCCCAAGGGGGGGTTTTGCCATAATTACCACGCTTGGCAGGCGGATTGGTGATCGCAGTATGGTTGTTACAAATGCACAAAGAACGCTGCTGCCCATTCTCTGGTACGTCCCTTAGTCGCCTCTTACGACACCCACCGGAAGATATGGGATGGTACTATTCTTTACGTCCGACACGATACGGACAGTGTAATGGCTTGGCCATTATTTAAGTGTAATGGCTGCATTTTATAACAAAGTTAAAGCATTTATTTCAATTAAACCATTTACAAGCACTTTTCAATTGTTAAGGAGTCAGTTGGTTTATCAAAAGCTTTTTTACAAAAAAGACAACCGCCTTCAAAATCTAAAAAGTGATAAATAACTTTAGCACTGGACTTTAGATTTGGAAGTCGGTGGCTTTGTTCTGTTTATTGTCTTTAACTGCCACCGACTTCCAAATCTAAAGTCATGTATGTAAAGTGCTAAAGTTATTAATTACTCTTTAGATTTTGAAAGCGGTTGTCTTTTTTGTAAATAAGCTTTTTTCACACCACCTGCTCGACAATGTCAAATTATATGTCATGCAAACCTAACCTAAAGTAAGTCATTTAAGGCCTGAGGTCTAGCAGGGCAATAATATTGTACTTGTGATGTACTGTAAAATAATTAAATAAATATGGGGTCCTGCGACCCGCCCGCTCGACATTGCGTTGACAGCAGTCGAGACGAGTGGACGGTCGCACACACTCAAATAGAAATATAATTGTGTTTTATTAAACCACCCAAGAGTAAAAGCGAGACGTAACATTGGCGACGAGGATAAAGAACGTGAGTAAAATAAACAGATAACAAGAGAAAAAAGCGAATGACCGAGGTTATCTATTTATTCACAATTAAATATTGTTTTCTATTTTCTCTTAAAGGGATATAAATGGAGATAAATAAATATATTGTTTAGTAAAATAAGAAATATTTTATGTGTAAGTAAATTACTGACAATTGATTCTTCGGTCAAAATGGCCTTAAAACCAGTACCTGCTAATACTTACCAATAAAATATTGTTGTGTAGCTAGTGTGCACATTCCATTATAACTATAAATCGACATTGTATAAATACCGCAGAACTATCACTAAGTACCAAAACATAGTGAGATATTCTCCGCGTTATTCTCGACTTACCCACATTATATTTAATTATAACTATTTACATTTTAAGGGATACCGCACGACTAAGTAGGTACTTATCTAAACAGTAATTATCGTACATACAATCTTAATTTTTATTGGTATGCAAGTTATAGGTAATGAATTAATATGGTTAAGAAGGAAAATATGATTACCTAGTGCACGAATTTTTCGACTTTGACTTTGGATTACTTTAAAACAATCTATTGCGATTAGACTTGACTCTTGCTCTTTTTAAATAGCTACCGACTACACAACAACAACCAATTGTGCCTGTAAGTATTAGCCAAGTCGAAAGAGAATGACAAAATACATGCTGTACACTATTCCAATGGGTAAATACCCTTCTAGTTCCACATATACTGGTATAAAACTGTTCTAGTATATGCAATTCCACCAAATTACATTTATTCCAATGGGTAAATACCCATCAAGTTCCACATATACTGGTATAAAACTGTTCTAGTATATGCAATTCCACCAAATTACATTTATTCCAATGGGTAAATACCCATCAAGTTCCACATATACTGGTATAAAACTGTTCTAGTATATGCAATTCCACCAAATTACATTTATTCCAATGGGTAAATACCCATCAAGTTCCTCATATACTGGTATAAAACTGTACCTAAGTACTAGTATATGCAATTCCACAAAATGAAATGATTCATGTTCCAATCCAAAAGTTCAGTCGTGAGTAATAAAAACGCAATAGGTACTATCTATGAATTCTATATACATTATTATATCGGTGCTTATCATATCGCTACCAAGTAGGTAGGTATAGTGGTTTTCCGTAGTACATCTAAGCAATTTTTCATACCTACTTGCAGATTGTCCTAGCATGTCTCAATTACCGACCTCATTAGGACATCGGTGGCAAAGATGGAAACGAACTCTCGAAATCGACCTTCTAGCCTTAGGCATAGACCAGCCCTTAAAAAAAACGAGCAACACTTTTACATACCGGTGGTTGAGGATTGCAAGATATCTATTAACCTTCCCGGTGCACACGTTGAAGAGGGCGACCCCTCCGTTGTTTTCGAGTATGTTATTAAAAAACTAGACGAGTACTTTTCTCCGAGGCAGAGTTTTGTTATGAACGACACGTAGGTATTCTGACTCATGAAACAGGAACTGGACGAAAAGTTGGAAAAATTCGTAGTTAGATTACGTAATCAATGTTCCAAATGCGATTTTGCTAACAAAGACAACGCTCTCATAAACCTAATTGCTGAAAAATGTACCTCATCAGACCTTAGAAAGAAAATACTATAGTTAGGAAATTCCGTTACAATAGAAAAGGTTATTTTAGAAGCCAACTCAATCGGAACCGTAAGGAGACAATTAAAGGAATTCCAAGTAGTAAAAACTGAACAGGTTAATAGGATTGGAACAAGAACCAACAAAACCCGAACTCAGGGTATTCACTCGGATAATACACGGTGTGCAAGACGTGGAAGTGAAAATCACAAGTGTGATGATACACGTTATCCCGCGAGGGACAAATGTGGCTATAAAGGTTACTTTCATGAGTCAATGTCGAACAAGGAAACTCAAGCGTAAAGCACCCATTACTTGGAACAAACAAAAAAAAAATACAAAAAAAAAACTAAACCAAACATTCGTTACATACAAAAACAACGTACAAAATTACCACTCAGTAATGTTAACTATTTTATTTTATATTGACGATGATGCTGAAATAACTTGCGAAGTAGAAGATGTCAACGTAAATATGCTCATCGAATCTGAGAGTAAAAACAATATAATACCTAAATGATAAAACCTGGGAATATTTAAAATCGAAAGCTGCCGTTGTGCCTAAACAGCAACCAGGTTCCGATCAAGTGTTTATGGCATACGGTTCAAAAGATCCTCTGGATGTGCTCGGCACATTTGAAGCATCAATCGTAGTTGGACCAGAAACAAAACCTGCAAAAGTTTATGTTATTAAAAATAGCACCCGTAATTTGTTGGGCAAGCATACAGCTACAGGTCTCAATGTGTTTAAAATAGGGGTGAGTATAAATCTAGTATATACAGAGATTTTTTCTAAATTCAAAAATGTCTAGTTGGCTATTGCTGTAGATCCATCTGTGACAAATGCTGACAAAAGCTTATGTAACCTCAATAAAAACAAACAAGACACCAGATTATTTTATCACAAACACGGATATCTATGATCACAAAGGTCAACCGGAATTAATACATTAAATAGGTAGGCTAAAACTACAAAAAATTGCATAAAAAACTTATCAAATGCAGGTAACATAGTAAAACTTAAAATGATGTTGTGATTGTAAACTTTTTTAAGTTAATTAAAAATACGTAAATAATAAGTACTAATTTATTAAAATAATATATCCAGGTAAATATATATATATATTAGAATATATACAAGAGCTAGTATTCCAATGCAAATGGTTATTTTCAATTATTAAATTTATTATACCTAACATAATTTTACAGTTATAAAAGTTTTATACTTTTTAAATCACTGATAATAATTATGAACAGATTGCATATTGAGCACTACGTGACCACTTGTGTATCGCGTATTATTTCGACGCCACAAACATAAGCGTCCGTGTTCACTGGATTGAAAGTTTTTATCAGATTACATTACTCCAATTAAAGTTTATGTGATCCCAAAGTGAACTGTTATCTTGCCATTTTATGGTTCTCCGTGAGCAAGGATTTCACAGCATGCCACTGAAATGCAGCCCTTTACTATGAATAGCACGACGGACAGTGTCAACACTTGTGTCAAATAAACCAGCATAGTGGTTTGTAGGCAGAATTCCATTTTCTTCATACCCCTCTATCATGGTGCTATGTGTTATAATAAGTCGTGGTCTACCAGTTCTTTGATGGTGTGGCCAAGAACCTCTTCAAATCGTCGTACCATTGTCGTACCCATAGAACAACTATTTTTCTCTGCAACAATAAAACAGAAATATTATAATACCCAATAATGGTTATTTTGTAGCATACAGTAACAAAAAAATAATAGAGTTTTTATATATATAAAAGTGTACAAATAAAACTAGTTACTTACGTTTACACAGGTGTCTCTGGCTATTTGTATCAAGTTTTGCCTTGATTATGCAAAGTAATTATTTGAGCTCTTGTAACAAAATCAATATTACAACGCGTATACTCATTTTGGTAAAAGAAGTAAGTAATACAAATCATATTAAAAAAAAAAAAAAAACAAAAAAAAAACAAAAGGCGAACGAGATAATCGAAATTAAATTAGCGAACGATCAATTCAGCTTAGTCATAACTCTTCGATCTAAGTATTATTTATACTAATACTTACTTACTTCCTAATATTATTATTATAAATACGAAAGTAACTCTGTCTGTTACGCTTTCACGGTGAAACGGCTAAACCGATTTTAATGAAATTTGGCGTGAAGATAGGTTGAGCCCTGGGAAAGGACATTTATGTTGCTTTTTAATCCGCGACTTCGCCTGCATCCGCGATAACCGACATTCACGCGGACGAAGTCGCGGGCAAAAGCTAGTTATTTATAAATCCATATTCAACCTACCCTCTCAAGTTTAAAAACTAAAACTTAGAAAATCAGATACTTAATTTTAACAAAGTAAATTAATAGTTAAAAACAGTTTCCTTTAAAAGAAATATTAATTATAAATTACTTAAATGTTTGAAGAGACAAAAAGAAACTACAATAAAAAAAATATATAATTTAAAGCAAAGCAACCATCTAGTAACACCATAAATACAATTTTGTTAATCGTTAACTGGTTTTATGCTAGATGGCGTCATTTCTCGCTTCACACGATTTTATTTCTGTACTATCCATGGGTTTTTGCATGCGTTTTTTGTGTGTAATAGCACTCCCCATAGTACAACTGGAAAGACACCGACACAGACGTATGGACCTAGAAGTATATGATAGAGATAAAATAATTAAAGAAAAGGGAAATTAAAGGGGAATTGAGATTGGAAAAAGAAAGCTGTAGACAATAAAATTTATATAGGAGAAAAGGTTTATGTTAAAAACATGACAATGGAAAATATATTGACACCTGATTTTAACCCTACTCCACACACAGTAATGAGTGCTAAAGGAGGTGATATAAATATAAAAATGATGAAACAGGTGAAAACATAAGAAGAAACATAATTATAGTTCACCTCAAGAAAATAGAGGGACACTGGAGAATTCACAATGAAAACGAAGAAAAAGACGATGGTGATGTAGAATTAGACACGGATGATTAATTTGGTATTATAATAATCATTGATAGTATTAAGATTAATAATAAAATTATAATATCAGATTTAAATAAAATCATGTGTAGCTTAAATAGTGACTATTAACCAAGATCAAATTCAGAGTAGTTAATTTGATTAGTTAAAAAAAATATTGAAAGGGAGAGATGTGATGTACTGTAAAATAATTAAATAAATATGGGGTCCTGCGACCCGCCCGCTCGACATTGCGTTGACAGCAGTCGAGATGAGCGGACGGTCGCACACACTCAAATAGAAATATAATTGTGTTTTATTAAACCACCCAAGAGTAAAAGCGAGACGTAACAGTACTGAATTTCATTATAACCCGCTGGTAAATAATATGATTTGAATTTGGAATATAAAGTAAAAATCGCATACGAACATTCACCATTAAGATCTGCCTCGGATTATGAAACAAAAGGCAGATAGACCGCGCGGAACACTGAGAGTGAAGTCAAAAAAGGAAATACTGAAAATTGCTTTGCTTTGTTATACAACAAATTACATATCAGCAAATTCTCACAAAAATGTCGAGTGACAATAGTGATTTGACTCCGGAGTACATTAATTCCGAATCTAAGCGATTGGTATTACCAACAATCTGCTCTTAATTCTAGTACTATTGTTTTTATTGTCTCGTAGATGGTGTGAAAAGTAGAGTACCTATGCTCCTCGGGGATAAAGGTGACTTCGTCTTGGGCGACCTTGAATCCCACGCTGCACTCAGAATTCTTGTCTTAACTCCCTCGCTCCGGTCAGGCTGGAGTCTAGAATCCTTCGTTTCGCTCGGGATTCAATACGGCGCCCGCTACATAAGACACTACTTAATCCCCTTGATGCATAATCTACTATTATTTGTCACTTTTTAGAACCTAGTTCTTATCATCCAAATCTATTAAAAACTGGCTACACAGTTAAAACAGAGGTACTCCAAAGTTTGAAGAAACTAAAACGTCGTCTTTGCATATGTTTTTACGATTTTGTTGATTTTCAACCGACTTTAAAAAAGGAGGAGGTTATCAATTCGTCTGTATTTTTTTTTTTTTATGTTTGTTACCTGATTTCTCGGGACTGGGTGAACCGATTTTTATGATTCTTTTTTTATTTGGAAGCTAGTGCTTCCCGTGTGGTCCCATTTTGTCCAGTTCTGACCATGGCATCCATGAGAAAACCGTATAAGTCTTAAATTTGCATTAAGTATGTGCGCGATTTGTTACGCGATTTCTCAGGCAAACGTAAACCGATTTTGAAAATTCTTTTTTTTATAGATAGGGTACGCTTCAGGGGTGGTCCCATATAAATTTTATCGAAATTGATTCAGCACTTTTTGAAATATCAACAAATACCCAAAAATTTTACATAGACGAACGTTTTAGTTTCATCAATCTTTGTAGTAGTTAACTTTCAATCTCTTCTTAATAGATTTGAATGAGAAGGAGGTACTAAAAAGCGGAAAATAAAAAACTTTTTACAAAAAAGACAACCGCCTTCAAAAAGTGAAAAATAACTTTAGCACAGAACACACATTGACTTTAGTTTCGGAAGTCGGTGGCAATACAAAACAACAAACAGAACAAAGCCACTGAATTTCGAAACTAAAGTCAATGTGTGTTCTGTGCTAAAGTTATTTTTCACTTTTTGAAGGCGGTTGTCTTTTTTGTAAAAAGCTTTTTGTTGATTCAAAAAGTGCTGAATCAATTTCAATAAAATTTATATTGGACCGCCTTTGAGGCATACCCAAAGCATAAAAAAAAAAATTTTCAAAATCGATTCACATTTGCAGGAGAAATCGCGGAACAAAGATACAAAAAGAATTTTAATCATACAGTCGAATTCCTCCTTCCTTCCTACTCCTTCTTTTATGACGTCGGTTAAAAAGGAACTTATTTTTATTAAAAAAAAACGCAGGATTTTTTTTTGTCTTTGTCCCACACTAGCTCCTGTATCGTGAACCGTAAGGGTTGATATTTTTCCAGCATCAAGGGACCGCAGACTTGAGTAGGTACATGGTTTTCGTTCCCGAGATAAAGGGTCTTGACAGACAGACAGACAGACAGACGGACAACAAATTGATCCTATAAGGGTTCCGTCTTTCCTTTAATAAAATAAAAATAAATAAAAAACATTGTTGAGTGATCTGGAGTTTCTCTAATCTTTGCCCTGGATATTCCCGCATCCACTACATATATTTGTCTCGGGCGGGAATCGAACCCGCGACACGTGTCGCAACAGTCAATCGCTCAATACTTACTTCGTGGCTCAGCCACTGTGCCAACTGTGTTGTGAAACGTTGTCATTCAATATCTCCGTGCCACAGTTAAGTACAGAGGCCAGCGCATCAAGCTACTACAATCTGTCAAATTTCTTTGATAGATTTTCAACTTTATTACAAAAACATTAGGTTCATATTTAATTGGGAAAAGGACAAGGCCAGAAACTCTATAGAACTTTGCCCCACTCAATAAAAGTCATGTGCAATATATAACATCTTACTGATTATTTATTACTGATAACTAAACATTAGTCTTAGTGACTGTCGAACTTGCGGTTACCGTTTAAATCTAAAAACAATAATGACATTGATTATAGGTTAAATTGTATTTTAGGTAAAATGAGTTTGTATTTTGTGGGTAGGTATTTCGTAATCCGCAAGTTCTAAAGAAAAACAATTTAGTATAGAAAGGTTCTATATTCATTACTATTATTTTCATTAATTTACTTTTCTGTACATGGGTGGGGCAGAATCTGGCATTGTCATTTTATTTTACAGTTAGGTATGGCTTGATGTACTGGCGTCTGTACTTAAAATACGCGCTGAGACGTGGAGTTGCAGACACCCGCTTGCCAAACCATACCAAACCAACCAGAAGGTTCCCTAAAATGGTCCATTTAAAAAAAATATTGCAGTAATATTTATTAAGCTACTACGATTAGCACTTTACATCATTTATCTTTATTAAAAAAAAGGAACAAGACTCAATTGTGTTAGAAGTAGCCTTGCTTCCACATTTATTGTGCGGATTGCCAGATTGGAATTCACTGCCCGCCTGCCTGTTCCCAGATAAACATAATCTAGGTATAAAAAAAAAATCCACAGATCTCGTGCCTCTCACGATCTTCGGGTACATTAAAAATAAATTAAAACAAATCAGTATTTCACATTTTATTTACAAATTATTCTAGATAGTAAGATTTTATAGATATCCACCCGGTTGTTTACGTTACCCAGAAACATAATGACTATGTAGGGTTGTTGATGCGTGTGTAGGTAGTGATAGGAAGCGAAGAAATAAGTCTCAAGTACACAAGAAGAAGTAGAATAGAAAGTTTATTGCACAAAACACAGGTCACAGTTTTTACACACACAAGAGTTCCACTGAGATAGAAGGAGTGGTAGAAATATAGATAGACGACAGAGAACAGATATAAAGAAAGTTTGTTAAAGCACAATTAAAATCAAGCGCGGCGAAGCAATGTTTATAAATCGCAAATGGTCGGTATATGTTCTATGAGCATACTGACTACTGACTCGCAAGTCACGGCGCGCACGCATGATAATGCCGTCCCGCTCATGCACGTCGCTCGCGTGAAGTAGCGCGAACGACCGATTGTCGCGAGAACAAAAGGCGCGTCATAGATGGGCGGGCCAGCTGATAAGCAATTAGCTACTAATATAATGTTTGTACTTGTCTGTTTGAATGTTGATTATGATAAGTTGTAAATATTATTAAGTTGAATTTAGGTTTTATATAATTCTAATTGTAGTTATTAAGTTATGTAAATATATATGTAAATAATTTTGATTTTAATGTTATTGTTTGATTAATGTAAACAGAATAAAACATGAATAATATAATAATTAAAGGACTACATCACCCCCTTCCAGAGACCGTCAAGGGCGATAATAGTCGGGAAATTTAACGCGACGTCCTGACCGCGTCGTTCTGACGACGCTATCGTCAGCGGAAGGCAAGTTCCGGTTATCCGCGTCGGGTGTGTAGTGATGAATGTTAGTGTTGAGTGGTGACTGTGGTGTGTTGTGATGAATGTTAGTGGTGATGGTAGGTGGTGAAGATGATTTGTGAGGGTCACGCAGTATGAAGGCCGGCTTAATACGGTCAATCGATACGGTAACCGGTTTTCCATTTACCATTAGTTTAAACACCTTGTCACCTCGTTGGATTACTATATGAGGACCAGAGTATGCCGGTTTTAGACCACCACCAGCAGTGCAGTCCCTAAGGAAAACGTGTGTAGAGGAGGCTAGTTCCTTGTAAATAAATGTTTTAAAATTTCTGTTGTGCCTGGCCGCTGGTGATGGTTGCAGTTTCCTGACAATATTCCGAAGCCTTGACAGGTAGTCGGTCATGTCGACAGTCTCGTCAGCCTGTGGGTCGAAAAATTCGCCGGGGAGGCGCATTGGCTGGCCGTACACTAGTTCGGCAGCAGAAGCCTGAGCGTCTTCCTTGTAGGCGCTGCGAACCCCTAACAGGACTAGCGGAAGAGATTCCACTCAACTGTCATTTGCATGGCAGGTGATCGCAGCCTTGAGTTGACGGTGGAATCTTTCCACCAATCCGTTACAGGCTGGATGGTACGCCGTTGTTCTGCGATGATGGAACCCAGCAATGGCAGACAAATTTTTGAAAAGTGCTGATTCGAACTGCCTACCTCTGTCGGTTACGATATCCGATGGGCAGCCGAAACGAGCGATCCAGCAATTCAATAGGGCCTTTGCCACTGTTTCTGCAGTTATGTCTGCTAACGGTATTGCCTCAGGCCATCGTGTAAAGCGATCGACGGCTGTGAGGCAATAGCGGAAACCTTGGCACAATGGTAAAGGTCCCACGAGGTCAATGTGTATGAAGGCGAATCTTTATTGCGGTAATTTAAATGACTGCAATGGAGAAAAGACGTGTCGTGTGGTTTTTGAGCGCTGACAAGGTAGGCAAGAACGAACCCACTCACAACAGTCTTTTCTAACGCCTGGCCACACGTATCGGTCAGCAACCAATCTGGCGGAAGCCTTGGTACCTGGGTGACTCAAGGAGTGCAGGCTAAGGAAAACTGTCCTGCGCAACTCCTTGGGCACAAACGGTCTTGGCATAGTGGTGCTAACGTCGCAATATAGTTGTGTCTGCGATCCAGGTAGGCTAACTTGTTGCAAGTGTAGTGCAGTATCCCCACCTAGAAGTTGCTGCAGTTCGGGATCCTCAAGTTGAGCTGCAGCGATCCTTTCGACGGGCACAGGTTGAGTAATCTCCTCCACTCGCGAAAGGGTATCCGCCACGACATTGTTCTTCCCAGAAATATGCCGGATGTCCGTTGTAAACTGGGCTATCAGATCGAGGTGACGGAACTGCCGTGGGGAACAATTCTCTTTGCGAGAGTGGAAGGCGAATGTGGCTGTGTGTGTGTGTGTGTGGCTGTGTGGTGTGGCTGTGTGTGTGTGGGGCTTGTGGTCTGTGTAAATCACAAAGTCACGAGCCTCAAGCATATGACGAAAATATTTCACACTCTCGTAAATGGCGAGCAGCTCGCGGTCGTAAGGAGAGTACTTAACCTGTGCCTCGCTTAGCTTCCGCGAGAAAAAGGCAAGAGGCTCCCAAGCCCCTGAATTCAGTTGCTGCAAGACTGCGCCCATTGCTTTGTCAGAAGCATCCGTGACCAACGCCATCTTAGCGTTGCAGTCAGGATGAGCCAACAGTGCTGCTTCACAAAGACTTTTCTTGCAGTTCTGGAATGCCTCGTGCTCCTCGGGTGAAAAATTTACCGGGTGTGAACCCTTCACCGAGCCGGTAAGAAGGACATTCAGGGGTGCTTGGAAGCTTGCTGCGCCTGGGATGAACCTGCGGTAAAAGTTGAGCATCCCAAGAAATCTCCGTAGCTCTCTTACGGTTTTGGGAGCGGGAAAATTTTGAATGGCCTCGACCTTGGATGGTAATGGCCTTGTGCCCTTGGCTGAGATATGGTAGCCCAAGAAGTTAACCTCCGACACTCCGAAGACACACTTAGAACTGTTGATGACCATACCGTAATCTTTGAGTCTGGTGAAAAGTTGACGCAGGTGGTGCTCGTGGGTCTTCTGGTCTTTCGAAAAGACCAAGAAATCGTCTAAATACGCGTACGTAAAGTCCAGACCCCTGAGCATTTCATCCACGAAGCGTTGAAACGTCTGTCCGGCATTCCGTAGACCGAACGTCATGAACGGAAATTCGAAAAGACCGAACGGCGTCGTGATCGTGGTCTTCGGGATGTCATCAGGATGCACAGGGATCTGATTATATGCTTTCACCAGATCAATTTGAGAGAAGACGGTACAGCCAGACAGGCTGTGAGCAAAGTCTTGGATGTGCCGGATGGGATACTGGTCCGGGATGGTACGTGCGTTCAGCATCCTGTAGTCGCCGCAGGGGCGCCATCCGTCATCTTTCTTCGGCGCTAGGTGGAGAGGCGACGACCACGGTGACTCGGACTGGCGACAGGTTCCACATTGTAACATGGACTCAAATTCAGCCTTAGCTATTTGCAACTTGTCTGGGGCCAATCTGCGAGGTGTACAGGATACTGGTGGGCCTGGTGTAGTACGAATGTGGTGTACTGTATTGTGTTTAGTGGTGCGGTGTATACCATGTGGTCGAGTGATGTCAGGGAATTCCCGTAGTATGTGTGTATACGCGGAATCACCAAGACTTACTTTCACCGAAGAGACGACATCAGAACGACGGACAGGCGACGCCGGGGTGGAGAGCGTTGTATGATTGTCGATGAGGCGTTGGTTCCTGCAATCAACAATCAAATTATAAAAGGATAAAAAATCCACGCCTATTATCGCCTTTGTAACATCAGCGACTATAAATCGCCAAGCGAAGTCGCGGCGCAACCCTAGGTTCAATGTTACATTTATAAAACCGTATGTATTTATCGTAGTCCCGTTCGCCGCACACAGTTGGTAGCTGGTTTTAGTTACTTGATTTGTAATTGCCGATCGGGGGTAGACGCAGAGGTCGCTTCCAGTATCGACCAAAAACTGCACCTTCGACCTTTGATCGGTGACAAATAAGCGACCAGCACTTGGACAATCATCGGTCGCCATCACTGATAGCCCCGCGCTTTTCCCGACGTGGGGTAGTCGCACGGCTTGACGCATTTGTTGGCTCGGTCTCCGAAGTTCTGATGGTACCAGCACTGCGGGAACTTCCTGTAGCTGGACTCCGATCGGGATGTGCCTGACCGTTTGCGCGTGCGACTACGGGACCGCCCTCTAGGGCGAGACAATCGCTCAACTTTCTCCGCCAGTTTCTCCATCTGCCTGGTTAGGGCGGCGATCTCGGACGACATGGTGTTGCTCGGGGTGCTCGGCGAAGCAGCCGTAGTGATGGCAGATGTTGATGCCACCTGAGTGCCGACGACGTCATGTATCCGGTCCGCCAGCTCAGCCAACTCAGCTATCTCCGGCTTGGACTGGGAGGCTATTATTGCCTGGGTGCTTGCGGGTAGGCGGCTCGTCCATATTGTCCGCAAGAATTCCTCCGGTACACCTGGGCCAGCGAGGTTAAGGAGGTGTCGTCGGTAAAATTGGGAAGGCTTCCGGTCGCCTAGCTCTTCGAGCATGAGAAGCTGTTTGACCTTCTTCTCACGTGAAGCCGACAATCTCTTTATAAGCTCACCTTTGAGTTTTTCGTATTTTTCGGTGGCTGGAGGGTAGGCGATTACATCTTCGACCTCTGCTGCGTACTGCGGGTCTAAGTTCCCCGTTACGTAGTAGAATTTGGTCTCGTCCGACTTGATACTTGACAGCATAAATTGTGCCTCCATCTGAGCAAACCACAGCGCCGGTTTTTCCGGGTAGAAAGGCGGGATTCGTACCCCCACACGAAATGTTTCGGCTGCCACGGTACTGACATCCTGGTTGCTGGGTGTTTTGTTCTCGGCCATGCTCGTGCTCTTGATAGGGGTGACCCCTATAGGGGTCCTGACCCCAATGTAGGGTTGTTGATGCGTGTGTAGGTAGTGATAGGAAGCGAAGAAATAAGTCTCAAGTACACAAGAAGAAGTAGAATAGAAAGTTTATTGCACCAAACACAGGTCACAGTTTTTACATACACAAGAGTTCCACTGAGATAGAAGGAGTGGTAGAAATATAGATAGACGACAGAGAACAGATATAAAGAAAGTTTGTTAAAGCGCAATTAAAATCAAGCGCGGCGAAGCAATGTTTATAAATCGCAAATGGTCGGTATATGTTCTATGAGCATACTGACTACTGACTCGCAAGTCACGGCGCGCACGCATGATAATGCCGTCCCGCTCATGCACGTCGCTCGCGTGACGTAGCGCGAACGACCGGTTGTCGCGAGAACAAAAGGCGCGTCATAGATGGGCGGGCCAGCTGATAAGCAATTAGCTACTAATATAATGTTTGTACTTGTCTGTTTGAATGTTGATTATGATAAGTTGTAAATATTATTAAGTTGAATTTAGGTTTTATATAATTCTAATTGTAGTTATTAAGTTATGTAAATATATATGTAAATAATTTTGATTTTAATGTTATTGTTTGATTAATGTAAACAGAATAAAACATGAATAATATAATAATTAAAGGTAGGTCACTACAACTACGTGCCAAAAAAAAAATCAAGTGCCGTGCTCGACGAATAGCGGTCGGCAAACTTAATTTATGGCCGTTTTATAAACAAAGGACTAAAGCTAAAGAAGGCACTTGTTCAAAGGAATTTCTAAGAATTTAGCCCTGTGATAAAATAAAAACGATGCAAGAAGTTAGAACACAAGTAAAATAAGACGTTTAGTGGGATAACATATTTTTTGTACGAAATCGTACAAAGTTGTTCTTATTTTGCTAGAATAATAAACTATATTAGTTTAAATTACATGCACAAAACACAATATAATACGAATCACAAATACGAAACAACTGTAATTAATGTATCAAAATAATATTTACAATTACATAATATGCACAAAACACAATATAATACGAATCACAAATACGAAACAACAATAACTAATGTATCAAGATAATATTTATAATTACATAATATGCACAATACACAATATAATACGAATCACAAATACGAAACCACAATAACAAACACAATATAATACGAATCACAAATCCGAAACAACAATAACTAATGTATCAAGATAATATTTATAATTACATAATATGCACAATACACAATATAATACGAATCACAAATACGAAACAACAATAACTAATGTATCAAAATAATATTTACAATTACATAATATGCACAAAACACAATATAATACGAATCACAAATACAAAACCTAAATAGCAAAAGTAGTATAATATATTCAATTTCAATATTATATATATTTTAATTTCATGTATTGAAATGTCGCCTATGTTGCCATAATAACAAATCGATTGACATCTTATTCATAGAAATCAGATGAATAGTTTAGAAGCTACTACGAGGAACATACGTAAATACAAACATATATGGTCAAAGTCAAAGTCAAAGTCAAAGCATTTATTTCAATTAAACCATTTGCAGGCACTTTTGAATAGTCAAAGAGTCAGTTAGTTAGTCAGAAAGTTGAAGCTAGTTGCTCGTTCCAAAACTCGGTAGGTCTCTATCCGTTTATCTGAACTGGCTATAAAAGTATCCATACAATTTTTAAGATTAATCTGAATTGGCTACTTTTATGCCCCGACGCCATTTTTTTTTAGTTATTTTAATTATGTCCAATTTACTTAATTTTTTTACGTAACACTACACTACGTACTTCCATGCAATAATCTGTGGGGTCTTGAAATTCCGCTCACTGTGGTATATGACAATACTAGACGAGAATATCAGGAACATTTATTTATCTGTATCCTTTTTCTGTCAATCAATCATGTCGTTCATAAGACAATAAAGCAATATTAATAGCTGGTAATGTGGAAGTTTTAATTGTATTATTATAAAACGACGAAAACTTGGAAAATAAATGAATCATCGAGATTAAAACTAATAAGTAAAACAAAATAAATCGCAAAATTGTGTGTTTGTGTCAGCAGTCCCTACAGCGCTACAGTTCTTACGATTTTGAGCGCCCCCCTCCAAGTGTCGTATCTGATATAGAGCGGGGAAGGGAGTGTCCCTTCTGTATTCTGTGCTAATAACCTTCAGAATTTTTATGTTCTTGTTCGGAAACCGGCTTGTTCGGAAACCGGCTTGTTCGGGAGGCTGGAAGTCGTCAAACATGCGCGCGAGACGATTCGTGATGACTTTTGAAAACAACTTGCAGCCGGGCATTGTCGCCCTTTTTGGAGAGTTTGGACCTCTGCACCATGCCTGTGGCGTTTTACCCTCGATTATGACGAGGCCGAACTTAGCCCCCCTGCCGAACTTAGCCCCCTGAGCCCCCCTGCCGAACTTAGCCCCCCCCCCGAACTTCTCCCCGCCGAACTTCTCCCCGCCGAACTTCTCCCCGCTGAACTTCACCCCGCCGCGCTTCTCCCCGCCGAACTTCTCCCCGCCGCGCTTCTCCCCGCCGAACTTCTCCCCGCCGAACTTCTCCCCGCCGCGCTTCTCCCCGCCGCGCTTCTCCCCGCCGAACTTCTCCCCGCCGAACTTCTCCCCCCCGAACTTCTCCCCGCCGAACTTCTCCCCGCCGAACTTCTCCCCGCCGCGCTTCTCCCCGCCGAACTTCTCCCCGCCGCGCTTCTCCCCGCCGCGCTTCTCCCCGCCGAACTTCTCCCCGCCGCGCTTCTCCCCGCCGCGCTTCTCCCCGCTGAACTTCTCCCCGCCGAACTTCTCCCCGCCGAACTTCTCCCCGCCGAACTTCTCCCCGCCGAACTTCTCCCCGCCGAACTTCTCCCCGCCGAACTTCTCCCCGCCGCGCTTCTCCCCGCCGAACTTCTCCCCGCCGCGCTTCTCCCCGCCGAACTTCTCCCCACCGCGCTTCTCCCCGCCGAACTTCTCCCCGCCGAACTTCTCCCCGCCGAACTTCTCCCCGCCGCGCTTCTCCCCGCCGAACATCTCCCCGCCGCGCTTCTCCCCGCCGAACTTCTCCCCGCCGAACTTCTCCCCGCCGAACTTCTCCCCGCCGCGCTTCTCCCCGCCGCGCTTCTCCCCGCCGAACTTCTCCCCACCGCGCTTCTCCCCGCCGAACTTCTCCCCGCCGAACTTCTCCCCGCCGAACTTCTCCCCGCCGCGCTTCTCCCCGCCGAACTTCTCCCCGCCGAACTTCTCCCCGCCGAACTTATCCCCGCCGAACTTTCCCCCGCCGAACTTCTCCCCGCCGAACTTCTCCCCGCCGAACTTGGAGAAGTTCAGAGAAGCGCGGCGGGGAGAAGTTCGGCGGGGAGAAGTTCGGCCCGGAGAAGTTCGGCGGGGAGAAGCGCGGCGGGGAGAAGTTCAGCGGGGAGAAGCGCGGCGGGGAGAAGTTTGGCAGGGGGGCTAAGTTCGGCGGGGGGGCTAAGTTCGGCAGGGGGGCTAAGTTCGGCAGGGGGGGCTAAGTTCGGCAGGGGGGGCTAAGTTCGGCAGGGGGGCTCAGGGGGCTAAGTTCGGCAGGGGGGCTTAGGGGGCTAAGTTCGGCAGGGGGGCTAAGTTCGGCCTTGGAAAACCGGTACTTAAGGGCCTTTAGTTCCGTCATAATCGAGGGTAAAACGCCACAGGCATGGTGCAGAGGTCCAAACTCTCCAAAAAGGGCGACAATGCCCGGCTGCAAGTTGTTTTCAAAAGTCATCACGAATCGTCTCGCGCGCATGTTTGACGACTTCCAGCCTCCCGAACAAGCCGGTTTCCGAACAAGCCGGTTTCCGAACAAGCCGGTTTCCGAACAAGCCGGTTTCCGAACAAGAACATAAAAATTCTGAAGGTTATTAGCACAGAATACTTAATAGTACTACGTACAGAAGGGACACTCCCTTCCCCGCTCTATATCAGATACGACACTTGGAGGGGGGCGCTCAAAATCGTAAGAACTGTAGCGCTGTAGGGACTGCTGACACAAACACACAATTTTGCGATTTATTTTGTTTTACTTATTAGTTTTAATCTCGATTCGATTTATTTTCCAAGTTTTCGTCGTTTTATAATAATACAATTAAAACTTCCACATTACCAGCTATTAATATTGCTTTATTGTCTTATGAACGACATGATTGATTGACAGAAAAAGGATACAGATGAATAAATGTTCCTGATATTCTCGTCTAGTATTGTCATATACCACAGTGAGCGGAATTTCAAGACCCCACAGATTATTGCATGGAAGTATAATGTGTTACGTAAAAAAATTAAGTAAATTGGACTTATGTCCAATTAACTAAATTTTTTTAAACTAAAAAAAAATGGCGTCGGGGCATAAAAGTAGCCAATTCAGATTAATCTTAAAAATTTTATGGATACTTTTATAGCCAGTTCAGATAAACGGCTATGGAGAAGAACGAGCAAGAAACTCCACAGACACTCTTTTCAATCAAGCTTTTACAAAATCCAGGCTACATTATTCTTGTTGCTTCTATATGTGAAAACAATGTAAGTGAAGAGAAATCCAAAACATTGTAATTAAAAATAAATTAAAATAAAAGCCATGGCAGTTAAGAGATGACCAATCTCAACTGACAGCGCCCGTTCACGAACATGACGCGCGGATCAGCACCACTTAGCTCAACCATTTTGAAGGGAACCGAATTATCTAACCCACACGCCACCATCAGTGAGACATTTGAGCGAGCATGACAATGCTCTCAACTGCCATGCTCATTTATGTCAAACACATTGAATAAATAAATGGCTCCATAGTTCTCACATTTACATAATAATTGAAATAGTGCTATTAATTTATACAAAGTCAAAATTTCCAATGTATGTAAGTATTTCATTCGACAGATAAAATATAATAAGTAAATAATAATAACGGTACACGTTATTCATGTCAATAATAAGGGGCGAGCAACATAATCTTCTTGCAATTAAGAAATTCCCTAAAGAGGCTGTGGAGCAGGACCAGCATTATGCCAAGCATTTTTATCATTGATATAATCTTCCAACTTATAATATGCTTGCCTACATAGTGTGCGTTTAATGCATGTTTTAAATTGTCTTTCATTTATTTGCAAAATTTCGAGCGGTATTTTATTATAACATTTTACACAATACCCCATAAAAGAAGTATGTACTTTTGACAATCTGAAACTTGGTTGATATAATTTGTTCCTATTTCTAGTATTAAAGTTATGTCTGTCACCTATTTTACTAAACAGGTGAAGATTTTTCCGAACATGCATGATGTTTTCGTATATATATTGACAAGGTACCGTCATGATATTAATTTGTTTAAACAATTCTCTTAGAGACTCGCGTCTGCTGAGATTATAGATGGCTCTGACAGCCCTCTTTTGCAGAATAAAGATAGAATCTATATCTGCAGCCCGTCCCCAAAGCAAAATACCGTAAGACATGATACTATGAAAGTAACTAAAATAGACTAGTCTAGCGGTATCCACGTCTGTCAATTGCCTGATTTTTCTGACAGCGTAAGCGGCCGAACTTAGCCGCCCTGCAAGAGATGTTAAGTGAGGACCCCACTGCAGCTTTGAGTCAAGCGTAATCCCTAAGAAAACTGTCTTTTCGACGAATTCAAGTACGTCCTTATTCAATAAAACGTTACATTCACTACTTTTAACATTCGGTAAAGCGAATCTTATGCACTTGGTTTTCTTCTCATTTAACACTAAATTATTTGCAGTAAACCAATTATGAACTTTAATCATGGCGTCATTTACGTCGTCATAGTGCTGTGCCCGTCTATTTACTTTAAAAATCAATGAAGTATCATCAGCAAATAACACCATTTGAGGTTGATTTCTCAGTAAATGCGGTAAATCATTAATATAAACTAGAAATAGGAACGGACCCAATATTGAGCCCTGTGGTACTCCCATTTTTACTTTCAAGCCCGATGAATTTACACCGTTTATTTGAACTTGCTGCAGCCTATCATCTAAATACGATTTTACTAATCTGAGCGCTAGTTTACCGAGTCCGTAGTGTTCAAGCTTTAAAAGCAGTGTTTCGTGATTTACGCAATCAAATGCTTTGGAGAGGTCACAGAAAATGCCAATGGCATCCTGTGACTCCTCCCATGCGTTAAAGATATGCTTAATCAAAGTGATACCGGCATCAGTAGTGCAACGCCCTCTGGTGAACCCATACTGTTGATCATGTAGGATGTTATTGCAATTAAAATGACTGAGCATTTGATTAAGCATTACTTTTTCAAACACTTTGCTGAATACCGGCAAAACCGAAACGGGTCTATAATTATTCGTGTCCTTGCATTCGCCGGATTTGAAAAGTGGTATAACTTTACTGTACTTCATTAAATCTGGGAAAACTCCTTGGTCTATACATAAATTAAATATGTAAGCTAAATAGGGTGCTACTGTCTCAATAATCGATTTACAAACATTAGTAGACATTCCCCACAAATCCTCAGTAACTTTGATCTTTAGTTGTTTAAAAGTTTTTATAATAATCTCAGGGTTTATATGTTTAAATTTGAATTCCGAAGGGCAGGCTAAAACATTCGTTTTTAATAAATCAAAAGCAAGTGAGGGCGAGGAAGCTAAATTTTCTGTAGTTTTAATTGGAATATCAGTAAAGAATTTCGCAAATTCCTGAGCAACATCGATATTAGTACTTATTAGACCACAGGGTGTCTCCAGAGTGTAATCAGTTTTATTTATTTTGTTTCTATTGGTTTCATCATTGATAATTTTCCAAACAGTCTTAATTTTATTTTCTGCTGATTTTACCTTGTTGCTTATGTATAAAGCTTTAGCTGTCTTGCAAGTATTTTTAAAAGTTTTAGAGTAAGTAGCAACATACTTATTAAAAGTTTCAGTGTTTCAGTGTTGTGTGTGTGTTGTGTTGTGTGTGGTGTGTGTGTGTGTGTGTGTGTGTGTGTGTAAGGCCATATAGCTCAAAAAGTCTTTCCCTACTTTTCCTGATACCTTTAGTTGCCCAGTCACTGAATAAAAACTTAGGGCTAATAGTTCTAGGTATTTGGACTGATAAAATCATAACCCTTCCTTTTGGCTTCACCGTAGTCGGGTAAAAAACAACAATAGACAATATTACTTAAACTTATAACAATAAACCAAGAGCACAATAAAGTTGTAGACAAATAACACAAAACAATTTTCAATTTTACAATTTACACAAAATACAAGAAACCAATCTTTTAATAATAAGAAATCACTAGAATTGTACCTGTAAATATTTTTTTTTTAAATAAAAAATTTGGAAATAAATAAAAAAATACAAAAGAAATATTTATATTTATTTTAATAACATAAAAAGCTTTGAACTGTACAATAATCAACAAACTTCAATCATACTACTTATACACATATCCTGCGCCGCTCACGCCTCCTGCGGTATGCTGACATTTCGCTACATAAAGGATAAGCCACAGCCTAGACCGTAAGAGATAGAGATGTCCAGTTTTTTTTAAATGTAGCCCAACTTAATACCCCGAGGGTTTTTTTTTCATTTTTTTTCTTATCGCTTCTCGTTTTCGATAAATTGTCGATTTAATGCGAAAAGACACCGAAAAATGAGACATTTTTCTCAATTTTTGCGATTTTTGAAAAAGTTTTAGAGCTTTAAAAATTTTTTTTTTCACCATATTGTAGCCCTTGTTAAGACACATCTTTTGAGACCTAGAACATCTAGGTAGCCCCAAAACTCACGAGACCAGGGCGATGTCTCACTCTGACTGTTTGGGGGCTATACTGAAGCGATCGAAAAAACATTTTCAATGTTAGAACATTTATAAACCCAACACCGCAGAACATGCCCAGCCAACACAATATCCAGCAATAAATAAAGAATGTGTAAATATAATTCACAACACCACCTACATTTAGTATTGAAACGTTTTGAAGCGGCAAGATGCCTGCGCCACGCCTTTACCTTACGCCGTTTCCTGTATAATTTGCGCCTTAAGTATCGTTTACGAAAGTGTACATTCAAGAATGTTAAGGAAAAATAAAGACGAATCGGAATTGCAATGTTGAGTAGCAATGCCTTTTTTTTTTTTTGGTACGGGGTGGAAAATCCTCATGGATGTCCTCCGCCCTGGGGCGGGCGGAGGGGTCTGTCAGACTCTTACTGACTAAAAACCACCCCGGTGTTCCATCTCACACCTACGTCGGGGGGCGCGGGAACTGGAGATACTTCCGCAACCCCCGGCTAGTGCCGGCCTGCTGCAGCGGGCCACTTCTCGGGTCAGGGGGGGGAGTGAGGTGTTAGCCTCCCCCCCGGACGTCTTAGAGGGGCGCGCGTGGAACACTACGCGCCGCCACCTCGGGTCCTGGTGTATGTGGGGAGCGACAGACGTCCCCGAGTCTGCCGCGCCTGGACCCATTTAGGGGGGCCGGAAGAGGGCGTTGTCCGCCCTCCGCCGACGCCCGGTGCGCCTGCTGCGGGTAGGGTGGGAGGTTGAGATCTCCCTCTCCCTTTCCGCAGCCTCCTTCTGCGACATGACACTTTCGCAGAAGGAAACCACCGCGTCCCAGGACTCTGCGCTGTCGACCATCGACTCGACCACGGCCGACAGCGACAGGTCACTGCCTACTTCTGAGACGAGGGCACGGCGCGGCCCCTCCCAAGCGGCACATTCCGCCAGCGTATGCCGCGCCGTGTCCTCCCGGCAGTCGACGCAGTGGTGACACCGGGCGTCCGGCTCCCTGTTTATGCGACACACGTACTTCCCGAAGCAACCATGCCCCGAAAGCACCTGCGTCACCCGAAACGACAGGGAGCTGTGCCTCCTCCCGAGCCAGCGCTCGAGCACTGGCCGGACCGCCTCGATTTAGATGGAACCCTGCGGAACACCGCACGACATGCGGCGCTGGTGTTCGCCATCACGTCCCACGTAGGTGACACACCTCTCGGATAGATAAGCCCCAACTATGCGGCGGAGGTAGGAAGGCACACGGTGATAGCGCAGTGCCTCCCGTACACAAGTCCAGGGCAGGGTGATGAACGCGTTGGAAATGTCCAAGGACACCGCCAACATCACCCCGCCCCGGGACACCGCTTCCTCCGCCAGGACTCTCACCCTCGATACAGCGTGTATGGTGGAGCGCCCATGCCGAATGCGCGATTATCCGCTCAAACAGCTTTCCCACCTCGTCCAGCAGCACTATGGGCCGATACGCGGACGGAGAGTCCGCAGGGCGCCGCGCCTTCTTGAGCAGGACCAGACGACCAGATTTCCACAATGTGGGAAACTGGCCCCGCTCAAGGCAAGCTGTAAACAGTCCTCTCAGTTGGGGCTCTAGCTCCTTCAGAGCGAGGGCCAACGCTAGGCCGTGAATGCCGTCGGGCCCCGGAGCCACGTTCTTGGCCCAGAGCCGCAGCACGGCCGCCCCCATCTCTGCCTGTGTCACCTCTGGGACGCTGATGGCGTTCTCCTCTGTGGACTCTGCGTCTGTGGGCAAAGCCATCGGCGTCGGAGTATGCTCCGCTTGTGCCGGGAAGAGGGCTGAGACAACCTCCTCTAGCAGCTCTGGTTGGAGACTCCCCGTGAGCGGGGGCGCCGCAGACAGAAGTTTCCCTCGAACCGCTTGATATGGGCGCCCCCACGGATCCCGGTTTAGGGTCTCCAACATCTCCTCCCTGGCTTGCGTCTTCGCATCGCCGATGGCCAGACACAGAGTCCTCTTAGCCGCGCGGTACACCTCATACAGCGCGGCTTCTTTGTCCGGGACCCGACGACGTCCCCTCCGGTATCGGGTGTACCGCTACGCACTCAATGCGCATACGAGCGATCTCGGCCAACCACCAGTACACCTGGCGCCCTGCTGACTGTGCGTGGATCCGGGGCATGGACGCGTCGCAAATTTGCGTCATCGCCCCGCGGAACCACAGCGCCTCCAGTTCGACGTCGACGGGTCCGTTCGTCTCCGACTCCCGGAACTAGGCCTGGACAATGGCGGCCTCCTCGAGAAGTTCCCTGTTCATGCGCTTACGAGCCCAGCGCGGACCGTTCGTTCGTGGGGCCGATGGACTGCGGCCGCCCGCGGTCTGGGTGGAGACGTCGAAACGGATGTAACGTTGATCCGACAACGTCTCCACCTCCACGGCGACACGCCAGTCGCGGACACGGCTCGCGACAGCAGGGCTAGCGAACGAGACGTCCACTATTACCCAGCCGTGTCCTCGGGACGGGTTGACAAGAGCCCCGCCAATGATGGCCACCAAGCCGTCCAAGTCTCCCACCCAGTTGTCCCTGGGGGGGCCGAAGTACGGCTCGGCGACCACAGCCACGTCAATCGACCACTCTGCCATGCTCTGGAGGAAGAGGTCCTGAGCTCTGGCACAGTGGTTGATGTTGCCCTGGAGGAAATGGTACAGCGCCATTTATGCGCAGTCCATTCCCTCCGGGTTCGCACCATTCCTAGGCCGGGAATCGGCCGATGAGGCGCCAGCCTGCGAGGGGGGTAAAGGGCCCCCAGCAGCCTTGGCGCCCCGTCTCTTCCTGGGGGGCGCACAGGCCTTTCCACCCGCTCTGTGCCCAGCGGGCCTCCCTGCAGCTGTACAGAGGCTGCAGTTTGGCGCCGCGGAGCACTGGGCCGCCTTGTGGCCGGGCTGACCGCGGCGATAACACTGATCGCTGCGATCGACTTGGCCGTTGCACCGAGCCTTGACATGCCCAATGTCAAGGCAGCGGAAGCACCGCATAACCCTGAGTTGCAGCAGCTTCGTCCTCGCTGCAACCCACCCCACCAACAGACGCCCAGCATCAGCGACTTTGTTGGCCGCCGCCACGGGACACTGCACCCAGATCGCGCCGAGCCCGGAAGCGTCGACGCGAATCTCTCCCGTCCGCACGTCTGCAGGCGGACATCCACCGACACGGGCGACGGCCGCCACGATCTCATCCGGAGTAGTCGAGTCGTCCAGACCGTCAACGCGCAGCTCAGCGGTCTTCGTCGGCCTGGACACCCGGACGTCCTCCGGGTTGAGGACTTCCCTCAACTTGGCGGCCAGGATGTCCGCCTTTTCTGCGCTAAAGGCACCCGACACCTCCAGCAGCCGCGCCCCCGTGATCGCCGGCCTCATTTTGAAGCCGGACGGTGTGCCAAGGTCAGGGAACGCGACTTTGGCCTTCGCCTCCATTAGGACCGCCTTGTAGGAAAGGCCCCTTTCGACGGCTCCGGGCTGCAGCGTAATCACTACAGCCGCGGAGCGTGGGGCTCTGACCTTACGCGGTCGTTGGGCCTTCTTAGTTGCCGGTGCTGGTGGTACCGGTGCCGGCGGTGCCGCCTTCTTCTTCTTCCTTCGGCGACGGCGGCCGTTCTTACCGGCCTCCGTCCAGCCCTCCGCTTCCTCGGCAGGCGCGGGCGCGGTCGTAGGGGCCGCGGTCGACGTGGAAGTAGGCGCAGACGGACCCGCCGTGGACGCGGCGGGCTTGCCGGTTCCTTCAGCGGGCTTTTTGGCCACTTTCCCGGGTTTTTTCGGCCAGCCGCCACCGCGGCCGCAGTCGTGGGCACAGGGCCCGGCTTAGCGGGCACCGAGCTCGGCTTAGCGGGCGTCTCCTTCCTCCGCTTGTCCGCATTGAGCGGTGGACGGAGGGTTTCGGGAGGGAGCAGCCTGGCCTCTATGGCCTCCAGCCGCGCCCCTACCATCTTCCCACACTGCATCATGCATATGCGGGCAATTTTCTCCACCTCCGCATCCGCTAATGCATGGGTCGACGATGGGGCCGGTGATAAAGCCAACGCTGAGGCCGCGACGGTAGAAGCGCCGGCGGCCGCGGGAACTGCCCTATGGGCGGCAAATTGCCGTTTGAGGTCCTCCAACTCGGAGCGGAGACGGCGGTTCTCCTCCCACAGCTTCGCCGTCTCACCTGTGCTCGTGCGATTGACGAGGACCTCAACTGCCTCCCTGATGTCGTCAGTCGCCTCCTTAAGGGCGCGCGTGAACGTGCCCTTCAGGCTACCCGACTTGGTGGCAACCTTCAGGACGACATCCACGCCGTCCAGAACTTAGCGACTGAGCGCCACCGCCGAAACACCCTCGCCGGCCGCCAGCCGAACTTCAACGCCTCTCTCGTGCCTGGCGGGACAACTCGGCGACTTCGCCTTCCGCGACAGCCTTTCGTTGCGCCCGTTTCGCAGCATTTGCCTCTGCCCTGTTCGACCCCAACCCCAAGGAGCCGTCACTTAGGTCCGCGATGGAGGGCCCGGAGTCGCTCGCCATGCTCTCCACGTTGTCTGACGGAGCCGGCGTATCGAGCCGGGACACCGGCACGAACCGGCCCCGCCCATCGCGCTCCGATAAACGAGCGGGGGCTCCACTCGCCACCGCGCGACCTCTCCCTCTCCGTGCCGCTTGCACCTTCGGGGCCGGCAGATTCTCCTCACTAGAGGAGAGGTCCACCGACCTCGAGCCCTCGCCGCGGGGGCGATGCGAGATATTGAGAATGAGCGTAAGCAAGCCTTGGAAACAGTTTTTAAACCTGTAACAGAGCCTCTCAACCAAATTGCTACAGCTAGTAGTAGTAGCTTTGCTGCATAGTAATGAAGATGAAGAATCTAAAGATCTGTTTATAGACGAAACTTTGCAAAAAGTTGCAACTGGTAGTGATGTAGACGAGTCTGATACCAGCAGTGAATCTTCGTATAAATCAGTTGAAAAAAGTGAAGGGCGCGATACATCATCCTGGTCAGTGTCTTCAGAAGCATTAACAGACATTCCATTTTGTGTTAGAGTAGAACGCGGAAAATTGATGTTAGGTTCTGCTCACATAACAATCGACGATCATTATATCATCGTGGCTGGTCATAAATACAGACATACGCCTGGTTTAAAACAACTACTGCTTAAGAAAGATATTGATTTAAGTCTGATTACTGAAGATGACTTGCAATATGATAAGAAAATGTTACTTGATACAAACGCACATCGTCGTGATAATGACCCAAGTAAACCAATAAAAAGTAATAAGGGACAAAAATATTTACAAGTTATTAAACCTCTTTTTAAACTGCAAAGTACTGTTCAGGGTAATCATTCAAAAGGAAAAGGACTACCATTAACAAAAATCTGGAAAAAAAAACATAGATTTAGTATATTGGGATAATCCTAATGAATTGGTGGAAAGGTTAAAGTTATTAATAGCATCTCGAGATGCTGGTAACACAGGATTAGATAATGAAATAATATCCATTATTGAAGAATTACGTGAAAGTAAACTTATAAATTAATACCGAACGTATTAAAGACGCAATTGAGAAGAATAAAGGCTCCAAGGTATTTGCAAGGGATCTGGCTATTGGGCAGAGCCAGCTCACGAAACTGAAGACCGACGATGGCAGGATTGTGTCCGCCAAACCGGAGCTTCTGAGGGAGATCGAGAGATTCTATGGGCAGTTGTACACGTCAACCAGTAAACCCGTTGTAGATCTAGCGAACGACCCAAGAGCTAGACTAACCCGACACTATACCGAAGACATCCCGGACGTCAGCCTGTACGAGATTAGGATGGCTCTGAAACAGCTTAAAAACAACAAGGCACCGGGTGATGATGGAATTACGGCCGAACTCCTGAAGGCGGGTGGAAAACCGGTACTTAAGGCCCTTCAGAAGCTGTTTGATTCCGTCATACTCGAGGGAAAAACGCCACAGGCATGGTGCAGAGGTGTGGTGGTACTCTTCTTCAAAAAGGGCGACAATGCTCGGTTGAAGAACTATAGGCCCATCTCACTTCTGAGCCATGTCTACAAGTTGTTTTCAAGAGTCATCACGAATCGTCTCGCGCGCAGGTTTGACGACTTCCAGCCTCCCGAACAAGCCGGTTTCCGAAAAGGCTTTAGCACCGTAGACCACATACATACGCTGCGGCAGGTTATACAGAAGACCGAAGAGTATAACCTGCCTCTCTGTTTAGCGTTTGTGGACTACGAGAAAGCATTTGATTCGATCGAGACTTGGGCTGTACTGCAGTCTCTCCAACGGTGCCAAATCGACTATCGGTATATCGAGGTGTTGAAGTGTCTATACAGAAACGCCACCATGTCAGTCCGGCTTCAGGACCAGACCTCGGAACCTATCCTTCTGCAGCGAGGTGTGAGACAGGGAGACGTCATATCTCCGAAACTGTTCACCGCTGCATTGGAGGATGTCTTCAAGTTTCTGGACTGGAGCGGGCTAGGCATCAACGTCAATGGCGAGTACATCTCTCACCTTCGGTTTGCCGACGATATAGTGGTCATGGCTGAGACCATGGAGGACCTCGGTACAATGCTCGGTGACCTCAGTAGAGCTTCCGAAAGAGTGGGTCTTAAAATGAACATGGACAAAACCAAGGTCATGTTGAATGCCCATGTAACACCCACTCCTATCAAGATCGGAGACTCTACACTCGAAGTTGTAGACGATTATGTCTACCTGGGACAAACGGTCCAGTTAGGTAGGTCTAACTTCGAGAAAGAGGTCAATCGTCGAATCCGACTCGGCTGGGCAGCGTTCGGGAAGTTGCGTGGTATCTTCTTGTCCAACTTACCGCAGTGTCTCAAGACGAAAGTCTATGACCAGTGTGTGTTGCCAGTGATTACATACGGGACCGAAACGTGGTCGCTCACAATGGGCCTCATCAGAAGGCTTAAAGTCACCCAAAGGGCAATGGAGAGGGCTATGCTCGGAGTTTCCTTGCGTGATAAAATCAGAAATGAGGATATCCGCAAGAGAACCAAGGTTACCGACGTAGCCCGAAGAATTGCCAAACTTAAGTGGCAGTGGGCAGGGCACATTGCTCGCAGAACAGATGGCCGATGGGGTCGAAAAGTTCTAGAGTGGCGACCGCGAACCGGAAGACGTTGCGTTGGAAGGCCTCCCACTAGGTGGACCGATGACCTGGTAAAGGTTGCGGGGATCCGCTGGATGCGAGTCGCACGGGACCGGTCAATGTGGCGCCACTTGGGGGAGGCCTATGTCCAGCAGTGGACGTCTTTCGGCTGAAATGATGATGATGATGAAACTTATAAATAAATAGGTGTAAAATTTACTATTGTTCAGTTGATCATCAGCCTTTACATATAGTACACCTGAAACATGAATATTGATAAATTTGGACATTTAATTCATAAAAGAATGCGATTGTCAGAACTGATTAATTTCAATGATAACGCGTTGTTAAAATCAGAAAATGGAGATTTTGATTTAAAGTCATCTAGATTGAGAGGAATTAAACCTCCATTAGAAGCAGACGATGCTGTGAACAAGGATTATGTAGATCGAATGAGTGCTGATACGATAAAACAATTTAATAAACTGATTGCTTCATTGCGTGCTCAAATCATATTAGATGCACAAAAGACTGTTCAGTCTACTTTAAAAGCAAAGGAGCCTGAGGTTTTGATTCATTTGGAAGAGAAGTTTTACACCAAAGCAGATATAGATAAATTACTTAAAAATCTCAATAATGGCAAAACAACAAATAGTAAATGAAATACACAAAGCGGCACGAAGAAACTTTCTTCGACATTCTGTTATTCTCAAAGGGATCGATGATTTATGGCAAGCAGATCTAATGGACATGCAAAACCTAAGAAAGTATAATAAAGGTTACAATTTCATTTTAGTGGTGATTGACTGCTTCTCAAAGTATGCCTGGGCAGAACCGTTAAAGTCTAAAAATAAATCTGAAGTAACTCGAGCGTTTGAACGAATACTACTAAGCAGCAATAAAAATCCTGTTAATTTACAAACAGATATGGGCACAGAGTTTTATAACAACACATTTCAAACGCTAATGAAGAAGTACAACATTAACCATTACTCATCGTTCTCTACTAAAAAAGCTTCAATTGTAGAACGACTAATTAAAACTGTTAAAAATAATTTGTGTAAATATTTTAGTCTCATTGGAAATTATAAGTGGTTAGGATCACCCTTAGAAGATTTATTTAATACGTATAACAACACAAAACATCGTACAATTAAAGTTAAACCTATTGATGTGAATAAATCTAATGAAGCAATCGTAAAGGAAAATATAAAAAATATATGTAATCATGTATCCCTCCAGTGGAAACCTAAATTTAAAAAAGGTGATTGTGTTCGTATCAGTAAATACAAACACAATTTCGAGAAAGGTTATACTCCTAACTGGTCAACTGAACTCTTCACAATAAAAAGGATTAATAAAACTATACCAGTAACATATCACATAGAAGATCAAAGAAAGCAAGATATATTAGGAACTTTTTACGAACAAGAACTTCAAAAATCGAACTATCCTGGTGTTTATTTAGTAGAAAAAATACTTAAAAAGAAAGGAAAGAAACTATTCGTTAAATGGTTAGGTCTCAGTAATGATGAAAACAGTTGGATTGATAAATCTGCATTAATAAATTGAGATATAAAAGAAGTACTTTGTTATATTTGTATCATTATAATTTAAGTAATGCAAGGTGGTGGACTAGTTAACAGTATAATTAAAAACCTACCGTTCGAAGCTCATTTGCCTGGATACAATTATTGCGGACCAGGAACTAAACTTCATAAACGTTTGTTGCGAGGTGATCGAGGTGTGAATAAACTAGACGAAGCTTGTATGCACCACGATATAGCATATGAAAATCATACAGATTTACCTAATCGTCATAAAGCCGACTTACAACTATTGAACATGGCTAAACATAGACTCAAATCAAAAGATGCGGGAATAGGTGAAAAATTAAGCTCATGGTTAGTAAGCAAAGTCATGAAAGCCAAATTGAAATCTGGTTCTGGTGCCAAAACATTTAAGAGTTTAGTATCAAAAATAAAATCTAAAATAAAAAAGCTAATACCCAAGGATAGTAAGTCTTTAATAAACTTCGCTTACTTAGCTGCAAAAAAGTTATGCCCCAAATTACATCAAATCAAAGTGCCGAGAGTGATCCCCATACCGAAGACTGGTGGAGTTCTACCTTTAATTCCAATTTTTGCTGGCTTATCAGCTTTAGGAGCTTTAGCTGGTGGTGCGGCTGGCATTGCAAAAACGGTAAATGATTACAAATCAGCTCAACAAAATTTGCGAGAGACAGAACGACACAATAGAACTATGGAGGGTTTAGCAGTGGGCAAGGGTTTATACATAAAGCCTTATAAAAACGGTAAAGGATTGTTTATAAAATCAACAAAAAACTGAACAAGAAGCTACCAAATCGCGCACTAACTAATGTAGACATCCAATACTATGCAAGAGACGTCCCATATTTCCGAGGAGTATATATGAAAGATCAATTACCAAGGAAGCCGAAACGTATGGAATGTGGTATTGTTAACTTAGACGATTCTAAAAATGAAGGAACGCATTGGGTAGCTTATGTAAAAGTATATGACTATTGTGAATATTTTGATAGCTATGGAAATTTAAAACCTCCATTAGAACTGGTACGATATTTTAAGAATTGTAAAGTTTCATATAACTACACAAGATATCAAAAATTTAATACTGTAAACTGTGGTCATTTATGTTTAAAATATCTAAGAACTTTTTGGAATAAAAATATATAAAATGAATGCTTTTATTTTATTTCATTCATTTGCAAGATGTCACTCACTTTGTCAATAACTGGAAACTCATCAATTTTATCTACATACTATCCTAATACGTTGCAACTCAATGGAGAATATGAGTGTGCTTTATTGCATTTTTCAACATTTAATTCTATACCAAATATTGATAAAAGTAATAACAAGTATTATTATGGCTCAAACGATGTTATTGAAATACCGGAAGGCACCTACGAATTGCAAGATATTTACGATTATTTAAAATCCGAAATAAAAGATGCCTCAATCAAATTACAATGTAATAACAATACTTTAAAAACTGTCATATACTGTTCAAAAGACATTAATTTTAAGAAAGAAAACTCTTTCAGTAGACTGTTAGGATTTGATAAGCAGGTTCTGAAAGCAAATAAATGGCATGTGTCACAGCATCCTGTCAACATTTTACCTACGACAGTGGTAAGGATCGAATGTGACATTGTGAGCGGCTCTTACATAAACGGTGAACCAAGTCACATAATTCACGAATTCGCACTCAACGTACCACCTGGATACAGAATCGTAGAAATCCCGAAGAACGCAATATATTTTCCAATCAATCGAAACAGCATAAGCTGCATACATATCCGACTACTAGATATAAACAATCGTTTAATTAATTTGCGTGGTGAAGAAGTGCAGCTGTATTTACATCTTAGAAGAAAAAATGATTGACTACAATAAATATGTGTCTCATCAAATTAAAAATACCAGTTCTACTCAAGCTGCCTACCAAATAAGACGTCGTTCTAAGAGCAAAATAAAATTAACTAAAGACAATAAGATATTTCTCAGAGCGATCGGATTGTTAAAATGAATATCTTAGACGTTTTATCCACTCCGACTTACGACAACAGTATAGAAGGAATCGAATTTCATTCGTACAAACCTTATGTAACGAGTTTCAACAGGAACGATGAAATACGCATACCTATCAACCAACAAGACTTGTACATACTACCATCAGCGAGCACTCTATATTTGGAAGGAACTATTATCGTTAGCAAAAAAGACACGAAGGACAAGGTTACTAGTGTCAATTTTACTAACAATGCCCTAATGTACTTGTTCCAAGATATTAGGTATGAGCTAAACGGAGTGAAGATTGATAAAATTAAAAATGCTGGAATAACTACAACTATTAAATCGCTCATATCAATGAATGAGAGTGAATCAAAGATGTCTAATGCCTGGGGTTGGAATATTGATGGTATAAAAAATATTAATGGGGGAAGATTTTCTGCCTCTATACCACTCCGTAATATTTTAGGTTTCGCTGAAGATTTTAAAAAAGTCGTAATAAATAGTAGACACGAATTGGTATTGTTGCGAAGTAACACTAATTTGAATGCTGTAAAACTTAACACAGGAGAAATAGTGGATGACGTTCAGATCAACAAAATCATATGGCGTGTACCACATGTTAAAGTATCAGACAAAGAAAAAATTAGTTTGTTAAAACTATTAGAAAAAGATCGACCACTTCAAATCATATACAGGAACTGGGACCGCTACGAATATCCAGCTTTGCCTAAAACTACAAAGCATACCTGGTCTATCAAAACTTCATCCCAAATAGAAAAACCAAGATATGTTATTATTGGTCTTCAGACAAATAGAAAGAGCAATGCAAGTTCTGACATGTCTCAGTTCGATCACTGCTATGTTCGTGACATTAAAGTGTACCTCAATTCAGTTTACTTCCCGTATGAAAACCTAAATGCGAGTTTTGCTAATAACAGAATCGCTTTATTATACGAGCAATATACCAGATTTCAACAGTCGTATTACGGACGTCGACCAGAGCCATTATTAAGCGAGAAACAATTTAAAGATTTGGCTCCGATGTTCATCATTGATTGCTCTAGACAAGCTGATAACTTGAAGACCGGTCCAGTTGTAGATGTGAGAGTAGAAATCGAGACTGATTCGGAAATACCAGATCAAACCACAGCATACTGTCTCATTCTCAACGATTGCATTGTTGAATACAAACCTTTAAGTAACATCGTGAAGAAGATATCATGAAGCTGGATACCATCATCGTAGAAATCCAAGGATTTAAAGATTACAAAAATAATTTTATCGTGAAAGAAGTGGCGGTTGTAAATCAAGAACATACACAGACGTTCCTGGTAAAACCGCCGCATTCATTCCATTCCCTTACTAAAGAAGAAAAGAAGCAAGTGAGGTGGTTAGAAAGAAATAGAGGAATTTACTGGAGTGAGGGCTACGTAGACTATAAAGAATTTCATCGCATCATTTTACCATATTTAGAAAATAAAAAAATTATTACGAAGGGTTTAGAAAAAATTCAGTGGATCAAAGACTTATGTGTTAACTGTGAAGTGATAGATATAGGTGAAAAAGGGTGCAAAGACATAATTTTATAAGTACTTATACGCTTCTGCAATACTTACAATTTGTTTCGTTTTTAAGTGACGTGATGTGACCAGTCCGGCTGACTGCCTTGTGCTGTATGTACTAATCATATTATTATGAAATGCAAACTCCATAAAACCTTGCGATGTGAATCAATTTCATGTTTCAACAAGTTCAATCTGATGAGCACCTGATCGGTGTTAAATTCTACACCGCGCGTGTGAACCTCGACTCATGAGTGCTTTGTCATCAAAACTGGACATTAGGTACATATTTTATCAAGTTGGAACCTGTATCGACACGCGGCGAGCGCTGTGTGCTTTGTCATCAGGAACAGAAATGAAACAGATGTATGTAATGAATATACACAATTTAATTTATTCAACTTTATACTTTGTAGGCACATAATAGATATATACCTACACTGTTTAGCTCTAACTAGTAAAAGGGACACCAAGAATACACACAATTTAGAATTGTATACATAATAAAACCAGGTTCAAAAGAAACTTCTATCGATACTATTTGAATTAAATTACACAGCAATACTACTTATTTCACATTTTAAAAGAGTAACAAACATCCATCCACCCACCCTTACAGACTTTTTATAATAGTAAGTAAGACAGTAGGTAGGTTGAAAAATTATCTAACTTTCCATTTAGGACGTCATAAGTTTTACCATTCACAATCAATAAAAAACATGTTAAAATATGTATTACTTAAATATACTTGCGTTACCCCAGGCTAAAGTAGAAACTTTATCAAACGATAGCAATCGTTTATCATCATTGCTTGAAAGTGCTACTTTATTTAAGTCCTGAGTAAATATTTCGTGTTTTATTGATTTAAACAATACATTTTTTTTTACGAATAACAGTGCAATCTTAAAAAACATTTTTATAATCTAACATATTAAAATTTTCGGTAATACATTTTTTTGTACCTTTTGCCTTTTTAATTGTTTTGTTTAACGTTTTAATACAATAAAGCTTTGAGCGCAGTCCTACGAATTCTTTGATAATGTCACCACCCATTTCATCCTTAAACAGTCCTGGAACCTTCTTATTAATAATTGGTAAGTTATAGTCATTGTTACAGTCATAATTGCTGGTATCAAAATATTTTAGAAAATGGAGCTTAAAGTCTTTATAAACATCATTACTCTGTACATCATATACTAGACTATCTGTGTCAGTATAGCATAATTCTATTCGGTTACCATAAAAAGGTTTAATGATGGAGTAGTGAAAGTTGTACATGTGAGCCTTAGATAATTCTAATACTGCAAACCCTATGTAAATTGGTTTAACAAGTATAATACGCACAGGTTTCATTTGGATGGCCACTAGATCATCAGAAAATACAGAGACGCTATGAAAATATGAGCTGGCTATCAATTTTTCAGCACAAGTAGTCTTTTTTGTTTTATTGTTCGAGTCACACCACTTGTTTACTAACTTAACGTCTATTCGGTGTTCATTATTTTCTAGGGTCTTTCCAAAAATACTATTATTCAATAATTTGAAAAAGTCTTGTTCAAACGCTGACTCTGCTTTTTGACGTAACTGGGTGTTAATATCAATATATTGCTTTAAAAAACTACTTTGTTTAAATATAATAGCGCGATGGATTCTTCTCAATACTAAACCGTGCTGTAAACATTTTTTTAAATGTACGTAATGAATAACATAGTAATATTTATCATACAAATTTGGTATTAGCTTTTTATTCTTACCGCCCGGTGGTAAGCATTTTTCTGGACAAAATGGAAAGTCATTGTGTTCCATGTGCAAATTCTCCGGATATATTAAATCAACTTCAAGAATGTAACCGTTTTCTGCAGTATCACTAATTTCTGCTAAGTTCAATTGTAAAAAAAAATGGGTGCGTGTACTTATGTACGAGCGTGAGAAGTTATACTTCTTTGTCATTATTAAAAAAGTATATAAGCACAATTTGAATTGTAAACAACGCCATCTCTGACGTACATGCTGAACTACTTACTGCCGAAGGCAGTAAGTAGTTCAGCATGTACGTCAGAGATGGCGTTGTTTACAATTACTCCCGTGAGAATTTTGTGTGACGCTGCAAGCGCGCATGCGCGCATCGTAAAATTTCACTCTCATCATTTTTTCATAACGCGTCTAAAGAAGTATAACTTCAAAAATCTATTTCTTGTCTATTCATAAATCTAAAATCCGAATAGGGTAAGGATTGGCACATGCTATAACCGTATAAATTGTTACAATCTAAATAAATGATAAATGAATTAGGACGGGCTGGATCATAAGTATCTAAATATTTATGATTGGCTTTGACATGTCTTTTGGAACACATACAAACACCTCCTCGAATACCTTTTTGTATCATTCTAAAAATTTCAACATCACTAATCAATTCTAATTGAACTCCTGTTTTTAAAAGCATTGCATCAAAAGATAGACTTGGTGCTGTAAGATAAAACGCGGGATCGAGATTGTAATGTAGTTTACAAGTTTTTCGAAAATTTTCAAATACATCTGTTAACAACAAAACATCTGTTTTGAGATACAAATCTGTGTACATACCCATGTTTTGAATATTAAATACTGACCAAACAGACCGAGCGTGTTCATAGTCTTCGTCGGTAATTGCGTCATTTGTTAAATAGTTAAAAAAATATTTTTTTGAGGGTAAACACGTTTCTTCATAACGTTCCCATTGAGACATATAGTCATATGGATACACTCCTATACGAGTGAGTAGGTTAAATTGTTTTTTATTAGGGAAATAAGATTTTAATTGTTTAAAGTCTTGTTTTTTCATTGTACTAACCAACTTTTCTAAGCTAGTTCCTAAAAACTTGAAAGAATCTACAAACCGAACTTGGATGCTTTCCCCGGTAGCAATCGGAATAAACTTAGTGAAAGAAATATAGTTTTCTTTTGTTTTAGGTATCACTTTTATAGATCCAGGAGCTTCACCTAATTCTTTTATGAAAAGATGGCAATCGTATCCAGACAAATTATGAAAAAATACTGGCAAAAATGATGGTAGTTTGTATTGTATGTTACAATAACTATGAGCTGCGCCGCGATATTTACCAGTCAAGTGACAATGATCGCGAACCCTATCGCCGAACAAGAAGTGTTCACAAATATGACATGTCAACGCGTTTTCAAAGTCGCGAGCATTTTCATTTGAATAAATCATAGGAACATAATTTTTTACAATATCGTAAATTTTTTGTGCATCTTTACAGATAAACTTCACAAAATTTGATACACAATCCGAACCGCGATAAGAAACGTAACGATTGTGGCTTTCGTCTAGCGTACACGTAATATGATAAGCGAAAGCTATAGGCACATGTCGCTGTCGCGTTACAGTACTCGCCTTAGTGGGGTCAGAGTCACAAGATTCATACCGTTCTAGCATTGTTTCAAAATCTGCGTATATAACAAATGGAACAATTTGCTTTCTATTATAATTTTTAAACTGTATGAAAGAACCCTTTGGAGGTAGTTCAGTGACAACACCTCCACAACTATGTGAACTAAGATCATCGCATGAATTAAAAAACATTAAACAAGCATCACAAAAGTACAGTTTACTGTGGTGTTTTGTTATTTGATTTTTAACAAGTCGCGGCAAGTCTTTAATGAGACAGTAATGTGACAAATTATCTCTTTCTAAATAAAGTAAATGAATCACCTTTCCGTTCAAGGCTTTTGGTTTGTAAAACGGTCCTACGACGGTATTATTTTTTAAACCATAAATGTAAATGCAAATTTCGGGGTTATTCACTTCGAACCGCGCAATATCTGAGAAATTCACTGGAAATGACATATCCTTTACATTTAACACGTTACGAAAATCAGGGTAAGAAGATACTCTTTCAGGATGACTTTTAGCTGGATATAAAGCAGCAACAACAGACCACAAAAAACAATACTTGTCATTATTGTGGATATTAACACATGCTCTTTTCGATTTTATTGCAGAAGGCAATTCGATAAAGCCTGGACCATGCAACGGTTGATATTTGTTAACATTGACTTCCAAATGAGAACTGCTCAAGAACGTCCATCCACTGTCTCGGTCCTGAAATTCTTCTATCTTTTTTGATAAAATGTTTTTTACTTGAGTTAATAATGAATCAATTTCATAATTCTGATGCAGAGTAAAGTTTTTTGTGGCAAATGATTTCATCTCCTGAGAATCATTTTTAAACATTAAAAATTAAGCAAAAAATTCGAAATTAACGTTTAGACAAGTATGTTCTTTAAGAGTAATATTAATTAACGTTTTAATTTTGTCCCAAATATTAATAAGAAATGGTTGTAGAGAACTATTCTCAGACGGAGCGACAATTCTATAAGAAGCTATACGATTACGAAATGCAGAATGTATTATTTCAACACCTTCGCAAAAATGCGAAATAGTTTTCTTTTTATGATTAGTACTACGTAGGTGACCTGTCCAGTGACTGCGCTCAACAGATGTGTTACAAACAGTACAGAACGGCATTTTAAAATATAATAGTTTTAAACTTACTATTAAATGTTGCAATGTATTATTTTTACGATTATGATTTACGCTCGCAGAAATACAAAAACATCTGGTGCCCCAACAACTTAAATATTTATTTTAAACTAATATTATCGCTATAAAAGACAGGCTCAGAGTTATCAAAAAACTCATGAGTCCGTCTCATAAAACTTGTAACCCGTCCCACTGCGGCGTGTTCCGGTTAAGCTGCACTTTTAGTGCCACCGAGGCTTTCTTCCACCGCTCCTCTTTTGGGGTGGAGGGAACTTCAGCTTTGTTATAGACTTTAACCTCCACGTAGAAGTCCCCGGATACGTCTGCCGTTCGCCGCACTTTACCGTTAGCAACACGGCTGATGAGTGACGAACCGAAGTCCGCAACTGAGGTTTTGGTGGGGACGTAGTCCTCCAAACCAAAGAGGTCCGAGCTCAAGCTGCGCCTTTTACTGTAAACAATTTAACACATTATTTATTACATTTATATTTTAATATTGACAAATTGATGGTGTATTACTCCTCTGTTGAACCCTACGGGGATAGAAAGCATGATGTTCTGTTATAATAATTTAAATATCTCATGAACTAACTGTAAACATTCCTACAAGGAATATAATTGGAAATTGATTTCAGAGCTCTCTTCGTTGCAGTTCTAAATCCACTAACCAACGTTTATCGGTGTATAACATTTTAATTGACATAACATACACAACAAGCACCTAAAGGTAAAAGCAGTAACACAAAATTACCTTGACTTCGGTACGGACGGTGTGGTGCTCTCGGAAGCTTTGCGCTTCGACACCTTCTTCTTTGGTTGCGGCTTCGGCTCGGCTACAGTTGCGGACTGTGACCGGTATTCTGAATCGGAGTCAGACCTGAAATGGAACACATAAAGATTAATTTTGTAACTAATAACTATGACTTAAGTTTCGGTAATTGACAATAACGCATCGCGGCAACAAATAAGGTTCATAATAGCGATACGTTTGATGTTAGTTGAATCGGATAACCACAAAATAACATTAATTTCGAAGTTTTCTTTAAATTGTGAGAAAAATACATGGCTCAGTGGAATAATTTATAGACATGTCTTTAGTTCATGAAATTCCCTATAATGTTATTACATAAAATTATATGGTTTACGCTCAAAATTCTAACATCTATGCGATGAAATTAAGGCTAACCAATACACCAGCCGGCAGGCAGAAACCAGGTCCGTAGCTGGGTAGCGATTAGTACATTAGTAAATTCAGTAAAATTAGTAGTACTTACTTACTTACATTTTATATAGTTGAAGGTAACCGGTGGTTATCACTGGAAGATACTGGAGCGAATGTAATATTATAATCAAAATTGATTGATTTTATACATAAAAAATACCATTTCAGCAATATTTATCCCATTACAAAATTAAACCTTAACTACATATATTGACAGTTGTATGACTAATTTATGTTACTTACGTCTAATTAAACCGTAGTGATTGAAAATCACTTCCGTCTAATTGCAATTTTATCGTGAGAAATGAAATATAAAACCAGCTTTTTTCGCTCGCCGACAAAGATGACACATGACGCTTATGATTAATACATTAATATATAATAAAGTATAGTGTAGTGTAGTGTTTGTTGTATAAAATGTGATGTAAAACTTCGCCTGATATCACACATGTGAACTAAAAAATAAAAATCACTTTTTTGACGGAAGAGAGCTGAAAGAAAATCATCCTGAAAACATTTTTTGTGTAGAATAATCCATGTAAACAAACTTGCGGCAAAAAGTTAACCACTTATATGCTACAGTAAAACTTGACATTATCGTAAATAAGTAATATCATCTAACGACTAAAACGAACTTTTTATTATCGATTCATGCATAAGTTCAGTAGGTAGGTACTAGTATTAAGATTCATCTTTCAAACAAATCCTAGATTGTTAAAGAACTATCAATGTATTTTGAAACATTTTATGTTTTCTTATATGTTTTTATGCTTGTTCAGTATGTATTAACCAAAAACTTGTATGTCTGGTGTAAACTGTAAGTATAGGTTGGTTATTTATAAATAAATATAGCAAATAAACAATATAAAATAATTAGCAAAGTTATCAAAGGAACATCCTCTATTTGAATGAATTGCATTGACTATGAAGTTCTATAAAATACCAATTTTAATCAGAGACTGCAACATGCACAGCGATCATCTTACAGCTAAATTGTTGAATACATGGGAATGACTCAAACATATACCTGGTACAACAAAGTTCGAACACTACAAAGGAGAATGGCGAGACTACATGTATTGTGGGACCCAGTGTTAGGAGTAGCATACATTATAGAAACTTATGAATTGTTAAAGAACGACATAAGACTAACCAAAAAGCAAATGGGAAGTAAGTTATAGAAGATGGGAGAAAAAAGATATGAACGGTAGAAGATTATAACCTAAAATATTCTTAAAGTACTTTGGGCATGTACTTATTGGCCTATTATTCAGTAGTAGAATGGCTTATTCATACATATTTACTTAAATTCACACCTATATCCCGTGAGGGTAGGTAGAAACTACAGAACGCCATCTGCTACGATTCGTAATAGGTAGGTATCTACTTCTTTTACTTCATCCACGAACATACGTCCGCGCGTTGCGCCTGACTTTTTTAAGGACATCACTAATATTTTCAGTGGATTTTTCTAGGGTGTCCTCCCATTACTTGTCCAGAAACAAGATTGTGGTCAGGTTAAACCTAGCTAACATGTAGTTTAGCATCATCCTATTGCTCTTTCCAATCCATCGGCACAGTATGTCCTCTTCCATATCTACATCTCTACAAGCCATCATCTTGGCATTCACCCCCTTACTACCTACCATACCTATCATCTTTTACACAATCTATGCTGCTCAGGGGTTTGGCTAGGTTTACAGACATCAACCCTCGTTACGAAAAGGTTCATAAAATAGTAATAACTTTTTAAAGTGGTAAAAGTACACAATATGACTAGATAAGGAGTCCAGTTGTTAGATCTCCTAGAATATAATATAAATAAGCATATTTGCTCTGCTTGAAACTAGAGGTTTGTTAAATAAATAAAAACATATTTTAAAGAAATCGCTTTTATTTACTTTATAATGACTTATAAAATATTGAAGACATACAATTGTTGTGAATCTTGGATATTTTTTTTTTAGTATGTAAGTATTGATTGATATGTGGCTGGCAGCGGATGGATGCGGGTTGCCCAAGACCGGGTTGGTTGGCGATCTCTGGGGGAGGCCTACGTTCAGCAGTGGATGGCAATAGGCTGATATATATAAGTATTGATTTTTCTAATTAAAAGATTATCTAAGAATACAGCTGGTGCAGCGACATACCTCTGGTGTCTGGCATAGCCCATCTACCACAATATGCTCATAACATGAGAGCAACAGCCCACTGTCCATGTTCCCACGGGGCAATAACAATAGTATCCTAATATGGCATTTCGCCCCTCCAGCCTCCTATCTAGTGCGATGTATGTATAATAGGACTTGCTACCTATATGCCTAGATTTAATTCGGGCACTTAGAATGAATGGGTGGTTGCCAAATAAATAGTTACCTAGGTGGAAATTGCAAATTCTAGCATTGCTAGGAATATAGAAATTAAAATCCTTTATAATTCGTTTTCTGAGCCCATCAGGTATATGTCGCTTTTCAGCATCATTGCACTCCAAAAACAAGCAGCGCCGTGCTGTATCAGCCGGTCTTCTCAACGTGGGCAATATAATATGTTCAGCAGAAGTTTCCTGTAATGGACGTCTTGAGGTGGATGGACTAGCCTCTTCACCCTCTGCTGTGTCAGATATTCTTCTTGTGGGCAATATTTGTTCAGTAGATGTTTCCACTAATGGATTTCCAAATGTTGATGGACCAACCTCTTCAACTTCCACCGTTTGCTCTGTCTGTTGAGAAGATGTTCGTTGACTGATTGCAGAAGGTGAACCCACAGCAGAACTTCTATAAGAACTGTCCACCACTCTCTGTGCCCGTAAATAGCATGGCACACATATGTCCTCATTTAAGGTTAACTGAAACAATAAAAGTAAAATGTTGCCAAAAATAATAATATATTAGGATTTCATATCATTATTTGTAATATTAAATGTTTATAGGGTTACTGGTAAGGTTGGCATCCAAAAAGCCCACTTGTGATGAGACCTTGACAGTAACCTTACATTAGGCTTACCAGTAACCCTATATAAATTGTTTTCATTACCAACCTGGCGGGGCTTATCCATTCCGATACAATGTCTCTTATTCGGGTTTCCCTTTCAGACATCTCTGGTCGGACAACTAGCCTGCTCCTGATTCTCAAAATCTATCTGCCACATCCAGCACATACATCACGAAGGCCAGGTTGTGGTTGGGTCTCATGTTCAGGACCATCATTTGGGTTACTATTTATCAACTCCCAACATGAGTGACAAATATAGTTGTCTCCAGTTACCTAAAAATATTATTACTATGGTTAAGGATACACAAAAAATGTTTACAAGCTAAGTTATAATCATGTTTTGCTTCTGGGTTAAGAAAGTGACTACCACATTCAATGCTGCCAAAGCATGTGTGGTACAGGTACCCATACTGAGTAGATTAAAGAACAGACTATCCAAAAACTCTATCCATCAAGTTATTACGCTAGCAGTGTGGTTATACAAAAATAGTAATATTCTTCTAATCAAGTATCTTGACTTGGCCTGCGAAGTTGTACTTCATCAGTGGTACACCTAGTCATACAACATTGTTAGGAGATTCTGCTCTCTGGAGCCCTTACCATTGGTAGCTTGGGTCCTGATACCGGTGCAGTATTTTATTTTAAAATGTTATTAATATTGTGCACCACAAGCAGTACCTAAGACGACCCACTGACCGTAATCTGCAGTATTATAAAATACTTCAGGTTGTTATTATATTCAGAAGATTAAGAGATGCTCCTGTGTTGCCCAATACTGCAAGACTAGCAGGAAGAGCATAATTATGATAAGAGTATTATATACGAAACTACATAATTATTTGTATACGAAATCTCTACTTTTGCTTGCTCCATTTATTTTATATTTGTATGATTTGTGTTCATGAAATTAAACAAATTAGTACTTGAATATACTTACATCACGCGGGTACACCCATTTCTGTACTCACTTTCAACTTTTTGATCTCGTTCATCAGACAAACGATGTCTCGGTAAGCGAGCAATTCTCAATTATTAACACAACGCATTTTAACCGTTGAGAAATTCCAAATCACTTGCAGGTTGGTCGTCAGTCTAAAGGTAAAGCCAAATTGTCAAGAATCCACAAAATCGCAAAAATATTATTAGAATCCCACCCACGTTAGCTGTTAAACACAAACAATGGAATGAATTGACAATGACATCAAATGACATGACAATTCGACACTGACGTTCCATTTTTACGTTCCATGTTTTCATTACTGTTAAAATAATTTATATTATTTTTACGGACTGTTTATAACAGTATTTATGTTTCGTTTTATACGTTATTGGTTTATTTAACAAGATGTAAGTAAAATAAAAAGGAAATCTGCCAAGCGAAAACGTACTTAAGTATTTTAAGAGGGTAAATCAGTAGTGTAGATTGGAATGTATCAATGTAATTCGTAAAAAACATTGCGTTCGGAAACTGCACGATACTTATTTTTTAATAAACTAAAATCATTAATAACTTTTAATTCCCATTCTCTAGTAACTCAATATTTTTTATATAGAACTCTTATAAACTTGTTACTATAATTAGTATAAACTAGTGCGAGCACGGTGCTCCGTTAATTTTTAAATTACGTGGGTCCAGCCTCGCCATCCTCCTTTACATAATGCAATTTTGCAGTATTTGCGATTGTAAAGAATCACGTACACTTATACTGTGAAGCTTAACAGCGTCGTCCGGCGGTTTAAAAGGAGTATGGTACAATAGATGATCACGGGACGGCACACGAACCGTTTCGATGGCAATTGTATAAGTGTGCGATGATCTTAATCAAGCGCAACGCAGAGTCGCAGAGTAACAACAGAACATTTCAGAGCTACCAGTAGTTGTTTGTTAACGTGTGAGGTAGTGTTAGCTGTATGAATTAATTAAATTAAAATTCAGATGTCCTTGGTGCCCAATCTGTTGTCATAGAAATAGAATGTACGTGTGTCTGAAGATGCATAATATTTCTTGCTCTGTGAAGAGACATGAGACAATCTGTCCTGAATTTTAGGCTAATGGTTCTAACAGCGAGCACACTTATTTGTTAACATGTAAAACTGTATGAGTTAATTAAATTTAAATTTGGATGTCCTTGGTGCCCAATCTGGGTCATAGAAAAAGAATGTGTGTGTACCTGTAGGTGCATGCTATTTTTTACTCTGTGAAGAGACATGAGACAATCTGTCCCAAATTTTAGTTTATTTGTTAACATGTAAGCTAGTGCCAACTGTATGAGTTAATTAAATTAAAATTTGGATGTCCTTGGTGCCCAATCTGGGTCATAGAAAAAGAATGTGTGTGTACCTGTAGGTGCATGCTATTTTTTACTCTGTGAAGAGACATGAGACAATCTGTCCCAAAATTTTAGTTTACTATATTCGTAAAGTTCCATTAGTAAACGAAATATGTGTCAAACTGACTGACTTTTTTCTCGTGTGGAATAGGCGCCAAACCAGTATTAACGCAAACGCAAATTCAGTCGAAGTGAGACGTAGGAACGGTATGTAATAAAACGGAATTGTTGAGCGGCGCCCACTCCGTCGGATATTATTGGGCATTCTACCACACCGTGAGTGACGGAGGCGGAGCCGAACGGAACGAAGGTGGATTAGAATGCCCAATAATATCCTACTGTTTTGCTGATCAAAATCTCTAGACCCAGGCATATATTCTTTGTAAAGAAATTAATTTAGATTATTTTTCAAAATTTACTAAGGGCACCTCAGGTGGATTCTCCGCCACCAAAGCGGGCAACGTAGCGGGTAACACAATATACTACGAATCACAAATACAAAACCTAAATAGCAAAAGTAGTATAATATATTCAATTTCAATATCATATATATTTTAATTTCATGTATTGAAATGTCGCCTATGTTGCCATAATAACAAATCGATTGACATCTTATTCATAGAAATCGGATGAATAGTTTAGAAGCTACGGAGGAACATACGTAAATACAAACATATATATGGACTGCTAAAATCATAACCCTTCCTTTTGGCTTCACCGTAGTCGGGTAAAAAATAACAATATACAATATTACTTAAACTTATAACAATAAACCAAGAGCACAATAAAGTTGTAGACAAATAACACAAAACAATTTTCAATTTTACAATTTACACAAAATACAAGAAACCAATCTTTTAATAATAAGAAATCACTAGAATTGTACCTGTAAATATTTTTTTTTAAATAAAAAATTTGGAAATAAATAAAAAAATACAAAAGAAATATTTATATTTATTTTAATAACATAAAAAGCTTTGAACTGTACAATAATCAACAAACTTCAATCATACTACTTATACATATATCCTGCGCCGCGCACGCCTCCTGCGGTATGCTGACATTTCGCTACATAAAGGATAAGCCACAGCCTAGACCGTAAGAGATAGAGTTGTCCAGTTTTTTTTAAATGTAGCCCAACTTAATACCCCGAGGGCATTTTTTCATTTTTTTTCTTATCGCTTCTCGTTTTCGATAAATTATCGATTTAATGCGAAAAGACACCGAAAAAATGAGACATTTTTCTACATTTTTGCGATTTCTGAAAAAAGTTTTTGAGTTTTTCAAATTTTTTTTACCATATTGTAGCCCTTGTTAAGACACATCTTTTGAGACCTAGAACATCTAGGTAGCCCCAAAACTCACGAGACCAGGGCGATGTCTCACTCTGACTGAAATTTGGGGGCTATACTGAAGCGATCGAAAATACATTTTCAATGTTAAAACATTTATTTCAATTAGACCATTAAAAGGCAGTTTTGAACGTCATGTCATAAAATTTGAATCTAGTCACAAGTGAACCGGTTCATCCTAGGCAAGCATGCTCCACCTTAGGCCGCATCATCACATGAGAGAGAATTAAATTAAAAAAATATGGGAACAACATTGTCATCATCATCATTATTTCAGCCGAAAGACGTCCACTGCTGAACATAGGCCTCCCCCAAAGGGGGGTTTTACCATAAACGCCACGCTTGGCAGGCGGGTTGGCGATCGCAGTATGGTTGTTACAAATGCACAGAGAACGCTGCTGCCCATTCTCTGGTGAGTCCCTTAGTCGCCTCTTACAACACCCACGCGGGAAGATATAGAGATGGTGCTATTCTTTACGTCCGACACCTTACGGAACAACATTATATCTAGCGTTAATTAGTAATAAGATATATTGTTCTCCTGTATATAACGAATGTCTTAATCCATACTATATCCATGCTTCCATACTAATATTATTAATGCGAAAGTAACTCTGTCTGTTACGTTTTCACGACGAAACGGCTGGACCAATTTTGATGAAATTTGGTACGAAGATAGCTTGAACCCTGGGGAAGGAGAAGGACATAGGCTACTTTTTATTCATATTGTGTGCATCCGTAATAACCGACATTCACGCGGACGAAGTCCCGGGCAAAAGCTAGTGAGAAATAAAGTTCTTTAAACCGAGCTTTTATTTTAGTTAAGTATTCATTTTACATCCATTACAGTACAATAACACACGATTTTAATAAAAATTGCGTATAAAGTATTAAATGCACAGCATGGTAGGTGCGCTATAAATCGTCGGAACATCTTCGCGTCGCGGACCAATTAGTACAAGATGGCGCCGCGCAACACTCGCGGGACGGAGTCATGCGATACGGAACTAAGGGATGCATGGAAGGTGTTGATTTAAACCCGGCTCATTAAAAACTAGCCTGCAATGGGTCAAAGAATGATTTTTTATTACGTTTCGAAGCCTATATTTTTATGGTATCATGTTCCAAATTGGAATTTTCAATCGTTTAAAAATGACAATCGAAGAATATTGTGCATAATAAAAAAATCATAATAAAAAAAAAGTTTATACTTCGGTTGCCATAATAATGCTTGCTGAATTTAGAAGTTCGTTATTTTAATTTATTTATATCATATACTACCTGTCCCTTATGTACGTTTAAACCTTTCCTAGACTTCCACAATTATTTCAAGACCAAAATTATCCAAATCGGTCCAACCGTTCTCGAGTTTTAGCGAGACTAACGAACAACGATTCATTTTTATTATAAAGATTTTAACTTGTAAAACCTTTGACTCATCATCACCTTTAGACTCCCACTGCTGGGCAAAGGTCTCCCCCAAGGGGGGGTTTAGTAGGTATTGTTTTACTGAGCAGGATGCTGCTGCCCATCTTCTGGACAATATCCCTCTGTCGCCTTCTACGACACCCACGGACCCTCTGACTAGTGTAAGTGGTAATCAGAATTCAGAAAGTTTGCCAGACCAGTCTTACCAAGGGGTATCATGTTACCCAGTAAGTTAGTTGTTAAGGTACCTAGTACTTATCTGCAACATAGGTGCGAAATGGCTAGGCAGAAAAAAGCTTTTTACAAAAAAGACAATCGCCTTCACAAAAAAAAGGGAAAAATAACTTTAGCACAGAACGCACACATTGACTTTAGTTTCGAAATTCAGTGGCTTTTTTCTGTTTGTTGTTTTGTATTGCCACCGACTTCCGAAACTAAAGTCGATGTGTGTTCTGCGCTAAAGTTATTTTTCACTTATTAGTTTCTGATCGCGGTTGTCTTTTTTGTAAAAAGCTTTTTATTTTGCGCTTTTTAGTACCTCCTTCTCATCCAGATCTATTAAGAAGAGATTGAAAGTTAACTACTACAAAGATTGATGAAACTAAAACGTCGTCTATGTAAAATTTTTGGGTAATTGTTGATTTTTTTAAAAGTGCTGAATCAATTTCGATAAAATTTATATGGGACCACCCCTAAAGCATACCCTATCCATAAAAAAAAGTATTTTCAAAAGCGGTTTACGTTTGCCGGAGAAATCGCGTAATAAATCGCGCACATACTTAATGAAAATTTAAGACTTATACGGTTTTCTCATGGATGCCTTTGTCAGAACTGGATTAAAATGAATTGGATAAACAGGATTAAAAAATTAAAATGGGACCACACGGGAAGCACTAGCTTTCAAATAAAAAAAATGGGTGCGTGTACTTATGTACGAGCGTGAGAAGTTATACTTCTTTGGCATTATTAAAAAAGTATATAAGCACAATTTGAATTGTACGTACATGCTGAACTACTTACTGCCGAAGGCAGTAAGTAGTTTAGCATGTACGTCAGAGATGGCGTTGTTTACAATTACTCCCGTGAGAATTTTGTGTGACGCTGCAAGCGCGCATGCGCGCATCGTAAAATTTCACTCTCATCATTTTTTCATAACGCGCCTAAAGAAGTATAACTTCAAAAAGAATCATCAAAATCGGTTCACCCAGTCCAAAGAAATCAAGTAACAAACATAAAAAAAAAAAAAAATACAGACGAATTGACAACCTCCTCCTTTTTTGAAGTCGGTTGAAAATTAAATATTATTTTAACAATCATGTCGTCAAATTACAGGAACCTCATTTTTAATTCTGAAAACCTTACATCTCTAAATCAGCTTTACGTCATTTTATTTACCTCTTTGAAATTATAATATGATTTGTTGCTATTACATAAAACCGTTCTAACTGTTGGGTTGGCAGCAAGACTAGTTTTTAACGAATGCTATGAAAGCGTTAATTACTTTTGCAGTAATTAATATGATTTAAAGATCTCTGAAAAATAGATGAAACATATGTAGGTATGCAGCTAAGCTATCTTTTATATCGTCTTTATCTTTGATTTTACTAGAGTCTAACTGTGACAGCGTCTGCGTAGGTTTTAGAATTCAGTGAAAGTTCTAAATTACTTATCCAACGGGAAAAAAAAATGATATGGCTTCATATGCTGACGTCATAGCACGTATCACACAGTTCTGCCATGAATTCCACTGTGTATATCCCTTCAATCTGTGCTTGGTATGCACGTATAATGCTTGTGCTGTGTTTTGCTTCAATCCTTTGAGACAGTGCCTCGCACGACCTGATTGATTACGTCGAACCATAGCAATGGGTGTACTGTGGAAAGGAGGCAGAAGATTCAGTCCTGTAATATAAGTAATTAGTTATAATTATAGATAATTAGTTGAATGCCGATATAGAAAATCTAAAATAAATGTTTAATAGTGAGAAAGCTACATATTATTTATATTAATTTTATTCGAATTATTACGTTGATGTTTTGTTTTTATGTTATAATTTTGCCAAAGAATCAGCCTTTTCATATAACGGGGCAATGCTACCAACCTGTTGGACACGTGTCCCGTTGACAGTGCAGTGCGTGTGCAGTTGACAGTGTGTTTGTTGTTTGACACAGGTGGAGATGGAGCTCGTATATCATAATAATCTGGGGACACGGCAGTGCCCCCGCCAAGACGAGTAAAGCGAAGCGCAAGGGCACTACATACCTTTTCTCGCAGCGCTTCATCGTTTTTTTGCACCCTCATAACTTGGGTTTGGATTATACCAGATAAACAAAATTCTCGGGTAATGATGTCAATAGTAGACTTACTAGACAAATAAAGTTTCAATCGAATAGCTCTCACATTTTAGATTTTATTGATAACCAAAAAAATTCGACTTCGTCACTCACTTACTGATGATCATCAAAATTCTAGGGTACTTCCTAAAGTCCTAGAAAGCAGAAATTTGATATGTAAGCTAGTACTAGTACACAAACCACAAAAAATTCTAAATCTAGAAGAATGAACAAAAAAAAATTGTCATTAGCAACTACAAAAAAGCTTTTTTACAAAAAAGACAACCGCCTTCAAAATCTATAAAGAGATAAATAACTTTAACACATAACACACATGACTTTAGTTTCGGAAGTCGGTGGCTTTGTTGTTTTGTATTGCCACCGACTTCCGAAACTAAAGTCATGTGTGTTATGTGCTAAAGTTATTTTTCACTTTTTAGATTTTGAAGGCGGTTGTATGAAGCCGTCGCATAAGAGGAAGGGGAAAAATCACGAAGTAAGTGTTATATTTACTTCGTGGGAAAAACTTATTCATTACTTATCTGTCATACAATAGTTCTTGAACGGCCATGCCACATATTTTGACTAAGGTGTAGAGTTTGTGAAGTTAGGGCTTGTAGAGTTATGACGTATAGAGTTAGAAGCTTGGCTCTATATGAGATCTGATAACTTATTAACAGTGCGAGCCATTATGGTCTCGTCTTGGCAACACTTTACATGAACATGTTTATAGTGGGATAATTATATTAACAGTAACATACCCATAGGGCGTACAATGTTTAATAATAATTTAGAATACCTTCATTAATTATTATTATTCATGCAAAAATACACTTCAATTAATTAAATTGAAGCCGTATGAGCTCCCCCTCTTTTTTAATTGCACGGAATATTTTTATTTTATGTTTTATATCGATGCCTTACGGCCGAAAAAGGATAACCGCCTCTTTTCAAATTTTACAGGGGAGTGATTTAAAGTTCAAAATAAAGGAAAAAAAATCATAAAAAATTAAGTATAGCTCCCGAAAGCCTGGAAATGAGTTTTTATAATATTTAGCATGCTATCTATAAGATGGCGTTTTTATTTTTACGTAATTCAGCCTGCAAGAAGCAGTTACTGTCGGTTATCCCCAAATGGTCTTTATTTTAAAATCACCCAAAATGTCGTAAATTGAATTATCAACTTATCTGATGCGAGTAAAAATGACCTAAATTCAACTCATTTTTTATTTAAATTAAGGAAAAAAAGGTCAAGTCTTGGTTTTTAGAGAAAAAAAATGTGATAATATAATCTAACCAACAATGTAACAATAGTTGACTGAAAGGAAAATTGTATCAAGCACATTTTTTTAAAAGATGTCAATTATTTAGTGGATGTATTTTGATTATTTTACTTTAAAAAACTGTTATCTCTGCATTTAACATTTCAAGTTCACCCAAGAGGTATAGGTATACAATAAAAAACCATTTAATTAGGTAATCAGCTCAGTCTTTAATTAACATAAAAATGGCACCTCGCACTTATCAAATTAAAAACATACTAAATAACAATTGTTTGTAATAAACCCTCGTATCAAAAAATCACCGTGATCAAATAGACTTAGAACTATTGCAATTAAAGCAACAGCTATTTGTATCACATTGAGATCAATGTTTAAAATCAAATTTATCAAAATAATGAAAACAAATTCTTAAAATTAGTGGCCCTTTCAACATCATAATCACTTGTCTCAATATTTTTACTTAGAACAATTCAAATAATTGCAATATAGGTACCTAATCTAAAAACTATAAAAAAGTTCAACTTTAATAAAGTAACAAATATTCTTATGATATACAATGTACTGTAAGTATCACAATTTGCTTGCATCAGTCTTTGACTTACAAATACACATAAAAAATGTAAACAAGCAGAGCTTCTTATTCTACGCTGTCATCCTCGATATCAGACTCAGGGAGTGTATCCTTAACATTACTGGAACTAATCAGGCTGTTGTATTCACTATGGAGGAAATTAGGAATTACCTTATCTCTACACAATTTAAGTAAGTCATCATGTTTGGCTTTAGATAAAGGAATTAAAGATTTATAGCATGCTGGTGGACTAATTTTGGTTTTTGGTTGCACTTCAATACTATAAGATTCAGCATCGTCACTCATCGAGTTTTTAACAAAAATCAAATTATCCTTCTTCTTCCGAAAAGTTACAATACGCATCTTACTTATTTTTCCTGTTAAATTTCCTTTAAAGTATTTATCGCTGATTATATCCCATTTATTAAAGTCTGAAAACTGCAAACGCTCGACATTGTACGGTTCTGGATCTTGTCTTGCAGTTGTGAATACTGTATACCATTGTGAAGGTGCATAAATGATTGTATTTTTTAGATTTTTTTCTATCACGGCATGAACGGAATCAACCGGCATGTAAGTATGGCCAGTTAGTAGGAAGTTAAGCTGTATAGTCTGGATATTAACACATGTTTGCAGTGTTGTATGCAGCATTGCCATAATAATTCTGTTTCGGTTCTGACCCGGGCAGCAATCGGCATACAGCAACAAATTTTTAATTGTGCCACGTTCATCAACCGTCTGAATGTACTTATTGAGTATTGTTGCTATTTCGTTGGCACCTCTTTTTCCATTACATTCATCCCAATAATAACAAAAGACGTTGCGAGTCCCATTTTCATACACGCAAAAATTATACACAGCTAATTTACGAGAATAAAATAAGAGCATACTATCTCCATATGGGGTATTTAATACCTTTTGGAGGTCGAAACTAGCACATAAAGTAGAAGGATCACTTTTATGTATATTCTGATGAGCTTTAAATCTGTTGTAACTTTCTGTTTTTTGTAATTCATGTTGCTTCTTTTCTTCTTCTAATTCAGGATTATCTTTATTTCTTTCAAATTTCAGGCATTTCAAACATTTGTCTTTTTTAGGGACATGGAAACCAATATTGAATTTTTCATTGAATATGGAGCGAAACACTCTTTCGCTTACTACGTCAATTCCTCTCTCTGTATAACTGTTTTTGTAAATTTTGTATAGATTTGCCAAATTTTTCATTTTAGTTGGAAGGTAAACACGGCTAGTGTCCTTGCGACAATAATGGGATGGCACAGCAGGTAAGCCTTTTATAAAGTTAGTAACAGACAGAATGGTTGAATCCTTAGTTTTGTTAGGCGGGTCACACTTACCACGCTTATCTTCTTTAGCTAGTCCGAGTGTAGAATTTTGAACGGTGTATTGGATGAATTTATGGCCAACATCCAAAGTAGCTGCTAAAAATTGCAGACAAACTGCTCGCTGTCCTTCACCTTCAGTTATTGTATATTTGTAACTAAAGCTTCGTTTATCAGAATTTTGAACTCTCTTTCGTTTCACAACTGTTTTCTGGGTCATAGATACAAGCCAATCTTTACGGCGTTGCACGGATAAATTCCAAAAATAGGTGTGTATACTTTTTCGTTTCTCATCTGACACAGAACCACAATCATTACCGCACTTTTTACCTATGCATGGGTTTGGTTGGATTTCTTTAGAAGATACCTCAGATCCATCATGCTTCACATATGCTTGTCCAGATTGCTTTAGTTTTTGTCTCTCTTTCTTAATATTCTTGCGCTGCTGCTTTGTTGCATTCTCTCCTACTATATTAGGCCCTGGTGCATCTGTTGATGATACCGTATTCCCAGCATCTTTTTCATTATTTTTCTTTCTTTTTCCTTTACTTGTTTTGTGCGAATTATTAGAATCGGAAGAGTCTGATGAATCTGAAGTAGGCTTGTATGTATCAGAATCACTTTCACCTCCAAAAATAGTTGTAAAATCTTCTTCATCAGATAAATAATAATCAAAATATTGCTTGTTTAGTTTGGCTTTACGTTTCTTTTTAGGATTCGATATGCCACTGTTATTTACTTTTGGGTCCGGCCCAGAACTCGTTGATGGTAAATCATCGGCCGTCACAGAAAATATAGGGATTGGTGATATTGATCTTTCAATTTCAGCAATACACGGTTCTGGCAACAACTGGGTGACTGTTTGATCTTTCAAGGCTTCAGACTCCATAAGCAACTGATTAACAGGCTCAACGTTTTCAACCGGAACATAATCGAGTGGTCTTACATTGGCCTACAAACAAAATAATTTCATTACTAAACATAGACAAACAAATAGTAGGTACGCTTATTGGTGGTAACTGTTACCAATAAAATCATACGTTGCTGATCCTTATTTAGAAGCAGTAAGAGGGACCAACATTAGACCCGGCGGTATCTACCTAAACTGTCCTTATTAATATGTAGGTACATTCTTTCGGAACTGAGTAATCTCCTATACCTACGGTACGTAGTAAGTAGGTACATAATAATCTTGTACAAAACATAATGTCACGCCTTAATCACTGAAAGGTTAGACAAAGGTGTGCAGTTCACTAACGTTTCACCAATTACGTCCCAAGTAGATATAAGGAAGCGAGCCTATTGCCACCTACTAGGCACAGTTCCAGGCTCTGCTGCTACTAAGAAATTACTAGTGGAAAAACATAATAACACTTTGCCCGACCCGGGATTGAACCCTGGACCTCACGTGCAGAAGTCACGCTTGTGAACACTAGACCAACAACATCAAATAGTAAGTAGGTACATAATCTATTTGTAATGAACATGTCAATAACTTATACCTACACGCTCGCGTATAAACACTATCACAATAAAAAAATACCTAACATCGCACGCGGCTCAGCCCGCGCTATTCTAAGTACCTACCTAATCACACAAAATTATCGTACGTAACTATTTTGCGGTGCAACACTTTTTAAATTGGATCAGTAAATTCAAATATTGCACTATGCAAAATGGAACTAGTTTATAATATTAGTGCCTATACCTATAGAATAGATAAGTTACCTATCTACTACTACTTTTATACCTAAACATACATAATTACAATAATTTTGAGAAGTATCTTACCAGAGCAGGTTCTGGTAAATCAAAATTTATCACTCTTGGTGTCGGAAATGTTATGTCAGAACTGTGCAGTGCTTTGTCAATTATATTCATCGCCCGTTTTCTTGCAGTCATGTTGTTAATCTGAAATATAAGTCACAATTAATCAATATCTTTGAAATTTTAGTTATGTAATCTATTTGTAAACAAGAAATAAATAAATCTATGTCCTTTTTCAGCATGAAATTTAACTTACCTTATAATAAGTAATACTAAATTTATCGCGCCGAAACGGCTCGCGTGCGCACGTGGTGCTTGCCCCGTGTTCACCTGGAGACTAAAATTTGTTCCGCTGCCGCTTGCGCTCGTAGTTTTCAGAAAACGATACCGACAACCGCCAATTTAAATTATTTTTAATTCGATAAGCGCCATAACGCGTAGAGTATGAATTGGGATAAGGATAAGATTTTGGTCTAGCTTTTTATCTAACCGCCAAAATTGTATAAATATCGGGAGGGAAAAAAAGGATAAGCTAACTTTTATTACATATTTGTGTGCGGGTAAATATGTAGTAACCTCCATTTTTTCATTTATTTTTAACGAGGAAAAAAAGACTACAGACCAAACAGAGTCTGCAAAATGCGGCCAAAACGGAATAAACGACTAATTATGTTTTAAACACGAACAGGCGTAACAAACTAAATACATATTTCTGAATTTTTACTTCCAGCCAAAATAGTTTAACGTACAATCAATAAAATATTACAAAAAGTCCAAAAGGTGTAACTTCTTTATTCTTAAATAATTCGTAGATCAAACACCAAAAAAAATATTTTACAAAAATTGAAGTCGTTTACAACGAAATAAATTGACAGAAGTCTATATTTTTCCTACCGCGTAACCGACAAAAAGTTTCACGTAGGCAAACGTTACCTAGACCAATCGACGCAGAAAAAAAAGGCGATTCTAAGTATGTATATAACTGAATTTCTCAAAAAATGTCGCTTATCCCCTTTCGGCCGTAAGGCATCGATATAGATATTTTATACTGGTTAAGATTAAAATCGTCCACACATACGTTTTTATTTTCTTTTAAGATCTATGAAGTTGTGCTTAGTATGTGTCTGTTAAATTTAAATTTCACTGCAATTATAAAATTATTACTATGAATTTAAATCTCAAATAAATTATTAGACTTTATTATTTTCGTATATTTACTATAGGATATGTTTTATGGTGTATAGGTACTGGACTTCAACGAGGATGAAGTCGTAAGCAGAAACTAAAAAACATATACATATATGAATTAGATCCTTCAGAGCACAAGCTGCTATGGCCAGCCTATGGCTCTTCTGCCATTAACCTACTCAAGCCCCAACATACGTATTCCAATAGCACGTGTTGTAATATATCGAAGAGCAAGGATTAAACCACAAGCTATCAGGTTGATGCATTGCATCCATTGTATTGGTCATGAATCGGCGTGGCAGTGCATGGAACAAAGGTGTCTTACTGGCATAGATTATACGCAGTAGAACCAACCGCGATTGTCTATGGTCGTCCGTCTTAGGACATACGAACTTGTTCTTGGGTCAACTTTTTTTGTTTTAGTTACAACACAATAACAACAGCAACAACGACTTTCTTGTTAAGGCGCTACCTCGAAAATAAATCTTCGGCGACTGATCTGAACGAAAGTGATGCAATTATTTTGAAACGCAAAAGCAGAGGTGGCTATAATGTGGTGTCCCCTTGTTTCGCAGACAGAAATTTCATAGAATTTCGTTTCCCAGAAAATGTTTCATATAATATTTGGTTCTTGTAATTTTATTTCGACTAATATTGTTTCAAAGACTATTTACTTCAATGAAACATATTTCACAGAAACACAATTCAATGAATTTTTATTCACATTTTTTTGTTTAAGGGCGCGTATTAGATTTACCGCAACTCAAAATCTTAACGATTGCTAGAACGGCGTAGCAGCATTGACACACACTAGTACAATACAATGGTCTGTTTGTGTGCATCAGAAAAAAAATAAGCACGAAATAAGCACGAATCATTGAAATTGATCGGAAAACGACACAGCGCGAGGTTTTACAGTGCTTTTTAAAATAATTGTCTAAATAAATGAGTTCGTAAAAGGAACTGAAACAAATTGTGTACATTGAGCATAACCTTTGTTTTCATAAAATAAATATATCAGTTATGTTTTTATTTAAATACTGGTGAAAAAAAATTGTTGAAGTGAACCGATTTTGTACATTTTTAATATTGTTTTTTAATATCTAATAGTAATATTTTCCTAATTTTGGCTCTGTTATGTACGTTGAGACTGTATATCCTGTTGGAAAAACGCATAAAACAATATTTTGGCATACTGTGGTGGTTGTAATCGTCCTTCAAGTTAACTCTGACGTCTATTTTCGTAAAACGCAAAGAAAGGATTGTCTTCGCTTTAAAAAACTATAATTAAAAATTATACTTTTACTCTGTAGCTCCCTAAAACAAGACTTAATCTTTCTAAAACTGTAATTGTCTTTAAATAAAATACAAATCTTTCCTCTTTATAATATTGGTATAGATTAGTTATATATAGGTATATTTTTTTTAACATTCAGTCTACATAAGTTGTTCTTTTTAACTATGAACCTGCCATGTTATCTCTTCATCACCCTTGGTTGTCTGGTTGAGGATGTCTAAGGCATTAAGTCCGCCTTTGTACCTTTGTGCATGAAGTATAAATAAATAAATAATAAATAAGTAAAAGCAGTTAAGGCGACGATATACGACTTTTACAGATTTTAAACTGACAATCACGTCAAAATGTGCAGTGTAAATGATTTGAAAAAAATATATGTTAAACTAGAACATTCTCTTAATCATATAGAAAGTGAATATTTTTGATTAAGTTTATATTAAATAGTTTAATTAACTCGTGAAGTTGTGTCTGACGCGGACAAAACATTGACAATCACACAAAATCTAAAGAATACTACTTTTATTAAATTTTTTCGACTAAATTTTGAAAGTTTTGGACGCAGACTGCGTCCGTTCTGCATCAGTTTTGCGTCCAAAACTCTCAAAGTTTAGTCGAAAAAATTAAATAAAAGTAGTATTCTTTCAAAATTTAAAAAAAGGCGTATATTAAAAGATAGATAATAAAATTGTCTGTAAGATAGTGTAAGTTTCGGATAATTATACCTGGTAGATTTTGTGTGATTGTCAATGTTTTGTCCGCTTCAGACACAACTTCACGAGTTAATTAAACTATTTAATATAAACTTAATCAAAAATATTCACTTTCTATATGATTAAGAGAATGTTCTAGTTTAACAAATATTTTTTTCAAATCATTTACACTGCACATTTTGACGTGATTGTCAGTTTAAAATCTGTAAAAGTCGTATATCGTCGCCTTAAACTATAAAAGTAAATAAATTGAATTACAATCAAATAAATAAATGTCAAATATCGGCCAACAAGTTGTACAATAAGTTCACTGTCCTCCCTCCCCGTATGTTCCGCTCAGGGGGGGCGCCTCAGAGGGGAGACGGGGTTGTAGTGAGCATATCAATCTGTCTATTGACAACTGCATTATTCAACTGTTAAGGAGCTCTACTGCGCTCGACTAGGTAGATATTACCTACTTAGGTATACTGCTGTCACAGGATGTAAAGGGAATTTATGCCTGTAGAAATATAAATATTATGAAGTGGTTCTATCGTATAATTACCCGATTACAGCAGCATAATATGGTACACATGTTATGTGTATGTATGTATATTTTAATTTATGAAGCTAGCTTTGCCAACCTCCTTACGCTCACATGGAATTCAGAAAAAGACATCAATTCTTTCCTAAACAACGGTAAAAACATTTGGATAATTTCTAAATGTTTTTTCCGTTGCTTAGGTACTCACTAAGATAATGATAAAAACTTAACATTTAACTCTAAACTTAAACAATATTTTAGCTTATCTTATTTTTTATACCTGTACCAGTTGAACCGACCGGTAGCAATAGCCAAAATTATTTTACAGACCTACCTCACATTTAAGTTATACAAAATGAGTATTTAAGTATTCGTAGGCAAGTTTTAAGTAATAAAGTTTATCAACTGTTTGTATATCTCAAATTAATTATATCTTGCGAACGTTCATCATCGTCAACATAGCAGAGTAGCCTTTTCCTATATTGGAGTGACTGCCTGTACGACCTCCATAGCCCAGTTACTGAGTAACACGATACCCTGATCTTGTGAACGTTATTGAAATGAAAATATACATTCACGACAATTTCTCATCCCTAAAAGAATTTCTAAATATACCTACCAACAGAAAAAGCCTTCAACTCACAAATCATAGCTTATATAATTTATCAAAGCAATCTCACAAAAGGGTACAAAATAAAATTCAAGTAACACGAATAGAGTCCCCGATGGTAGACTCGATGCAAAGACGTGTTGCCGCGAACGTGAGGGAGACCATAGCGACGCTGTGAAAGCGTGACATTCATTGACTATAGAGGTGTTGGCCCTCCACAGCGCTACACAAACTTGTAAAAGGATTATTTTTATTTATTTCTTGATATATCATGCACCATGGTACAAAGTAATAACATAATGCCTTAAGTATTCTCTACCAGTCAACTAAAGGTGGTGAAATGAAAACAATGATAATTAATATACGAGTACAAAAATACACATACATTATTACATAGTAGAGAGGCCAATTTCTTTGATATAAAATTGTAATGACCTGTTGCCATTGACACAACCTAATTGACATATTTTAAATTTAATTATTTCTTGAATGTAATCTGTTGACGTGCCACCCTAATTTTAATTGTAATTGCTTGTTTTGTAATGTTGATTTTGTACGCCATATATTGGCAAAACACAGTGCACATATTTCAGACAACATATTATCTGTAACTATACCTATGTTTAACAAACTAAATGATTGATTGATTGATGGTTTTTCAGCTAAATTACAAAAGAATAAGGTTCATGTTCAATTGGGTTTTTTTTTCAGTTTGGGACAGCTTGATATGCTGGCGTGTACTCCTTTCATTATAATATTATACTAATATCGCTATAACGCTAATATTATTATTTCAAGGTTAGCATCTAATAACTGTCGTTATTTGGTGATTTTTGTCTACATCCAGTTCTTTTTTAAACACCACTTTATATTAACACATTGGCTTTTCAATTTCATTTGATTCTGTATCCATTCGTGTCATATTTTGCAAAGAGGACAACTCATCCTTACAAACTGATGACTCCGGGATTCTTTGAGGGAATAATTTGACTACCAAGTATAATAATGTGCTGCAGACAACAGACCAGCAAAATTTCAGAAACGAACAGAATCGAAATCGTAAAATAAAAAGTATTCCATTCTAAGTGAGAACTTGACGGTTTCCCACATTTATTTTAGTTTCAAGAACGCGAGAAAAATGCACGCCTCTGTAGCGTCTTGACCTTTGCCCTGAATGTGTCTGCGTGGATATCTAGCTAAATACAAATTGTCGCTCGCATTCAACCTTGCACCGGTTAAAAGCGTTCTAGGTTGTTTTAGTAAGGCCTAGGTCACAGTTATGTTCTATCTAGTTTTTATACAACGTCGATGGCAAACAGCATACGGTTTACCTAAAGATAAGCAGTCACCACAGTCTATCCCTTAGATTTAGACCCTTTAACACCTAATTACCCCTCTCTTGAAGAACCCCTTAATATACCGTAAGTAACTCCTGTAGTATTTGTTGAGGTGGACAATGCAATAGTGCATATTTAACTGCTGCTGCTCAATGACTTTAGAATCGTAATGAATATCCGGAGTCGCACACGGCACCATCTCCGAATGGGACAAACACACAAGTAGGTACTTGCGCTTCTTTACCGTTGGAATGGACAAACATTTTTTTCTGGTCCTTGGTGCAAATCCTCATGGATTTTCTCCATCGTAGGGGTGATGGAGGGGCATGCCGGATAAAACCACCGCGGTATACCACCTCTGCCTATCGCTGAGGGTGTGGAATTCGCATAAGCATTCACTGCTCCCCCCAAAAACAGCATACAGTCTACCTGATGATAAGCAATCACCGCAGTCTATGGACGCCTGCAGCACTAGGAGCATCACACGAGCGTTACCGACCCTTTAATACTTAAAAACCCCGCAGACACAAGTTCTTGCGCTTGTCTTTCGTTACCACAGGAAAATCGCCTTAGAATAGAGCCACAGCAATTATAATCATCATTTATTGTAGGTATTCATTAGTTTACAAATTGTTACAGTATTTAGGTTTCATGCATGAACCCTGCTAGGGCACAGCAATATAAATAAAGTACCTAGGTACTAAGTAACTGAGTTTCGGTTTTATATTCCTCATGTACATGAGGAGACCCCTGGGTATGAATGGTGCAGTTTGCAAAGGAAGCCCTATTGGAGATCCAAGAAAGATACTAACGTACTGTTTCAAGAATGAAAATCAGCTATGTTATTCTGTAAGAACTCACTTCAGATCTCACTTCTGATTCCGCGGTGAAAACTGTTTTAGGTAGTCTGTAACTCGATGATAACTACGCTAGCGCTACTAAGTGCTGGCATAGGTGAAGCGAACTATTATTTCGTTACTATTTAATCGAAAACCAAATAATTTTCACTTCTAGTAAGTGAAATCGGAAATGAGATAGGATTCGAATTCGCGAGTGAATTCTTACAGAATTGCATTATAGTACAAAAATTAGCTAACAAACGATCAAGCGAGCATAAGCTGTTGTGACTGGTTGACTGAATTTTTATTAGCCAATCGGATCACTCGTGTTTAATTTTGACACGACGATAATTTTCTTATAAGAAACCTGGTGCAATATATGCAAACGAGGTTTCAGTTAATCAGTTCCTAATCATCATGTAAATTGTACATTTTCACATACCTACATTAGGCACATGAATCCTCTTTACCATCCCTACGGACCATCTCAAACTCCGTTCCACTTTCAACTACTCCTCAAAGAGTATCAACATCGTATTAGCATTAAAATCTGTGCCCATAAGGGGACCGTGAGACATACAAATCGCACTCGCTTACACAATTTGTCAACGTAATCCTTCACAAAAGGTTCAGGAATAAATTCAAGTAACGCAACCGTGGAGCGAATCCCTACGGTGGTGGTCTAGGATCAATGAAAAAGTGGATACGTTATCACTATTTATTTTATTTTCGTATAATATACCCCCCTCGCGTCCTTCCATGACTCGGAAAGCACGTAAAGCCGTTGGTCCCGGCTGTCATTCGTAGATCTTTGACCATCAGTCTTACCAAGGATTATCGTGTTACCCAGTAACTGGGTTGTGCACGTCCCATAGGCAGTCACTTCATCTACATCTGGTCAGCACATCGCTTAAGGATCTGATAACCGCAAATATTGAATTACTAGCTTTTGCCCGCGACTTTGTCCGCGTGAATGTCGGTTATAGAGGATGCAGACGAAGTCGCTGATTAAAAAGTAGCCTATATCCTTCCCTGGGGTTTAAGCTCACCAAATTTCATCAAAATCGGTTCAGCCTTTTCATCGTGAAAGCTTAACAGACAGAGTTACTTTCGCATTTATAATATTAATAGTATGGATTAGAGCTAATTCCCCCATCCACATCCCATCATCAAACGAGCAGAGATAACGCAAAGCGTCACCGCCATATGGTTGAAATTCCACGGTCTCGAACCAAGCGCTATATGCTTCCACATTTACTGTGTGAACTGCCAGACGGTGGAATTCACTGCCATCCTCTATGCTCGCAGTAAGTATTTTGAGGGTATATTGAAGACACGAGTGACTGTTTAATCCTAGGCAAGCGTGCTCCACCTTAGGTCGCAGTTGAGTTCCGGCCAAACGCTAATCTATAAAAATAATTTAAAAAATAAATAAAAATGGCCCATTTTCATTAGGCCGCATCGTCACTTAATATCAGGTGAGCGGTGGCCAATCAGAGCTTCTGATTCAGAAGACTATAAAAATATTGAAAAAAAAAAAGCTAACATAAGGTGTTTTTATTTGAGAAGTTCTGTCCTGGAATTATTGGTTTATCTAATAAAAAACTTCTGTCTTGTCTACACCCGTATTATACTCTCGACAGATCCACCTCTTCTACACTTCGTGGCAGAGACGAATACGTGTCAGTATGAAGAGCCCGAGTGAAAGCACTGTGACGTTTATAGAGTTGTTCTTAAAGTTCTGTACTGGCTTTACCGTCTAGATTTTTCTCGAAGTGATATATTGAGTCAGGAAATAATGTTGTGTTAGAGACGCTTGTATTTTCGGCAATTTCTTCCTCTTCTATGTACGAAATAACATTCCTTGCTTCGCCGTAGTTGGGTAAACAGTAGCTCATTGAAGGGTGCCTCAACTAGCCTTAAATGCTGTAAACAGTATTGGTGTTGAAATGACAATTCTCATATAAAAGAGTATCCGTGGAATTTCTTGATCGTACTTCTCCATAGATACGTATACCTACGTTTCGGAACGAGCAAATAGCTTCAACTTTCTAACTAACTGACCGACTCCTTGACAATTCAAAAGTGATTGTAAATGGTTTAGTTGAAATAAATGCATTGACTTTGACTTTGACATCAACATAATTACACTAATACTAGCACTTTACCCGCGACTTGTCCACGTAAATTTTCTTAAGGATCCCTAATTTTTTGATAATGCAATTTAGCCAATAGCACGCAGGAATAACGTAGCTTCCTTTTGGTGAAAGAATTGTTGAAATCGGATGAGTAGTTTAGGAGATTACTCCCTACATACAAACTTACAAACTAATAAACCAATTTTACGTCTTTATAAAATTAGTATAGATGATAAAGAGATGTTTTTTTTTTGTTTGTAGCAGGTAATCTCTAGAAATCCTGAACCGATTATGAAAATTCTTTCACTGATGGAAAGCCACACTATTACACCCTAGTTTTATAAGCTTTAGGCTTTATCTAACTATTTGTCCGCGTGAAAGTCAAAAACATATCCTATGACACTACATGACAGAATATCGGATGAGTATTTGACTTATAAACTTTACCTCTTTATATTGACATTTGACGCAAAACAAAGGATCATGGCAGGATTTGTACAAAAAAATGATGCTTAGAGAAGTTGAAATTCTAATCTTATACTCTTGGGTACCTAAAGAGTATTTTCAGACATTTACAATATTTTTAAAACCCCGCAAAGAAAAAGTGAATAGTTTAACAAAAAGCTCACTATTTCAGAACGAAACGGCGTCTGACAGTAACAGTGACACTGACAGTCGCCGTTTCGCAGTTCTTACACTGAAATTGCATCGTTATAGGGGAAATAATCTCTTAAAAATTATTTTCTTTTTCCGCCCACTTTTCACATCACTTCTCTATCAATTTGACAGACGAAGTCGCCTGTCACTTTCTTTTTTTTTTATAAACACAAAATGGGCATTGAAATTAAATGAAAAGCTGTTATTTTTATTTCAAAATATTTTTATTATGCGGGGGTTTAAAAATATGGTAAGTATATCAATCTACTCCTGGTAATGTATTCTTCACACTGGAAAATATTTTAAATCCTCTAAATATTTTGTATTTTTTCATACAAATGAATGTATGGATCTCGCCATGATTCTTTAATAACTAAAGTAATATTATAAAGAATGAGTAAAACAAAATCACGTAAGAGATTTTGAGATAAATGAATGCACTCAGTTAATAACCCTTTCGGTCCTTAATCAAACTACAGTACCTACAAACATTGCATACGAATTTCTCCACACGCGGAAAACCACACATTTTACACAACGCATCTTCTATACTCTACCACTCCGCCACGAAGAGAAACCCTGTCTAAATATATTTCCAACATGAAAGGGCTCGACAAAAAGGAGCAGAGCGTACTGGAAGCTAGGGAGGCACTTGAAAACATGCTTTTTCCACGTAATGCCTTTGAGGAAATTAAATAAACTGCAACACCGCATCATAAGCATCCTTACGAGCGCGCCGAGGCGGAGCAAGGATCCAATGTTTGGTAAGAGACGGTACGGTATAATAGTAATATTTTTAATAGTAATATTTATTTGCTCAAAATAATGATTGTAGTACATGTTAAAAATACAGTTTCACAAAATAAGTACTATATCTACAATTGTGTGGGTGGAGCACTGTTCTCCTAGCTAGGTTATGAAAATAACCTGTGTTAAGGAGAAACAGTCCGATCCCCTAGAGTAGTGACGACAAGTGACATAGTCCTTGTGATGTAAGTAGGTACTGCTACAATATTTACAGTTTTGAGTGTAATAATTTAGTTAAAGGTTTATGTAATTTTAGGTTAGGTAAGATAACTTTTAGTTTAAGGTTAGTAATTAATGTGTGGTGTGAATACGGTGTGATGGTGCGTCATGTAGGTATGTCATTGAGAAGAGTGTTATGTGTATGTGTGCGTGTGTGTGCGTGTCTGAAGTGTCAGTGAGTACTTGCGGGTTGTTCGGTTGATATAATAATATAATATTAATATCATGCTCATCACTTAAGCTAAGAATTCTTCGGTTTCATCATAGGTCTTATTTTGAAGGTACGATTGTACCATCTTCTTGCATTTGTAGTAAGGTAAGCTATGGATCTTACACTTTTCGTTAATTTTATTGTCCGCGAAAATAAAAAAAAATCTTTTAGCAAAGGATGAACGAACGCGCGGCAGAGTGCAAATTCTATCTTTACGACGTTTATTGATTCTGGGAAGCTGGTATGGAGTTTTACGGTGCTGCAGAATAACTGTTTGTAAAATAAAATGTTGCCGAATATTGAGAATTTTGCAGTTGTTGTAAAGTTGGTCAGTTGGAAAGAGAATAGGTCGAGACGTAGCTACTTTTAGTATGGCCCTATGTGCAATTTCCAGAGGCTTTAGGGTGATTTTAGGCGCACCACCCCAACAGGAAATACAGTACGTTATGATGGATAGACAAAGGGCGAAATAGACATTACGTATTACTGTTGGGTTGGCAATGTAACGTAAAGTTTTAAATATATATATTAGTTTGCGAACTCGGCCAGTTAGTAGATTGATATGAGTTTTAAAATTTAGGTTCCTGTCTAAGACTATGCCTAAGTATTTAATGTTTTCAACAGATGTTATGAGTGGACATTGGCAAGAGACCTGTGTCTATACGTGGCAACTATGAGCTTTGAGTGAAATTGGAGCCTTTGGTTGGGAGGCCGTGCTAATAGAAAAGGTCAGAAATTTGGTTTTGGAAGCATTTAGGGTTAGTGTGTGGGAGTTAAGCCAATTTAATGCGGAATCGAGGCCCAACTGCGCTGTATGCTCGAGTATAGGCCAGGAATCCGCGATGAATGTTAACGCTGTGTCATCTGCAAATGATATTACCTTGGCATTAGCGATATTGAGGTCACAAAGGTCATTAATAAAGACTAAAAATAGAGTGGGGCCCAATATGCTTCCTTGTGGTACCCCATAATAAATAGGAAGCTCGTCGCTGTCATGGCCATCAATCCTGACGATTTGCGTGCGATGTGAGTGTGTGTGAGTATGGATGTTTATTTTTATTTTCTTTTTTATGTTCCATCCAATGATGCCATCCAAGCTGACAACTATTCTGAAATTAAATAATCACCGCTGCCTACATATATCTTCAATAACCGAGGTGTTGAAGATGCGTTACCATCAACAACAAACAAAACAACAAACAAATTTTAAATTTCTCATCATCTGCCTAGCCGAATGCAGCTGAATACCAGTGTTACATGGAGCGACTGCCTATCAGACCTCCACAACCCAGTTACTGGGTAAAACGGTACCATGAGTAAGACTGGTTGTCAGACTTTCTGACTTCTGACTTAACGACTGCCAAAGATCTACAAATGACAGCCAGGACCAACGGCTTTACGTGATTTCCGAGGCACGGAAGGAACTCGGTATGAAAGGGATGGTCACCCACCCACAGAACGACACCGGCTAACGTACCTTTGACCGGTCGATCTGTACGGCGTTAACTTAGCCACGAGCTCAAAGTTGAAATGTCTCATGTGTCTGAAATATAACTAGCACCCATGCCCAAAAAACTGGAACACAGCAACGCTGGTTTGCGCCAGACATAGGTATGGTGATAGTACATACATCTTGGGACGAGCTCCATCACAAAGAGAGACAGAGATATTTGTATTTAATAACAGCCAAAACATCATGACAATAACTCTCCCTCTAACCCACCTTATCCTTCTCCTCCTCTCTCTCTCTCTCTATCTCTCTCTGCCTCTCGATCGTCAAATTCACTGCATAGGTGCATAAGTAGGGGAGGTGTGACCTTCACATTTATCGCCTGGCAGTCGTTGAGAGAAAAATATAATTCAAGGAGAATCTTGAATCTTACCTTGGAAGTTGGGCAGGTTGGGCTTTGGTGTGGGATGCAACTTGTTTCGACACCCTTGCGTTATCCCATCTTCCTACCACATCGATATGCTGGGGCGACTGCAGGTGCTGAAAGCTCAAACGGCGTAAATATTACAACCTTCATGGAAGTTATATGCTTGAGCCGTTTGGGGTGGAAACACGTGATCAGAGGGGCCGATTCTTGGACCAAAGAATTACCATTGCCATACAACGTGGCAATGCAGCTAGCCTTTTGGGCACTTATCCCATCGAGAGCTATGCGGTCGAGTTTTTTGACGCCCTATGAACAGCCTCTCTTTTTTCTTTTCGTGTAACTGAACTGGTGGTGGTGTAAGAAGTGATGAATACCACTTCTGTGAAGTTTCACCAGCTAAAATAACCAGATCCTTTATAAGAGTACTTAAGCTTCAGCATTCAAATGAAAGCAACACTACGTATTGCTTAATTTCTGTATTATTTACAACATTTCCCGCTGGGCTGTGGTGGGGCGGTCCCACTAAAGAAACATTTTGCTAACCTCGTGTCGCCTGAAACAGTGGCCATGCGCCCCTGCGGCGTGCGCGCAGCGGGGTCGTACGTGCGGGCTTCCTTTTATTTGCGGCCAAATGCGATTTTATCTCGCTTGCCTCCCTACTACATGCACTGTTATGAATATTATACCAACTTTTTGATGTTCAACGTCATTAAAATGTTAACATAACATCAAACATTAATTAAAAATATTTAATGTTTTGATGTTAATCTGTAATTAAAACCTTTGTTAAAGTGCTTTGATGTAAATAAAGTGCTGTATGAAAATAGCTTGAACTCTGAGGAAGTCAAATGTGTCGTGGTCGTCTGTGTCATTCTGTGTCTGTGTCTGTTTGTGTTATCATCACCTAAAACAAAAGTGGGCGATAGACGTGTCAGCCAGTACGCGAACATGGCTCGACTACCTTTTCAACCGACTTAAAAAAAAGAAGGAGGTTCTCATTCGACACGTATACCTATATTTTTTTATGTTTGACGCATAACTATTTTCAGTTTAGTCCGATTTCGATGATTCATTTTATTATTGATAGTCCTCAAAGTTGGTCCCATATAAATTTCAGCAACATTTTCTACCCTTAGAGGTGGCAAATTAAGGGAAGCCTGATTTTTATAGGTGTCACCGTTTCGTAATTAATTTGTATGATATTAAGAAGTCGGCACTAAAAAGCTTAAAAAAAAACTTTTCACACCACCTGCTCGACAATGGCAAATTATATGTCATGCAAACCTAACCTTAAGTCATTTTAAGTCATTTAAGACCTGAGGTCTAGCAGGGCAACAATATAGTACTGAATTTCATTATATCCCGCTGGTTATTAATGTGATTTGAATATGGAACATAAGTAGAACTCTCATACGAACATTTAGGTACGATAGGAAAGTAGTAGGTAAGACTTATTCCATGCATTCACCATTAAGACACAAAATATAAAGGGTCGCCGCAACCTTACGTACTTCGTGATTAAGATCTGCACTAAAAAAATAATTGTTCGTAAATCGAACTGGCCACCACGAGTAGAATATTAATAAAAGAAATATAGAACACAAATTAGAGCACGAATACTGAAAATTGCTTTGCTTTGTATATAAATACTAATAGATACTTTGATTCTAGTACTATTGCTTGCGTGCCTTCGTCTTGGGCGACCTTAAATTCCACGCTGCACTCAGGATTCTTGTCTTAACTCTCTAGCTTTGTTCGAGAGTTAAGTCTAAACTCCCTCGCTCGTTTTGCTCGGGATTCAATACGGCGCCCGCTACATAAGACACTACTTTATCCCCTTAGTGCATAATCTACTATTACTTACAGTGACAAAAAAGACAACCGCCTTCAAAAAGCAAAAAATAACTGTAAATTCGCAAGTCGGTGGCAATACAGAACAACAAACAAAACCAAAGCTACAGATTTGTCTTTTTTATCAAAATGTTTTTCATGTGTCATCTATCAGATTATGGAGTTACTACGACTTTTACCAGGTCACTTGCATTTCCAACTCTTGGCTACACAGCAGCTTTATAAGGAAGACATTTATTTCTCACTAGCTAATGCCCGCGATTTCGTCCACGTTAATGTCTGTCATCGCGGATGCAGACGAAGTCGTGAATTAAAAGTAGCCTATGTCCTTCCCCGGGGTTCAAGCTATCTTCATACTAAATTTAATCAAAGTTAAAGCCAAACCATTTATTTTAATTAGACCATTAAAAGCCACTATTGAATGTCATAAAAGAAAAAAATCATCTAGCTATATATTTGAGCGGTTCGGGTTGGAAACTCTAGGGCCATGGGGTCCGAGTGTCCATATTGTTTGTTGTGACATCGCCAAGCGGCTGGTCGACTCCTCACGTGACTCGAAGGCTGGTCTATTCTTGGGTCAAAGAATCAGCATTGCCATACAACGTGGCAATGCTGCCAGCCTATTGGGCACGTGTCCCGTTGACAGCGATGTGGACGAGTTTTTTGATGCCATTTGAGCTCCCTGCCTTTTTCTTAGAATTGTAAATAATTTTATTATTTTGATTTTTATGATTTGTATATAGTGAATAAATTGTGTCATATACAAAAATCTCCAGTTGCCGTACTCCGTACTTACTCTTTTAAAATAATTGATGTTTAGCCGCTACGTCATCAAAACATAACAGACAGACAGACAGATACAGTTACTTTCACATTTATAATATAGACATCATCATCATCATTTCAGCCGAAAGACGTCCACTGCTGGACATAGGCCTCCCCCAAGTGTCGCCACATTGACCGGTCCCATGCGACTCGCAGGTCATCGGTCCACCTAGTGGGAGGCCTTCCAACGCAACGTCTTCCGGTTCGCGGTCGCCACTCCAGAAGTTTTCGGCCCCATCGGCCATCCGTTCTGCGAGCAATGTGCCCTGCCCACTGCCACTTAAGTTTGGCAATTCTTCGGGCTACGTCGGTAACCTTGGTTCTCTTGCGGATGTCCTTATTTCTGATTTTATCACGCAATCCTTCGAGCATAGCCCTCTCCATTGCCCTTTGGATGACTTTAAGCCTTCTAATGGGGCCCATTGTGAGCGACCACGTTTCGATCCCGTATGTAATCAACACACACTGGTCATAAACTTTTGTCTTGAGACACTGCAGTAAGTTGGACGAGAAGATACCACACAACGTGGATAGGTAATATTATGGATAACAGAACAATTTTTAGTTATTTTCTTAAAACTATGTTAGTACTCTGAATGATGTTCTCTTGATGTTATGAATATTTCGAATATCTATGTGTAAGTATATTAGTTAGGTATGTCGTTTGTATTTTTAGAATTCCGTAACCAAATGGCAAAAAACGGAACCCTTATAGATTCGTCATGTCTGTCTGTCTGTTCGTCCGTATGTCACAGCCACTTTTTTCCGAAACTTTAAGAACTATACTGTTGAACCTTGGGAAGTAGGTGTATTCTGTGAACCGCATTAAGATTTTTACACAAAAATAGAAAGAAAACAATAAATTTTGGGGGTTCCTCATACTTAGAACTGAAACTCAAAAAATATATGATGTACATTACCATGTAAACTTCCACCGAAAATTGGAATGAACGAGATCTAGTAAGCAGTTTTTTTTTAATACGTCATAAAATGTAATCAACCTAAATATAAAAAAATACTTTTATATTATGTTACCTTGCTGCTACGGAACCCTTCATGGGCGAGTCCGACTCACACTTGGCCGCTTTTTTTAATTTGTTTTTTGTTTGTTTTTAATAATAAATCTTTTCAATAAATACAAATAAATCAAATTGAAGTGTTTTAAATGTAATGTCAATAATAGCAATATTATTTTTTTTATATTGGCTTAGCTTTCTGTCTGTTTCTGTTTGTTCCAGCTAAACTCTGAAACGGCTGCCCAATTTCCACTAGCAGATAACGAAAATAAAACTAGCCCATATATGTTACTCTTTATGACATCATAAAGAGTAACTATAAAAAGATTTAGGGTTCTGCGCAAAGAAATTAAAACCCTGCAGCTGCAGGGTTTTAATTTCTTTGCGCAGTAATCTAGATTACTGACATCCAAGCGGGCGTCGTCGCGGGCATAATTTAGTATTATGCCCGCGTTTATTTGATTTGATTTGATTTGAATATTTATCGGCCCACTGTATCTTCTACTGTTAGAATTGGTTTACATTTGCCGCCAACAATAGACGAGTACTGCATCTAGTTCAAGACAATGACATTGATTACTATTTCATTCACCTTTATTTTGATAAACAATTTGATTGAATTTATAACAATTAGTTTAATTTCTTCTCACGACGACCTGTCAGCGGATGTACAATAACATTGTATTTTAGTTGTAATTTCACCATCGCAGGAGCATCATGTGTCAAATAGTTTTAGTGTTTTTAACTTCTGTTCTTTTACTGGTGAGTACAATTTATTTTAAATGTTGCATAATCAGTGTTTAAAAATTAAAGGTCTTTTTTTTTAATAAATACCTAAAGGTCAATTCTAATAATTAAAGGGCATTTTATTGTTTTTAATAAATACCTAAAGGACAATTCTAATAATTAAAGGTCATTTTATTGTTTTTATTAAATACTTAAAGACCTTTTCTAATAATTATAGGTAATTTTATTGTTTTTAATAAATACCTAAGGCTCAATTATAATAATTAAAGGTCATTTTTTGTTTTTGATAAATACCTAAAGGCTAATTCTAATAAATAAAGGCATTTTTTTTCATTTTGATAAATACCTATCTAAAAGTCGATTCTACAAATTATAGGTCATTTTATTGTTCTTAATAAATACCTTAAGGTCAATTGTAATAATTAAAGGTAATTTTATTATTTTTAATAAATTACTAATAATTAAAAACGTTTAAAATCTGGTCGCCATCAATGTCAAAAGTGTAGATAAAACGTTTTGACAGATTGAGACAGATTAGAATGCAAACATGTCTAAAAGTGAATAGAGTTGCCAACTGGTTTCTGAATACTTAATTGTTTTAAAATAATTTCGTCGAATTTTGTGGAATATTTTATTATATAACTAAGGGTGTATACATTTCCATCATTGACTCCTCCCGTTAATTTAAAAACAAAAGTTTTAATAATAATAATACATCATATATTTCGAGTATCAAAGACCCAAAAAATAATTATGTACCTTACTGACTACCATACACACTTATAAAAACCATTAAATATTATTTAGTTATTGTACACGAAGTGATGGCATCGTGTTGCACTGCGTGGTGTCGCGTAACGTTCCGCGGAATCGCCGAAATACGACACCCTTCGGCCAAAACTCTTCCTTGAGAAACAGGTCTCAATATAATGAGGCGGAACTCGCACGACTGAAAGATGTGCTTAAGAATTATTTCGTAAAGAATTTGTCTGTAGACGCTCAAATTATGGCATTTGGCTAGTGCTAGGGATGGATGCCCGATCAGAATCGATCTTCCAGAAGATCGATTCATGGCCACACGATCTACCGATTTTTTTAATCGATTCAACGGGATGCGATTTTCGTCCAGATCGATTCGTATGCCTGCAAGATCGTAATAAAAAATCGTATCAACTAAAACCTAAACGTCAACCGAAACGTACAGTACGAACTACAACCAAGTTAGATTTCTTGGCTAAATATTGATTGAGATTAGTTTCCAGTTACATCAATCAAAAAATAAAACCGGTAATGCATAAAATATGAAGGTAGGTGAATCGTGATATTTTTTTTATTTCATTGTTGGGTTTCGTAAAGTTTGTGCTATGTCGGTCCCCTGAACTAAAGGAACTATTAGTTAATCTGTGCCTGAACGCCTGTTTTCTCTAGCTGGAAATACTTTGAATGTGGAATCTGTAATGTAGAACATGTTTTATACTTTCCAAAAATAGTAATTTATAGATACTCACTGAAAACCCTATTACGGCTTTCTGTAAAAGTATTTGTTTTAGTTTCTGAGTATTTGAGGGACTTGATGCCATGTCTGTGGTACACTTTGCATTAGATATAATATATTAAGGTAGAACAATTTTACATGCGTACTGTGCTTTCCATAATTCTTATAAAATTACCATACGATCTTTCGAGATCGAATGAGATCGATTCAATGCAATACGATTAAAATCGTGAATCGATTCACGAGGTAACGATCCATTACCATCCAAAATATCGATTCAAAGCAAAAAATCTAGTGCCTTATCTGAGACTAAAACATTCATTTATTTACATTATCTGACGAAAGTAGGGTGTATAATTATAACTTTAGAAGGCATGCCCTTTGAAAAATAAAATGGGGTGATGTCAAAATCCAGTTATTATTCGTATCCCTCATAGATACGTAATTTTGATTTAAAGTGACTATAGATAGTTTGATGTGGGAAAAAAATATTTGGTAGAAATAATGCAAACTTAAATAACATGTCAAGAAAGTTGAATGTAGTTACAAATTTTAACAAGTTGTTTCGTACGGAGAAGAATGAGTACGAAACGAGACATACTCTACTAAAATAAATGTTTCACATTATTTATAATATCCTTATCCATTTTTCTTCAGAGTCAATTCTTTTGACTTGAAAACTTAGATTATTGATACCTATGTCTCCGCGCGCTACGACTACATACCGCCGACATACTTGTCAAATGAGGCAACAAATACCTAGCGAAAATTAGCTAACACGAGCCTGTCTCCTAGCTGCCTAGCCTGGTACAGAGTATTTTTCATGCACAATTTTTCACGCACTCTAGCCTCCTTGCAATTTGTTTTACACACACTACAATATTCATGGAGCTATTGTTGTATATTGTTTTTATGTGCGGTATCTAGTCGGAGCGACCTATCAATAATTTAAACTTGTAAATGACTTGAATGTCATTCACAAAGGTTTTTGAACTACGAAAACATCAACTTACTATTTACCCGAACTACTATTTTCAGGTCGGTGATCAATGCGACGGGAATACTACCAAAATTATTGTCACAAACCAGTCGACAATAATGCCGATTCAAGAGTCTTCGAGTACCCAAGATACCCAAATCTTTCCTCGGGTAATCGATGATACTATATTCTACAATGTTGGTGACACGTCCTATGTTTCTCTTTGGGATAAACCTCTATAATATGTATGTTTAGTGTCAGTTCTTTTCCTCGACACATAACGAAAGTAAATAGGTCGCACTTTGTTAGTTAAAAATCAAGTCTAAACGTTCTAAAGCAGTCAAAGTATCCTTTGAAAAGATAGGAAGTGCTGCAAACTGATAGATTTCTCTCTTCCACAGTCAATTGTCAATGCAGACTCCAAGGAAGAACAGCAAGGGTTCAATATCGCTCCATCCGCTGTGAACTTCCAAGACATTTACAGTAACACCCTGGCTCTGCTTGCTGTAGATGACCCATCCGGTATCACGAAAGACGAAGATCCTCTACTAGATTTCCCCTTGAACGCACTTAACCCAGAGTTCGGGGATTTTGGAAAGACCGGTCTACCACCAACGCTCAGTGAATCATCGAACTCTTCATACTTATGGAATTCTACAACTTTCAACACGACAATGATGAGAGAAGAAGGGAATGTAGCGGTCATTCCGATAAAGAGACCTGTTTACCAAAAAGGATTACTGGATATTCTGTTCCCTGCTCAAAGAGTCAAGACCTTCAAGTCAGTGTTCGACTCGTTTAGACGTATCATGTCTCATACATTTAAATAGCTCTCGTTTTATTTCTGGTTTGTTTGTTTTCTATGGTTTTCATATTGTCATCATACACAATAAATGCAAAATAAAAATGTTGGTGATTTAATTTTGATGGCATTACATGAACATCACTCCTATATTTTCGTAAAATGTTAAACGGAGGTGTTTAGGACATAGACTGATCGCTGCTTAATAAATCCCATGTAATATGGAGGAGGTGGGGAGTGAAGACGATGTATGAGATTGCGGTTTGTACCACTGTGACTTTTCGAATTCATATTTCTAAGTTTATCGACGACTGAGATCGTAAGGCAAAATTGACCTAAAATACCTAGCGCAAGGGTGGTAATCAATACACGTGGTTTATCTGTTTGAAAAGAGGTCATTGCCCTACAGTAGGACAGGACAATAATAGCCTGGTATTATTAATTTAGAGTATATAAGCAGAGATGGGGATAAGAAAGGTAAGTACTATATGTCAAATTATACAAAACCAGACTAAACTTTAATCTCCCACAATTAAGCAACGTCATGGGAAACAACTGATATGCAGTTGTTAATAAGTATTTAAGTGTTACTGAAGTGATAGTAAAAAGCGCAGTAACAGCCTCTCCCGTGAATGGAGTTGGTGAAATGTCGAGAGAGTCTGCTACCAGGGGTCCAGATGTGATAAATGGTATTAAAATACACATTTTAATCATTGACATACAAAATAACTACCAAGATACACACAACATTTGAGACAGTTTGAGAACCTGCGATCGTCAATCGTTTAAAGCGGTTAAAAAATGACTTTAAATGCAGACGACATAAGGTCGTAATTGTTTTTATTTACTTAATCCATCTACGACACCTTTTGTTGAGATATTAGTTAGGAACTGTATCTGATTTTTTTTAAATCACTTATTGTGATCATTTCCAACGTTGTCATGATTAGGGAATGGACAACTTTGTTTTTATATCAACATAGATAACTAATCATTGAGTTTAATTTAGGAAGCATTGTTCTCTTAACGGGAATTAAGGACAAAGGTAATCTAGTCAGATTTTGATTTAAGTATCAAGTTTAATTTAAAGCATTTCCCAGATTTTGGATTTGATAGTTGAATCCGTGGCGCGTAAACACACGAACTGAGTCTAATGTAATCATCTGCCTTGCCTTTTCTCAACTATATTGGAGACGACTGCCAGTCTAACCAGATGGAGCTGAATACCAGTGTTTCATATAAAGCGACTCCCTGTCTGACTTCCACATCCCAGTTACTGGGCAACACGATACCCTTAGTTAGACTGGTTGTTAAACTTTCTGGCGTCTGATCCGTATCGACTGTCAAAGATCTACGTATGTCAGCTGGGACCAACGGCTTTCCGAGGCACGGAAGGGCCATGGTGTGAAATGGATGGTCACTAATCCACAAATCGACCTCGACAAGTGTTGCTTAAGGCGCTTCCCTGACCAAATAACCTTGACCATACATTTCCTCTTTGCCACAGAATAGAAATTCGCACAATTTTTGCTTTTTTTTTATAAAAATAGAGAAACAACGTGAATTATAAATATTTTTAAGTTACTTATCGATTTTCAGGGAGATTTAAGTGTATATAATAGGGCAGGTAAAAAAAATAAGAACGTGGAATGTGATGATAGGATATTGAACATTAATAATATGCTTTTATATGTAATTTAATTCTGTTAATTAATGAGTTAATAGCCCCAGAATAACGAAGAAAAACGCACTTTTGGTCAGGGTAGCGCCTTAACGTTACAGAGTGTAATTTACTCGCATCAAATTCGCCGGAACTACCAACATAAGCCCATAGTAAGGACATTACTACTCGGCACAACAGCGCACTTGACTAAAACGTGATTCGCACTGATTGCACTAATTACTCTCGACACGCTTGCACTTGAGCCTGAACGCTTTTAAGCGCTTAAAGCGCTGTTGAGCGAACGCTTGTCTCCAATTAATTTTTTGGATTAACGCCAAATGTTAACGGTAAGGAGGCCATTTCTTAGCGAAGATAAGTTTTCGTGTTAACTTGTAATTAATTTGTTGCACTTACTAATGGTTTAATTAAACATTTAAAGGATTTGCAGGTTGTTGCCATTTTTGATGTAGGTATTGGGTAAGTACTTATTGTTACTGCAGAAGTAGGTAAAAATTTAGTGTTATGATTGAAGAACAGTGTTTATGAAGAAATAATGATTCCAAAAAAACAAATTACGCCCATCGTACAAAGACGACGCGTGCGACGGCTCTCTAACCTAGGTGGTGGTGTATCTGCCTCCGAAACACAAGGTCGCAGGTTCGAATCCTGCCCAGGGCAAACATTTGTGTGATGAGCACTTGTATTTGCCTTGTGCCTGGTTATTGTTTATCTACATACGTATATTTTATGTATTTGTGTATGTATATCAGCTGTCTGACACCCATAGTACAGGGTCTGCCTAGTTTGGGGTCAGATGGCTGTATGTGAAATGTTTTCACATATTTCAGTTATGTACCTACTTAATCATTTGTGTTTTGAATACTTACGTAGGTACTCTTAATACTCTGACATTTGTACGAGATAAACAATGTTCAAAATAAAAAATATAACTTGGTTGGTGGCCAAGACGGCTAATAAGCGGGTTTAGCAAATATATAGGTAATCGAGTAGATGATACTATGAACGAATAATTCCAAGATAGAACTGCTTTAAGAAAAAAACTCTTTATTAGCCCTGAAAACCCGATAATTTTCCATTTACTGTAAAATTTGATTTTTAGTTGCTTAGAAATCAATAAATAGTTACAAGAGTTGGCAAATTATTAATACAAGTGACGTCATAAATATACATTGCTATAGAAAATCTATGGCGGAATCGCATTTAGACAGCTCTTACAAAGTATGTCAATGTCGTCGAAGGCGACTAAGGGAAAATCTGGAAGTCGGGTAGCAGCGACTTCCGTGTACTTAATAACTTCACTGCGATCCCCAAGACGCCTGCCAAGCGTGGGGATTATGGCAACCCCCCCACCCTTATGGGGGAGGCCTTTGTTCAACAGTGGACGTCTTCAGGCTGATGATGATGATTTACCCTAATAGCTCATTATACAAAATAATAAGGAAAATAGTGTTTCAATCAAGTACATTTTAACACCCCCAGTACAGTTATCAAATCACGGTGGTGACAGTACTGTAAGAACTCAAACCTGCTGAGCCCTTACGGTACTGGGTGGCGATTCTCAATTCTTTCGAGATATCTCTAATTCGAGATAATGTCTAATTTTAAATGTCTACTGAAAATGTCACAAAATTTATATTATCGTATTCTCATAATCAATAGAGATAAATGTCGCAGGCTTTTTGGATCTCTATCACGAAACTTAACGTAATTTTTTGCATCTTTTGTCTGGCATTGTTTTTTGTTGTTCACTCAATATATTTATTGCATCCACATGTGCACTTACAGAAATGAACAATGCGGACCCGGGTCGGGCACAGCAAAATTAAAAGTAGGAGAGAATAAAAGGGCTTTTGTTTGACTATTTAGTTGATTGTAACTGGTTATTTATTATGTAATTATGAACTTATTTTAATAAAATTATGCAATTATTATATTATTAGTTAGGCAATGATTTTATTATTAATTGCTATTGTATTATTAATTATAAAATAATTGCATTATTAATTATTATGTTTTTATTATTTTAACGTAATTACATTATGTACCTAATTTAAAATTAATCTTTTTTTTATTTATTTATATTAGATATATGTAATAACATTTACGTTTATTATAAACTCTTTTTATTTATTTATGAATGTATAAATTACTATTTTGTTGTTCTTTAAATATATCGGGTATTTATTACATATTTTAATTGACATGGCTAGTGTACTTGATGAGTGCATTTTTAGCTTAGAGCTTGGTAAGTTTAACCTATTTTTTTGGCGTAATTAGACTTTATGTTTTCTCTTGTTGTGTAGAAATGTGTCAACAGTTGGCAGGAATAATGGGAATTCCACGGAATTTGCGTGAGCAAGCAGCAACAACAACTAGAGAACTCGATAGATTTCACGCGCGACATTCATGTCGACTGATATTTACCACTCGTTGCAAGTCGAGCGCTAGGCATAGACATTTCTCTAATGTGACATTTCGAGAATACGAAAAATCGGTTTCAATCGACATCCGCCCTTTTATTTCGACATATCTCTAATTCGACATCATGTCTATTGCGTGAGAATCGCCCCCCTGGATTGATGTATGAATTTACTGTGTTAGAGGAGGTTCTTGGAATTAAACACGGCAAAGCAATTGAGCACTTCTTTATTAATAAAGAGCACGACGACCACTGACGGCGCCAGTTCAAACAATCCCTTGTCATAAAAAAAAAATTAGCCGTCACGGGACGCCTGGCAGATGTGAAACATCGACATTATTTTGTAAAAGTAATATGCAGAAAAGAACAGATTGTGATAGGAACTAAATATGTCATAATGATAAAATAAAATATTACGATATTTTTCCAGATAACGATGACTATTTATTGAATAAACATTTATTTTCATTAAATACAAAAAATTACGAATTTATTTTAAATCGTGACTACTTAATTCGTTTAATCAGTGACTTCGGTAATCGCACAGTCGATTGCGCATGGCGACGCGTCGCCACACCGTACACACTACTGCATAAATAGACTGTAATATATACCATCATATAGCGTGGCGACGCGTTGCCACGGCATGCGTCGCCACGCCAGAAACCGGTTTTACGTGCGGCTATAGATGGTTAACATCAAAAAAAAAAAATATTTGTCGCAATAACATATGTTACATATAACCACCTACAGAACAATTTACAGTTTTCATAGTTTTATAGTGAAGGCATCTATGTCCGAACTAGATAAAAGAATATCTGTGTCTCAGTCATCAGCGCTCTTCCTTATGTTGACCATTACAATACTAGCTTGAATAGACGTATTAACCCTAGATCACTAACCTTATTTTTCAACGCTTATTACTAACCTTCGTCGTTTCGACTACGCCTACATAAATGAGAGATTTCTCAGGTTGAATTAAAATAAAATATTTCTTTATGCATTAATTTGTAAAGTACAACTACTGAACAGTTAATTATTTATACTTAAGTTAATTAATACATCATAATAATCCCTAAAACTGCCTCTTGAATAAGATCACTAATAACATGCAAATTCAACAATTACAACATTTTCTGAGACGATTTCACATAAAATCTGAAAAGGAAACATTGAAAACAAACTTAGTATATTAAAGTAGATAATACAGAACAACTATTAATCTAAAAAAGAATTAAATATTTTGGGAATCAAGACATTTGTGACACACTACAATGTGTGGCTAATTATCATGCAGAATCAATTCACCAGCTGGTCTTCTCTTACTTTCAGATGAGTTCTCCTCACCGCTATCACCTTGAAATAAGAACAATGCAGAATCAATTCACCAGCTGGTCTTCTCTTACTTTCAGATGAGTTCTCCTCACCGCTATCACCTTGAAATAAGAACAATGCAGAATCAATTCACCAGCTGGTCTTCTCTTACTTTCAGATGAGTTCTCCTCACCGCTATCACCTTGAAATAAGAACTGATATTATTTGCATTTAACATAGCCAATAATAATATTCACTATAAAATATAAAAAAATAAAATATCTACCCTACACCTACCCTACCCCTACAACAAAAAGGAACGTTATTACTAACCTTCGTCGATACGACGAGTTATGGTAGCTAGACCAGGGTGTACGGGTTACACACGCGAAAAACACCACCCTCAATCGCTTGGACTTAGGGTCGACTTAGATTAGCCAAAAGCTAAACCGCTTGAGATAAACCACGTTAAAAAAATGCGCTTTTTTTTTAATGCGCGTCGTCGTTTCGACGAAGGTTAGTAATCTAGGGTTAAGAACGTATATCATTAGCAATCATTACACAGAAAACAAGTTTAAAATAAAATAAGCAAATGAGTGTGTGGAGTGTGAACCTCTCGGTGAGTAGTGTGTGAAGGTGTGTGAAAGAGTGTGAGAGGGTGAGTTTACTATTTCAAAATTTTTAATAAGTTTTCTGTCTCATCATATGTTAGTATACTTAAATAATGCAGTTTTACATTTATTTTTATTTAGCGGGTATACTTCCAACGCATAAAAATAAGACTAACGTTTTAAATACGAAAAGCTTCTCGAAGGATTTCAGAGTTTCGACCAGCGTGCCATATGCATGCAACCTTTACCTATTTTAAAGATCAATTTCAAGTCAATATGGTCCCCTCAAAATGGTTGAGCTGAATGGTGCTGATTCACGCGTCATGTTCGTGAACGGGCGCTGTCAGTAGAGATTGGTCAGCTCTAATCTGCCATGGATTAGATGCCACTTTATCTTGCTTCTTTTTTGTGTTTTGTATTGTTAGATTAGGTACCTTCATAGTTTTCACAAATAGAAGCAACAAGTATCATGTAACCAGACTTTGTAAAAAGTTGATTTAAAAGAGTGTCCGTGGAGTTTCTTGCTCGTTCTTCTCCATAGAGATCTACCTACGTTTTGGAACGAGCAACTAGCTTCAACTCTCTGACTAACTGACCGACTCCTTGACAATTCAAAACTGCCTGTAAATGGTTTAATTGAAATAAATGCTTTGACTTTTGACTTTTGAATAATTCATCATCATCATTTCAGCCTAAAGACGTCCACTGCTGGACATAGGCCTCCCCCAAGAAATGGGGGGTTTTGCCATAATCGCCACGCTTGGCAGGCGGGTTGGCGATCGCAGTGTGGTTGTTACAAAGGCACAGGGAACGTTGCTGCCCATTCTCTGGTGAGTCCCTTAGTCGCCTCTTACGACACCCACGGGAAGATCCCATATCTTCCCGTGGGTGTCGTAAGAGGCGACTGGTGCTTTTCTTTACGTCCGACACCACACGGACAATTAAAAATACCAAAATCAAAAATTCATAAAATATCAACCAAAAATCAATCTAAAAAAAATAATAGCTACAGCCAGCTGAATACTAAATAATTTTATTCAAAATCAACCTTTAAACTTAATAACAGGAACCAATTGAGTTTACGAAGATTTGCAATGGCGGACAAAAAAATGGCGCTCAGCATTTACGCGCGCCTTTTTTCTTTTTTTTTTATTAAAATGAAGCAAACGCGCCAACTCAGGTCGCGAGGTGATAATTTTATATTCACGATTTATCCGAGGGGCGCTGACAGACGGACTTTCAAGTCAAAATTATGGTTACAATGTCCCCGTAATAAGATAAAGAAGTTATCTAATATTATTTCACGGGTGGATTGGTAGAATTTTGTTTAATTAAGTGCTTTTTGTGACTGTATTTTTTATCTATGGTATTTTAATAATGAGTACTCATAAATCTGCAATTATTCTATTCGATAGTGTTTTAGTTCAATAACCCTGACATAGATACTATAATATTTCATCTTAAACCAAATTGAGAGTGATATTTTATCTTAACATAAAATATTATCGTATTTCAGCCGTGTGTGACGCCCTATACGAAAGTGTTTACAAGTTTAGGTCAGAGTCACAATTATGTTTTTTTTTTAGTTTTTTACAGATACGTGTTCCAAGTGTCATTATTCAACTTCTTCCAATCAAATATGTAATCAACCTATCAGCTAAGTGTTTGTTTGGAAAACAGTTTAGTAATGACACTTGGAATAAATTGCTACTTGGACCTTCAATATCTCTAAAATCAGTGGATTCTCGTGTGTATCCTAGTAGTCCTAATAATTGGCCCAATATGTGGTTTAAGATTCGGTCGCTAATTAACAATCACCCTATTTGTAATTACTCTAGTTTCGTGGATGAATGAAATGTTATTTTATCAACCGACTTCAAAAAAGAAGGAGGTTCTCAATTCGACTGTATGTTGTTTTTTTTTGTATAGTTGGTACGCGATTTTTCCGGCAAATGTGAATCGATTTTAAAAAATCTTTTTTTTAAGGATAGGGTATGCCTCAGTGGTGGTCCATATAAATTTTATCGAAATTGATTCAGCACATTTTTAAAAATCAATTAAATCCCAAAAAAAATCTACATAGACGACGTTTTAATAGTTTCTTCAATCTTTGAAGTACCTCTGTTTTAACTGTGTTGCCGGTTATTAATGGATTTGGATGATAAGAAGGTTATAAAGAGTGATAAATAAAAAGCTTTTTTTACAAAAAAGACAACCGTTTTTTTTTTATTTATCGAGAAACTATAACATTACCACTTTGTTGACCGTGTTGCATGCCAATGCATGGGAAGGCAAGGTCCGGTCAGAGTGTTTGCGGGATAAATGTCCTCTTTCTCCGCGGGGCATCCATCCTAAACGTAATTTATATGGACTACGCCAAAAATTAGAGGACCGCAGAAATTGCCAATACTCTGGAAATATCAAAGATAATGTGTGTATTAAACCACATCACCCACCCGTTTTACAAATAAGATATTTTGCTTTTTGTACTGAGAGATATGAAGCAATCTCAAAAGGTTGAAACTTGTAATTGGCTTTCTTCTATGTATTACTCTTACTACTAGAATATACTATCTATAAGTTTTCTTAAAATTAATAAAATAAAATAAATAAAATAAACTATCCAGCTTTTACCCTTTGTCAGACGAGAGAGAGTTCAAAATATCCAACTGACAGTAGTCAGGTACCCTAGGTAGTTTATAGACTCGAATCCAATTGCAATAATTTAATACATTTTGAAATGCAACTGAAACCAATTTGTTTCATGTTGATAATATTAAGTCCATTGAAATGAGCAGTGACAACTAAGCGTGTACGAACAATAGCTGTTAAACAAAGAATATGCGGGTATTGCATACCGCAATGCGTTTATATTTGCATCAATTATTTACGTATTTGATTTACCGACTATAGTTAAGCTACGCTTGCCGCGGTCTTTCTGAGGATGAGTGACCATCCATTTCATAGGAAAACTCATCCGTACTTTGGAAAGCATATAAACCCGTTAGTACCGGTTGTCATTCAAAGATCTTTGGCTGTCGTTAAAGGTTGTTCGAAGCCAGAAAATCTGACCACTAGTCTTACCAAATGTTTTCGTGTTTCCCAGTTACAGGGTTGTGGAGGTCATATAGGCAGTCGCTCCATGTAAAACATTGGTATTCAGCTGCATCTGGTCAGAACTGGAAGCAGACCCCAATAAAGTTGGGAAAAGGCTAGGCAGATGATGAAAGCTCTTATAACAACATTGTTTTCTTTTTTCTTCGCTAATTATGTTCCATAACTCACTTCTTTCTTTACATTTCATCTTCATATATTAACATAGACATATTAGATGACAAAAACTAATACAAATTATAGTAATAGGTATTAAAGGATAAATTCGCATAGCTAGACGCCGCGCCGAGGACACGAAGATTAAGATTATGAATTTTATTATCTAGTGCCTGCACTATGAAGTTGAGATAAATAAAAATTTATGATTATCTGATCATCACATCACTTCAGCTTACTATTGTTCCACGGTTGGCCATAAGCCTTCTCCATGGCGCGCCATTTTTCCCGATCCTCTGCCTATAATTATCTAGATTTGAACAAAAACCCCAACTAAAAGACCACCTTTTAAGTCTAGATACAGTTTAAAATGTCACTCAAAAATTATTAATCAAACTTTAAAAGTGGCCCTCAAGTCAAGGATCGCCGCAAAATTCAACTTAAATGTTAATTACAACGAAATAATACCGATAGAGGTCAAAACATTAACAAAGTTTAGCCCAAAATGAAATTCAAACCTCTGAATGCAAATCAAAAGTTAGATTTAATAATCAGTAATAGGATAAGCCGATGGCGCGGAAACTAAGTTCAGAATTGAATGAATTAAAGAGTTTTTGGGCTTTGTCAGAAACTCGGCCATTGTATGTTTAAGTAACTCTTAAGATTGGCTGTTTAAATTCTATTGGTCAATTTGGGATGATTGTTTTCGTTTGTTTTATTTTAATATAGGTTGTTATGGGGTGAAGTTTAGCTATAATATCAGCCTATTATTATTTTAATGATAGGCTGAGACCTTTGCCCTACAAAGGTCTTCTCATACAGAAAAGACAAGAGCATTGATCACCACGCTTGCTGAAGGCGGTTTGGTAATTACAGACTTGTATTTATTTTTTCCCGAGACTTCGTCCCTGATTGTCGATTATCGTGAATACAAACACGCTTAAGAGCGTGTATTCGATTCGTGACAAAAACTTGATGTTTTCGCGTTTTGCCCAGAGCAATATCGATACTGGAAATATGAAATAACGTAAGGGACAAAACTAAGGTTTTCAGGAGAGCAAAAATAAGATATGTTCCTTACAAAATTGACTATAACTTTTTAACTATATGTTTTATGTAAAAAGTGTCTAGGACAAAGTTTCTTAGATTTATTTATTCTTTAAAGCTAAAATAGCAAAAAAACAATAAAGCCTGTAGTTTTAAAGATAGCATGTCCCTTACGTTAAATAATAATGAAAACAGGTCACATACGTTAACAAAATTTTAGATGTAAATTAACAGCATTAATGTATGGGACTTTAAAGGAAATAAAGATTTAGATTTGTTAATGTAAAGGTCTCTTAATGATGTGCTCTCTTATGCTGTTAACAAATTTTAAAAAGTAATAAACGTTACACACTAGTGACTTACTATGCCTATGCCTTATAGTTTAAAACTACTTGCTGGCATAAAATGATAAAAAATAAACGAATACAATAGATCAAAACTTTTATTTGTACTCATTAATCTATAAACGCAATTTATTCTCCAAAATTATGTTTTGTATAACATAATTAAATTCTGTTTAAACTATTGGTCGCCTACAGTTAAATTGAAAAAATCTAAAAAAATCTCATTATCTTTGCCAGTCTCATCATCGTCGGTATCACTGAGTCTTTGTTTACTTTAAACTCTTCAAGATTTTTACTCTTCAAGAGTTAAGATTCAAATATTCATTGTGAAAAGTATGATGTATACATCATACTAAAAGCTCGCCGAGGTCAAGCAGGACCTTCCTGCCCTAACGTTAGACGCAGTATCTGGGAGTAGGAAACCGGAAAGTCAGAGACCTTGGTAGTCTCCGGCAAAGCCTCCGACAAACCCAAAGACTGACGCCGCACCACCCACCATAGAAAAACTTATCTTCCAAAAATTGTCCCGTACGTTGGTAAAAATAGCAGGACCCTCACTGAAGCCTGAGGCCAAGTAATCCAATCTCACAGCGGAGGCGAGAGCTTGCCTTAATTAGGCAAAGATTCATTTGGCCAACTCTCGCAACCTTAAAACTAAGATTAAAACGAAGGCATGGGTATCTTCAAGGCACGAGTGAACCGGTTCATCCTAGGCAAGCGTGTTCCAACTTAGGACGCAACATCACTTAAGATCAGGTGAATTGCGGTGAAACGCAAGCCTATTTCATAATAATAAAAAAGGTACTCAGGTCTATAAACCGGCTCTATGAAATTGTTAAGGAGTTAAAAAGAGCCCTCAATAGAGGACATGACCCCTCTGTCTTACCAACAAGTAAACCGAGGACGGCCGATGGGTCCCCGAGTCAGATATGACCCGACACAGGCGCAGATCACTGCGTAATGACTGATGACAGACCTTAAACAGCACAAGCAGGCACTGGAGGAATGCAAAACAACACACGCAAGCCCTGTCAGACCATTTGGCGTGGACCACTCCTTATGTCGCAGTGCTCAGTGTCCTACACGGAGATGGTTGCTGGGCCAAATCAGCGAGTACAAAAACCACTTCACTCAGTGGTCGAGTCGTCTACTGACGACCAGGACATCAGTGAACAGGTGATTGAAAAACTGAGAACGGTGTCGGCGCCAAAAATATGGGCACCAGTATCGAGCGTCTGCGGAAAGCAAAGGAGCAAAAGGTAATTGTTGGCTTCAACACGAAGGAGGAGTTGCCGATAGTCAGGGACAAAATGAAAGGGTCTGGTAGAGGAAGTTAAAAACAAAGATCCCCTTATAATTGTAAAAGATGTTCTGTCCTGCGACATGGATGTGGAAATTATACTGGCTCAGCAACGCCAGAACACCCACGGGAGAACTTGGCCGAGAAAGACCTGCAGCTGGGAGCAAAATACCGTCGCAGGTGTTCCCGGCAATATGGCAGAGACCGACGGGGGCGGGTCGCGTGCACATAGACCTCCAGCGAGTTCGTGTGCTGGACCAGTCCCCACTGGAGCTATGCACTCGTTGTTTACGCTATGGTCACACCCGTAAACTGTGCTCGGAACCCGGTGACCTATGCATACACAGCTGCGGGGACCCACATGCAGGCCAACTGCCCTTCACGCCTGGCAGCGGACGTGCCGACCTGTCACAACTTTCTACTATAATTGGATTGTAAAGCTGGTAACATTTCAACGTACTTTTTTGCAGCAAGTTTGGTGGCTTCGTCATATTTGTCTGGAGCTGACCGTTTGCGATCATCTGGACGAAATAAACCTTCATAAGCATTTTTATTTGTATTCAAAATGAATATTTGACTTTTCTATAAGGTATTCATTACAAACTGTTGGCATACCTGCCTTCATCTTAATTTATAAGTGACTGATCTTCTACTTTTTTTACGTTTTACATTCACAGGTTCAAATCCTCTAGATAGCAATATCCAATCTCGTTTCTTTTTATTACTTATTTCATTGTACGAATCACGCAGTTCATTATGATGTAAAGGACAGGTCAATTTATTTTCGATGCTGACAAATTAACGTAAGGGTCAATATGATTATGATAATTTGAGTCACAATTTAATGTAAGGGACATGGTATTCTCAGGGAACACTAATGTACACGACAATACTGAAACATCTCAAGTTTTGTAATACGTGACTTGTTGTAAAATGTATTTGTGAGTAAAGAGACTTACACTAGTTTGTATAAAGATATTAATCTATACATATAATAAAACAGTAACAAAACTGTGTCTGTACATTGAATATATTAAAAAAAAAATTGAGGGGTGTTTAGGAACAGTAATAGAGCACGAATCCAAAAAAAAAATCTGTCTGTTTGTCTGTTTGTACTGTTTGTCTGTTTGTTTGTACACGCTAATCTTCGGAACTACTGGGCGGATTTCTATGATTTTTCTTTTGTTGTATAGGTATTAAGTCTGGGCAACATATAATTTATCTTGGAAACTTGAACACCTGATGCAGAACCGCAACAGACCAGCTAAACTATAAGAGATACAAAAATGGTACTATAGCAAAAATTGTTCCACGTGATGAGCATTTTCTGCTGAGAGAATAAATTTGAAGATCTGGAACACCTGATGTGGAACTTCAAGAGCCCAGCTACACCATGACACATATAGGAATGACGTCTTAACTTAGCAAAAGTTGTTCGGTCTGATGGGCATTTCCTGTTGACTTATAAAAATCGAAGATCAGAAACATCTGATGTGAAAATCAAAGCTATCACTAATTTCACTGTATCTTATAAAATAACATAAGCTGGGAGTACCTCCACGCGGTGAAGGCGGTAACAGTTTAGGACTGATTTTTGATGACGATGGTATATCATAGAAAATTTGACTCTACTGGCCAAAATTCCCATTTATTTTTTTATTTTATCGAATAAATATGCCTTCGGGCTTATGTTATTTGGGTGTTTAATTTCCTTTTCCATTTATCTTCGTGACACGGTAGCCTACCCGGTAACGCAGGGGAGCAGTCACTTAGATTTTAATTGATCAGGTATCTTCTTTACAATAAAACTATAACCATGCCTAGAAAGAGGTCAAATCTTTCCCAATGTTTCAAAGGAGGTAAAAGATTGAGGATCATAAGATCCCAAGAATCTACCGAAGAGCGTCAGGAGAGACTTGATGCTGTTCGAGAACATCAGGCTGCAACTCGCTTTGTGGAAACCTCTTCAGATCGCGAAGCACGCCTGCGTTCTCAGCGTATTTACGCATCTGCATCCAGGTCTCTAGAGACCAGTGATGAGTATGATGCGCAACTGACCGCTGATCGTGAACGTCATACATTGTCTCGCGAGTCGGAGACGTTCACGGATAGAGAATTGCGCTTGAGTTCTCAGCGTATCTACGCATCTGCTGCGGAACGTGATGCGCGACTGTCCGCTGATCGTGAGCGACATGCATTGTCTCGAGAATCGGAAACGTTTACCGATACAGAATCACGCTTGAGTTCTCAGCGTATTCGCACATCTACTAACAGGTCTTTTGAACCGCATGATGAACGTGATGCACGACTAACTGCTGATCGAGATTATCATACACTAGCGACCCGACCTAGCTTCGCATTGGCCTATAGCCTTCCTCGGTAAATGGACTATCCAACACAAAAAGATTTTTTTAATTCGAATCAGTAGATCCTGAGATTAGCGCGTTCAACCAAACAAACAAACAAACTTCAGCTTTATAATATTATAGTATAGATTGTCCCGAACACGCACACAACAAAATATTCATAATCAGTTAGAAAGTGAGAGAAAAAGAATTGCTGGAGTACGGCATGAAGAGGCAGAAGAAGAGCGCAACGAACGTTTGAATTCTGATCGACTTCGACATTCTCTGAACAGAATGTCGATATCATCTGAAGAATCGGATGTGTCAAGATATAGCCGTAGGTCATGGCAAACTTCCTTGGGTTGGTAAGGAACGGAGTTCATTTACGTATACTCCTATGATTGACTACGCTACATATTCCGCCATTGGAGGTATGATTCAAAATTGTACTTTTTGAACGTCACGAATCATCTCGCGCATCCCGTTGTTTTCCCGTTCTCGGGCTCTTAGAATTCGACATCAGACGTTTCAGATCTTCGATTTTGCCGACCCCGTTGTCGCTGGCATAAGCAACAGGATCCGCGTACGAAGTCGCGGGCAGAAGCTAGTTTTGAATAATAAAAATATAAAAATACATATACAGCCAGCTTTTAGAAAAAATATGGTCTAGGCCTATGGAAAATATATATGATGTTAGGGACATTTTTTTAAAGATATCGCGATTTTAAATATACTAATCGATAGAGCAAAAAATTCTGAATTCAACGATATATATAACTAATTTCAAAATGTCCCTTACGTTATTTCATATTTCCAGTATCGATATCGTAATGATGTGAACTAATTATTTAAAGACAGTTACAGTTTTAGAAAGATTAAGTCTTGATTTAGGGAGCTACAGAGTAAAAGTATAATTTTTAATTATGTTTTTTTAAAGCGAAGACAATCCTTTCATATCGTTTTACGAAAATAGACGTCAGAGTTAATTTGCAGGACGAATACAACTATAAATGCAAAAATGTATGTTTTATTACAGAGTTTTTCCTACAGAATATACAGTTTTGAAGTACAATTACAGAGCCAAAATTACGAAAATAAATCGGTTCACTTTAACCATTTTGCCAGTTTTTGAATTAAAACATAACTGATATATTTATTTTATGAAAATTAAGGTAATGTACAATATACCCAATTTTTTTCAGTTACTTGTACAAACTCATTTATTTTAGACAATTATTTAAAAAGGCACGGTAAACCTCTCGTACTGTCGTTTGTCGATCAATTTCAATGATTTGTGCTTATTTCGTGCGTATTTTTTCTTCTGATGCACACAAATAGACCATTGTATTGTATTAGTGTGTATCAATGCTGCTACGCCGTTCTAGCAATCGTTTAGATTTTGAGTAGCGCTAAATCGAATACGCGCAACACGCTTAATATGGTGAAACCCGATACAGAGGAGGAACTAAAAAGTAATGATGTGGTCAGCTCAGTGTGTATGTGTTTCATGCTCTCTTCTCTTTCAGATACTCTTCCTACACCTCTACCACCTCTAACCTCTGGCTGTTTGTGTATGTGAGTTTATATTGTAATATAAGTGTAATATGTATATTGTTTGTAAACGCACCCACGACACAGGAGTAATTCCAAGATTGGGGTATTTAAAAAAAAAAGACAAGAAGATCCTCGTCCCACCCCCGCAGTTATCCGCGCGGGCGCAACGCGCGGCTGGCCTGCGCGCAGTGTCCGCAGGAACGCGACGAGCGGTGTGTCATCCTGTGGAACTCCTGGCCGTATGCCATCGAAACTAGTCGGACGAACCCGGCAACACAGTGAGTTAATCCGTTTTTCTCAATCTATAATGACAAACGAAGTTCCTAAAAAGTAGAAAAAGAAAAACCAAACGGTAACAATCAAACAAATAAACATAGGTACTCAGTGACGGCAGCGGAGCATCATTCCAGTTGTGACAGCCGGGTAGAACGCTAGTGGCGTACACTTTGTGATACTTTGTGTACTGACGCCTGCTCCCCGCGCAACCAGAAGGCACAACTCGGCGGCCATGGCGGCAACAAGTTTGAGCGGCAAGATTGGCAGCCCAGTTACCCGCCAGGTTTGCCGCCAGGTTTGTTGACGGTGTAACCGCCGGCACTGTGTGAGGAGCCTTTACATCTGGCGCTACAAAAACAATTGTTCACACCATTGATATTGGCGCCCTTCGAGAGTAAATCCTTCTTTGGTTGAAAGAAGTGGTTAAGAAAACGCTATACGAATCGATAGGACATGGTTAGGCTACACTTGCTGCGCTCGGTCCAAGAGTCACTATCCATTTCATACCGAGAACCGACAGAGCTCAGGTAGGTAGGTCCAACTTCGACAACACTTTGCAACACTTTGCAATAATATATGCTTTCCGAGATACGGGGGTGTCACACAATCAACTTCCTGATTCCGGACTAATCATCGTCATCATCATATCAGCCTATTGCCACACCCGCGACACTCCATAGAAACGAAACGATATAATTGCCTACACTAATACTAAAATAATAGACTATAGACTATACAAATACGTGCGTGAGTGTGTGTGTCTACGCGCCGCGCGAACAAAAACGCAATTTCCAGAGCTAGTCGTTCGACGCGGAGAGAGGTGAGGAACGGTTTCAGAGGGAGGTAGTACTAATACTTATACTGTGCTATTGCCATCCAATGCTGAACGTAGGCCTCCCCCAGAGATCGGCAACCAAACCGGTCTTGGACGACATGAATCCATTTACTTCCACCTTCTTCAAATCTTTGGTCCATCGTGTCGCAGGGCGTTCCACACTACGTTTGCCCAAACGCGGTCACCTTTCTAATTCCAGACTGCTACTGAGCAATTCCTAATCCAAAACTTCCAATATCAATGTTCGCGGCCTGTGAATTAAATCCTAACTCCCGTAAACGCGTCAAGGAGACCAACCGGACAGTGAAAAATAATATAATCAACAGTTTGTAATCATGAAGATTATGGTTAAGTAGGTACTAATCCATACAGACAACCTATAACTACTATCTCAATATAAATAAAATCTTCTTCTCTATTATTTCCTCAAAGAAAACACAGTACAGCGGTACACTATAGCCCATAAAATCAGACCCACAGCATTTATTTATACGTGTTAAAATTTGAAATTCAACGGGCGGCCCCGCGAACGCATACAACCGTTAAATGAATGAACTTTTTAACTTAAGGTCCCAACTTACCGTTTAATACTTACTTTGAAGCCGCTATGATGAACACCGCCCTTACTTTTAATGACTTTTTGCTAATATCTAGCGGCTTTCGGCTTTTGAGGGCAAAAGTTTTGGGTCTTCGATTTTTTTTGCGAAGATAGGTGCTGCCGTGGTTTACGTTATACAGAGTGTAGATGGGTTACAAAAAACAGAATATTTACCTAGCAGATAAAAAATGTTCGCTGCCATCCTTAGGTATATTATGTTCCTTCAATTTCGTCGTGTGTGTGAATACGAACAATCTGCGCATAATATCATATGGGAGTGTATTCTTTGGCAGAATGAACGCAATTCATGGAGCTATTTACTATGCGGATCTTGTAGAAACTAGAACTAATTTCCGTGCGTCAAGCGTTGGAAATGGAATCAAATTATGTGCTCACATTTAAGGACCCATTAAATAATGTTAATTGTGATCCGTGGTGCTTGGCAACTAGGCTTCCTCCCTTTGTGGCTATTAGCCTAGTTCTGTTTTGTCTCCTGCTTGATTTGGAGGGAAATGAAAAATAGGATTTTTACTACTCCACTGGTCTTTTCTAATTAATTTTGTTGCGGGATCCAAGATAGATGCAATGTTTCTCCGGAGCTCATCAAGCTTCATTGCGTCGACGCTTTTCTGTTGGACGCTACTGTTCATTCTGGCTTTCAGAAGTTGCAGTAATTTGGGAACGGTGTATTAATCTTATATATAAAAATCTTCTGTGCGTGTGTATGAAAGTGAACTCTTCCTAAACGCCTGGACCGATTTTCATAAAATTATTTGTGTGTGTTCCAGTAGATTTGAGAATGGTTTAGATTCACAATTGGACCCGGTAGGTGGCGCTGCAGTCGATTTGTAGGACTTCTTGGATGTATGTCACCCTGGTACTAGGAGCGCATAACTTAGTAGTACTTATCTAAGTCAGCCTGGTACTATTATAGGAGCGCATAACTTAGTAGTACTTATCTATGTCACCCTGGTACCTACCTCTCCACTGCGAAGAGCCAAAGTGCTGTGTCGAGTGGACACAAGGTAGGTAGGATATGTAAGTAGGTAGGTAGGTGGGGTAGGGTAGGCTAGATCTGGATTTTTGATTTTCAGGGCAGGACAACGTCTGCCGGGCCCGCTAGTAATAAGTAGATATAGACAATGAAATTTAAAAAAATCACATTAAAGAAGAAGAAGATTAAAGAATTTATTAAGAACAAGTTTACAGTCTTAATAAGTAAAAATAAAACTAAAAACGGTACGGGGGTTCTTAGACCTCTAATTTATCAAACTACTGGTCATCTATATGTATAAAAAAAGTGATTGACTGATGTACGAGGCACAGGCCAAACCCTTAAGGTTAGAAAATTGAAATTTCGTACACGTATTCCTCATATGACGAAAGCATCCACTAAGGAAGAATTTTTCAAAATTCAACCCCCAAGGGGGTGAAATAAGGGATTAAAGTTTGTATGAAACTTTTTATGTTCCTTGGATATATTTGCATTACCTACCTAGGCTACCTAGGTAGGTAGGTAGGTATAGGTAGGGCTGGGTAAGTAGGTAAGTTGGTAGGGTAGGTAGGTAGGTAGATAGGGACAGGACAACGTCTGTAGGGTCAGCTAGTTTTAAATACAGGGCTTTATAAGTACTTTTAATTTTTCAAATTTATTCACCAAAAACAAATGATTTCAAACAACAGATCAACTAAGAAGGAGCATATTGTAATGTTAAGCAGTCCCGGAATCGGACAGTGTTATGCAAATCTCGGGACAACTTGTCATGCGAACCGGGATCATGGTTGACTGACGTTGTCGACATCAAAGCATCTAAGATCACTTGAATGGATTATTGTCTTGGTAGGTAGGTAGTAAAAGTTATTGCTAAACATTTGAAAAAGATCGGGACTTGTCTCGCAAACACTAAACTACTTGAACATCTGAACTACTTGAAATAAATATAAAATAAAATAAGCCTTTATTGTTGCTATCCTTATTTCACAAACTACTTAAGTTAAATTTCATCATCATCATCATGTCAACCTTTAGTCGCCCACTGCTGGGCATAGGTCTCCCCCAAGGCTGAACGGAACGGCTGAACTTTGACACACCCACCGTTTTGGTGCCGGTCGCGAAATAGCACCACCCCATTTCTACCCGTGGGTGTCGTAGAAGGTGACAGAGGGATATTGACCAGAGGATGGGCAGCAGCGTCCTTCTAAGTACCATAACACCTACTGCAATCGCCAACATGCGTCGGCCAAGCATGGCGATTATGGCGTCTAAAGGTTGACATGATGATGATGACACACATAATAATATCTATAGATATTGATCTAGCTTGACACAAATGATAATTTTTATCTCGTTTTGTGTTCCCGTAGAATATTTTTGGACTTTGGCATTATTTTGAAGATGTAGTCACGGGCAAAGGCTAGTATTTTCATATTATTAATTAGAAGTTTATCAACACAGAAGTTTTGTCTAACAGCCCTTGAGCATGAAACGAGATTTTTAAATTTTATTCTCTTGCCGAAAGTCGTACATATGTGTCACATTTTATAGCTAATATAAATCTCGGCACGGCCACCGCAAGTGGGGGCGCCACCGCTGCATCAACGCTCTTCTATTTATCGTCATTTGCATACCGGACGTCGAGACCACCACACGCTTGTGCCAGCTCCCGCGAACAAAGACATTTTCATATTTAATTTTCTATTTAGTATAATTGCCTACATTTTTCGTTAGCTGAACAAAGTTTTTAGTAAGTACGTAGATTTCAAAATGCATATCACTTTTGTTTAAACATCGCACAGGGATTCGTCTCTTGTTTGACGTCAATTTAACATTCTTCCTCGTATTTCTCCATGGAGGTTTACAAACGTTATGTTCGTCGGTAAACAATTCAATCGTTTATGTATCTCGATTTCACAGTACTCAATCCCAGTCATGTCTAAAGCGGTGAAGACACTAATAATATGTGGTTACGCTTACCTTCTATTTCAATATTTAAGAATATCATTATACCCGGTGACAACAAAAATCGATATTGAATATATTTATAGAAACTTGATGTCGAAAAAGGAGAAATCAGTGTACTCTAAAAAATATCATAACTTCACTACTTATTTCAAATCGTTCAAGAAACCTGAAAGATTTAACACTGATCTCAAATTCGTTCTGAAATACACGGCTTCGATATTGCACTCTGCAACACCGTTGTTTGGAAACGGTCAGATACCGTTCATATATAGCAACTGTACGTATTACAACTGCTATTTGACAACACAAAGAGATTTGCTTAACGACTTCCGTGATTTTGATGCTATACTGTTTGATGTGGAAAACGGTTGGGATGGCCCAATCGTATTGAGAGAACCTTATCAAAAATTCATATTCATGGCGTCTGAATCAGCGGCAAGATTTCCAGTATGCGATGATTTTTATGACAACTTTTACAATTTAACGTGGACGTATAGACTGGATTCCGATATTCAGTGGAGTTACTTCAACATTCTTGATAAAAAGGGTAATTACCTTGGTCCAAAAATTAATATGACTTGGATAGATCCAATGGAACCTACTCCTTTCAAGGTTAAAAAGAAACTTGGTGGTAAAACCAAAGCAGCAGCTTGGTTCGTATCTAATTGCAATGCAGCAAGTGGAAGACAAAATCTAACTAAAAAAATACAGGAGGCATTGCTGAGATATAATTTAACAGTGGATGTTTTTGGTTATTGTGGAAAGAAGAAGTGTCCCAAAGACAGGATTAGTGAATGCTTGGACTTGTTAAGAACAGATTACTACTTTTATTTCTCTTTTGAGAATACTCTATGCGTAGATTACGTGACTGAGAAAATTTTGTATCCGTTAAACAACTATGTGGTCCCTGTAGTATTCGGTGGAGCTGATTATTCTAGGTAAGATTATTAATTTATTAGCTTTGGCCCGCGACTTTGTCCGCTTCAATGTGGGTTAAGTATCGCGGGTGCAGACGAAATCGCGGAAGTAGCCTATGTCCTTCCCCAGAGATAAAGGGCGTCACACACGGCGACGATACTATAATATTTTATGTTAAGATAAAATATCGCTCACTATATAATTTGGCATAAGATTAAATATTATAGTATCTCAGCCGTTTGTGATAGTTTATACAAACTGTATAGTGAGCGATATTTTATCTTAACATAAAATATTATAGTATCTTCGTCGTTTGTGACGTCCTTTAAGCTATCTTCATGCAAAATTTTAGCGACACGTTTAGCGCAGTGGTTGAGCAATTGACTGCTGGGCTGCGTATTGCGGGTTCGATTCCTGCACGGAGCAAATATTTGTATGGCCTACAGTTGTTCCGGGTCTGGCATTTGGGTATGTGAGTTTGTATGTTTGTAAACGCATGAGAAATTCCTACTGTGTATAAAATAGAAAATAATTTATTTCTAAATATAATGGTAGGTACAGACGCCAGCACATCAAGCCATACGAAACTGTCTTTTCCCAATTGAATATGAACCTTATCATTTGTAATAAAGTTGAAAATATATCAAAGTTTAAAAGATTGTTGTAGCTTGATGCGGTGGCCTCTGTACATTAAGATCTTAAAATTAATTAATGTACATATTGGGTTAATTGAAATAAATGCTTAGCGCTTAATTTTTAGTTCGTTTGTCATTTTGGACCAGGTTTCTACCGCCTGGATCCTACATCAACGCCCTGGAACTGAATGTCACACAAGTGGTTAATGAGATGGTTAAAGCGATCAAAAACCCCAATGTCTACGAGAATTATTTCAGGTATAATCTATACTAATATTATACAGAGGTAAATATTGTCTGCGAAAGTTAATGTTTTGAATTCTGTTACAATCTCACTCGGTGAACCCGTCTGCTTTGTCAATCCCTAGCATCGGCCGAGCACCGAGGGAGATTGTAACTGGATAACTCTACTGGTCCTATTACAAAAAAATCTTTCATTCATTGAAAGCACCAAAACAGGGATAGCAGACGTGGGTCATAAGGCTGCCCAACTTAAATGGGACTGGGCATTACCTGTCTGCCGCATGCCGGACAAACTGTGGGTAACACAGAACTGGTGCTTGAGACAGTAAGACAAGGTCGCGGCAGGCCACGAAGGAAAATATGTATTTCTTACTCCTACGCTGTTCTTTTCTGATTAATTTCGTTGCGGGATCCAAGACAGTTGTAATGTTTCTCCGGGACTCGTCGAGCTTCAGTCTCGACGCGTTTCTGGTGGTCGCCACTGTTGATTCTGGCTTTCAGGAGTTACAGTGGTTTAGGAATAGTGTGGCGAGTGCAAGTGCGAATCGGACTCGCCCACCGAGGGTTCCATACATATTTGTAGGTACATATCCATACTTCTATACTAATCCATACCTACTATCTATATTTTAATCTACTCAATATTATAAATGCGTTTTTTGCGACATAAACGGCCGTATTTTTTTTCACGTTAACATAGAGGGTTGATTTTACAGCATCAAGGGACCGTAGACTTGAGTATATGGTTTTAATATCATCTCGATACCTCCACGCGTTCCCGAGATAAAGGGTCTTGACAGACAGACAGACGGACAACAAAGTGATCCTATAAGGGTTCCGTTTTTTCCTTTTGAGGTACGGGACCCTAAAAGGGCACGAAGGAGATGGCGGGATGAACTGGACGGATGATTTCAAAACTGGAGAGGTGAAGCACAGGCTCTGGAAAAATGGAAGGCATGGAGGTTGGTCTTTGCCCAGGAGTGGAACAGAATAGGCCAACAAAAAAGATAATTGAAAGTTTGCTGAGTTCAATAGCATATTTTTATGGACATATTGACTTCCAAAACAACGAAGTCGCGGGTTGAAACTAGTTTCTGTAAATAAACCCCCCTTTTAGGTTTCTGTACCTAAAAAGGAAAAAACGGAACCCTTATAGGATCACTTTGTTGTCCGTCTGTCTGTCTGTCTGTCAAGACCCTTTATCTCGGGAACGCGTGGTGGTATCGAGTTGAAATTAAAAACAGATACGCAAATCTACGGTCCCTTGATACTGTAAAATCAACCCTCTATGTTAATGTAAAAAAAAGATACGGCCGTTCATGTCGCAAAAAAACGCATTTATATATATAATATTAAGTAGATTAAAGTATGGATTAGTATAGAAGTATGGATATGTACCTACAAATATGTACGAAACCCTCGGTGGGCGAGTCCGACTCACACTTGTCCGGTTTTTTATATACTCCTTTTACTTCAGTCACAGTATGTACAATAACAGTCATCACCAAATTGTTAACCCATGGAGTCGCAATACTGTAAGAAATTATTTTTATTCTAAAACCGTAACAATACAGTACAATACCGTACAGTGGAAAACATCGTGACGAAACCTGTACTTACAATTCAAGTCTGAAATCACCAAACCGCCTTGAGCGCACGTGGTAATCAATGCTCGTGCCTTCTCTGTATGAGAAGAGGTCTTTGCCCAGCAGTGGGACAATAATAGGCTGGTATCATTATTATAATTTAACAGTAGCAATTACTAACTGCCACACTCACAGAGACGTCACTTAATATTAATGAACTTTAATTTACCAACATAACTTGGAACGCTGTCTGTCAAAAATATTGTTGTTGACATGTGCCAAGTTATGTTGGACAATAACAGTTAATGATTGATTAATATTAAGTGACGTCTCTGAATGTGGCAGTTAGAGCCGATTAAACAATTTAATCTTTTATTTTAAAGGTGGCATAACTACTACAGTTTTGAGAAGAATCCTTCCGACCCAGACTTGTGTAAGCTCTGCCAGATTCTGAACGTAGATGCTGAGAAGCGGTCCTCGTACAAGCACTTCAGAAAATGGTGGAACCCTGACTTCAATAAGATCTGTGCTAGGGGAATCGGTGATTATCTTGTCCAGAATCCCAAATTGAAGGGACAGATACAGCTTGAGAGAAAAGTTGTAGATGATATGAAGCGTTAAGAAACTATGGAGCAGAGTGTTAATCAACTTTTAGGTAACGGGACAGTCAACAAACCCCTTTGATTTTATGTAACCCCACATCAAATGATTATAAATAAAAGACAGCAATTTAAAATAAGAACGGAAACTTTTCATCTCGTTCACTTTTAAAATGAAGAAGGAACTATTTCACTGTTTCACTATCATTGTTTTATAGTAGGTACGGTATTATTCCAAAAATAATATTCATAACTGTGGTACTACGGGCCCTTGGTCACTTTTTTACGGAACCCGTGGGTTCCACAGAACCCACTTTATATTTTTTTGCTGTAGTGTTGGAAATAAAGATAAGATTATGAATGCTTTACTTACATGGTCATCCTTATTCAAAAACCTAATTATGCAGGGTAGGTAAATAAAATAATTAGAAATGAAATTGTTTATTTCATTTTCATTATTTCCTGGTAAAGACCCATATTATTCTACACAACACCGAACGTAAATTATAAATTCATCATCTTTAATTTTTAGGTATGAAAATTCCATTCAAATTAGTTAATTATCAAGTCAAAAGTAAATGTCAAATTAAAAACTATTAAACGTCAGAAAGAGCTATCAAATGACACCTACTAATTTATAAAAAAACATTTGTCTAGTTCGATTGCATCCTTTACGTTACTAATATTAATGATAAAATAGATTGCCTATAAACTTTCAAAACATTCTCCGGTATATAACAGTAGTCCTACTTTTAAACTATGAAGTTTACAATTGTATGAAAACAGTTAAAGGACGGTGGGAAAGCAATCCTCTTAGTTCGCTCGTTATAAGGACTCATTATTCAAAGCCTCAAATTTTCGCCGAGATAATTCCAATTAGGCTGCCACTGGTAAGCAAAGGACAGAAGTTTAACGCCCCGTTTTTTAAATGAAATTCATGACAAAAACTAAGTTAATATATAATTTCAAGACACAACTTGTCTAAAAAACATTTTATACTACCCCGAAAAAGTCGATTAAGTTTCAATTAACTGTAAAACTTAATTTTCTTAAAAAAAAAGTGACGTCACATTTTACTATTTACCATTCAAAATTTACGAGGAAATAGCGTTTTGACAGCTCATAAAAAGTATATCAATTGATTAGTATCTACTAGATTGTCAAGCGCACGAAAACTACTGTGATTGGTTGAGTGAATGAACAGCCAATCGGAACGTTTTATTTTCGTTTAATTTGACACATTCCCGAAACCAGGGAGGTTAATTCTACTAGCTTTTAGGAAAGTTCGCATTCTAATCTCTGTTTACAATCTCTCAAAACTGCCTCTAATTTACATATATTTTTGACATTGGTGTGCGCTGGCATGAAATTGCGAGAAGATTTTGAACGTTTTTCATTACTAAAATTAACCATTCGGCGTTAGTAAATTAATTAGGAAAGCTATTAGCTATTGAATTTTTACATGAACTCAAACATTACTCAGAATAAACAGTTGCCAAAGTAAATATAAAGGACAGTTTTCAAGAAAAGTGTTCTCAATAAACTAATGCTATATAATTTCAAACAAATACACACAGTGAGAACCCTTTTAACTAAGTAATTCCACTCTTAGTATTAGAAAAAAGCAAATTATGCGCAAGAGCTGTCAAATCTGAAACAAATATTTCAAGCGATCCTTCTGTTCTTTCCTTTTAATGTGTCTTCACAGTCATCATCGCCATCGGCATTTTTTCGAGCGACATAATTAAAATTTCCGCTGACACCTTGCTAAGATTAAAGCTATTAAATTTTGATGACTAAAAGCCACCAGTAGATATAAAATTTGATGGAAAATAACCTTTTTTTTTAATTTAGGCCTTTTCTACATCTGCATATTTTGATGGGTCTGTTACGTAGTTTGAAGAGGTCATGATAGAATGAGGACCAAATTCTGGCACTGTAAACTCTTCCTTGATTATTCTCATGCTTATGCACAATCAAGATAGAAAGAGAGGCATTTTTTTAAGGCAATCTTTCCGACGTTTATTTAATGAAATGAAAAAAGTGTTTATTTACACAAATATTCCATTTTACACGATTAGTTACCTCTGCCAAACTGCAAAGCAGTTTGTTGGCAGACAAGCTCCATTTTTTATACATATTATTATCTATTTTTTTATAATGACACTTTCACCCAATTTAAAACTATTCTTACAATTAATAAATTTAAAAAACAATCTTTTAATTATTCTCTACTGTGAGGTTTAGGCTTGAAAGCTTGAGGCTTTAAAATGGGTACACTACATAAATACGAAAAACTTTATTCCGAAAGTCAGAAATACGAATTTCAAAATACCGATTTTCATAATTCCGAATAGTTCAAAATTCCTAATATGGCAACTCCGATTAATCATTCATCCTATTTTTATAATACTAAAATTTCAAAATTCCGAACGTTTATAATTACTATTCTCAAAATACCGAGTTTCAAAAGATCGAATAAGAAAAAGTCCGACATAATGAAAATTCCGAACATCAAAAATACGAATTCCGATTATTAAAATTCCGATTAATATTTATCGTTATCGTGCAATCGTTTATCGTGCAAGCAAGCATGCAGCATGCAAGTAAGCAAGCATGCATCATGCAAGCGAGCATGCAAGCGAACATGCAACATGCAGCAGGCATGGTTTCTGTCACGGCTACGGCGTTGCGGGGCTCCGGCGGTACCACGCGAGCTTATCGTCGCAGATGGTATTCACGCTCACCACCGCAGCTTCGGCTTACTGGCCGGCTCCGCCGGCCAGCCTCAGCCCCGGCGGCGGGCGTTAAAACCACCTGCTCCTCAGCTCACTGGCCGCCTCGCCCCTCCGCGCCTACGCGAATTTAAATTACACTCTAGGAGTAGGGCAGACAAGACTACGTGGAGTCGGTTTCGCAGCAATTCGTTTCTGTCATTAACTTTTGTAGCACAACATATTGACTTTTTAAGATTATTTTTGTTATTGTCTTTCTTTTTATACCTATATATTTTTGTTGAAATAAATTCCATGGAAAATACACCGAATAAACAATATTTGTTAAAAAGTAATTCTTCTGTTTGATAAGTGTGTTAAACAAAAAAAACTGATTAAAAATTCTTTGAATTGTGTTTCTGTGAAATATGTTTCATTCAAGTTCTTTGAAACAATAATAGTCGAAATAAAAATACAAGAACCAAATATTATATGAAACATTTTCTGGGAAACGAAATTCTATGAAATTTCTGTCTGCGAAACAAGGGGACACCATTTTGAATATATATGCGTAGCTGAATTGAATCAGAATCCTAATTTTAACAGTTTATTCGAAATATTGAAATTCGGAATTTCGTTTTTCGGACCGAGAACTCATCGAGCCTTTGATTCTTCGAACATATGAAAATCGGAAAACAAACAAATCGGATTTACGTCATTCGGTAAAATAACTTTTGTGATTTTAAATTATAGAGATTATAATTATTAGGTATTATGAAATTCGGACTTTTGAAAATCGGAATATCGAAATTCGGCATAAAATATTTCGGAATATTTGAGTGTTCCCCTTTAAAATGTATTGAAGAGGTACTTATGCATTTTATTTTTAAAAGATCTTTTTGTTATACAATAATTGTAACTATTTTTAATAACGGTTTTCGGTTGGGAGGTTATTAAAAATAGTTGGGACTAAAAAACTTCTACACCTTCGAACATAAGATTAGGTACCTCATGTAAAGTGGTTATCGCTAACTTATTTTTTAAACGCTTAAACCACCTTTGCTAGCAAACATCGCACTTGCTGCGTGGCAAGGTATTGTAGATGTCTATGGGTGGAGAGAAATCTCGAGAAAAGAGACGACACGGTTGGCGCAGCGACTGAGCGGTCGACTGCTGCGCAGCGTATTGCGGGTTCGATTCCCGCCTAGGGTAAACATTTGTGTGCGAGCACTTGTGTTTGCCTTGTGTCTGGGTGTTGTTTATCTATATATGTATGTATTTATAAAAAAAATGTTTTTGTGTATGTATATCATCTGTCTGACACAGTACAGGGTCTCCCTAGTTTGGGGTCAGATGGCCTTGTGTGAAAATGTCCCCACATATAAAAAAAAAAAACTATCTATGGACCTCATTCATGGCTTTTGGGGCAACCCCGCCACACTGTTCCCAATTCACTGCAACCTATAAGCCAGAATCAAAAAGCACTGAAGCAGTGAAGCTTGACGAACCTCAGAGAAACAACTCAACTTATCTTGGATCCCGCAACGAAATTAATTAGAAAAGAACACCGGAGGAGTAAGAAGAAAATATATTTACCACTTCCCTCAACCAAACAGAAGACAGAACAGAAATAGGCCAATAGCTATAAAGGGACGTTTACAACTTGGAGAAGCCCAGTCGATAAGCACCACGAATTATAATTAACACGATATTAAAATATTTATTTATATTGCACATCTGTGTTTGGGTCATAGGATTACACCATCCTACCAAATTTCACTTGATTTGGTCCAGTAGATTCGGAGCAAATTGGCTGTGACAGACGGACGGACAGACAGACGCACGAGTGGCACTATAAGGGTTCCGTTTTTTTTATACGGAACTTTTAACAGCAGTAAACAATAAAATATAAACCTATGACCCAACCAATGAACTTATACCTAACCTATATATCTATGTAAACTATACTCCATTTATAATAGCATTATAAAAAAGAGGCTCATAGAAGCAGGAATGCAAAACATTTTATTCCAAAGATAAGTTAAAACAATTTTAATTAAACTTATTTTAACATAATTTTGTTAAATAGACCTAAGATAGTACTAAATATGGACGTATAATAATATAATAAACATACACACACAAATAGTGTTTTAAAGATTAGGTAACATTTTAAATTCGGTCGAATTACAGTGAAATGAATAACGTTCCGGGTATTGTTCATCCCTGCTTCTGTTAGATTTTTAACATTGACACTGTAATTTTTAATTGAAATTAAATATACAACTAAATAAAATCCCAATAATTTTAGAAGATAAATTATTAGAGTAGTTACAAATACGCGCGCCAGCTACTGTAAAAATAGATTATAATAAATTTGGTGTCTATCGTAACTTTAATATGTTTATTGTACTTTTGTTACAAAGTGTGCATTAAAAAGAACCTTTTTTAACTTCTGTCTAATGATATTGTAAATGGAGTATATATTTTAAAAAATTATGATGTAAATGAACCATTGAAAAGGCAAATGCTGTTATAACAATTTTCTTTTTTTCTTTTCTTTATACAATCATATTTTATTTCTATTGTAGGTATAATTTATTTGACTTCTTTCTCAAATGGTTTCTTTATTTGGCCGAGACACTTACCGGCTAACAGATATTGTTTTCATTTTAACTTATTCAATCTTAAAACAAATCATGAATTAAATATTAACACCCAAAAAATTAAGCCATTAAACTTACTTCCAACTTGTACTTACTTAGCACGTAAGCCAAAAGTATTTGCACTTAGCTTATGAAACTTCATCAAACTTTAACTTAATTTCAAGTTGGTGTAGCGGGCGTGTTTAAAATTTAAGTTGTAACTTGGTTTTGTGACGTCACACATCATTACGACAAACACATGCATCTTGTGCAAAGTTTATTTAACTTTGGACGACTCTAAAACGAATGCAACTGAGATGAATATGGTAGCGACTTGGTAGTGTGGACATTCCAGACATCTGTGTTAGAATTTTTACAGGTTTGGGAGAAGACAGAATCACAAATTACTCATTTACAATTTATCATTTAAACTTTATACACCAAATATACAAAGGTACGTATCATCTGTCAGTTAACTGTATTTTAAGTTTTACGGCTCCGAATAAATTCTATTAGGTTCATATTTATACCTGGTTTATTTTCTCAAAACTCATAGTCATAATTACCGTTGCGTTTTAATGTAGTTGACTATTTTTGCTAACCTCATCGAACCGCACGAAATGCGCGGAGCGTTGCGCGTCGCAAATTTTTCTGTTGCATCGCCTATTTTGGCGGTGCGGTTGTCACGCTTGCTCATTACGGATTGGCGATATCAGGTTTCCTCACGATATTTTATACTTACTTAGAAATAGTAGGTATACATGGGTATACACACGATCCTCACACACACCCAAGCATATACGCAAACACCCACCTGCAACTCCTCACACACTCATCTACACTGTACACTTAGCAATGCTTAGTTGGCGCTAGCAGTTAATTTCTGCATTATGTATGTTTGTTTCTGCTGCATGTATTTAATAGCTATTAAATTGTAAATCCGTAATTGGCTGTAAAACCGGTTTATATTTTAAGATGAATTGTCAAAGAGCTGTGGATTTTGTGAATAATAAATCTATACATATAATAAAACAGTAAAAAAACTGTGTCTGTACATTGAATATATTAAAAAAATAATTATTGAGGGGGGTTTAGGAACAGTAATAGAGCACGAATCCAAAAAAAAAATTATGTCTGTTAGTCTGTTTGTTTGTACACGCTAATCTTCGGAACTGCTGGACGGATTTGAATGATTTTTCTTTTGTTGTATAGGTATTAAGTCTGGCCAACATATAGGCTATAATTTATCTTGGAAACTTGAACACCTGATGCAGAACCGCAACAGACCAGCTAAACTATACGAGATACAAAAATGGTACCATAGCATAAATTGCTCCACGTGATGAGCATTTTCTGCTGAGAGAATAAATTTGAAGATCTGGAACACCTGATGTGGAACTCCAAGAGCCCAGCTACACCATAACACATATAAGAATGACGTCTTAGCAAAAGTTGTTCGGTCTGATGAGCATTTCCTGTTGACTTATAAAAATCGAAGATCAGAAACGTCTGATGTGGAAATCAAAGCTATCACTAATTTCACTGTATATTATAAAATAACATAAGCTGGGAGTACTTCCACGCGGTGAAGGCAGTAATAGTTTAGGCCTGATTTTTGATGACGCTCGTATATCATTGAAAATTTGATTCTACTACTGGTCCAAACTCCCATTAAGTTTTTTTATTTTGTCGAATAAATACGACTTCCTGCTTATGTTATTGAGTGTTTAATTTCCTTTGCACGGTAGCCTACCCGGTAACGCAGGGGAGCAGTCACAGTGATCAGGTATCTCTTCACAATAAAACTATAACCATGCCTAGAAAGAGGTCAAATCTTTCCCAATGTTCCAAAGGAGCTAAAAGATTGAGGATCATAAGATCCCAAGAATCTACCGAAGAGCGTCAGGAGAGACTTGATGCTGTTCGAGAACATCAGGCTGCAAATCACTCCGTGGAAACCTCTTCAGATCGCGAAGCACGTCTGCGTTCTCAGCGTATTTACGCATCGACTTCTAGGTCTCTAGAGACAAGTGGGGAACGTGATGCGCGACTGACCGCTGATCGTGAACGTCACGCACTGTCTCGCGAGTCGGAGACGTTCACGGATAGAGAATTGCGCTAGAGTTCTCAGCGTATCTACGCATCTGCTTCTAGGTTTGTAGAGACAAGTGCGGAACGTGATGCGCGACTGTCCGCTGATCGTGAACGACATGCATTGTCTCGCGAATCGGAAACGTTTACCGATACAGAATCACGCTTGAGTTCTCAGCGTATTCGCACATCTACTAACAGGTCTTTTGAAACGAGTGATGAACGTGATGCACGACTAACTGCTGATCGAGATTATCATACATTGTCCCGAACACGCACACAACAAAATATCCATAATCTGTTAGAAAGTGAGAGAGAAAGAATTGCTGGAGTACGGCAGGAAGAGACAGAAGAAGAGCGCAACGAACGTTTGAATTCTGATCGACTTCGACATTCTCTGAACAGAATGTCGATATCATCTGAAGATTCGGATGTGTCTCAGATATAGCCGTAGGGCATGGCGACCTTCCTTGGGTTGATAAGGAACGGAGTGCATTTACGTATACTCCTAAGATTGACTATGCCACATATTCCGCCATCGGAGGTATGATTCAAAATTGTACTTTTTGAACGTTTCGAATCGTCTCGCGCATCCCGTTGGTTTCCCGTCCCCAGGCTCTTAGAATTCGACATCAGACGTTTCAGATCTTCGATTTTGCCGACCCTGTTGTCGTTGGCATAAGCAACAGGATCCGCGAACGAAATCGCGGGCAGAAGCTAGTAAATAAATAAACATGAACTGAAAAAGTCTATCACTTTAGGATTTGAAAACGTAACACCCAAAAATATTCTTGGCTTATCCACAAAATTCTTTCGCATTCCACCTTAAAAGAGGTACGGATCCCAATCATAAGTTAAACACACTTTCAGCGGAAACTTGTTTGAGCAAACTGCAAGTTGTCGGTAACTTTGTGAGTTCATCTTAAATATTGCAGGACGATTTATTTGCTTAGACGCTAACGGTAATGAGGTATATATTATGAAGTGTGTTTGGACCTCTAACTTGACTGTCTCATTGGTCCGCGACTGTTCAGCTCGAGACCTTGAGTTCCCAGTGGGAATGTGTTATTGGGTATCATGAATTTGTAGGTAGCAACTAAGAGTTCCATATCTACCCGTGGGTGTCGTAGAAGGCGACAGAGGGATATTGACCAGAGGATGGGCAGCAGCGTTCTTCTGAGTACTATAACATCTACTGCGATCGCCAACATGCATCGGCCAAGCATGGTGATTACGGCTGAAGCCCCCTTGAGGGAGACCATGCCGAGCAGTGGGCGTCTTAAGGTTGATAAAGAGAGAAGAGAGCCCGAAGTTTGGAAGTTGACGGTGTAATACTCCCGTGCCTCGGAAAACACGTGAAGTCGTGGGTCCTGTGCTTGATCTCTCTCGTCATGTGAGATTGCCGTCCCTTCGGACTATGAGAGTGAGGGAAGAGGGACACACTTGTGCACTGTAATGTCTCCTGCGTACTTGGCTATCTCTATTAAGCTTGGCTTGACGGAGGCCGAAATTCAGTAAGGAGCCGCGCGGCGCCGCGATCTGCCGCTCGACTCATACAAATCTCTAAACGATACTATGCTTTAATGTTCAAAGATAAAGTTGAAAATAGTTTGTCAGCAAAACTGCCGGCCGCTGCGCTGCCGACCGCTGCCATCCCGGTGTGACTTGACCCTAACTCTCTAACATTAAAGTATTTTGTCAGTAGTAGATCTTTGACAGTAATTTTTGAGTAGTCAAAGGCCAGAAAGTTTGACCACCAGTCTTACCAAGGGGTTTCATGTTACCCAGTAACTGGGATGTAGGGATTAGATAGGTAATCGCTCCATGTAAAACGCTGGTAATCAGCTGCAACCGGTTAGACTGGAAGCCAACCCCAACATGGGAAAAGGCTACGCAGATGATGAAGAAAAAAATACTTTAAGGACTCTCATTCATCATCATCAGCCGGAGGACATCCAGTGCTGAACAAAGGCCTCCCGCATAGAACGCCACAACGAGCAGAATTTTCATTGTGGGGGGGGGGGGGGGTTGCCATAATCCCCATGCTTCGCAGGCGTCTTGGGGATCGCAGTAAAGTTGTTAAGTAATAATAATAATAATAAATAATAATACCATGTGGGGACATTTAACACATGGCCATCTGACCCCAAACTAGGGAGACCCTGTACTATGGGTCTCAGACAGCTGACATGCATACACAAATACATTTTAAATACATACATATCTAGATAAACAACACCCAGACACAAGGCAAACGCAAGTGCTCATCACACAAATATTTACCCTGGGCGGGAATCGAACCCGCAACACGCTGCGAAGCAGTCGATCGCTCAGCCACTGCGCCAACCGTGTCGTCAAGTAGACGGAAGCCGCTGCTGCCCGACTACCGGATCTCATTGAAAATGTTCGTTAATAATATTACGTACTTCCCCAAAATAGGTACTTTGCTTACCACAGATATTCATTAGCTCGTTCCCTCGCTAACAAAATAAAGTGCGTAAGTACTACCAACTGAGGGGAAAACAAAGTTATGTACAAAAATAGCTGTTCTGCTAACGAAATCTCTGGAAAGCGATGTCTGGAAGAACTTGTTAATTAGTTTCGCATCCACTACTTTCTGTTCGTACGGATTACGAGTGCTGTTTGGGTCATCAACGTTTTATAGACTTAAACCCGCTTCGACCACCCAGTTTTATCTTTAAGGCTGCTCTCTCGAAAAAAGCTTGAAATAAGCATGCAGATGAAGCAACTTTTCGTCGGCATTTACAGAGAAATTACATCTGAAAGAAATTGTTAGTAATCTACATGACATGATACCTAATTTGGTTTAGCCACAATTTTTCTATCGGTATCAAAAAAAATGTCAAATCACCTCCAAATCATTGAGATGAAAACATTTTACTCCTTAATTTCTTATCAAAAGAGTATAAAAAAAATATCTATTGCTTTGCAATACAAAGGAAAATGATTTGGTTTTGTTACTTTTTACAAATATGTATTATTTATAATACAATAAATAAAAAATGCGTGCGATTAAAGACTGCGTTTACATAACCCCCGCACTCGTCCACAAATAGGCCAAATTCTCAAGGCTATTGGCATGTATTAACTCCGAGTTACTTGGGACTTGGGACTTAGTATGTAACTATGACATTTTATAATTTAACCTATTGTTAGCAACTAACTCTGAGATATTTTTAGGTGCAATTGGGCCTACGAGTCTATGAAAATGATACTGAAGTTTAAGTTAGAGGACCTTTTTAAAGGGGTCTCGTTGCTCCAAATGTCGAAACGTCGTATATATTTTTTATGACGGTAATAAATTTTATTGTAGCTTATAAAGAAATCATTTAGTCATTAACTCATTCACTCACTCACTCATTATTCATTCTCTCATTCATTCAAAAAGTTATATGCCACCAGCACTGTACACTCACAAACTAAAGCCAAACGAGTCGGCGATGAGTTGCGATGACTAGATAAGATAAGCTGATATATCGCTTGGAGTGTTTCAATGAAGAGCTACAACGAAATGTTTGTAAGTTTTCAGCGGGTCGTTAGTACACCATTAATAGAGAATGTTTTGAACTTTAGTTTTAACATTTTGACTTACTCAGCTGTCAATTTAGAAGTTAGTTAAAATGTTAACTCGTCACCACTTTTGGTTGACTGAAAGACAAGCCTACAGAACAGATAAATAGAGTTTATCTGTTCCGTGGACAAGCCTGACGGAGTTATGTCAATGTCAGCGTATGTACCTTGTTATTGCAAAAAGTTAAAATAAATAAACACTGATATTCCCGTCTATTCGGTAGAAATCACCCTCTGTGAATTGAGGTACAGTATTTGAGTGTCGTTAAAATCCATGATGTCTTGGGCAGGTTTTAAAAATGATTAAAACCAGACAACTGCGAGTCGGACTCGTCCACCGAGGGTTCGGTTCAAATTCCGTGATTTGGTCACCCATACAATTATGACCGCGCTTATCTCGATGATTTATTACGTACTTTGTATGATTTGTACGTACGTTTTTTTATGATTTAATTACAAACGTATAGTTTTCAGACTTTTCTCTGTACTTGTAGTATAAGACGATATTACTTGACATAATTTCATAGTTCTAGGTCAACGGGATGTACCTACCTTATAAATTTTGATTCCCTTGAGAGTGACGAAATACACGTTTTTTGCGGTATAAACGGCCGTATCTTTTTATCACGTTAATTTATAAGTTTTTTTCACAGTTTCAAGGGACTGTAGACTTGAATACATGGTTTAAATTTCAACTCGATACCTCAAGGCGTTCCCGAGATAAATGGTCTTGACAGACAGACGGACAGACAGACAGACAGACGGACAACAAAGTGATCCTATAAGGGTTCCGTTTTTTCCTTTTGAGGTACGGAACCCTAAAAAAAGGTGAAGAAGCTATTCTTCCCCCTCTCTCTCTGTCCTATTATGTAGATATTTCCTTCAGCCTTTGAAACGATCAAACTAGACGGTTTAGTCTAACAAAGCAGCGGTTATTATCAGGTTGTTAGTTCTTCTCCATTTTCCTTAGACATTGTCAAAGCTTTATGCGCTAAATCTGAGTTTGTCTAGCCTCGTCAAATAAGCTTCGTCTAATGCTAAACGTTCCCTGTACGAGAGTGTAGTGATGGGCTTATGTTTGGAAATATATCGATATTTATATTTTTATCGAAATTCTTTGAAGAAGAAAAACAGAAGCAAATAAAGAAGTTCTAGAATAAAAAATATTATTGTGTATTACAACGATTACAAGGCTGATAAGATGGAATGGAAGAAGAAAACGTGTTGTGCCGACCCTAAGTTACATAGGACAAGGGCAGTCCAGGAAGATGATGCCCACAGCGTAAAAAATATAAAAAATATTATAACTTACTTAATTTGCTTACAATCTCAGATTATGAAACAAAAGGCAGATAGACCGCGTGGAACACCGAGAGTGAAGCCAAAAAAGCAAATACAAATTCAATAACGAATACCTGAGCTTACAATATTACAAAGTCGCAATTATGTAAAGTTAGCTAAACGAACTGATTCCACGCTTTATAGGTTGGAACTTTATAGCACCTTTGAAAAGTGCCTGGCAATACAGAATTAAGGTTCATTACAATATCCTTACAAAACCACCAGCACCAGCTTAAACGTACCTAAGTGAGTAAGGTATTTTTGTATCTGATACTTCAATAATAGCTCCTACTACTACTACCTTCTTAATTACATATTAATCCACTATGTATTCCCAATTTATTTATTTTACCAATAGTAGGCATACGTTTGACCAATATCTCACCTGATGGGAAGCGATGATACGGTCTAAGATGGAGCACGCTTGCCTAGAAAACACCTATTCACTCTTGACTTAAAGTCCCAGGTTGTAGCTATCAGGAAACATAGACTCGGGCAGGGAATTCCCCTCCTTAGCAGTACGCACAATGAATGTGTTTCCAAAACGTTTTGTGCGTGTGGGTAGGATGTCCACCATGTACCGGTGGCGCATCGCCGTACGTCTTGAGGTCTGATGATACTAATACTAAAACGGCTTAGCGTCATTGATAGTCCAATTACGCATAACTAAAATTCGACTTTATATAAAATCAGCGAAAGTGTACATTCGCAGCATTGAAAAATGTTAGTTACGCGGAATTGGGAGCAGTTCGTGGCTAAGTAAAAGCCGTACAGATCGACCGGTCAAAGGTTAAGCTACGCTTGCTGCGGTCGGTCTGTGGATGGGTGACCATGATTCATTTCATACCGAGTTCCCTTCGTACCTTGGAAAGCACGTAAAGCCGTTGGTCGGGACCAACGGCTGTCATTTGTAGATCTTTGGCAGTCGTTAAGGGTAGTCAGAAGCCAGGGGTATCGCGCGCGGAAAACCGGCACCAACAGGAAAGAAAAGTACAGGCTAGGCAGATGATGATTTACGCGGAGTTTGACTATCGACGTATATAGGTAATTTTATTCGTGTGTAAATCCGCTTGAATACGGAGGGTTTTGAACTAAATCCTCACGATTCCTCCTGCCACCCTGTGAGTGGGGAGCCCGGTATTCGCTTTGACATAGCTCTGGCGACTTTCATCGTCATCATCATGTCAACCTTTAAACGCCCACAGCCGATCACGAATGAACGCGAACTGTTGCGGCGAAGCACCAACGGAGCCCGATGTAAGTCTGCGTGCCGCTAAGCCAAACACTCCGGTGCATATCTCCCGCCTGCACTACACCACTAAGACTGAGGACATCGTGGAGTACGTGCGCCGAAAGACGAAGTACACGCCGAGGGTGCAGTTTCTGGAGTCGCGCCACAACGTTAACTTCAGGGCGTTCGTAGTGCGAGTACCGAATTGTTTCGTGCCCCTCGTCATAGAAGAAGACTTTTGGCTGCAGGTCGTGGTGTTCAGGACAGCACAAAGACAATTTAGTGCAAAGTTAAGTGCTAATACAATAGTCTTAAATCTTTTCTAGGTAGGTACTAACAAAAGATACAAATTATAAAATATATATGTTTAGGTTAAGGTTTATCTATTAGCCTATGCAGCCTGAAATAAATGAATTATTATTATTATAGGGGAGACCTATAATAGTAGGTGTTATGGTACCCAGAAGGACGCAGCTGCCCATCCTCTGGTCAATATCCCTCTGCCGCCTTCTACGACACCCACGGGTAGAAATGGGGTGGTCCTATTCGCGGCCGGCACCACACGGTTAACTTTGTTAACTGGCGACTTTAGGATCTAGGAACCCCAATAACGAATGCCTCGGCACTTGCCTCGACTTGAAACGTAGAATAAGAATTATCGATAACTATGGAAGCAGCACTACAACACTATTTGTTTAATATGCTTAGTTACGTAGGTATACATACTTACTGAATTCGGTATCGGAGACACTTCAAAGTGAATCTTGGGTGTCGTTTGCGCTTAGATGCAATTTGCAGATATAACCATTAGGAAGATAAGATGTTTGTTTTAATATAAAGTTATGTAGATAATGTACTAAAAAAATAATTAGGTAGGGCCAGTCATCACTTATCAATCAATCAATCCAGGGCAATCAAGGGCACTACAGTGCTTTTCTGTAAAATTGTCACACGATGGACTCCGGGTGAAGTGAGTCTGTCAATCGACTGTTTGACAGAGTATTACAATCATATTCGATATTTGTTATATTTATTTCAGCTGAAAAAAAAACAGCTGATACGAAACATACTACTGACGAATGTACGAATGTTACTTACAAAATTATTTATTTAAGTTCATTATTAAGTGAACTATGTACTTTATGAGTAATAAATTCGTTAAACCGAACCTAACCTTTACTTAAAACTTCGACAACCAAAATACAAAGCCACATGAATGAAACAAATACATTTCATTCCGTCTTGTTTAAAGTGCTCTGCAAGCGTATCTATTTTATTAGACAGTCCGGATTCGAACCCACTGACTCATCGATTCCGTGGTAACGCCTCTTCCATGTCACATACGGAGGGATGGACTTTTCCAATCCATACAGTTGATGAGAATGGGTTGTGGAAAAAGTAAATGTAGCTTCTTAAGGTCAGCGCAGATGAACTTGCAAAATATTAAAGCAGTTTTAATTGATTTATCTACACTAATAATATATAACTAAAGAACTAACTGCCACACTCAGAGATTTCACTTAATAATAATGAATCATTAACTTTAATTTACCAACATAAGTTGTAACGCTGTCAGTCAAAAATATTTTTGTTGACATGTGCCAAGTTTTGTTGGCAATTTAAAGTTAATGATTCATTATTATTAAGCGACGTCTCTGAGTGTGGCAGCAAGAGTAACAATAAGATCTATGTTTTTAATATACATATATTAAATATAGTACAATAATGTATATTTTATTATTTGTACTGTAGTCCCCAAACTAGGCAGCACCTGTATCAAGAAGGCCAGAGTTGTGCTAACTTAATATTTAAATCTAGACATTTGAAATTGAGCAAACAAAATAGAATTGAACAACGGTTAAAAATGACGACGATTATAAATAATGTGTAGTGCGTGTGTGTATGTGTGTTAGTGTGTTAAAGTGTGTGTGATGGTGAAAAGGTGTGTGAGTGTGAGTATTGTGGGTGGGAGTTTAGGCACAAAATATAAAGGGTACAGAAGGACCGCTCCCGCCATCTTCAAAAATAATTACCTAAACTTGCCAGAATCACTACTACTGTATTGACTCTGTAGGTTTTATTTGTGTCAATATGAAATTTAATTGACACTGGTTAGAACTCTTATCAATTTATTATAAGTCATAAGTCATTTATTCATTTGTTAACATAGGTAGGAATATTTAAAAAAAAAATATTCGTCATGAAATGTCAATTACATCATTTATTCATTTTGACAACTCGTGACAGGCGAGACTGGAGTCTGCTTGAAACTGCTCGAGAATGCTTAAACGTAATGTCAATGTGTGCGTGCGAAAAATAATGGTTTGTTCTGAGTGGTCTCTCTGCTCGGGCGCGACGCAGCCTTACACACTTTGTGGTTTAGGTGTGTAAGCAGGATTAACACGAAAACAATATTGTCAAATTAGTATTTCCTCGGTGTTAAGAACTATGAGTTTGTTTATATTTTGTTTGGACGCGAACGAATCTGCTGGAGTACTGCAGGCCTAGCCAAGTTACAATCGTTTCGTATCGTATCTCTTTCTACAATAATTAACGCCTCGTCGTTATCCATTTTTTATTTTCAATCACGTGACTTATCGTTGAGATAACGTCATTCCCATACATTTGATTAGTTTTCTATTAGCGTTATCGATTGTAGATTGACAATTTGGGTAATTTGGCTAGGGCCCCTGATCCCATTCTGAAAATTCTAAAGTTATCCTTAAGTGCTATAGGGTAGAATATTTTTTAAACAAAATATTTGCGATCCATAATAGAAATTACCTTCCAAGTCGCGTGGAGAAGCTAGTTAAATTATAATTAACAAGATCTCAACGGAAATATACTTGAAAATAACAAAAACATTTTAACTAAAAAATAACTTTAGCACAGAACACATATTGTGACTTTTGTTCTGTTTACTATTTCGTATTGCCTATTTTTTAAAATCGGTTAATAAATATTGCATGGAATTATACAACCAAGATGTGTTTTCTCTTTTCTCTTGTAGGTAATTACACGATTTTTAATTCTATTTCTATTAAGTTTTAGTTTATTATAAATGAAACAAATGAAGTCTGCTCGAGGATTTCGCTGCTCTGTCTGCGATAGCCTTTATGTGGGGGTATTTGTTGGCAATAGATGAAACCATGCGGAAAGGAGATCGTTAAGGTCGTGTTTATCAAATGAAACTTTAAAAAGACAATGTCAAATAGATTTTCCCAAATAATTCCCAATGGGGACTGGCACTGTACTCCTTTATACAGGTCCTCACCACCATTTCAGTTGAAGTTTTAGTACACTCCAACCCTGTAAATTATCATGTATTTACTACAACATTGGTGTTTTGATGAATAAACAATTATTATTATTATTTTCGACGGACTGTTTAGTAACTGAGTAGGTACTGTAAGGCTTATGGGCTTATAAGCCTTACGGTAAACTATGACTGTGAAGTCTGGTGTGCGAGAACTCGGAAGTTTTGATAAATTAAGGCGACGATATACGCCCGCGGCGTCGACCTTTAGCGACCAGAAAATCGTATGCGCTGCGTCCAAAGCTCTCAAAGTTTAGTCGAAAAAAATATAATATGTTAAATAAGAACATTCTCTCAATCATTTAGAATGTGAATATTTTTGATTAAGTTCATATTAGATAGTTTTTTTTTAAATAAAGAATAATTTATTCTTTAATTAAAAAAAAAAAGCGTGAACAAAAAAATAGATAATAAAATTGTCTGTAAGATAGTGAAAGTTTCGTTTAAATATTCCTGATAGATTTTGTGTAATTATCAGTGTTATGTCTGCGTCAGATACAACTTCACGAGTTAATTAAACTATTTAATATGAACTTAATCAAAAATATTCACATACTAAATGTTAAGAGAATGTTCTAATTTAACATATATTTTTTTCAAATCATTTACACTATACATTTTGACGTGATTGTCAGTTTTAAAATCTATAAAAGTCGCTTGTTAGAATTAAATTACTACATGGCTTAGCCCGACGTCCGCACTCTACGAGTGCCTAGCAAACGATAATCGCATTGATATACAAAAAATCATATCGCTTCTAATTTCAAAATACTTCTAGAACAAAATCAGAGAGTTTTGAAGAAACATTCAGTCAAAGAGGTGTGTAACTTGTGAGGGTCCAAACTACAGTTGATTGAAAGGCGGAACAGTTTTCAAAGAATCGCGAGATCCATACATTCATTTCTATGAAACAAAAAAAAATTGAGGGTTTAAAATATTTTCCAATGTGAATAATGAGTTTTTCGTTAAACTATTCACTTTTTTTTGCGGGGTTTTAAAAATATTATAAATGCCCGAAGATATTCTTTAGGTACCCAAGAGTATAAGAATTAGAATTTTAACTTCTCTAAACATCACTATTTTTTTGTACAAATCCTGCCATGATTCTTTTGTGACACCTCTACTTACTAGCTTATTCCCGCAACTTCGCCCGCGTGAATGTCAATTATCTGCGATGTTTTAATATCCTAAAATAAAAGTATCCTATATTACTCCTCATAACATCATCTATCTGCCAGTGAAAGTTCCGTCGAAATTGGACCAGTCGTTTTGGAGATTAATCGGAACAAATAGAAAGAGAAAAGTCAAAAAATTTAACAAGGTGTTTTAATCAATAGTAAAGTGAGGCATAGAATGTAGGTCTTGAACATCAAGTTGTTATTAAAATATAGAGGGCCGGGTACATTATGCCTGAGTTTTGGCATGCAAAATTTAATAAATAATGTCTGTTTAATCAATAACATTTTCAGTAAAATGATGAAATGTTAAAGAAAGAAAAAATACATCTATACTTATACTAATATACTAATACTAATATACTAATAATATTATAAAGAACTAAAGGACAATGCCAGAAACTCTATAGAACTTTGCCCCACTCATTAAAAGTCATGTGCAATATGTTGCATCTTACTGTTTATTTATTGCTGATAACTAAACATTAGTCTTAGTGACTGTAGAACTTGCGGTTTCCGTTTAAATCTAAAAACAATAATGACATTGATTATAGGTTTATTATATTTTAGGTAAAATGAGTTTGTATTTTGTGGGTAGGTATTTCGTAATCCGCAAGTTCTAAAGAAAAACAATTTACTATAAAAAGATTCTATATTCATTACAATTATTTTCATTAATTTACTTTTCTGTACATGGGTGGGGCAGGATCTGGCATTGTCATTTGTTTGTAAGTTTGTATGTAGGGGGTAATCTTCGGAACTGTTTATCGGATTTCATAATTTTTTTACCAATACGAAGCTACGTTATCCCGGAGTGCTATAGGCTATAAATTATATTAATATCATGCTTAATAGCTGAGCTATCACAATTTTTGTCTAGCCAGGTGGAAAGAATTACTTCTTAAAACGGTGTTTTTTGCATGCGCGGCCTTAACAGTTTTATATAATAGGGTATTTTACTCTATACGAGAAAAAACCTATAAATATGTTATTGAGACAGTTTAGGCATAAAGCAGTCGGAAAATTTAAGTTTTAGTTCATAAAATAACAAAACAAATTTTTAAATTCAGTTCAAAGTTTTCAGTATTTTTAATCTGTTATAAAACACCGTGAAATAGTAGCGGCCATGTTATTACGCCGTACGGCTGTGTAAACAAAAAATTGTCAACTGTCAGTCAACCGATTGGTGTAATATAGGCTTTGTACTTTTATTATTTTCGTAACCAACGTATTTTTTTAATTATTAAACCTATTACTAAATATATTATGCTTTTAATTATTTTTAAATGATATACAATTATCATATTTAATATGAGCTCATTTGATACAAAACGAACTGACGTCATTTACGCTGAGCAATATGGCGTCCAGTAAGAGGCGTTTTCGTCAAATTACGCGCGAAATTTGAAAATTAAAAATTTAGATGCATTTTTATGGCACTTATCGATTGAATAAAATTTTTGAGTTTTTTTTTTGGGGCATATTAGCACTACCGAATTTCATTGAGACACTTTTCAAAAATGGGTGTAATACCCTATTGTGAACAATGTTTGGCAACTTTGCCCGCCTTATATGGTGCTATAATAAAGTCCGCGGACACCATACTTCTATCTTTTATATTTTAGCAGATTTTAGTAGCTTTTTTTCGACATACCTACGTTTGGACGATTTTTTATACAACGAAACATTAAACCTTATCAAAAATAATAATATAATGCTCACAAGGACATCACAGAGATACGATTTGCCTTTTACAGTATGCCAATTGGTTAAATAGTTTCGAAGATAATATAAAATTACTAAATTGGAAAATTCCGTCCAACATTCACGCACCGCAATAAGTAGAACATGCTTTGTACGGACATTTTATTCGTTTACCTAGCACACTTGGAAAGGTGCGACAATCCACGGCCTAACCTAGCTTGCCGCACCACGTTGTTGGCGTTTTAGGAACTCTGCAATATCGACGAATTTGCAAAAACTATGTTGTAGTCATGAAGTTCCACACTATTATACGTGGGCTAATAACCAGTTCTCAAGACTAAAGCGCTTATCCAGCATAAAAAGAGATAAAGCCTTGGGAAGAGTGTACGGTATACATCCGTGTCAATCAGAATGCTTTTACCTTAGAATTTTGTTGCACCACGTACGCAGCCCAACTTTGTTTGAAGATTTAAAAACTCTAAATGGAGTTTTCAAGGAGACGTATCAAGCCGCTTGCCGGGACAGAGGTTTGCTGGAAAATGATGAATACTGGGTTTTTTTTTAAAAGAAGCTTCAATATTTCAATGTTCATTGAAAGTTTTTGAGTTACTAGCTGACCCGACAGACATTGTCCTGTCCCTATCTACCTACCTACCTGCCCTACCAACCTACCTACCAACCTACCTACCTACCCTACCAACCTACCAACCTACCAACCTACCTACCTACCTACCTACCCTATCAACCTACCAATCTACCGACCTACCAATCTACCAACCTACCTACCTACCCTACCAACCTACCAACCTACCAACCTACCTACCTACCTACCTACCCTATCAACCTACCAATCTACCGACCTACCAATCTACCAACCTACCTACGTACCCTACCATACATATCTACCTACTAATCTACCATACCCTTCCTACCTACATACCTACCACAATTTTCTCACCGCTTGAACCTTCCCTGGACTTCCACAAATATTTCAAGACCAAAATTAGCGAAATCGGTTTAGACGTTGTCGAGTTTAAGCGACCTTATCCTTATCCTTACCCTTATTTACCAGATAGAGACATTCGTTGGCTTTGCTCAAGGGCTGCCATCCCACAATGAACGATTCAGTCAATGAAATCAATAATGTAGTTTTACGAAAACCCCCGGCCAGCTCAAAATCTACAATTCCATTGATACAGTGTGTAATATCAAGGATGCAGTCCACTATCCGCCAGAATTTGTGAACTCCCTTAAATTCATCTGGCCTGCCACCACACGAACTGAAAATCGGAATAGCTAACATGCTGTTAAGGAATTTAAGCCCACTTAACCACAAATGGCAAGGACATAAAAGATTTAAAAGATAACTTAATTGTAGCGACAATTCTGATCGAATCTGGAACTGGCCAGTTGGCGCAGATGCTGAGAATTCCAATGATTCCCACACGAACCTGCCTATATCGTTCAAGCTACTCCAGTTTACCGTAAAAAAAGAAGTCCTAGGAACAAACATTATCTTTGGTTGATTTTGACGAAAGAAAATAATGTTTTACCCATGAACAGATTATCACAAGTTGGATTACCCGAAAACCAGATTATTTTGTTACTGGAAAATAAAACAACCTTAAACAGTGTATATAGAAAAGCTTTATCTACCTACCTAACCTAAATAGTTACTAAATTCTTTCACCTATAGAAAACTACAGTATCAGTAATACTTATGGGCTGGTATCTTCGAAATCCACGCGGACGAAGTCGCGGGCAAAGTGCTATTACTAATAAATTATTTTAACAAGTTTTGAAGAAGCACAAAAGTAAATATAAATAATGTCAATAGTATAAATGACAATGCCAGATCCTGCCCCACCCATGTACAGAAAAGTAAATTAATGAAAATAATTGTAATGAATATAGAACCTTTCTATACTAAATTGTTTTTCTTTAGAAATTGCGGATTACGAAATACCTACCCACAAAATACAAACTCATTTTACCTAAAATATAATTTAACCTATAATCAATGTCATTATTGTTTTTAGATTTAAACGAAAACCGCAAGTTCTACAGTCACTAAGACTAATGTTTAGTCATCAGCAATAAATAAACAGTAAGATGCTGTATATTGCACATGACTTTTATTGAGTGGGGCAAAGTTCTATAGAGTTTCTGACATTGTCCTTTCTGGGATGTCTTCATTTGGACATTTCGCGAACATAGATGAACAAAAGGCGTAAGGATAGAAAAATCCACTGTTACGAAACCAGGTGTACAATAAATACACATAAACCTTGGATTACGGACGGCTGACGTATTTGTTGATATGGGTGCGGGTAACGTCAGCAACGTTATTAAAATTGTACCCAATATATCATTTAAAACGGCTATGTAGTTGTATTTTGTTGTTATATTGTGTTAACTTAAACTGGTTTTGTTAATTATTAATACAGAAAAATGAAAATAGTACCTATTGTTTTTTAAAAAGACATGCATACTTGTTTTCTGGCGAATGGGTAACCATTTAAGGCGACGATATACGCCGGCGACCTTTAGCGACCAGAGAATCGTATGCGCTGCGTCCAAAACTCTCAAAGCTTAGGCGAAAAAATTAAATAAAAGATAGTATTCTTTAACTTTAAAAAAAAGGCGTATACTAAAAGATAGATAATAAAATTGTCTGTAATATAGGTAGTAAAAGTTTCGCTTAAATATTCCTGGTAGATTTTGTGTGATTATCAATGTTTTGTCCGCGTCAGACACAACTTCACGATTTAATTAAACTATTTAATAGGGTTTACATATATTTTTATATTTAATATGAATTTAATTAAAAATATTCACATACTTAATGGTTAAGAGAATGTTCTAGTTTAACATATATTTTTTTCAAATCATTTACACTACACATTTTGACGTGATTGTCAGTTTAAAATCTGCAAAAGTTGCTTGTTAGCGCCTTAACTAAGCTCAGACCTGTACCACACGACACTCTATACAAACGAAACGATTTAATTACCTACACTATTACCAAAATAACAGACTGTACAAATACGTGCGTGTGTGTGTGCAGTTTCGAGAGCACGTTTAACGCTGGAAGAGGTGAGGAAGAGTGTTTCGGAGGGAGGCGGGGAGTGTCGCTACTGTATTAATATTTATACTGTGCCTGTACATTGATACATATGGTCATATTACCTCAAGTTAAAAAAAAACCGATTGCAACTATTAAGAACCCTATCCAGCTAATCCAGCAATTCGCGTTCAAGTCAAAGTAAGGGTGTTACTACACCAATCGATCGATCGTCGATCGATGCCATCAATCGACATCGATAGACGTTGATTGATTGGTGTGGAAGCTTTAGCTGATCGACGGATACCGTTCCACTAACTAATCGATCGGTTGCCGGTCGATGGCACCGGTCGATGTTGATCGATTAACCCCAGCTATAATCCATCAGTAATAATAATCAAGCAGCTCGTTCGACGTCGACTAATAAATTCTACCATCGATCTATCGTCGATCGACAATCGATCGGTTGGTCTGGTAGAAACTATAGATTGACGTCGACTAATCCATTCTACCATCGATCGATGCCGTCGATCGACGATCGATCGATTGGTCTGGTAATACCCTAACACACGTCGCCATAGTCGATTATAGGGAAAATTAAAGTCTGACAGCCAGTCTGAGTTTGTTGTTGACGTTGATTGACTGCGATGATATGGCGACAAGATTTTGAAGTTTTAAACCGATTTAAAAAAAGGAGTTTCTCAGTTTGACCCGTATGTTTGTATGTATGTTTGTTCGCGATTATCTCCCGATTTATGCAGTTTTCAGAAAAGTGTTTGTTACATTTCGGAGTAGGTTTTGGTATAAAACAAACAAAAATTTATTTAGCGCTTTTTGAAAAAATCAACAAATAGGTACCAAAAAAATATACAGATGACGTTTTTCGTTTCTCCAATCTTTCAAAACGAAAATTGAAAGGCCTCCAATTTTCGTTTTACCAGTGTTGCCGTCTCTTAATGGATGAGTGATAAGGACGTACTAAAAAGCGGAAAAAAACATTTTTTACAAAAAAGAAAACCGCCTTCACAAATTAAAAACCGGACAAGTGCGAGTCGGACTCGCACACCGAGAGTTCCGTACATATTTGTAGGTACATATCCATATTTCTATAATTCATACCTACTATCCATACTTTAATCATCTTAATATTATAAATGCGTTTTTTTGCGACATAAACGGCTGTGTTGCGGCTTTTTTTCACGTTAACATAGAGGGTTGATGTTTTTACAGCATCAAGGGACCGTAGGCTTGAGGTAATTTTTTAATTTTAACTCGATACCTCCACGCGTTCCCGAGATAAAGGGTCTTGACAGACAGACAGACGGACAACAAAGTGATCCTATAAGGGTTCCGTTTTTTCCTTTTGAGGTACGGAACCCTAAAAAGTAATAAATCTTTAGCACAAAATACACATGACTTTAGTTTCGAAAGTCGGTGGCAATACAAAACAACAAACAGAACAAAACCACTGACTTAATTAAGAGAATTAACCTGCAAACAAACGTTTCTTCTATATAATGCAACTTAATAGGTATGAGTCATCATTTTAACACGACGCAACCACACTTGCTCACACTATTTTTATTTTACAATGCCTATTTACTCCAAGCTGCAAATGGGAAACATAAATAATAAACAAAACTATATCAAACTAAAAACAAAATATATAAGTGAGCGTACTCGGCAAATGCGAGTAAACAACAGAGCCACATCTCGAATTAATGGGCGGTTGTTATTTTTTTGCGGGTACACAGCAAAGCGCATTCGTGCGCGTATCTATTCATCATTTAATTTACATTTGAGCGGCCGCAGCGGCACTGTGCATTCGTTCCTGACGAGCAAAACACGGTTACCGCCAAAATTAATCGAATATTTTTATTATTTTTCGGAATTGAAAGAGACCTTTGCCTATTCTATTTGTTTGTGAACATAAGATAGAATAGGTGTTAAATAGATTATGATCTCTAATTTTCCATTATGCTATTCCACAAATTATTTCTCTCATACGCGAGGCTGTGGGTTCGCAACCGACCACGAGCAAATACCAATGGGACTTTTTCAAACTCAAACTCAAAATAATTTATTTCAAATAAACCATTTACAGGTACACTTTTGAATTGTCAGAGTCAGTCAGTCAAAAAGTTGAAGCTAGTGGCTTGTTCTAAACAGTAGGTTTCTATGGAGAAGAACGAGCAAGAATCTCCATGAACACTCTTTTAAAATAAAAAATATGTTACAAATTTCGGTTACACCATTCATATTGAATCTAGGGTACAAAGTGAGAACAATGTAACAAGTCGGTATGTTAAAAGGACCAATCTCATACTGAGGCCAGCATATCAAGTTACAAGAATCTGTCAAATTTCTTTGATGGATTTTCGACTTTATTGTTAAAGTATAAGGGTCATATTCAATTGGGAAAATTTTACAGTTTGGTATGGCTTGATGTGCTGTCGTCTGTACCTGCTAAGTTTATCTTAAACATCACTGACAGCGGTGAAGAAAAACATCGTGAGGAAACCTATACTTATAACTGACTTTATCATATCAGTTTTACGTTCAGATTTCCTCACGATGTTTCGGGATTGACGATTTCAGACTTCTCTGAAATCGCCAATACCCCTTGAGCAATCGTGGTGATTAATGCTCGCGCCTTCTCTGTATGAGAAGAGCCTTTTGCCACAGTATAAGTATTAGTATTTTGCCCTACAGTGGGAATAGTTATAATTGGCTGGCCTTATAATGTAAAAAAATTGCAAAATTTAAATTCATTTACCATGTTCGCACGGTCCACAGCAGAATCCTGCGCTCTATACGTTTTTGTTTCAACATGAATGTGTAAAATATTAGTTGGGAATCGATGGGTTCGACCGACTCCCAATTCGCGCCTTTCGCCACCACCACACAACGGAATAACGTATAGCTTTTGTGTTATTGTACTCATAGCGCACTGTTTGGAGGTATTTCCATTGTCCTTTTCGTTCGTAGTGTGGAAGAATTCGGGAATAGCAAATAGGGTTATTTGCCTCTGATTTCTCGGTAAAAATGGGTGTAGTATAAATTAATGTACAGCATAATTTTTTGTTTGATTGGGCGGGTCATGTCAACCGCATGCATATTGACCGCCGCTCAAAAGTCTCCACGCAATGGGTGCCTGACAATGGACAGCGTCGCCAAAGACGGCGCAGTAAGAGGTGGCGAGATGACCTGGAACCAGACCAGACCAGACCATAACCCTGATGGGTTGGTTCGAGGTGGTGAAGAAAAACAGTCACGAAGGTCTTGGGGAGGCATTTGCCAAGCAGTGGGACAGCATAGGCTAGATTTAAAGAAAAAGCGAACAATATATCCTACTAATATTATAAATGCGAAAGTTGGTGAGGATGGATGGATGGATGGATGTATGTTTGTTCCTTTTTCACGCAAAAACGGCTAAAACGGATAAAACTTTACAGAAATATAGCTTATACATCAGATTAACACATGGGCTACAATTTATAAAGATTTTGTGTATTTTTTTTTTTTGTAATATTACGAGAAGTATCAAGTAAGACGGAAAAATATCTGCCCTCTGAGAGCTATCTTGGCGTGCGCTGCCAAAACCGTTGGAGTTACACGAAGACGATCGATTATGGCGGGATCGTTTGCCTTAAAAGGTTCTAAATAAAAGTCCGCGACAGCATATATCTACCTCTTATGTGGAAGCCAACATATTTCAAATTATGAGCCATAAATACATTAAACAGTACACATTTTAGAGTATTTAGCTAATTCTTATCAAAAGCAAATTTATACATTTGTCGCTTTCAGTGTTTAATGTAGATGAACTTTGTCTTTTACACTAGGTAATTTGGACAAATAGTTTAAAAAATATCACGATAAGATTGACTGGAGCACTTACTTTAATTGGTTGTTTACGTTGGAATGCGCTATAGGATTGTATCTTTATTTATTTCGGTATACCTAGATTGTATTTGTAAGTATTCAGTAAATAGGTTCAATTTTGTTTTAAATGAGGATCCCATACCCTGAAAATCCACGTATGAACCCATACCCGAGATAGACTTAGTAAGTTAAACACGCTATGACTTAAATGAAAAACAGAAAAGCTACTGGGCCTAATGCGATCCCTGTAGACCTTTGGAAAACCCTTGGCCCGTTAGCCGTAGCTTGGCTGAATAAGCTGTTTAATATCATCATGCATACGAAGCGCATACCAGAGTCCTGGCGCCAAAGCCTTCTCCTACCTTTTTATAAGAACAAGGATGATGTGGCACAATGTGAAAACAATAGGGGCATAAAACTGACCTCATATACGCTTAAGATTATGGGAAAGAGTCAATATCTTAAATCATCATCATCAATAAATGTCGACAAATATTACAGAAATACCTCCAAATCAGTTTGGCTTTACATCATCCAGGTCAACTACTGATGCTATACAGGCAATCAAGATTATGATAGAAAAGTATACATTTAACAAAATAGATCTACATCGGGAATACTATACCTGAAACCAACTACTTAGGGACGATGCCAATTCCTACCGTAGAGAAGATTAAATACTTCGGCTCCATGCTCACACCCAATACTAACGTTGACACCGATGTGACACACAGAATTAACGTAATGTTTCAAAAATGGCGATCGCTTACAGGTGTGTTGTATGACCCATGAATTCCCATACAGACCAAGGGAAGTGTACAAAACGGCAGTCCGACCGGCTCTACTCTGTGGGACCGAATAGTGGATAACAAAAATTACACATGATCAAAAGAAGCCAACGAAATGAAGATGCTTAAATGGGCGGGAGGTGTAACCCGACTGGACAGAATAGGTAATCAATTTATACGAGGCAGCTTCAAAGTTGCTCCAATCGTGGACAAAGTTACCGAAAACCCTCTCCGTTGGTATGGACATGTGAAAAGACGAAGCGAAGACCATGTGGTACAAATTGCGCTGAACCAACCAGAACAGAAAAGAGGTAGAGGCCGCCCGCTAGCGACCTGGTGGTCTAACATAGATTGAGACCTCAAGAAAGCCCAATTGCCAGGGCCGACAACCCAAGATTGCCTGACTTGGCGCAGAAAAGTGAGAAGACTCAACCCCAAATAATGGGATTCAGGGAAGGAAGAAAAAGAAGATTCATTTTTGTTTCTATTAGATTATTACAATTTTGTTAGTTTAAGATTATGGGTTAGTTTTAGGTATAGGTTGTGTTATAAGTGGTAAGAAGAAAGTTTATATTTTCTCTTCATTAGTTATTGGAATTGTTTTAGTTGTTAGTTTGGAAATGTCTACCCAGTACCTACGTATATGTTTTTTTTAATATTAAATTACTTAAATGCCGTGTATGCGTAATTTTAATATTTCACAAAGCTCTAATATAGCCCGAGCTATGTAAATAGCTAGACATACTGAGACGTCTCAACAAGCCGAGCTACTAGGGCTTAAGCAGGTGGTCCGAGAGCCGGCACACAGAGCAACTGATCAGAACTGAACAGAACAGAACACCAGAACAGTCCCTTGATAGACATAAACAACACGCTTAGTACCCGGCATCTCATAGTATGCTGAGTATCTGGTGTCACAACGGGCTGCGGAGACACCAGAACAGTCCCAAAATCGACGGCAACACTAAACTGAGTATTTGGTGTCACAACGGGCTGCGGAGACACCAGAACAGTCCCATAATCAACGGTAACAGCATGCCGAGTATCTGGTGTCACAAAGGGCTGCAGAAATACCAGAATAGTCCCAAAATCGACGGCAACAGCATGCTGAGTATCTGGTGTCACAATGAGCTGCGGAGATATCAGAATAGTCCCAAAAGCGACGGCAACAGCATGCTCAGTATCTGTTGTCATAACGGACTGTGGAGACATCAGAACAGTCCCAAGCTCGGCGTCAGCAGCAGGCGACTTACATAGCATCCCAAAAAGCCAATGAAACCTTTGAAGCAGCTGAATCTCGCAGACGTGCCGTTGCTGAAAGGGCAGCATAGGGACGTCAAACATTTAAAAGAAACACGTGGGAGGTGTATGAATATGACGAGACTCTTCATTATGAAACTCACAAGTTTATTTAGATATGGAAGCGATGAGATGAAGATTGCAAATTTTGCGGAGTTCTTAAGTGGAAAGAAGAAACAGCAGGTATGTGTTGTTCGGGTGGAAAATTAGCCAATCATTCTATAGACGAGCCAGTTGAACCTTTAAGAGAACTTCTCTCTAATGACACATAATTATGGGTCTCACTGTTTACTAAGAAGTTTGAGAAAAAGCAATACGTGCTTTTATATGTCTGCTTTTGCAGCAGATAAAATTGTCTGAATGTCAGAATTTTGCCCGACCCTAACAATACAAGGACAAGTTTACCATCGAATCAGTTCTTTTACTTCCTATCGCCAGACGCTAATTCAAAACATGTCGATAAGTAATTACCAAGTTCGTTTTTATTTTTTACCGCTAAACCGCTATAAGTAACCCTCTCCAAAAATAATAGTATGTGTCTGTCCGTTTGCTTATCTGTGTGAATGTATGTTTCACGGCTAATCTGTTGAGCCGTTTGTGATATAATTGATTTTGATAGTCTGAAGCCCGGGGAAAGATATAGACTACTTTTTTATTAACTAAAGGCGTCGCTGGGGGAGGGCAGCAAAGGGGACAGGCTAGATCCGATCACAATTATTTAGGGACGAAACTACAGGCTCAGGTAAGCAAGGGTCGTAGAGGGTCCGTACGGGGTCGTCGAGGTGGGCCTCGGCGGCGAGTGTTTTCTTAGCATGCTATGTCTCTTCAATGCCTTATATAGATTTAAGAATGAATGATGATAAATCACAATGAAGAGAAGTAGTTACAAATAGGAACCTACTTGTAACTTTCATTAAGTGTCTTTTTATACCCGTGATAACGAACACGTGACTTATCACGTGTTCGTTATCACGGGTATAAAAAGAGGTACCTAATCGTTTTTTAATTTGCATTTGCTTTGGTAGCTACACTCTCAGTGTATGTGTAGAGAGTTCAGAATATATTAGGTAAAAAAAGTACATTAGAGAAAGTTTGAAGGCGCCAGTGACAGAAAAATAGAAAGGGAATCGTTTGTCTTGGTATAGACATGTGAAAAGGAGGGATGGAACTCATGTGACTAGGGTTATAAATATACACATAGATCATATATATGGAGAGGGAGAAAAAGGTCAAAGAAAGGACGGATGGATGGATGGATTGCGCGAAGAATTATATGAAATAAAAAGCCTTTTTACAAAAAGACAACCGCCTTTGAAATCTAAAAAGTGATAAATAACTTTAGCTTCGGTAGTTGGTGGCAATACAAAACAACAAACAGAACAAAGTCACCTACTTCCGAAACTAAAGTCATGTGTTCTGTGCTAAAGTAATTTATCACTTTTTAGATTTCAAGGGTGGTTGTCTTTTTTGTAAATAAGCTTGTTTATTTTTCGCTTTTTAGTACTTCCTTATCATCCAAATCCATTAAAAAACTGCAACACAGTCAAAACAGAGGTTGAAAGTAAAAGGTTGGTTTTTTGATTTCTGTCGATTTTTTCAAAAAGTGATAAATCAATTTCGATAAAATTTATATGGGACCACACCTGAGGCACACCCTATCCATTAAAAAAATCGCGCATTTTCAAAATCGCTTTACATTTGCCGGAGAAATCGCGTAATATACAAAAAAATTACATACAGTCTAATTAAGAACCTCCTTCTTTTTGAAGTCGGTTGAAAAGGGAGTCTGTGATAACACGATGGTTGACAGAATGGAATGGAAGAAGAAAACGTGTTGCGTCGCCCCCAAGTAACATGGAACAAAGCATGGCAAATGAATATATGGAGCAAACTCAAATGTATATTAGTAACAACTTATGCAAGTACCCACATTTAATAGCATCAACCCATGTAAGTAATCAGTCAACATAAACATTGATTCATATCGATTAGAAGAAGAAATGAAAAGGCATTTGGCATTATTAAATTCTAACAACTGTGACGGATTACATTTTTACGTTGCACTATCAGTATTGATATATACTTGAATAAGTTAACAGCTAATACAATATTATTCTAAACAATGTCTCGTGCAGCCGTGTGTTTTTTTTTTATTGTTGTAAGTATTTTCGTTTTTTAAATTAAATAATGAGATATTTATATTATAGACTGAGAAAAACGGATTAACTCACTATGAATGTAGCCGGGTTCGTCCGACTAGTTTCGATGGCTTACGGCCACCTTTCTCAAGGAGGTCCACAGGATGACACACTACCACCCGACGCGTTCCTTTTTATGTTTTTAATTTTTTTGCGTCAGAATACGCAAAAAAAATAAAAATATAAAAAGGAACGCGTCGGGTGGTGGCGCGTGTGACAGTGCCCGCAGGCACGAACCAGGCAGGACAGTGACGAACCCGGATGCGTATTGCCAAACTGTATACTGACCCAGACACCCGTAGTCTGTACTGAACTACATCGTGCTCATTAAAAGCACAAATAAATTGGAGCAAAGTGCATACGAGCGCAGAGCAATCTGAGAAGGTATGCATTTTGCTCGCAACAAATTGGAGCAGAGTACATACGAGCTCTGAGCAATCTGAGAATGTATGCATTTTGCTGGGTTGTATGTAAAGCAAACTGTGACACGCGAATATCTGTATTCTGTAAAAGTAAGTTATTAATAATACCCTACACTCGTCGGTAAAAGTAATATGTTGTGCTACCAAAGTTAATGACAGAAACGAATCGCTGCGAAACCGACTCCACGTAGTCTTGTCTGCCCTACACCTAGAGTGTAATTTATATCTGCGACGATAAGCTCGCGTGGGACCGCCGGAGCCCCGCAATGCCAGAGCCGTGACAGAAACTATGCCTGCTGCATGTTGCATGCTCTCTGGCATGATGCATGATGATGAGATGCATGATCAATGTGTTGTTTTGTTGGTTTCTACTTCTACTACACCAGACACTGGAAAGTATAGACATCTGGACTCGTATGTATTTTGCTCTAGTTTTTTAAAGTAAAATGTATAATTCAGACACTCTCTGAATAGGTATACAGTTTGCTCTTCAACTAAAATGGCAAACTGTGATCGGACTCAGAGCAACCCCGGTCTGGGTCAGTATACAGTTTAGTAATACGCAACCCGGATATATTCATAGTGAGTTAATCCGTTCACTACCGTACTACACGTACGTACTATCCCTGTACTCACGTTTCGTTTAATGATAGAAAGAGATATAGTTTAAACAAATAAATAAATTACTCTTACTATTTATTTATTAGCAGTATTCACGTAGTTGTATATTTAATAATGAGTATACGTATGTATAATACAAGTTTCGTTGATTTCTCTTGGTAGCAATACCCGAAGGTCCAATACTTTACAATTTAAAATCCATAAACAAAACAAAACTATACACTACTAGTGCACGACACAACTATTTATATAAATATTATAAATACCTAATAATAATTTAATTTTTTACAATGTATTAAAAGGGGCCCATTCAGCATCAGAAAATTGGTCTGCATTTATGTCAATCGTAGGTACATACAAGTGCCCAAATGGGTTCAATATTTAAGTTCACTTGTGAAATCAATAAATGAGGCGGTGAGCGCAAGAGTGGCCTATCTTTTACAGACACAATTTAAAATGCTTTGTGTCTGGAAAAGATAGGCCACTCTTGCGGTCACCGCCTCTAATGTCCTTGTGATTGCTAAATGTGTATGTGTGTGTTATCAATATACTATTGTACGACTTACCAATAATGGAACATTACTAGAACATGGCTACATTGTTAGATTTTCAAATAATTTATCACGCTGTTGAGCTCTACTAGTACGTTACAGGCAATACCTCAAACTGGAGCGTGACATTCAATTGTTTTTTATGCCTATTAAATACAATTACATATTGGTTTTCCGAATATAAAGTGTATAGCATTGATTTTACACCTCGGTTCCTAAATTAACTCTTTATACCCATTAGTCTTGTCTTCACCTTGTTATTAATACTCTTATTATTTACTAGCGACCCGCCCCGACTACGCACGGGTGCAATGGTGATACTAAATATACTACAGAATGTCTTTATATACAACGTTCACAGCTTTTTTGTCATTAGACAACATAAACATGTTTTCTTTAGAAGTTACTCTTGAAAGAGCGACGTATAAGTAATTGGCCATGTGAAAAACACTCAACGCTCAAATCTAAGCGCCAGCCGCTCTACCCCCTCTTTTTAACACTGTGATATCTTCTAATAAGTATATTGGTTTTAATGATATGCTGTCAAAAGCAATTTTGATCTACATGAAATGCACAACGTATCTAAGCCATTTAATTTGGTAAGGAATAAAACTATATTGTTTAAAATAGCTTGGTAAGTAACCCATATCTTATTTGTAATATGTAAAAGATAAAAATGGTAACTGTGGGTTATCCTTAAGAGCTAAACATATACCATCGCGGACTTATTTATTGATCTTTTTAAAATATACAATTCCGTAGTACATTAATTTGATATATCTCGTAAGGTTTAGCCAGCGTTTGCAATGTAAGCGCACAAAAATATGTTTTTTACGACCTCACATGACTCTTAGAATTTCTCGGTTTTCTTCTACTATAATATGCATGTATTATACCTATAAACCTTCCTCTTGAATCACTCTATCTATTAAAAAAATCCGCATCAAAATCCGTTGCGCAGTTTTAAAGATCTAAGCATACATAGGGACAGACACGGCGGGGGACTTTGTTTTATAATATGTAGTGATAACTTATAATAGTACAATGCTTTAAAACCATAATTAATGTCATCATTTACTACCAAATATAAATTAGTTCTTAAAATCTTACAAAATTGCACAATTTCAGATTTGTCATAATGGGATTCTTAATTTGACACAAGCAAATGAAACGACGACAGATGTTTCATCGAAAAATAATGAAGAAGTTACTACAAAAGCAACAGACATTAAACTAGTTAAAGAAAGTGAAGACGTGTCATCAGAAACAGAACCAATAAAATCTAAAAAAGCAAGTAATGTTTCAAGAAAGGAAGCTGAAAATGATGATGAAGAAAAAGATACGAAGGTCAACGAATCTAAGAAAAATGATGCAACAGATAGTACTAAGAAAACTGTAAACAGAAAAGCTGCACCTGAATTTTTAAAACTGGATTCTGTAGATCCTGCAGATGTTCAAAAAGTGCTTTTAGATTTTCCCAAAAGTATTTTTATACCAGTGACCGGTAAGTTCTTGCCTGTTTAAACTAATGTTAAATAATTTACTGAGACATGGAAGAAATACCTAGAGAAAGAGGATTTTTAGGCATAGAGGCTGACTTCTAATTCACTCCGCATCATTAAAGAGGTGAAACTGACAACTTTTACCATGGGAGCAACTCTGAAACATAATAAAGAAAATTGTTCTTTTACAAAATTCACTCCAACATGATCTAAATGTATGAAACAGCTTATTTGTTATTCATAATTTCAGATTTAGTAACCATAAAATACTAGTATTTAGCTACATCTGGTTAGGCCGAGCCCAGCATAGTTAGGAAGAGGTGGAACATGATTATAATAATATTCTCCCCATCAATTTTCGGTCACGGCACCCAATCTCATGGAAATCCAGCTTTTTACTCGACCTGGGTATCAAACCCTGGGCCACATACTCAATAGTCGCGCTTGCAACTACGAGACCAACAAGGCAGGTATGAAAATATGAACCGAGAATTAAAATCATCATCATCAGCCAAAAGACGTCCACTGTTGAACATACTCGTAGGCCCCCTCCCCCATAGAATGCCACAACGAGCGGCAACCTGCCGCTTGCATCCACCGGTTACTGCGACCTTGACGATGTCGTCAGTCCATCTGGTGGGAGGCCTACCAACGCTGCGTCTTCCGGTTCGTGGTTGCCACTAGAGAACCTGTCTTCCCCATCGGTTATCATTTCTTCGAGCGATGTGGCCTGCCCATTGCCACTTCAACTTGCATATTCTGAGAATTTAAATGGCTTATTGAATTCTAGGTTTTGGTGTGCAGATTAAAGAAGTCGTCAACAAAGGGTTAGATACTGCTCAGGAGCTCGCCGGGGGAACCTTCAAGATTTTAAGAAGTTCTGTTAATGGTATATTTTAAATTGATAGGTAATTCTGACCAAAACAAACATATTTGCTCCAAAATTCTCATAAACAATCTACTGTCACCTAAGATTTCTGATTAGATTCTCAGATGAAAATAAACATTAAAATACCAATGTTTTTTAATACATTTAAAATGGAATCGTTTATATAAGAAAATTTCAACTCGAAATAAACAACATTAACATCTGTTTGAAACTACATAAAATACTGAGTGTTAACAAAGTGAATAAATGGGTTTTATTTTGAGGTTTCCGGCGACTGGGACCGCAATTTACTGGGACTACGGTCCCAGTTGCCAGATTCATTTAATTTTAATATTTTTCTTCCGGCGACTGGGACCACGCATTAATGAATTAATGTTTTTTGAATATTATAATAAGTGTATAAATAAATGATATTTTTAAATCAAAGACCTTTTTAGTTTAATTATTATTTTAAATATTCTTCGCTATACTGTACTGTATTTTGGCTTGAACAATAGATTAACATTTATTTTATTCATTCATGCGTAGTCCCAGTCACCGTAAGAAAAATATTAAAAAATGAATACAGCAACTGGGATCGTAGTCCCAGTTAATTGCAGTTCCAGTCGCCCGAAGCCTCTTTATTTCAATATGTCGATATGTGACGTATTTTGAGATGTCGTGATTGCCCAGTGGTTAAGGGGCGCCTTAGCCTCTCATACACAAAGGTTGTGGGTTCGCAACCGGACACGAGCAAATAGTTACCAAAGTGACTCTATCAATTTCATATGTGTTTTTACCCGACTACGGTAAAGCCAAAGGAGGGTTATGATTTTGACAGGCTATGTATGTATGTATGTTCATCTGTTCGCTCAAAGCTCCTAAACTATTTATTAGAACTGAACAAATGAGGTATCGTTAGAAGCGTCTTGATCGTCCGCTGGTTAGGCTTCAGGTTTGGATATGGCTTAGATTAGGATGTGTCACCGAATCCAATGTGGCGCCCTCTGGCGGACAAAAAAAAAACAAGATAATTTTTTTTTATGAAGACAAGCATACCGTGTTTGGTATCATTGGAAAGGGGTTCACTAGTACCTTTCAAATATATAATATTTAGTTGTGACCTATCACAAATTATTTAAAAAAAGGAAAGATAAAAAAAATGAATTAAGATACGCATACTGTGTTTGGTATCATTGGAAAGTGGTTCACTAGTACCTTTTAAATATATAATACTTAGCTGTGACTTGTCACAAATGATTAAAAAGAACGACTACTGGTATTTAAACTCCAAAATGGTTTAAATAAAAAATAAAGTTTAAAAACTAAAACCCGACCACAACAAAAAGTGATCTAAAAAGTACGAAACAAGAAAATATTTCACACAGAAATCAAGACATAGGTACAAAATGGTCAAGGTAAAGCCGTGGTTGCATGCCATTATAATTCATGTTCATCACACCCAGGACACAGGCATGCAACCACGGCTTTACCTTGACCATTTTGTACCTATGTCTTGATTTCTGTGTGAAATATTTTCTTGTTTCGTACTTTTTAGATCACTTTTTGTTGTGTTCGGGTTTTAGTTTTTTGTTAGTTTATGTTGGACATCACTTCCATCGGAAAACATCATGAAAAAACCTGGATTTATATCTAATATAAGTCTGAAATCGCTTGAGCAAGCGTGGTGATCAATGTTCGAGCCTTCTCTGTATGAGAGGCCTTTGCCCTGCAGTGAGAAAATTATAGGCTGGTATTATTATTATTTAACATCAGTAATGGCAATTAGTCGTAACACCTATTGTTAATACTCTCAGCGTGCTCAGCACCGAATTTTAGTCACGGCGTTCTTTCTCAATTAAGAATCCAAATAATCTTACCATACGACCATAATATCGACTGCGTAAGTCGATATTATGGTCGACAAGTGAGTGCGCAAAAACAGATGCACTCTTCCTACACTGTCATAGTCTGGCACGACTTTGGGGAAATAAGACGCAAACATGCTTTTCGAGGCACGGGAATGTCACATTACTAACTTCCAAACTCCGGGCTGCTACTGAGAAATTACTAATGGAAAAACCCATCATCATCATCATCAACAGTCGAAATACGTCCACTGTTGAACAAACGCCTGCCGCATAGAACGCCATAACGAGCGACAACCTGTCGCTTGCATCCACCGGTTACTCGCGTCTTTGAAAATATCGTAGATCCATCTGGTAGAAGGCCTACCAACGCTGCGTGTATGGAAAATCAAAATAACACTTTACTTGACTTGAAAGTTGAGCCCAGGAACCAATCAACATTTGTCTGTTCGTCAGACTAACACAGTGCCCTAAATTTTTTTTTACAAAAACCCAACAATTAGTGAGCCTGTTCAATTTACATGTAGCTGGCTGTTATCAGGAATAGGGTATTACACACATTTTTGAAAAGTGTCTCAATGATATTCTGTAGTGCTAATATGCCACCTAAAAATCACAAAATTTTGATTCAATCGATAAGTGTCATAAACACGGGGGCGGGTCTGGGTCTATGCTTTAGCGGTTCCCGTACGGCATGCTTAACATGTTAGCATAGATGCAGGCCTACCCTATTCACCTCCTTCAGAGGGGATAGGGGGGCGTTGGTCTTGGGGGAGAGTGACAAGTTGGTCGCAAAGATCCCCAAGGCAAGTTCGGCGGACTAGCCTTCTCGAGGTTGCCAGCCCTGTTACTGGGTCTAGTTCACTAGGAAATAGACTCAAACAGAAACCACCGAGCGTTTTAATATATAAAATATATATAGTATGTATATGTGTAAGGTGTATAGTATTTTCCTATAGTATATACAACCACACTATCACGGGTCAGAGTAGTGTGGTTTCTCTCTTCTTCTTTCTTCTGCCCAATTTTCAACAATGGAAGCACAAATTAAAAAGAAACTACCCCAGGAGGGTACCACGAATAGTGGAGAATCCCTCACCGAGCCCAGCTCGGTCTGTTCCACGTATTCTGGGGGGAACAAAAATGTGTGCGAACAACGTTCGAGCCTCGACCTATCAGGCCTCGCGGAGGCCATAATTTTAACCGAACCGCGACAAATAGACACGAACAGTGTCACAAAATGGAGCCAAACTGCTCATAAGCGCCCTTGCAAAAGGTATGCTGGCAAAGCAGCGAAAACTCCCGACAATGTAGGGCCGAAGGGCCAACCTGAACGCAGTCGCCCCAACAGGCGCGCGAGACGGGCAACCCTTCGACCACCAAAGGAACCGAGCACGACGGCAGACGCAGCAGCGGCAACGCAGCGCGATCCTGTACCGTCCACCTCGATACCGACCGTGACAGCAGACGCAGCAGCGGCAACGCAGCGCGACCCTGCACCGTCCACCTTGAAAAAGGCAGCGACAGTGCAGAACGACACGGCACTACCACCACCGGCTCCACCCAACAAGCCGAAAAGGAGACGAACTCCGAGGGGTCTGCGCGGTCGGCGGACTGCTGCGGCGGCGCCCACTGCTCCTGAAAAGGAGCAAGCTGGGACCGGGAGTGGTCCGGGAGAGCGCGCTTCTACGAAGCGTGCTCGCCTGGACGACACCCGATCACCCAGAGGGGAGGCCAAACGCGCGAAAACCGACGCGAAACCAAAGCGGGCAGTCAGCTATGCAGACGCGATGCAGTCGCATCTGAAGATAGCGGTCATCACTGTCCCGCCGAGGGACCTCTCGGAGAGCCAGGCAGATCAGCTCAGGGTGGCTATCGAGGATAGCATCCTGCAAGCAGTACTGTCGCCACCGTCTCCGAGTGCGCAAGCTCCAGCTTTCCGCGGGCGTCCGTTCATGATGGATGGGATCCTAGCGATGTGGTGTGAGGACGCGAACGCTCTAGGCTGGTTGGAGGAAACGGTCAAGACCCTAGAATCACCGATACCCGGCACCGCTCTGGCTGTCATAAAGCAGTCAGAGCTGAAGAAAAGGCTGAAGGCAGGGCTTCTGCTACATACCCGCATCACCGACGCCGAGACGCTGCAGAGAGTCCTTTGTGCCCAGAACCCATGGTACAAAGTCGACTCCTGGCAGTGCTACGGCATGTCGGTAGATGACAAGACCGAGGAGGGAGGCTCTCAGGAGAAGGTGGTCCACCTGATCCTGGGCATTCCGGAAGACCAGAAGGAGACCATCCTGGCAAGAGACCGCCGCATAGCCCACATGTCCGGAAGCGGATACATCCGCTTCTTCAACATGGAGGAGGGAACTGCGAGCGGGGAAAACCAGACGGCGACGGGTGAGACCACGGCGAGGGTGACGTCAAGTCCTAAGCCGAGCACCTCAGCTCCCCAACAGGGTCCGAGCGGGGTGGGGTCAAACCCACAGCCGGAAGCGGGGGGGGAGGGGACGAGCGACGAAGATGACGTCCTCCGCAGTCCCTAACTCCCTCACAATAATCCAGACCAACCTCCAGCACAAACAAATAGCGGCGGCCACCTTACGCAGAGTGCTGGAGGAAGATAACAAGACCGTCGCCCTGATCCAAGAACCTTGGATCAGGAATAACAGAATATGCGGTCTGAATAACATCGGAGGTAAGTTGCTATTAGACACCTCTATTGACAAACCGAGGACGTGTATCTTCACGCCTAAAACCATGACAACAACATTGCTTAACCAATTCTGTTCTAGAGATCTCACGGCAGTGAAAGTCTTCACAGATAAACAAACAGCCCTGGTGTTGGCATCAGTGTACATGCCGAGCGAAGGCGAAGTGCCTCCTAAGGAACTGGCCGAGCTGGTGCAACACTGTGACGCACACGCCTGGGATCTGATCATCTCCGCAGACTGCAACGCGCATCACTCACTGTGGGGAAGTAAGGACTCAAACAAAAGGGGTGAGTTACTAACTGAATATATACTTCAAACAAACCTTAACATCATGAATAGGGGCAAGGAACCTACGTTTGTGAGTTCAAGGTACCAAACGATTATTGACATTACTTTAGCAACAGACGCGGTGGCGGACTTAATAAAGGGATGGCACGTATCAAACGAACCATCCTTTGCGGACCACCGCCGCATATGTTTCCAAATACAATATAAACCGACAGACCCAGTCCGATACCGCAACCCCCGCAAAACCAATATAGCAAAATATTTAAATTTACTCACCAATGCACTAAGTGACGTACAAATGACAGACGTGACACTTAGTACAATAAACATAGAAACAAACATACAACAAATAACCAAAACCCTTTTAAAAAGTTACGAACTTGCATGTCCAACAGTAATACCCAAAGTGTCGAACGAAAGTTCCTGGTGGGGGCCAGAACTCGAACGCCTGCGGGAAAAACTCAGGACACTTTTTAATCGAGCGAAGAACACCAGAGCCGACGAGGACTGGGATAAATATAAGACTGCACAGAAACACTACAAAAAACGGATTAGATTCCGTAGTAGAGAGGGTTGGCGCACCTTCTGTAGCAGTATAAACTCAACGAACCAGGCCGCCAGGATAAAGAAAATTCTAGCCACTGGAGACCTCAAACTCTTGGGCTCCCTCAAAAAGGCTGACGGCACCTACACGAACACAGAAGATGAAACCAGTGCACATCTGCTTGAAACGCACTTTCCCGGCTGTCTAATAACAGCAGAGTCGGAATGGCAGGACGAGCACCATAGCACACCAACATCCCAAGAATGGGAAATCGCAAACGAAATAGTAACCGCAGACAAAGTGGGATGGGCCCTAAAAACCTTCAAGCCATTCAAGTCTGCTGGGCTGGATGGAATATTCCCAGGATTACTACAATGGCCAATAGATTTGATAACAAAGTACCTAGTACCAATATACAGGGCATGTATCGCCTTCAAATACATACCTATAGCATGGAGGGAAGCGAAAGTAGTATTCCTACCAAAACCAGGCAAAGAGGACTACACTCACGCAAAATCCTTCAGACCCATCAGCCTAACGTCGTTCTTACTGAAAACGTTGGAAAGACTGGTTGACCGACACCTACGGGATGGAGCACTGAAATCCAAGCCATTACATCCCCAGCAACACGCTTATACGAAAGGCAGATTAACTGAGTCAGCTCTACACTTGCTAGTACACAAGATAGAGTCAGCCATCACCAATAAATCATCAACACTCGCTGCCTTCATAGATATAGAAGGTGCTTTTGATAAAACCACGCACAACAGCATTGTCCACGCCCTACAAGGCTACAAAGTTGAACCAGTAATAACAAAATGGATTACTGAGTTGGTCAGCAAAAGGGCGGTTCAAATAGAAACAAACAACACAACAAGAGCAAAAGTGGTCAGAGGATGCCCACAGGGAGGCGTCCTATCGCCACTTCTCTGGAACATAGTAGTGGACAGCCTCCTAAAAAAACTATTGGGTACGCAGATGACCTAGCAATACTGATAAGCGGAAACGCTGAAAACGTTTTATGTGAAGTAATGCGATCAGCTTTACGTATTGTAGAACAAAGGTGTGATGACAAACAGTTGTCAGTAAATCCAAGGAAAACAGAACTCATTCTTTTCACCAACAAAAGGAAGTTACCAGAACTCAAGTTACCAAACCTGTTTAATACCAAACTCTCCCTATCAACTCAAGTGAAATATCTGGGCGTCACTCTTGATCAGAAATTGAATTGGGCGAGTCATATCGAAAATAAAACAAAAAAGGCCTGTATAGCGTTCTATCAGTGTAAGAGACTAGTTGGCAAAAAATGGGGTCTCAACCCAAAAATAACACTTTGGCTATACACTTCAGTTATCAGGCCGTCTATAACCTACGGATCTGTTGTGTGGTGGCCCAGAACACAACTAGCGACAGTGAAAACGAAACTCCAAAGCCTGCAACGTCTGGCTAGTGTTGCGGCAACTGGATGCATGAGAACCACTCCATCAGTCGCTCTCGAGTACCTGCTGAACCTAAGACCTTTACATCTTGTCATTAAAGAAGAGGCACAGGCAGCGGCACTAAGACTGAGGGCCAATGGACTGTGGAAGCAAAATATAGGAACAACACACTCAACTGTACTGGATGGAATCCTAAAGGAAATACCACTCCTTGAGGCGCCCACAGACAGAACATTGTGTCATCATGTTTTCGATCGAAGATACACTATCCAACTTGCAGCAGAAATTGAAGATAACTCTGGCATCAATGAAGTTAGGATATACACAGATGGCTCCAAAACCATACAGGGTACTGGGGCAGGTGTCTTCTCGAATGACCTAAATATTAAAATCTCAACCACCCTAGACAAACTTAACACTATCTTTCAAGCAGAATGTATAGGTATAACCAAAGCAGCACAGGCGGTTGCAGCCAGAGATGTCAGAGGGCATAATATTAAAATTGTCTCAGACAGTGCATCCGTACTTCAAGCTCTACAAAGCAACACTATAACCTCTGTCCTCATACTGGAGTGTCATAATACACTCCAGTCCATTGCAAACACAAACAGAGTAACTCTGCAATGGATAAAAGGACACAGCAACTCTCTGGGTAATGACGCAGCCGACGAACTAGCCAAAAGGGGTTCAAAGACGAAGGTATTTGGCCCGGAACCACTACTGCCTATACCCCTGGCACAAATCAGAACATGGCTGCGCTTTATAACAGAAGATAACCACCAAACAGAATGGAGAAACAGCGTAGGATGCAGGCAAACGAAGAATGCTGTTCCGGCGGCTTCGAAAAAGCTTGCCTGCAACCTTACAAGACTGAACAGGGACCAAATCCGTAAAGTACTAGGTACGATAACCGGACACTGTCCCTTAAACAAACACCTATACACCATAGGTGTGACAGATAGCCCTCTGTGCAGGGGATGCATGGAGGCGGAAGAAACGCCACAGCACGTGCTCATGGAGTGCAGGAGCGTGGCGGATCAACGGGCACAGATTCTCCGGTCTCCAGCATCACTTTCGGAAGTCTGCAGCGACCTGAAAAGGCTGCTCGCCTTCTGGGATGAGCTGGGATGGCTGGAGTAAGAGGAAAGACAGTGTTTCACGTACAATGGCCCAATCAAGTGGCTAAGTGCGGAAAAAGGCCCCGACAAACTAACTAACTAACTAAGTGTCATAAAAATGCATCTAAATTTTAAATTTTCAAATTTCGCGCGTACTTTGACGAAAACGCTTCTTACTGGTAGCCATATTGCGCAGCGTAAATGACGTCAGTTCGTTTTGTATCAAATGAGCTCATATTTAATATGATAATTGTATATCATTTAAAAATAATTAAAAGCATATTTTGTAATAGGTGTAATAATGAAAAAATTACGTTGGTTACGAAAATAATAAAAGTACAAAGCCTATTTACGCCAATCGGTTGGCTGACAGTTGTCAATTTTTTGTTTACACAGCCGTACGGCGTAGTAACATGGCCGCTACTATTTCACGGTGTTTTATAACAGATTAAAAATACTGAAAGCTTTGAATTGAATTTAAAAATTTGTTTTGTTATTTTATGAACTAAAACTTACAATTTCCGACTGCTTTATGCCTAAACTGTCTCAATAACATATTTATAGATTTTTTCTCCTATAGAGTAAAATACCCTATTATGTATACAACACCTTTTTTTTTTTTTTTTTTTTTTATCTATTGATAGGCATACGTTTGACCACTATCTCACCTAATGGGAAGCGATGATGCGGTCTAAGATGGAGCACGCTTGCCTAGAAGTAACCTATTCACTCTTGCCTTAAAGACTCCCAGGTTGTAGCTATTAGGAAACACAGACTCAGGCAGGGAATTCCACTCCTTAGCAGTACGCACAATGAATGTATTCCCAAAACGTTTCGTGCGTGTGGGTGGGATGTCCACCGTGTGCCGGTGGCGCATCGCCGTACGTCTTGTGGTCCGATGATGGAACGGGCTCGGCGGAATTAAATTATGCAATTCCGTCGCACACTCCCCAAAATGCAACCGATAGAAAACCGACAGGCCAGCAACTCGGCGTCGATGCTCAAGACTTTGGAGCTTTGACTCGACGAGCCTATCATTGCCAATGATCCTCTTGGCTCGTTTCTCAATTGACTCTAGGGCATCAAGCTGATATCTGGCAGATCCTTCCCAAAGATGAGAGCAGTACTCCATACACGATCGAACTTGCGCTTGATAAAGTTTAAGCAGCTGTTCCGGCGTGAAGTACCGTCTCACCTTTGCTAGGATCCCCAGCTTTTAGGCAGCCACTTGAGCCTTTGCCTCTATGAAAGGGCCAAAATTGAGGGTTGATGTTAACGTAACACCAAGAAGCTCAAGTCGGTCGGTTATCGGCACGGTTACACCTCGGAAAGATGGAGCTGGGTGGAATTGGCTCCTTTTAGCGGTAAAGAGACACGCTTGGGTCTTAGCAGCATTGAACTTGACCAGATTGGCGTCGCCCCATTCAGAGACAGCCTGTAAGGACAAGTTCAAGCGCTCAACCATCGCCTCCCGGAGAGACCGGATCTGCGACCCACCAGCTCGTGCGTCGGAAACGTATCTCTCAGCGACAGTGCTGTCGTCTGCATACCCAAAGGTACCGGGTTTTAGCAGATCATTAATATGCAGCAGGAACAATGTTGCTGAGAGCACCGACCCCTGAGGAACCCCGGCATTAATATCCAGCAGTCCGGACGAGCAGCCATCTATGACCACTCAAATAGACCGATCCCTCAGGAAATCTGCAATCCAATCACACAATCCAGCGGGCAGACCGAAGGAAGGAAGCTTATTAATAAGGCTATCGTGCCAGACCCTGTCGAAGGCCTTTGAGATGTCAAGGGAGACTGCTAGTGCCTCTCCATGCTTCTCGATGGCCTCACTCCAGATGTGAATGGCATACGCTAGTAGATCCCCAGTTGATCGATTTCGGCGGAAGCCGTATTGTCGGTCACTGAGGATATCATTCGCTTCTAGGTATGCCAGGAGCTTACGGTTCAGCACCCGTTCCATACTCTTACAGAGTATGGCCGTCACCGAAATGGGTCTATAATTCGACGGGTCAGCCCGACTACCCTTCTTGGGCACGGGCTGCACGTTAGCTTGCTTCCAAGCCATCGGCACTTTCCCGGTCTCAAACGACAGGCGATATAAGCGCGTCAAGATCGGAGACAACTCAGGCGCACAAGTCTTCAGTACAATTGCTGGAATCCCGTCAGGGCCACTAGCCTTGTCCACGTCTAGGTTACGCAGTACCCTAAGAACGTCCTTCTGATGAATGCTTATGTTCAACATACTCGACTCGCATCCAACAGAAGAAACAGGGGGCCTCGCGCCACCCGGATCCAGACGTGACGATTCCGCAAACATAGAGGCGAACAAGTTAGCTTTCTCCTCAGCGGAGTGGGCCAGCGACCCGTCGGGTCTCAGCAGTGGTGGTAGTGAGGGGCGGCAGAAGTTCGATTCTACCGACTTAGCCAGGGACCAAAAAGCCTTACTACCTGCTGGGTATGAAGCAAGTTTGTTCCCTATTCGGCTAATGTGGTCAAACCGAGCTCTCTGCAACACCTTCTTGCAGGACTTGGTAGCCCTGTTAAAGGCTCTCTTCTTCCGGCTCACGTCACTTGCTTTGCGAGTGCGGGCGTCAACCCATGCTAGGTACGCTGAATGTTTTAGCGCATTAGCACGAATGCACTCAGCACCAAACCATGGGCGAGCTTCGCCAGACATTGTTACGTCTGAGAACGGAATATAGTACTCCATCCCCCTCCGCAACACATCCGTCACGGCGTCCGCGCACAACGAAGCATCAGTCGAAGAAAAGCAAGTAGGCTGCCAAGGATAACATGCGAAGAAAGATCGCATGCCATCCCAATCTGCTGACCTGTATCGCCATACCCGCCGGGTGCCTCTAGGGCAAGGATCGGGCAGGGAGTAGACGGACACAGACTTCACCAGACAGTGGTCGGAGCTACCCAGTGGAGAAGAAATCGACACTGAGTAGCGGTCTGGATCTGTTGTCAGCAGAAGGTCCAAGCAATTGGCTGTGTGCGAATCAACATCTGGCACCCTTGTTGCCCCCTGGACCAGCTGGGTGAGATTTAGCGCTAGCGCCAGGTTTCGCGCCTCTCGTCCAGCATGGTCTGTGTGCTGGTATGGGAAGAGCCACTCTTGGTGGTGGGCGTTGAAGTCCCCCAGCAACACCAATTGGGCAGAAGGGTACCGCTGCTGAGCCGCATCCGCCGCCTCACTGAGATGTTATATGAGCCCAGTTGTCTCCAGATCGCCGCTATGCGACCGGTAGACACAGGCGTAGACAATTTTGTCCAGGCCTGTGTCCACTAGAACCCACAGCGTTGAGAACCTGGAGTCCTGAAGGTTGCGGAGACGCCGATAACAGATGTCGTCCCGGGCGTACATACATACACCCGCGCGTGGTCTGAAGTGGTGCTCCAGGGTAAACCCTGGGTAGGTCAGGTACGACACGTCTGACGGACATCCGATCTGCGTCTCCGACAGGAACAAGAGCGCTGGTTTCTCAGTCTCTAGGTGGTAATGGACTGCGGCGAGATTTGAGTGCAGACCTCGTATGTTACCGAGGTGCACTTTGAGTGAGAGGGAGTGCAGCCGCTGTACAGCTTTTCTTAATTTGTTCCTGTTGGTCATGGATTTGAGAGTGAAGAAGGGAGAGGAGAAGGAAGTGAAATGAGGTTCCATGCTGCTATCCCTCAGGCACGCTCTGACAGGACGGCATCATTGGGGGACTAGTCTGGAGACTGCGGGGACGCCCGAGCCCCCCCGGGAATGTCCATCGGGCCCTCTCATCTGGTCGCCAACCAGCACGATGGTGCACTCCGGGATTTTTCGACAATTGGCGGGGCAGCCTTTCATGTGTGGCTAGCACACTACTTGGGCCCCCAACTACCTGCGGTCGGCCAGCGGCGCACCGTGCCTCGGATCCCGCTACCCTCCGCGACTAGTCTCCCGATACGCTCATATCAACGCGAGCCTGGTCGGTCTGCCTGCATTGGAACAACTATTTCGACCCAACTCCTCTGAATTGGCTACACTGAGCATCGTACCGGAACGCGGCTAAGCCACTTGGCGGTACGTCTTTGCCCAGTGGGTGGTCGCAAGCCAACGGCCGAAACCTACCACCAGTTAGTGTCACCTGATTAGCACCACCCAGGGACCACGTGTAGGGACTAGTTATTATTAGGGGTATTTTCCTACGGACGCGGGTGACTCGGCCCCCAAAAACCTGGCGATGTTCAGGTGTTCTTTATGCCTCTGCCGACCCATACTAGATAACTGAACTACTTTGACACTTATAGACTCCCTGAGCTCCTATCTTCAGTAAATAAACCCTCGGTGAGCGAGCCTGACCCGCACTTGTGCGTTTTTTTTTTCTATACTGTATATTATACCTGGGTGTTGTTCCTTTAAGAATAAAAAAAATATAATAATAATTATATACTTGACTATTACGCAGTCGAAGTCTCAGGTAGATGCTTGTATAGATATTTTATTTACTGAAGATAGGAGCCTAAGGAGTCTATAAGCACAAAGTACGTAAGGCTGCAGCGCGCCCGAGCAGAGAGACCACTCAGAACAAACCGCCATTTTATTCACGCACACATTGACATTACGTTTATAGGCAATCTCAAGCAGTTTCAAGCAGACTTCAGCCTCGACTGTCACGTTTTGTCTAAACGAATAAATGATAGACATTGACATTACATGACGAAAATATTTTTTTTTTTATAAAAAAATGCAAAGATTTCCAACCAGTGTCAATAAAATTTCATATTGTCACAAATAAAACCTACAGAGTCAATACATTAGCAACCCTAGTGAGTCTGGCAAGTTTAGGTAATTATTATTGAAGATAGCGGGAGCGGTCCTTCTGTACCCTTTATATTTTATGCTAGTGTCAAAGTGTCAAAGTAGTTGAGCGAGTCTGTCTGAAATTTGTAGGTACATTCAGCAAAAGAGATAGGTATGCAGGTCACCGGAAATGGTTGAAGTTTACTTTCGAATGAAATTTTAATTAAATAATTGAAATGTTTATTATCTATTAATTTATTTTATTTTATTCAAAAACATTCATCGGTTTCTAAGTGAACTTTGACTATATCTGACGACCTGCATACCTATCTCCTTTGTTGACTGTACTAATTTACAAAACACCTGAACACTAAAACTGACCATAAATCCCTTCCCAGAATAGAGTACAAAATAAGGTTGTCATTTCATTGATACATAAGTTGATAACTATCATTTTGCCGTAAGTCGCTAAACATCATTACATCATAAGTCGGTAACTAAATTTTTTCCGTAAGTCGCTAAACATGTTATGCGCGAGTTTTTTAACTTGATGGTGTATGAGTTGTTGAATCTTATAATTGAACACATGATAGGTACTACAGAATACACCATTACTGTGGTGTTTGCACCACTTTTAGTTAATATGTATATTGTAGCTGTTGTCCCTTTAAATAAAGCAGCGATCAGTGCTATCGTTGCAATCAGCCCGGCCACAAGGCGGCCCAGTGCTCCGCGGCGCCAAACTGCAGCCTCTGTACAGCTGCAGGGAGGCCCGCTGGGCACAGAGCGGGCGGAAAGGCTTGTGCGCCCGCCCCGAAGAAGAAAGGGGGTGTGCCAAGGCTGCCGGGGGCTCTTAACCCCCCCTGCAGGCTGGCGCCTCTTCGACCGACTCCCGGCCTAGGCCATTTTCTCCAGGGCAACATCAACCACTCTGCCAGAGCTCAGGATCTGTTGCTCCAGAGCATGGCAGAGTGATCGATTGACGTGGCTGTGGTCGCCGAGCCATCCGTAGTCATCAGGGGATATCGCACGATCTCCTACGAGGCGGCTTGTGCACTGGCCGGATCCCCGCCCTGGGACCTGGAGGCAAAAGTACTTGCGTCACTGTTCCGGTGGCGCGAGGAAGCGCGGGCGCGGGGCGAGCGACCGATACAGCGACACATGGAGCTGCGTCGGTCTCAGTTTCGCAAGGTCCTGGTGGCGGAATGGCGGGACAGGCTTTCACGCCCTACTCACCATCATCGAGGCGGTCCGGCCAGTGCTCGAGCGGTGGCTCGGGAGGAGGCACGGCTCCCTGTCGTTTCGGGTGTCGTGTTGAGTCGTGTCGTATCGTATCGTATCGTATCGTGTCGTACCGTATCGTGTCGCGGCGTGTCGTACCGTGTCGAGTCGAGTCGTGTCGTATCGTATCGTACCGTATCGTGTCGTGTCGTGCCGTGTCGTGTCGTGTCGTGGCGTGTCGTACCGTGTCGTGGCGTGTCGTATCGTATCGTATCGTATCGTACCGTATCATATCGTATGGTATCGCCCTGTCCCGTCAAACAAAAAAAAAATCAAGAAAAATAAGATTTTAATATTTTTTAATGGTTCGTGACGTGACTGACAGACAATATAGCAATTTTTCGTTATAGCAAATTGTTACATGTCCGAAAATCATGTCATGTCGTATCGTATCGTATCGCATCGTATCGATCCTGGTCCCGAGATTTCCCCCCAAAGCGCTAACGACCGGATCCGTGTCGTGACGTGTCGTGTCGTGTCGTGTTATGTTGCGTCGTGTCATGTCGTGTCGTATCGTATCGTATCGTATCGTGACGTATCATATCGTATCGTACCGTGTCATATCGTATCGTATCGGATCGTGTCGTATCGTATCGTATCGTGTCGTATCGTATCGTATCGTGTCGTGTCGTGTCGTGTCGTGTCGAGTGGTGTCGTGTCGTGTCGTATCGCATCGTATCGAGTCGTGTCGTGTCGTATCGTATCGTATCGTGTCGTGCCGTGTCGTGTCGTGTCGAGTCGTGTCGTATCGTATCGTGTCGTGTCGCATCGTATCGTGTCGTGCCGTGTCGTGTCGTATCGTATCGTATCGTGTCGTGCCGTATCGTATCGTATCGTATCGTATCGTATCGTATCGTATCGTGTCGTATCGAGTCGTGCCGTGTCGTATCGTATCGTATCGTGTCGTGTCGTATCGTATCGTATCTCATCGTATCGAGTCGTGTCGTGTCGTATCGTATCGTGTCGTGCCGTGTCGTGTCGAGTCGTGTCGTATCGTATCGTATCGCATCGTATCGTGTCGTGCCGTGTCGTGTCGTATCGTATCGTATCGTGTCGTATCGTAATCGTACCTTATCGTGACGTATCATATCGTATCCTATCGTCCTGTCCCATCAAACATCAAAAAAAAAGATTTTAATAATTTTTAATGGTTCGTGACGTGACTGACAGACATTATAGAGATTATTCGTTATAGCAAATTTTTCTACAATAATTTTTAACACACCGGTATCTCAATCTTGTTGTTAATTTCATATCTGGGTTCGTATGTAACGAAAAAACATTTTTAAAGAGAAACTAATTTAGTAAACACGTAAGAAAATCGTGTCGTGTCGTGTCGTGTCGTGTCGTATCGTATCATCCTGTCCTTACCGTCCTAGTCCCGAGATTTCCCCCCCAAGCGCTAACGACCGGATCCCCTCCGGGCATTAATCCCCTCGGCACACTTACGGTACTATTTTTTAAAGAGGTTGTCTTCCTCGTCGCAGCCATTCCGTCCACTCTTCGTCCAGTCGTCCTACAATCGTATCGTATCGTATCGTATCGTACCGTATCGTATCGTATCGTATCGTATCGTATCGTGTCGTATCGTATCGTACCGTATCGTATCGTATCGTATCGTATCGTATCGTGTCGTATCGTGTCGTGTCGTGTCGTGTCGTGTCGTGTCGTATCGAGTCGTGCCGTGTCGTATCGTATCGTATCGTGTCGTGTCGTATCGTATCTCATCGTATCGAGTCGTGTCGTGTCGTATCGTATCGTATCGTGTCGTGCCGTGTCGTATCGTATCGTATCGTATCGTGTCGTATCGTAATCGTACCTTATCGTGACGTATCATATCGTATCCTATCGTCCTGTCCCATCAAACAAAAAAAAGATTTTAATAATTTTTAATGGTTCGTGACGTGACTGACAGACATTATAGAGATTATTCGTTCTAGCAAATTTTTCTACAATAATTTTTAACACGCTGGTATCTTAATCTTGTTGTTAATTTCATATCTGGGTTCGTATGTAACGAAAAAACATTTTTAAAGAGAAACTAATTTAGTAAACACGTAAGAAAATCGTGTCGTGTCGTGTCGTATCGTATCATCCTGTCCTTACCGTCCTAGTCCCGAGATTTCCCCCCCAAGCGCTAACGACCGGATCCCCTCCGGGCATTAATCCCCTCGGCACACTTACGGTTATTTTTTAAAGAGGTTGTCTTCCTCGTCGCAGCCATTCCGTCCACTCTTCGTCCAGTCGTCCTACAATCGTATCGTATCGTATCGTATCGTATCGTGTCGTGCCGTGTCGTGTCGTGTCGAGTCGTGTCATATCGTATCGTATCGCATCGTATCGTGTCGTGCCGTGTCGTATCGTGCCGTGTCGTGTCGTGTTGTATCGTATCGTATCGTATCGTATTGTATCGTAATCGTACCTTATCGTGCCGTATCATATCGTATCCTATCGTCCTGTCCCGTCAAACAAAAAATAAGATTTTAATAATTTTTAATGGTTCGTGACGTGACTGACAGACATTATAGAGATTATTCGTTATAGCAAATTTTTCTCCAATAATTTTTAACACACGGGTATCTTAATCTTGTTGTTAATTTCATATCTGGGTGCGTATGTAACGAAAAAACATTTTTAAAGAGTAACTAATTTAGTAAACATTTAAGAAAATCGTGTCGTGTCGTGTCGTGTCGTATCGTATCATCCTGTCCTGACCGTCCTAGTCCCGAGATTCCCCCCCCCAAGCGCTAACGACCGGATCCCCTCCGGCCATTAATCCCCTCGGCACACTTACGGTTATTTTTTAAAGAGGTTGTCTTCCTCGTCGCAGCCATCCTGTCCACTCTTCGTCTAGTCGTCCTACAATCGTATCGTATCGTATCGTATCGTACCGTATCGTATCGTATCGTATCGTATCGTATCGTGTCGTATCGTATCGTATCGTATCGTATCGTGTCGTATCGTGTCGTGTCGTGTCGTGTCGTGTCGTGTCGTATCGAGTCGTGCCGTGTCGTATCGTATCGTATCGTGTCGTGTCGTATCGTATCTCATCGTATCGAGTCGTGTCGTGTCGTGTCGTGTCGTGTCGTGCCGTGCCGTGTCGTATCGTGTCGAGTCGTGTCGTATCGTATCGTATCGCATCGGATCGTGTCGTGCCGTGTCGTGTTGTGTCGTGTCGTGTTATGTTGTGTGTCGTGTCGTGGCGTGTCGTAACGTATCGTATCGTACCGTATCGTGGCGTATCATATCGTATCGTATCGTATCGTAGCGTATCGTGACGTATCATGTATCGTATCATATCGTATCATATCGTATCGTATCGTCCCGTCCCGTCAATTAAAAAAAAAATCAAGTAAAATAAGATTTTAATATTTTTTAATGGTTCGTGACATGACTGACAGACAATATAGAGATTTTTCGTTATAGCAAATTTTTCTCCAATATTTTTAACACACGGGTAACTTAATCTTGTTGTTAATTTATTAAATTATCTATTTTATAATTATCTGGGTTCGTATGTAACGAATAAACATTTTTTTTGAGAAACTAATTCAGTAAACACGTCCGAAAATCAGGTTTGTTGCACAATTGTTATCTAAACTTTGACACACACCTACATTGAAAAAGTAAAAAAAGAAAAACAGTTTGTTAAAAACCTTGCACATGTAATGGATATTCTAAAATACAAGGCTTTATAAAAAGCACGTATTTCATGGAACAAGTTTAGTGAAATATCCGCGCGCCAATTTTCATACGATGTTATCGCGTTCTTACTCACTCGTCGTGTTTGTAGTTGTCTATTAATTTTATTAAAGACTAGCTGACCCGACCGACGTTGTCCTGTCAATTGATTTTCAATTTTCTTACCTTAAAACCCTTCCTTGGACTTCTACAAATATTTCAAGACCAAAATGAGTCAAATTGGTCCAGCCGTTCTCGAGTTTAGCGAGACTAACCAACAACGATTCATTTTTATTATTTTATTAAAGCTATGGTAGAAATTCAAACTAAGTTTTTTTAATTGTAATGAAATAAGTATACCTAAAAGGGCGCCTAGATGGCTAAGGCCGGCCCTGTCGATAAACTCGGTAGAACTAGATGGTCAAGTAACAAACAAAACAAATGATTGAAGGGAAGTAAAATTTATTTTATTCCTACTTTTTATTTTCAATATGTATCGATATTATTATTATTCAAATTATATTTGATTTATATTCTGAAGTAGTAGCTGTGTTTATAAGGCAATGTTTTAATTATGAAAATAATGCGGTGTGCTGCGCTTCGCCAAATAGTGCTTTGAAGCAAGCGGATTTAACGAACAGGAAATGTAGGAAACTAGCTATGCTCAGCGATTTTTGTATTTATTACGGATCATAAAATTTTGTCGGTAGTAATGGATAGCAATTAATGGTTTAACTGAGTTCAGCGACTTTTGTAGTTCAATTATGACAAGTTTTGTTTTGTAATTTACTTAAGTCAATAACTTATGCTAAATACAGACAATATAGAGATTTTTCGTTATAGCCAATTTTTCTCCAATAATTTTTAACACACGGGTATCTTAATCTTGTTGTTAATTTAATATCTGGGTTCGTATGTAACGAAAAAATCGTCCTACAATCGTATCGTATTGTATTGTATCGTACCGTATCGTGGCGTTTCATATCGTATCGTATCATATCGTATCCTATCGTCCTGTCCCGTAAATAATCCCGTAATATTTTTTAATGGTTCGTGACGTGACTGACAGATAATATAGAGATTTTTCGTTATAGCAAATTTTTCTCCAATAATTTTTATCACACGGGTATCTTAATCTTGTTGTTAATTTAATATCTGGGTTCGTATGTAACGAAAAAACATTTTTTTAGAGAAACTAATTTAGTAAACACGTCCGAAAATCGTGTCGTGTCGTATCGTATCGTATCGCATCGTATCATATCGTATCGTCCTGTCCTGTCCGTCTTGGTCCCGAGATTTCCCCCCCAAGCGCTTACGACCGGATCCCCTCCGGCCATTAATCCCCTCGGCACACTTACGGTTATTTTTTAAAGAGGTTGTCTTCCTCGTCGCGGCCATCCCGTCCAGTCTTCATCCAGTCGTCCTACGCTCGTATCGTATCATATCGTATCGTACCGTATCGTATCGTATCGTATCGTATCGTATCGTGTCGTATCATACCGTATCGTGTCGTATCGCATCGTGTCGTGTCGTGCCGTAGCGTATCGCATCGTATCGCATCGTATCGTGTCGTGTCGAGTCGTGTCGTATCGTATCGTCCTGTCCTATCCGTCCTAGTCCCGAGATTTCCCCCCCAAGCGCTAACGACCGGATCCCCTCCGGCCATTAATCCCCTCGGCACACTTACGATTATTTTTTAAAGAGGTTGTCTTCCTCGTCGCAGCCGTATAATTATCTGGGTTCGTATGTAACGAAAAAACATTTTTTTTGAGAAAAAAATTCTTACTGAATTAGTTTCTCAAAAAAAATGTTTTTTCACACGTCCGAAAATCAGGTTTGTTGCACAATTGTTATCTAAACTTTGACACACACCTACATTGAAAAAGTAAAAAAAGAAAAACAGTTTGTTAAAAACCTTGCACATATAATGGATATTCTAAAATACAAGGCTTTATAAAAAGCACGTATTTCATGGAACAAGTTTAGTGAAATATCCGCGCGCCAATTTTCATGCGATGTTATCGCGTTCTTACTCACTCGTCGTGTTTGTAGTTGTCTATTAATTTTATTAAAGACTAGCTGACCCGACCGACGTTGTCCTGTCAATTGATTTTTCAATCTTCTTACCTTAAAACCCTTCCTTGGACTTCCACAAATATTTCAAGACCAAAATGAGTCAAATTGGTCCAACCGTTCTCGAGTTTAGCGAGACTAACGAACAACGATTCATTTTTATTATTTTATTAAAGCTATGGTAGAAATTCAAACTAAGTTTTTTTAATTGTAATGAAATAAGTATACCTAAAAGGGCGCCTAGATAGCTAAGGCCGGCCCTGTCGATAAACTCGGTAGAACTAGATGGTAAAGTAAAAATTAAAAAAAAAAATCCTACTTTTTATTTTCAATATATATCGATATTATTATTATTAAAATTATATTTGATTTATATTCTGAAGTAGTAGCTGTGTTTATAGGGCAATGTTTTGAATATGAAAATAATGCGGTGTTCTGTCGTGTCGTGTTATGTTGCGTCGTGTCGTGTCGTGTCGTGTAGTGTTATGTTGTGTCGTGTCGTGGCGTGTCGTAACGTATCGTATCGTACCTTATCGTGGCGTATCATATCGTATCGTATCGTATCGTACCGTATCGTGACGTATCATATCGTATCGTATCATATCGTATCGTATCGTCCTGTCCCGTCAAACAAAAAAAAAATCAAGAAAAATAAGATTTTAATATTTTTTAATGGTTCGTGACGTGACTGACAGACAATATAGAGATTTTTCGTTTTAATTTATATTCTGAAGTAGTAGCTGTGTTACGGCAATGTTTTGATTATGAAAATAATGCGGTGTGCTGCGCTTCGCCAAATAGTGCGTTGAAGCAAGCGGGTTTAACGAACAGGAAATGTAGGAAACTAGCTATGCCCAGCGATTTTTGTATTTATTACGGATCATAAAATTTTGACGGTAGTAATGTATAGCAATTAATGGTTTAACTGAGTTCAGCGACTTTTGTAGTTCAATTATAAGTTTTGTTTTGTAATTTACTTTAGTCAATAACTTATGCTAAATAATAATGATTAGGAAAAATATTGGAAACAAATTATGTTCAACGACTTCTGTTGCTGACTGTATATATCCATACTATAAAGTCAAAGTCAAAGCATTTATTTCAATTTAACCATTTACAGGCACTTTTAAATTGTCAAGGAGTCGGTCAGTGAGTCAGAAAGTTGAAGCTAGTTGCTCGTTCCAAAACGTAGGTCCACGGACACTCTTTTAAATCAAGTTTTTAGAAAATATTGGTTACATTATCCTCGTTGCTTCTATATGTGAAAACAATGCAGTAAAGAACAATACAAAACATAAAAAAGAATGAAAATAAAAGCCATAGCAGTTAAGAGTTGACCAATCTCTACTGACAGCGCCCGTTCACGAACAACCATTTTGAAGGGAGCCGAATGATCACGCGCGCCACCATCAGCAAGATGTTTGAGTGAGAATGACAATGCTTTCAACCGCCATGTTTATTTAAGTAAACACATAGGTATATATAATTTACTTAATAAATGGCTCCATGGTATTCACATTCACAAAATTGAAATAATGCTGCTAATTTATACAAAACTAAGGTTTTAATGTGTCTATTTGTCAGACGAACGTGTGTTAGGTAGAAAGGAAAAAATCAATGATAATCGATACTCGTTACTTATGTCAATAAAAAACATCATCTTCCAATTTGGAAAACCTCTAAACTAGCTGTGGAGCAGGACCAGCATTAAGCCCAGAATTTTTATCATTTATAAAATTTTCTAACTTATAATATGCTTGTCTACATAGTGTGCGTTCAATGCATGTTTAAATTGTATTTACCCCATAAAAGAAGTATGTACTTTTGACAATCTGAAACTTGGCTGATCTAATTTGTTTCTATTTCTAGTATAAACATTATGTCTGTCACCTATTTTATTAAAAAGTTGAAGATTTTTTCGAACATGCATAATGTTTTCATATATATGTATTGGCAAGGTACCGTCATGATGTCAATTTGTTTAAACAATTCTCTTAGAGACTCGCGTCTGCTGAGAATATAGATGGCTCTGACAGTCCGCTTTTGCAGAATAAAAATAGAATCGATACCTGCAGCCCGCCCCCAAAGCAAGATACCGTAGGACATGATGCTATGAAAATAACTAAAATATACTAGTCTAGCGGTATCCACGTCTGTCAAATGCCGGATTTTTCTGACAGCGTAAGTGGCCGAAGTCAACCGCCCTGCAAGAGATGTTAAGTGAGGACCCCATTGCAGCTTTGAGTCAAGCGTAATCCCTAAGAAAACAGTATGTTCTACTAATTCAAGTATATCCTTATTCAATACAACGTTACATTCACTACTTTTAACAGTCGGTAAAGCGAATCTTATGCATTTAGTTTTCTTCTCATTTAATACTAAATTATTTACAATAAACCAATTATGAACCTTAAGCATGGCGTCATTTACGTCGTCATGGTGCTGTGCCCGTCTATTAACTCCAAAAATCAAGGAAGTATCATCGGCAAATAACACCATTTGTGGTTGATTTTTCAGTAAATAAAGTAAATCGTTTCAATAAACTAAAAAGAGGAACGGACCCAATATTGAGCCCAGCGGTATCCCCATTTTTGCTTTTAAGCCCGATGAATTTACACCATTTACTTGAACTTGTTGCAGTCTATCAGTCAAATATGATTTTACTAAGCTTAGCGCTAGTTTACCCTGTCTGTAATGCTCAAGCTTTAAGAGCAGTGTTTCGTGATTCACGCAATCTTTGGAGAGATCGCAAAAGATGCCAATAGCATCCTGCGAATCCTCCCAAGCCTTAAATATATGCTTGATTTAGGTGACACCGGCGTCAGTAATGCAACGTCCTTTGGTGAAACCATACTGTTGATCACGTAAAGTTTTGTGACAGTTAAAATAGCTGAGCATTTGATCAAACATTACTTTTTCAGACACTTTGCTAAAAACCGGCAAAACCGAAACGGGTCTGTAATTATTAGTGTCTTTGCAGTCGCCGGATTTAAAAAGTGGTATAACTTTGCTGTACTTCATTAAATCCGGGAAAACCTCTTGGTCTACACACAAATTAAAAATGAAAGCTAAAAAGGGCGCCACTGTCTCAATAATTGATTTAAAAACATTAGTAAACATCCCCCATAAATCTTCAGTACCCTTGATCTTGAGTTGTTTAAAAGCTTTTATAACGATTGCAGGGTTTATATGTTTAAATTTAAATTCCGTGGGACAGGCTGAAACATTCGAACTTAGTAAATTTAAAGCAAGTGAGGGCGAAGAATCTAAAGTTTCAGTAGTTTTAATAGGAATATCGGTAAAGAATGTTGCAAATTCCTGAGCAACTTCTTTATTAGTACTTAAGAGACCACGGGGAGTCTCCAGAGTGTAATCAGTATTATGTCTTTTGTTCCCATTTGTTTTATTATTAATAATTTTCCAAACAGTCTTAATTTTATCATCAGCTGATTTAACTTTGTTGCTAATGTTTTAGCTGTTTTACAAACATTTTTAAAAGTTTTAGAATAGGTCGAAACACACTTATTAAACGTTTCGGTGTTAATGTAAGGCTTAAGGCCATACAACTCAAAAAGCCTTTCTCTACTTTTCCTGATACCTTTAGTTGCCCAGTCACTATAATATTATAAATGAGAAAGTACTTAACTCAGTCTGTTACGCTTTCACGATGAAACGGCTGAACCGATTTTGATGAAATTTGGCATGAAAATAGCTTGAACCCTAAGAAAGCACATATGGTACTTCTTTATCCGGGACTTTGTCTGCAGCCGCGATAAACGACATTCACACGGACCAAATCGTGGACAAAAACTCGTTATAAATAAAGAATATTATATTTATGATTTAATGACAAATGTATAGTTTTCAGACATTTCCCTGTATTTATAGTATGAGACGATATTACTTGCCAATTTTCATAGTTCTAGGTCAACGGGATGTACCATAATGGCTGGAATCGAAATTTTGATTCCCTTGAGTGTTGAAATGTATGTTTTTTGCGACATAATCGGCCGTACGTTTTTTTCACGCTAACTTAGAAGTTTGATTTTTCACAGCCTCAAGGGACCGTGGACCTAAGTATATGGTTTTAATTTCAACTCGATACCTCTACGCGTTTCCGAGATAATGGGTCTTGACAGACAGACAGACAGACGGACAACAAAGTGGTCCTAAAAAGAAATACATATAACATATGAACAATATTGTAGCCCACAACGCTGTTCACAGATTAACTGCTGTGGAATAAAATATACAATCAAATACACGCTAATTAAAAGTAAAATATTAAAGCTAAACTTTACTAACTATCATGTTTATCCATATTTTATTGACACCAATTGACAGCACGAATAACGTATTGATCTCACTATTAATACACAGTAACGTGATATTAGACTACCTACTTTTTGGGTTTATGGAAATAGATAAACACTGACAGTCAAGGGCGTCGCCAAGGGGGGGCGGTAGGGGCAGCTGCCCCCCCCCAATTTGCCCCCCCCTAGGCCATCAGCTGGCGAGTCCTGGCGACGCCCTTGCTGACAGTCTAACATGAACACAAAACAGAATTTGGACAGACAAAAAATAATAATAAAAACATTTAATTTTTGGAAAAAAAAAACTGAAAGAGACAGTGAAGACAATTAAAAAGATATATCCCAAGTGCGTTCTCCAACCAACATAACAAAACAAACTATGGCAAGCTTTGTGTCATAAAGAATCATGGCAGGATTTGTACAAAAAAATAAAGATGTTTAGAGAAGTTAAAATTTTAATTCTTATACTCTTGGGTACCTAAAGAGTAACTTCAGGCATTTACAGTATTTTTAAAACCCCGCAAAAAAAATGTGAATAGTTTAACGAAAACCTCATTATTTCAGAACGAAACGGCGATTGACAGTAAGAGCGACACTGATAGACGCCGTTTCGCAGATCTTACACTGAAATTGCATCGTTTTAAGGGAAAAAATGTCACAAACACAGATTTTTTTTTTCCACACACTTGTCACATAACTGTTCTACCAATTTGATAGGTCCATTAACGTCGCTTTTTACTTTCTTTGTTTATAAACACAACATGAGCATCGAGATGAACCGAAAAAGTGTTATTTTCATTTCGTAATATTTTAATTATACGGGGGTTTAAAAATATGCTAAGTACATCATTCTACTCCTGGTAATGTATTCTTTACATTAAAAAATATTTTAAACCCTCTAAGTTACTTTTATTTTTCATACAAATGAATGTATGAATCTCGCCATGATTCTTTACGGTGAAGTTGGTGCTTTAACATTATAAGTTAACACTCATTATAAATTACATTTGATATTCAGTGACAGAGTAGCTTTTTATATGAGAATTTATTTTTCAGTACTTCCAAAAATTACCTTCTACAAACACAAACAAACATTATCTCTTTGTATTATTAGTTAAGATTCACACGCTTTAATATTTAGGAATAATGTATGTTACAGCTTTATACGATAGTACCCAAGAATTAAGATCTTAATTATAAGTAACACGACCCTTGGTAGTACCATCACTTTGTGCAAATTTTCCAAATTGGCTGTTTAAAATTATATCTATAACTAGCTTCTGCCTGCGACTTCGTCTGTGAAGACTTATCCTACGGGAGCACAGAAATCTGACAAAAATTATCCTAGGTGTTAAGCTGGATCAATATCTAGTATGCAGTATATATAAAGTAGTATGTATGTATAGTATAGTAGTATCTAGTATGACTTTTAAGCGTTGTACGAGCACTTGCTTGCTGGTACGTGTGATAAGTTGAGATGAAAGAAAAATACTTTTTCGAACCCGCGCGTCGTCGCCGGGTCCATCTCCGCGATCAGGCACGTGGCAGAGAAGAACAGAAGGGTAGGTGGGCTTGCATTCCTAACACCTCGCCAAACAACCGTCTTGTTTACCATGAATCTAGGTTCTTTCAAGACGATTACCAGTATCCTATATTACAGTCCACTCCAAAGATAAAATAATTTCAATTCGTCTTATAATTTGGTGAATTTCCACTCCACTTGCTGACTTCTTGATAAGTATATTTAATAATTGTAACGTGTTTTCAATAAAACGGTCGTAAGTGTACTTAAGAATATTAATTGCTATGTGTATTTAAATTACGTGTGATGTAGTCGAAACAAGCGTGACAGAGTAATACACATCCATAAATCTGTCCATCTTCACGAACCTTCGCATTTGTAAAGTAATAGAATAGGATAATTGAACTGAGATAATGTGGACAACTACTAACCTAATAAACACATAATCTGACCATCTTCTAGACGAATTAACAAGCCACACTACAGTTACACAATATATTCGGACAGTGTCTGAATTTATATTATTTCACTGATGATTGGGACACCAATAAAAAAGCTGTTTAGTATAATCAGATAAAAAACTTCCAACGATACCTTGATTATAGAAATTCATCTTCCATCTAGCCTATCTGACTGTACTAATCAGCTTTTTTATTGGTGTTCGAATCATCAGTGAAAAAAATACCAATCGGACACTGTGTCCGAATCGACAGCAAGCCGACGAATCTCCTGTTTACGATTTCACAGCATGTAATAGTTTATGTTTAAAGTACGATAATATACTACGTTTTATTTCGTTAGTATAGTCCTATCGCGTTATGAATGTGTCATCGGTGCGACTGAAGAGTGATTAGTATTTTGTGTATTTTATCTGTGAGCCACAGTAAAGTTGTCTGATTATAAAATGATTATTATTATTATTGTTTGCGACCTAAGGACCTGGTGTTAGTTTTTATTCGTGTTCGATCACATTAACGTAAACTCCAATTCATATTGAACTGCAGCGACGCCGTCTCGTGGCAGCAATAGGAAACACAATTATTCCGTACAAATTGACTTAAGCGAACGTTTACGTCAACGCGATTGAATAGGTTAAAAAACTGACACTAGATCTAAGCAGTAAATCCTCTGATTGTTCAATGTCAGACGTTTCACTATTATCTTAACCCGAATTGACTAAAGACGGATAGGTAACTCTGTAAGATAAAGTCAAAAACAAACAAAAACAAAACATGAATGACGAACGTTTTATGAAAGTTATAACTACTGAGTATATTTTATAACATTATAGTCTCTTCAAAAAAAATGCAACAAGCAACAATTGCAGTTCTCATCTTTGACCATCGATTTACTTTTCAAAACAACACGGTTATCCCTAATATGGCTAAAAACACCATAAAACTTTAATAAATATCATAAAGTGTGCAGGGTGTTGAACGAATATTTTTCACTTAACACTCCGTAATACTCCGTATCTTATCTTGGCCGCCATTTTGGTGCAAGTGCGAACATCTCGCTACACGATCGCGTCGAGCAGAGCTGGTAAACATTGGGACGCTCACGCAACACATTTCTCTCCTTCTCTCTCTCTGTATCTCTGTCTCTCTCCTTACTCTTCTTCTTCTACTAAGTGCAAAGCAAATTAGTTTTGTACTTTCTCTGAAAGTTGCTTTATTGCAAACGAGATTGGAAATTTTACTTTTATCAAAATGTAAGACTGTTTAAGAGTAGGTTACAGATAAAAGTACTTACCTATACAAGCCTTCTTCAAACGTGTGATTTAAAGTTTAAGATTCACAGTCAGCAAAAGAGTTTGCTATAGCCACTTGGAAAACCTATTATTAATAAGCTTCTTGTATCCATTTATATGAAAACTTATAATTGGCCTTAATTTTGTTACTCACATACTTAATCTTACTTTTCTACCCAGCTGTAAGCTTTCCTAAAAAGCTAAAATAAAATAAATACAATATGGTACAAGTATACATTATAATGTTAGAAGTAAAACCATATAGCATAGGCACAAAATGCACAGATGTGACGATGAAAACTAAAAGGTTTTACACCCCTGCCCCCGAGCTAAGGTTATGATGTCAAAGTATTCAGCGCGATAGAAAATGTAGGTACGTGAATCTGAACAGCTAACGACATGTTCTTCGATTTGTGTTTACGAGTATTTTAGTGAATATCAGTTTATTTATGGAGCTAGTAACAGTCGCATCGTATACTTTATTTACATTTGGTTCTCGTGGCAATATAAACGATTCATTAGAATAGAAAAACTACTCCGAAAAAACAGCCAATTTATTTATTTCAATTAGGGGCTTGTTCGACCAAATGCCATGTTATACCATGAATTATTTTACTCATCTGTTTTACTCTCGGATAACTAATAATATTTTTTTTATCCATAAATTTATTTGCTATATTTTTCATTTTCAATAATGTCGTTTTCCACAACATTTATTTACTATAGCGACCCGACCCGGCTTCGCATGGGCCGCAGGGGTCCATTTTTTTTAAATAATTTTTCAATTTGAACCAGTATATCCTGAAAATAGCGCGTTCAACCAAACAAACAAACGAACAAACTCTTCAGCTTTATAATATTAATAAGTATAGATAATATTAATTTGCCCATACACAACAATACTAGTTCAATACAAGCGCCTGCAATTTAGATGTTATGTTCGTGTTAAAATCACAAGGAAACGTACCTTATCTATCATGCATGCTTCCTTTGCAAAAGATGATATCAGGCGCTCGGCGACCGCTACCGAGGCATTCTCGCTGCGCTCGCTCGCCTTCGCGCGTTGTTTGGTCTCAGTTCTAACCTAACCTTACCGTTTCGATTTTGACTAACTGCTTATTGTCTAAAGATTGTTTGCTGTAATAAATCATTTGATTACAGACCAAATGCCTTAATGACATTTTTAGGGTTCCGTAGCCAAATGGCAAAAAACGTAACCCTTATGGATTCGTCATGTCTGTCTGTCCGTCCGTATGTCACAGCCACTTTTTTCCGAAACTATAAGAACTATACTGTTTGAGACTTGGTAAGTAGATGTATTCTGTGAACCGCACTAAGATTTTCACACAAAAATAGAAAAAAAAACCATACATGTTGGGGGTTCCTCATACTTAAAACTGAAACCCAAATTTTTTTTTTTCATCAAACCCATACTTGTGGGGTATCTATGGATAGGTCTTCAAAAATGATATTGATGTTTCTAATATCATTTTATGGTGGGCGAGTCCGACTCGCACTTGTCCGGTTTTTTATCAGTAGCCGTACATTTTGTTTTTGGGATGGTAACGCATCTTTACAGATGCGTTGCTTAATTACACCAGCACCCATACCTTGTATCCGGAACACAGCAACGATGCCTTACAGCAGAAATTCTATTTTGGTAGCAGTTACTTCCCCAGACAAGTGACGACCAACTGAAGACATTAGAAGGTATTGATAGACATGCCAAAAGGCTCATTGACAACGACTGCCTGGTTAGGGCTAGGCTCCAGAGCCTTGAAAATCGTCGCACCGTTGCTAGCCTATCGGTCTTTATCGGGCACATTTTGGAGAGTGTGCTTTAGAATTGCACAGTTTAATTACCCCATCCCTGTTTCATCATCGGAGGCGCATAGATACGGTGAAGCGTCACCGCTATATGGTTGAAGTTTGATTCTACATTTATTGTGCGAACTGACAGACTGTGAAATTCACTGCCGGTATCTCTGTTCCCTAATAAGTATAAATTGGGTATCATCAAGGCACAAGTGAACCGGTTCATCCTAGACAAGCTTGTACCACCTTAGGCCGCATCATCACTTAAGATCAGGCGAGTTCCTACACAAAGAGAGACTCCTCCTCTTCTTCCCCCTGCCCTTATCCCATGTTACTAGGGGTCAGCGCAACAGGTTTTCTTCTTCCATTCCGTCCTGTCCAACGTCATGCTTTCACTAACTCCCTTTTCATTCATATCATCCTTCACACAATCCACCCATCTTTTCTTTGGCCTTCCTTTCCCTCTCCATCCATGCAAATTAATATTCATAGCTCCTTGGTCACATGCGTTTCGTCACTTCTCTTCACATGCCCATACCAAGACAAACGATTCCCTTTCAACTTTTCTGTCACTGGCGCCACTTTCAAACTTCCTCTAATATATTCATTTCTCACCTTATCCATTCTGGTAACTCCACACATTCATCTTAACATTGTCATCTCCGCTACGTGCAATCTTTTTTCATCCATCTTCTTCACGGTCCAACATTCCGATCCATACAGTCGACAGGTCTTATCACGGACTTGTAGATATTTCCCTTTAACTTGGGGGGCATTCGTGGGTTACACAAAGAGAAACTACTGCTACTAAAATCTATTCCAAAATATCAATGATGTAGGTCTTGTGTTTCTGGAATCTCAGTCCAGTAATATCTAAATGGAATCTCCGAATACTTTACAAAGTCCTTGATAACTATAACAGATACATGCCTATAGGATAGCATGTATGTCAGTCAGTATTGAAGCTTGCATTGAAACACGTAGCTATTGTATGCATCAAAGGCAAGTAATTTCTCTAACAGCTTTGCTATTATATTATTGGAGCTAATATTAGCAATAGTAGGTACCAATTGAACAGGCTATTGATCGTTAGAATGATAGTGAAGCGTAACGTTAAAGGATGGATTCTCATAAATTCATCGATTTTTTAGGGCTCCGTACTCAAAGGGTACCACCCCATTTCTACCCATGGGTATCGTAGAAGGCGACAAAGGGATATTGACCAGAGAATGGGCAGCAGCGTCTTTCTGAGTACCATAACATCTACTGCGGTCTATGCCCAGCAGTGGGCGTCTAAATGTTGACATGATGATGATGGTGACTCGTGCCCACCGGGACCCTATAACTTTAATAATATAAAGCCTCCGCTGTCCGTATATCTATCAGCGGGTTGTATCTGCTAAACTGTAATAGGTTGATATTTGAAATTTTCACAGAGTAGGTACAACAAACAAAATAAAAATAATATAATTTTCAAAATTTTAGGGGGTCCCTATACAAAAAATATATGTTAAAATAAAATTTATAATCGGGGTATGTTCAAGGCACGAGTGAACCGGTATATCCTAGGCTAGCGTGATCCACCTTAGGCCGCATCATCACTTAAGATCAGGTGAGTTGCGGCTAAAAAAGGTCGATCTTGGGCAGCTCGCCCATGACCACAAGCTTACTTTACCTAAATTAATCGACGGATCATCATAATCTGCTTAGTCTTTTCCCAACTATTAGGGTGGGCTTCCGGTCTAAACGGATGCAGCTGAATGTAAAACACTGGTGTGTTTTACATGGAACGATATATTTATAATTCAAAATCAGGTCATTGAAGTCATCATAATAAACAAATTTTATAATAGGACCTTACCATGAAATCATGAAAAAGAAGCCGGCCCATGCATTTTGTTAAGCTCATCATCATCATCACGTCAACCTTTAGAAGCCCACTCCTGGGCATATAGGTCTTTTAAGCCGTAATCGCCATGCTTGGCCGATGCATGTTGGCGATCGCAGTAGGTGTTATGGTACTCAGAAGGACGCTGCTGCCCATCCTCTGGTCAATATTCCTCTGTCGCCTTCTACGACACCTACGGGTAGACATGGAGTGGTGCTATTCGAGACCGGCACCACACGGCTGACGGCTTTGCTGAGCTACGTGAACATAAAAATATGAAACAGCAGATCTTTATTTCACCCGTTTTTTGGGATTTCAGTTCATGCATTTACTCCTTGCATTTATGTAGTTTGGGTATTATTATTTATACTGACAGAAAATTACTTACAAACCCCACTTGTACAATTGACACAATAGACTTTATAATCTCAAACCACTTTGACAATAAGACTACCAATCACAATGCAGCAATACCAGCGACTAGATTATCTCTACGAAAACTCATCTAATATCCAAATATTACCTAAACATCTAAACTAGTATGTATTAATACTATAGATATTGTCTAAATATTTGAAAGTGTACCAGTCCTATCTCCTGGAACGCTGCCAAGGCTTAAATACTGCAAAATCATCTTGCAAATGCAGTTCCAATAACGTACAGTTCGATATTACAACTGGAATGCACGAAATGAGAATATTGAGTGCACTTGGTAATAATGTTTATAAGTGGGTCATAAAATTGAGTTAGAGGGATAGAGATTTCGTTAAGATGAGGCATGGTTTTGGTGATAATCTGACAAAAATACTTTATTTTTAAAAGATCTATAATTTTTTTTTTTTACTTAAAAAACGTTGCCCCGTACTAGGAATTACTCCTGCATCGTAGGTGCGTTTACAAACATATAAACTCACATACACAAACAGCCAGACCCGGAACAACTATCCGTAGGCCATACGAGTATGTGTCGATCGCTCAACCACTGCGCCAACCATGTCGTCAAACGATAAAGAACTGAAACGTCAATGAACAGATCTTTTAAAAATAAACTATGTATTTTTTAATGGATGGCAAACAAATAATACAGGCTTAAAAAAAAACAAAAACAAACCGACGGACCATTTAAAATGGTCACGGCTACCATTGACATTAGTCAGATAGACATCTACAATATCAATGGCCTTGAAAATTTTATGCAATGCCATCTCAGAAGCGAAGTCAAAATGATGTGCCGGTGTGTATACATGGCGAGTGTGGTGTCATGGGATATATTATTAAATGGGCAGTAGCATTAATTTGAGTTACAAAACTACAATGAAAGTATTGAAAAACGGCAAAATAATTCAGCATTTTTGGATCTAGGATCCTGTCTGTCATGGTAACTCAAAGCATTCATTTGCGTACCACGTGTACAGTTACCAAAAGAGATAAGTAATCTTGTCGCCGGGAATAGTTGAAGATTACATAGAAACCAATGGAGGCTTTCAAATGAAATTTAATGAAATCACTGAACTGTTTATTCTCTATTAATTGTATTTTATTTTATTCATATTCACCCATCGGTTTCTAAGTAAACTTCAACTATTCCCGACGACATGTATACTTATCTCTTTTGGTGACCGTACATGAATTGCTTTTATTACAATAATAACTACTTACAACTTGCTGCTTACAACGCAGGCGTTGTTAATTTGAGGGCTTATTCAACACCATCATCATCAGCCGAAAGGCGTCCATTGTTGAACCACGACCTACCCCACAGAATGCCACAACGAGCGGTTACCTGCCGCTTGCAGCCACCGTTTGAGGAAGAAATACCGGTTCTCACGTACCGGAAAACGCAACACCAGATGGACCGATGACATCGTCAAGGTCACGGGTAAACTAAATTATGTTATGCTAAATTAGTTAATAGTTAACTAATGAAGCAGTAAAAGAAATAAACTAGTTTAATGTATTCAATTATATAAATTAGTGAAGTAACTTAAAACAATATAAAAATAGTGGGATCTATAAGGTATTAAATTAATTTATTATTCTACCAACTGAGAATTTTAACTAAAGTATATAGGTATAAGGAGGAGCAACTTTCAAAAATGACAACCGCCTTCAAAATCTAAAGAGTGGTAAATAACTTTAGCACAGAACACACATGACTTTAGTTTCGGAAGTCGGTATATTTATTCTGTTTGGTGTTTTGTATTGCCACCGACTTCCGAAACTACAGTCATGTGTTCTGTACTAAAGTTATTTACCACTTTTTAGATTTTGAGGGCGGTTGTAATTTTTGTAAAAAAAAGTTTTTATTTTTCGCTTTTTAGTACCTCCTTATCATCCAAATCCATTAAGAAACGGCAACACAGTCAAAACAGAGATTGAAAGTACAAGGTTGGAGAAACTTAAAACATCATCCATGTATATTTTTTTGCTTTCTGTCCATTTTTTCAAAAAGAGCGGAATCAGTTTCGATAAAATATATGTGGGACCACCCCAGAGGCATACCCTATCCATCAAAAAAAGAATTTTCAAAATCGCTTTACTTTTGCCGGAGAAATCGAGTAACAAATATACAAAAAAAATACATAAAGACGAATTGAGAACCTCCTTCTTTTTGAAGTCGGTTGAAAAGAATTATAAATCTCATCATTTCAGCTGAAAAACGTCCACTGCTGGACATAAGCCTCCCCCAAAACGATGTTCATTTGGGGGGTTTTGCCATAATCGCCACGCTTGGCAGGCGGGTTGGCGATCGCAGTATGGTTGTTACAAAGGCACAGAGAATGGGCAGCATAAATCTCGTCACACCTCAATGATGAAATGAAATAAACAAGTCAGTTCATTACATGAAAAGAAAGTAAGCCAAGGAAATGTAACAAAAATACTAACATTCTTGAAACATGTACTTTTTATCAAAGCGAACGGCCGGACGCCGGACAGCCGGACACCGGACAGATAGCTTTGATGACGCGATGCAGCTTATTTTGCCAGAGAGACTTTAATTAGTTAAAAGCAAACTACTCTTTGAAATTGTTGAAAGAGACTAATACTGTTAAAATAAAGGAAAGATGAAGCGAACATGGACTCTGTACGGTGCTTAGCGAAGTATATATTTGCTGTTTGATCTATAAAAGATAGTGTAAATGGTATTACTGGAACGTGCAGATATAAAGTTCAGAGAATTTCAGACTAGCTTGGTTTTACGGTGGTGTAGTGGTAATATATTTTTTTCATGTTCCGGTTAATTTTTAGGGATACCTTTTAATTAAGCGAGTAATGAATTAACTACACATAGGGTGGGTTCGATCAAACTTATATAGGTACGTCTTATCCGTATAAGACGTATAAAATTACTCATTACTCTTGAGTTAGAGAACTTTTCGTTTTATCATATTTTAATCCCGTAATAACTGTCTAAACATGAGTTTATACCGCCAAAATGCGTCAAATACTAAGATTAATATTTATTAATATGACGCTTTTGTACGAAAATCTGGGAAAAAGTAGCTCACCCTACTTTCAACTTCAAATCAACAATAGATTCCACGATAAAACTGTACTAAACTATAGATAATCAGATAGCTTATTCCATAGCAATTTTAATGATATAGGGTTTGTCGAGCTGCTATGCGAAATTTGAGTGATATCGTAGTTTTAGTGAACACGGAGAAATCGCACGATTTTACCAGCGACTTACGCGCAATAGAGGCTGTGCGCAGTTGAGAGGATGTAATGGCGGCCCTACATGATCAGCTGACAATGACAACTCGTATGAATGACAGTGACAGTTGACAGTCATAAAATCTTGCGTTCTGCTTTATAAATAACTAGATGTTGTCCGCGACTTGAATGTCCCGAATCTCGGTTATCGCGTATACAGACGAAGTCGCAAATTAAAAAGTAGCCTAATGTATCCGCGATAGACGATATTTACGCTGACGAAATCGCGGAAAAAGCTATTAGATAGCTTGGCTTTGTTTGTGACACTCCCATCTTCCGATGGGACAACCACATCACCGGCGAGTGATTAAAATCCGCTATTCGGGCTTTTCGCATTTCGATTCAAGGGGATATCACACCATCCACTTGCTCAAGAAATTCCTAATGCAATAACACAAACTCTGCACGACCTGGGAATCGGGCTGGGAATCCCACGCTTACCAGCCGCATTTGTCACCTCGAAAGCAACATGGCAGTCTTGCCTCGTAACAAAGTAATGAATTACTAGTGATCAAAGGATTATTTTCACATGTGACCGCGACTTACCCGGATTAGAGTTCCTCCTAAATAAATTAGTTAGTAAAACCCTGTTATAAATGATATCGGATATAATTCCGTGATGATTGTAATGAGGGACCAAGGAAAGGATTTGCGGTGAAATATTTAACTAAGTTTGAATAATTTTCAGCTTCGTTATTTTCCTACGCCAAAATTAAACTGATTTACGATGGTGATAAAGCGAATGTAGTATCTATATAACTATCTATATAAATAAAAATTAATCACCGAAATGTATGTAAGCGCATAACTTCCGAACGGCTAGATAAAATTGGATATTTTTATCCAATTGCATAGCTTTTATCGCGGGCTTTGAGCGCGGCGACCGAATAAAGAAATTCCGTAACGAAACTAAAACCTGACACCCCCCCACTCCGCCTACCATGTAGCGTTCGCTTAACGTGTATGTATTTGGTACATATAATCATAATATGAATATATATAGGGTACGGGGGGTAGGGGGGGGTACTGGGTAGAGTGGGTTTAGGGGCGGTAGGAGGGTATGGGGGTAGGGGGTGTAGGGGGGTAGGGGGTAGCGGGGTGGGGTGTGGGAGGGTAGGTGTACCTATGTATATATAATATATATATATGATATATATATAATATATACAAAATGCTATGCAATAGCTTTACCGCGGCAGTCGCCGAGTGCCACAGTGCTTTTTTTTTGTGTTCGTTGCTGTCAGGTTTGTCAAGTATAATAGGTAGGTAGGGTAGGTAGGTAGGTGGGGTAGGTGGGGTAGGTGGGGTAGGTGGGGTAGGTAGGGTAGGTGGGTTGGTTGGGTAGGGTAGGTAGGGTAGGTAGGGTAGGTAGGTAGGTAGTTATATAGGGTAGGGTAGAACACTGGTATTTAGCTGCATCCAGTTAGACTCGAATCCGACCCCAACATAGTTGGCAAAAGGTTTGGCAGATGATGTATAATGTTGCGGGTTTGAAATCGGCCATGTACACACGGCTACACATCAAGCTAAACATTTCCAGTTTAAGCTGACCTCTCATTGTATGAAAATTCTATACAATGTGAGATCAGCTTAAACTGGAAATGCATAGCTTGATGTGTAGCCGTGTGTACCAAAGTGACCATTCCTATTAATTTATGTACTTTCTAAGTTTATCTTGGTCATTACTGACTTCAGTGAAAGTACAATCGTGAGGACAAGGATAAGTAATATAATTCTGAAATCGCCAATCTGCCTTGAGCGCTCGTGGTGATCAATGCTCGTGCCTTCTCTGTATAAGAAGAGGCCTTTGCCCTGCAGTGGGACAGTTATGGGCTGGTATTTTTATTCAAATATAAAAAAAAACATTTTGTAGTCGAATAACACAAAGAAAAATAACTAAGTAATAATAATAATATGTGGGGACATTTCACACAAGGCCATCTGACCCCAAACTAAGGAGACCCTGTACTATGGGTGTCAGACAGCTGATATACATACACACATATATTTGTCGGCGTCAGCGATGGCTGAGCGGTAGCGCCGACATCGTTTGGGTTCGGTGGTATCGGGTTCATTGTAGAATAACAATATTCAATGCAGTACTAACTACCTTACTTTATTAAATGTGATCGTACAATACAATTCAAATAGGTAAACCGACCGTTTCGTACTAGATGAGTGTCCTGCTTGGTGTCTCGAGCAAAAGTGAGCTTGGCACGGTCCCCACTCTCCAACACGACTCTGTCCACATGGCGCCATTTTAACCGACAGCTGACGTCACGGCGTTTACCATTTCTTCTGTAGGTACTACAATAATCAATTTGAATCCTCTTTATCGCTAAAGTATCGCTTGCTGCGACATATACATATATAGATAAACAAGTTCCAGACACAAGGCAAACACAAGTGCTCATCACACAAATATTTACCCTGGGTGGGAATCGAGCCCGCAGCACGTTGCGCAGCACTCAATCGCTCAGCCACTGCGCCAACCGTGTCGTCGTAAGTGTTTGCATTTGGCATTTAAATTCTTTTATTAAACCATTTTCATCTCTGTTACCTTTTAATTAAACCACATTTTGCGCTACAAGCTAACAGTACTTACCAACAAAATACTTTGGTCAACTGTTGCAACTTTTAGGGGATATACACCCAAAACACTTTCTGTTTATCTTTTTGCCTTTTCTCAGGAACTTCGCCACATCAAATGGTAAAACAAAATGTGCTAATGAGTGCATAAAGCACCCTTTGTGAAGTGGCAATGAAGTGCGGGTCGTGGAAACCTATTGCTTGTAGGTAGGTAAAGTGGTGATTGTTTCGGACGGTGGTATTGAATGTGGTATTGAATGCCTAAGCGAATTCCCCACCCCCGACCATAGGCAGAAACCTTTTCTTGCACGTTTTTACATATAATCCTACCTTATATTACAAAAATTAACGCGATATGTACAGACGCCAGCACATCAAGCCATACCTAACTGTCAAATTTTCCGAATTAAATATGAACCTTATGCTTTTGTAATAAAGTTGAAAATTGCTGGCCTCTGTACATAAACAAAAAACACATTTTCAAGTTACCTACGTGATTATAGAGACACAAACATTTTGACATAAAATCTACCTTGCTATTTTTTACATAGTCTTAATAGAATGAATAGCTAAATAATAAGTGAAACATATCCTTACAAACCCTAGACCCTAACACCTCTACCCCACAACCCTAAACATATCCTAGTTGAAGTGGCAATAATCCGGCCACATCGCTCGAAGAACCGATAACTGATGGGGAAGAAAGGTTCTCGAGTGGCGATCACGAACCAGAGAACGCAGCGTTGGTAGGCCTCCCATCGTCATAGCCACGGGTAACCCGTGGATGCGAGCGGCAGGCGGCCGCTCGTTGAGGCGCTCTATTGGGGACGAATATGTTTAACAGTGGACTTCTTGCGATGATGATCCTTGCAAACTAATAATAAACATCTCCTAATTAGTACCTCAAATACAACACTCATGACTCACGACTTACAGTAGGCTGGACTATGGAGTGTGCGTGTGTTTATACTGACACTACTTGCGCCTCAGGACGTGAACAGGGTCTCGTCGCCCACATCGATGGTGAGTGGAAAACTTGGGCAGAGATCGCGCAAGATCGGGAAGTTTAGAAGGAGAAAGGGGTCAAGTCCCACTGCTGGGTAAAGGGGTCACCTTAACCCAGCAGTGGGACACCAAAATAAGTAAATAAAAAACCGGACAAGTGCAAGTCGGACTCGCCCACAGAGGGTTCCGTTCAAATTCCGTGATTTGGTCAACCATACAATTATGACTGCACACCTCGATGATTTAATTATTACATACCTTTTTATGATTTGTTCGTACGTTTTTTTATAATTTAATAATTTAATTACAAATGTATAGTTTTCAGACTTTTCTCTGTACTTGTAGTATAGCACGATATTACTTGGCAAATTTCATAGTTCTATGTCAACGAGAAGTACCTTACAAATTTTGATTCCTTTGAGAGTGTCGAAATATACGTTTTTTGCGGCATAAACGGCCGTATCTTTTTTCACGTTAACTTATAAGTTTCATTATTCTTATTTCACAGCTTTAAGGGACTGTAGACTTAAGTATATGGTTTTAATTTCAACTCGATAGCTCCACGCGTTCCGGTGATAAAGGGTCTTCATAGACAGACGGACCACAAAGTGATCCTATAAGGGTTCCGTTTTTTCCTTTTGTGGTACGGAACCCTAAAAAAGGTAAAGTGAGTATTAGGTAAGCTGTCATCCCCACCTGCAAATCTATTCTGTCACAGTTGCCCTCAATGAACTCTAGATGAAGTGAGTTGCCATCTGACCCGAAAAAGCATTGATAAAGACTTGACTTGACTTGCCCGCAGTAGAAGGCGACTAAGGGAAAATCTGGCAGCCAGGCAGCAGCGGTTTCCGTGTACACAACCACTTCACTGGGATGCCCAACACGCCTGCCAAGCGTGGGGATTATGTGCGGGTAAAAGCTAATCATTATCAGTATTATCACGATACGTCTTGGTAAGACTGGTTGTCATACTTTCTGGCTTTTGATTATTCGTACTGACTGTCAAAGATTTACGAATGAGAACCGGTACCAACAGCTTAAACTGCTTTCCAAGACACGGGACACCATACAAAAACGGATATAAAATGGTTTGCAATTGTCTTCTTTCACAATCATGGATAAGGGATGTTGTGGTCAACGTTAACAAACAATACAAACAGATTTAAAAAACAATTTTCCATTACAAACTTTACAAAAACAAACTCTCTCACTTTCAGGGCCACATTACACTAAAAGCGATACCAACAATGCTGTCCACAGACCGCCAAGGATTAGATAAATAACAAGTTTGGTCCAACTTTGTTATATTGGCTGGCCGGCGATCCCCTATTTCGGCGCTAACTAGCTAACTTCCAATGAGAACTCTTGTTTACTTTCTTTTGTGCTAAACTTTCCTTTGATTGTCGGGATGTGGGTTCGGATTAAGTGAAGGTTATTGGATGGATGCTCTTTTGTTTGTTTTTGAAATGGTACCTGTGATCTGAGGACACAGACAACATTCATGCGTACCTACTCGCTATAGACTGTGGGCCTCGCACGATAGCGCGCTTAGACAAAAGTATCTGAAATCAAAATACGACTATTCTTATAAAATTAATGTAATATAGAATACACGGACTACAAAAAAAAGAAGGTCTCCACGCCACGCATATCAAAAGTAAAGTACCGCCGCGCCGGACCGAGACGCACACATAGATCGGTAGAAAAAATGAATTCGGTAGTCGGTACTTTCGGCGCGGAATTCCTTTTTTTTCTAGTCCGTGACTGATGTAAATGTGTGCGTGAGGCATGTTTGTACAAACGGTCTGGCTTACTTAGGGTGCTTCACTTTCGATATGCGTGGCACTGAGTCCTTCTTTTTTTTCTAGTCCGTCTATTCTATATTAGAATCATTTTATACGACACTAGCATTTGCCCCCGACTTCATTCACGTATATTTTTTCAACAGACACTTCAATTTTATTTATTTGTAATGTAAGAAATAAATGATATCTATTCAATTCTGATTACTGCGGGTTCTTGGTTAGTTACAGAAAGGAATCCTTTATACTATTGATGTACTTACAAGTTTGATAACACCGAATGACACAATTGAAAAGTGCGTAGTTTATGTAGGTACGGATAGTAAATCATCGTGAATTCACTATTGGAATTCCGAAGTGATGTTCATAGGATAGCACTACAGGCGAATGAATGAAGTTCCCTTGTCGAGCGAGTTAAGTCGATCGATCACCGCTGATCCGCCGTCTCTCCGTTTGTTTTGGGTTCGGTTCTAGCTCGATAGCTCTGAGGATGTTGGGGGATCAATGATGGATTCTCACTAAGCGACTTTTATTGAAAGTAGGTACGTTACAATTTATTTTATACTAGCTGATAACCGCGACTTTCATTTATTTTATTTATTTATTTGGTTAATAAAAACAGTAACACCAATTACATTAATTAACATACGTATAATATCATCATGTCAACCTTTAGACGTCCGCTGCTGGACATCGGTCTCCCCTAAGTGTTTCAGGTATGGTATACAACAATAATTTAAAAACTAACATATAATGGAGGACACCCTAGCATACTTCCTCTCATGCACAAAACATTAGACATACACGCATAATTCTACAAGATTAGTTGGTTATATTTTTTTTTTGCACGGAACTTACTTTTTTTTAAGTTAAATAAGTAACCTATTGTGTCGGGCGTAAAGAATAGCACCATCCCATATCTTCCCGTGGATGTCGTAAGAGGCGACTAAGGGACTCACCAGAGAATGGGCAGCAGCGTTCTTTATGCATTTGTATCAATCATACTGCGATCGCCAACCCGCCTGCCAAGCGTGGCGAATATGGCAAAACCCCCCCTTGGGGAAGGCCTGTGTCCAGCAGTGGACGTCGTTCGGCTGAAGTGAGGTGAGTGAGTGAAGTAACCTATGTTACTCCTGATAACATCAGCTATCTACCGTGAAAGTTCCGTCAAAATCAGACCAGTCGTTTCAGAGACTAGCCGAAACAAATAGAGAGACAGATGTTCAAATGCATTCAGTAAAATCTGTTATTTTAACATTACAAACAGGTACACAATAGGTAGTAGTCTACCTTTTACCTTCTGCTGTCACGCTGAAGTGAAATTGGGCTGGAAACATCAAAGTCAAAGTCTAAGTCAAAAGTTTATTTGTGAAATATAGGTATAAAAAGGTCACACATATAAACAAACATCTGCCGCATGTCTAACGATCATTAGGCTAAATGCACGACCAAATGGGTCCCTTTACATGGCACATCGCGGCAGGCCCAGGCAGGGATGACGGGATGATCCAGAGTCCTTCGACCAAGACTAGTCCCAAATAACTCTGGATGGTAAGAAGTGGAAAGAGAGTAGAGAGGCCTTTATCCTGCAGTGAGAAAAATCAGGGTAAGAAAAAAAGAAGTAGACTACCAATTGCCTGAGACTTTGACCGAGTGGATGGCGGTTACCGCGGGTGCAGACGAAGTCGCTGATTAAAACGTAACCTATCGTCGTTGAGGGTACAATTCCGTGTAACTAACATTTTAATTATTTTTTTTTATATTGTTATAGACTTGCGTTTGACCGCAACTCACCTGTAGGTCGATTCTGTAAAATTCAAACAACAACTCGCATCTCACATCGCTATTCACTCTCAGTTCGCATAAGGTTCAAAATGACCTTGATATATTTGACACTTTGTATCGGGTTCTAGTGCGAAGTGAGCGTCGAAGTGACGGGGAAATTACCTTACAGAATGCCACTTCTTACGTCATCTCATACTTTATCTGTCAAAATCTCCCTGTCAATTTAGTTCAACTCGCTGACACGCTCGCAAGGGTGGCGCTAGTGTAAATTCGAATTTTCGACCGAGTTTTTAGAATGCCAATCAAGAAACTCACAGCGGATTCAGATTCGAAGTTTAGAATGAGATCTTACAGAACACACCCCTGATCTTAAGTGAAGATGGGGCCTAAGGTGGAGCACGCTTGCCTAGGATAAACCGGTTCACTCGTGCCTTGAACATACCCAGATTATATGTATCGGAGAATAGAGAGGCGGCAGAATTCCACAGTCTGGCAGTTCGCACAATAAATGTGGAAGCAAAGCGCTTGTTTCGAGACCGTGGAACTTCAACCGTATAGCGCAAATGTCGACCTAATGTTAAATCAGCGAAGGTGTATTTTTGCGATAATTAAAAATGTTAATGACGCGAAATTGCACTCTCAACGACGGTATGTCCCTTCTTATCCTTTCTTTCAGTTGAGATTGGTCATCTCTTAACTGCCATGGCTTTTATATTAATTTATTTTTAATTATAATGTTTTGGATTTCTCTTCACTTACACTGTTTTCGCATATAGAAGCAACAAGAATAATGTAACCAGGATTTTGTAAAAGCTTGATTGAAAAGAGTGTCCGTAGAGTTTCTTGCTCGTTCTTCTCCATAGAGACCTACCCTACGTTTTGGAAAGAGCAACTAGCTTCAACTTTCTGACTAACTAACTGACTCTTTGACTATTCAAAAGTGCCTGCAAATGGTTTAATTGAAATAAACGCTTTGACTTTGACTTTGACTTGGGGTTCAAGCTTAGTCCACCAAATTTCATCAAGATGGGTTCAGCCGTTTCGACATGAAAACGTAACAGACAGACTAACTTTCCCAATTATAACATTATAGTACGAGATAAAACATGCTGCCGCACATGGCTTCCAATGCGTTGAATTAGTACTACCCTCATTTTACCCTTACCCTTACCCTCATTTTAGCCAAATTATAGCCTGTGTTTTTCTGATGTATAAGCTATATAAATTCAACATTTTATCAAAATCCGTTCAGTCGTTTTTGAGTGGAAGAGTAACAGACATCTATATAGCATAACGTATAGAGATATAGACTCCCTTAATACCACTTTATTAAATGAGCCTAGCTTACAAATACTCGTTTATTAGAGATCTAAAATTTTTCTCTTAAGAAGTTAATTTAATCGAAAGCATTTTATCTTCTTATTTAGTTTCAGCCACAGCCTTGAATACAAATATTATTTAAAATGTCTGATTCAAGTAATATTATATATTCAATACAAAACACAATGATTATATCCAATGAAGGTCGATTTCAATGCATATTGCATCGCGTAGCAAACGTAGCAATATCGTAAACATTGTCTACGAACGGTCTACGATGGGTCTACGATACGAGTCTCGGTGCTACGCCGTAGCGTCGTAGACATAACATCTTAAACTAATTGTTTATGCAGTATGTTAATGTACCTAACATTGTGATCCCATTACTATTACAAACGTGAAAGTTTGTGAGGATGAATGGATGGATGTTTGTTACTTCTGCAGACATTAAGGCTGAACAAAATCAGATAAAATTTAACACACGTATAGATATATTGATCTAGTTTAACAAACTAATTTATATATCACATTTTTAGGACTTAGGCTTACTAGACCAACTCGCGGGCTGAAGTAGTCCATTCATCCATTCGTCCAACCAGTAGTAGGAAGTAGTAGTCTAGTATAGGATAGGTAGGATCGTATTCTAGAATATCACACGGACAAAACTGCGGGCACAAGTTAGTCCTCTATATCTACAGAACATAATTATCATGGCACTAATTGGTCACTAAGGCGAGCAGTCATTGGCCATGAGGATATTGCCACTACACGACTATACATAATGTATTTGCATCACACATGTCTTCCTAAATAGCTGGCATCATAGCCACCCAAACGCGGCCATATTTAAGCCTTGCACAACGGAGTAATCACGGCAGAATACAGATAGGCGCATTAAAAACAAGTTTAAACCGGTTTAAACTGGCGCAAACTGACACAGATATCTGTTCGGTGATGATTTGCGCTATATTTGGTCAAAATAGGTCTTGATAACAACACCACACTTACATTTATGCACTTATGGAAAAGTAATAAAGATTATCTAGTATTGAGTATTGATTTTCTTAAGGGATTTGGTTAAGCGACGCTTATATAATACATCATTCATGTAAACGTTGCTTAACCCCAACTTTTTGTAATGTTTTCTTGACTTTTTGGGGTTCCTTACAAAAAATCGGAACCCTTATAGGATCATTCTTTATTAAAACAGTGTTCACGCTGTTTCTTCCTCGTTTTTCTCCGTAGTAACCTGCTGTTTGGAACAAGCAACCAGGGGGCCAAGTCTGCTATTTTTATAATTTTTTCATTCCAACACGATCCCATTGTCATTTTGCTAAAAGTTCGTAATCTGCTAAATTCATATGGTCGATCATTGGTCGGTCAATGGTCTCGTAATAGAATTGTGTTATAATGATATTGTCGTACTGACATTATTATGAAACTCGTTAGTAGAAATGATGATTTGAACATTTATTCATGCCAGATTGTATATAAATATATTTTTACACATTATTAATACGTGTTATAAGCAATCTGAAGTAGTAAGAAGTTCGTAAACTTTAGTCAGTCATTCATGTACGAGATTACCATTCTATATCATTTCTTTCAATGGAGTGTCAGTCACTTCATCATTGTAAAGTCATAATGACGCCATTATATTAGTAGATTACCAAACTTGTGTATTCTGACACTATTGTAATAGCAGATTTAAGGCCCAGCTTCAACTTTCTGACTGATTGACTCCATGACAATTCAAAAGAGTCTATAAACGGTTTATTTGAAATAAATAAATTCCATGACCTTCCATTTTATACTAAGATTTCCTGCCTCGGGAAACATGTTAAGCCGTTGGTCTTGGCTGTCATTCATAGTTCTTTTATTTATAGTAGTTTTATTTATTTTTTATTTATGTATATAATATTTATTTATTTTTATTTATTTTTATTTTTACATCATCACCACTACCATAACAGGTTACCCCAAATCGGTAGCGTCGCCCTTAAACAATATTACAATACTAACACTAACTAATGGCATATCACATGTAAGGTAATTTTTGTTCAGAATATGGGTTACATACAATTGTCCCACAAAACCGTGTTTGGGGTAAACAGAAGCCCAAAAATCAGACAACTATGGTTTCCGTATGTCATTTTTTGACCACTTCTTTTTAGTGTATCAGTGGCAAATATTCAGCTACGGCAGTTGCCGTAGTTGAATACTGAGTCCACTGATCAATAAAACTAGCGGTGACTATGGTCCCCATAGCACAGCATTATGAGTAGTAGCCTGCTTATCACAGTTATGACGTGCAGCATTTTTCTTTTAATTCTAATAGGCTTGCGTTTGACGGCAAATCACCTGATCGTAAGTGATGATGCAGCCTAAGGTGGAGCACGTTTGCTTAAGATAAACCGGTTCACTCGTGCCTTGAAGATACCCAGAGTATACTTTTTGGGGAACAGAGAGCCAAGGCGTCTTTACCTTCCTTTGTTCTACGTTACTAATGTCTGTCCTGTGCCCATCTTTATAGTCATTTTTTATATTTGGCACAATGAACTATTTTTTTTCTTCAACACAACCCATACTATCCATCACTTTATCATTACTCCGCGATATCCACAGTCCCACAAGCGTCCTATGATTATGTATCTTAAAAGCACGTCACTGTGCCACTATTTGTCATGAGCTAAGTGATTTTCCTCGTAACATACAGATTTGTTGAATCACTCCCGCAATATATTATGTTTCCGTCAACTACTTTGGTGGGATTCGGGGTTTTTGGGGCCTACGATGAAAAAAGGATGATAGTTATTTAGTTAGTTATTTTTTGTTGCGTTATAATAATCATAATCATCATTATTAACAGCCCGAAGACGTCCAATGTTGAACAAATCACCCATTAAACGCCACAATTCACTACTCTCTCGCAGATACAATTTACATTACTCTAAGTTTGTTGGTTTCAGTTTTTGGAATTATTTAACTTGGTATCGTTAGTACAGTACCAGAATTTTGCATGCATTTATCTACTTTTAAAAACATCATTGTATAACACATATACCAGAATATTGCATGCATTTATCTACTTTTAAAAACATCATTGTATACCATTATACAATGATGTTTTTAAAAGTAGATAAATGTATGCAAAATTCTGGTACTGTCTGATACTAATTGAACGGTTGGATAACACATATAACACAGGATTTTCCTAGCATGGGGGACATTAATCTATCTGCTTGACCTTTGTTTTTATAAGTGCTATGTCTGTGTTTACATTACTCTTGTATGTACTGTATGATGACAAATAATAATAATAATAATACATGGGGCTACAGAGGGGGGAAGTAATCTGACCGCGTACCGTGTTCGGATGCTCTCTCTGTTTCAGGTGCTTGAGCCAGCTGTCAACGTTTCGGCACAACGATTATCGGATCAGGTGCGGGTCATCCAGCGCAATCGTATGTTGGATGACATTGTACTTGATCGCCTCCGAATTGAAATGCAGAGAAACCATGTTACTGCTCCCCTGCCGCAGATTGTGGAAGTGGCACAACCACAGCCGACCGCAACACGAAGCCATGTTACTGATGGGAGTGATGACATGGTTACACAAGTAAGTACTCAGTGCAATGATGAATTGAGGAGCGCTTTGGAGGGTGCGATTCGTGAATATCGATTCATTTCGCCTGAGCTTAGACCACGTTTACCTCGTTTGCCCATGCATAAAAAAAATAGGGTGCTGGTGTGTGCTCTGGATTCGCAGTTATCAAATTATTTTGATGGTTGTGAAGACCTCACTGATGCGCATTCGATTCTGTATTGCGCAGCTGTTGCGGCATGTCGTGTGGCTCACGTCAAATTTCCTAATGATGATAGAGCTACACGACCAAAACCTGCCGTACCGGCGTGGCAGTGCAGAATTGAGCAGCGTATTAGTGAGGCCAGAGTGCTCATCGGCAAACTTATCTGCTTTAGGGAGGGCAATACTCGCCCTAGAGTGATGCGCTTTGTGAGGCGGGCATTCTCGGGGACTGATATCAGTCCTCGAGACTATATGCCCTGGGTCACAGAGCGCATCGACTTCCTGAAGCAGAAGGTGTATGCATGGGCAAACCGTATTCGAAGGTATAAGCGGCGGGTGGAACGCTACACTCAGAATCGCACATTCCAGAGCGATGAAAGGTGGGTTTATAGGACTTGGGAGCGACCGATTCAAAGTGTGACTGATACGTACCTGCCGGATGATGACGCCATGTGTTTGTTCTGGCGCAACATCTGGTCGGTGCCTGTCAGTCACACTGAGGGTGATTGGACTCTGGAAGTCGAACGAGCGTGCGTCCCGATACCAGAAATGGGGGCAATCATTATCAGCCCCCATGATGTAGCTCGTGCAGTCCGTCCATTGCCTAATTGGAAGTCTCCAGGGCCGGACGGGCTGCACAACTTCTGGATAAAATGGTTTAGAAGGTCGCACGTTTGTTTAGCGTCTCGGTTCCAGTCAGCCTTGGAATCAGGATCGTTACCCCAGTTCTTGACGACAGGAATAACCCACCTGCTCCATAAATCAGGTAGTACTGCGGAGCCTGCAAATTATAGACCGATCACATGTTTGCCGACGGTCTATAAAGTTTTTACATCTATTTTGAGAGCGAAAATTAACCAACACATAGACAGTAACGCTATCATGTCTCCCTCTCAAAATGGATGTAGGAATGGGTCCCGCGGTACTAAGGAGCTGCTCCTGATTGACATGGCCATTAGTCAACAGGTTCGCCGATCCCGAAAGAATCTGTCGACATGTTGGATAGATTACAAGAAGGCCTATGACTCTGTGCCGCATACATGGCTCATGAGGGTGCTAGAGTTGTATAAGATAGATACCACTCTGCGCACCTTCCTGATGTCATGTATGGGGCAGTGGAGGACGGTCCTTCGCTATCCAGGATGTCGACATATCCAGCGGAATAGTGAACCGATAAGGATTGAGCGGGGTATATTTCAGGGCGACAGTTTGAGTCCACTTTGGTTCTGCTTAGCCTTGAATCCTCTAAGCACACTGCTGGAGAATTCAAGTCTAGGCTATAGATTGAAGAGAGGAGGTCAGGTAATATCTCACCTCCTTTACATGGATGACCTAAAACTCTTTGCCACCAACAGTTCACAGCTGATGGAGCTACTGAAAGTAACAGAAACTTTCAGTAGCGCCATCAGGATGGAATTTGGCGTGGACAAATGTGCGGTCATGCATGTCAAGCGAGGGGAGATTGTGGAATCTGAGGGAGTTCAGCTTTCGGATTCCATAAACCTTAGATCCCTCTCTTCAATTGAGACCTACAAATATTTGGGTATGGCGGAAGCGTTGGGCATCAATGCTGCTGACATGAAGCAATCGTTGAAGGAGCGCTTCTTTGGCCGCCTGAAGAAAGTATTAAATAGTCTTTTGTCAGGCGGAAATAGGGTGCGCGCCTTCAACGGGTGGGTCATGCCAGTCTTGATGTACTCTTTCGGCATACTCAAATGGACTCAAACGGAACTCGATGCCCTGGATAGAAGAGTCCGTACATTGTTGACAGCGTATCGGATGCATCACCCACGGTCATCGGTAATGAGACTGTATATCCCACGGAAGTGCGGAGGTCGTGGCTTCTTAAATGCTAAGACTCTGCACAACCGTGAGATATACAGTCTCAGGGAATATTTCCTTGGAGCCGACCTGGGGATGCACCGAGATGTAGTTGCAGTGGACAAAGGCCTAACCCCGCTCTCCTTGGCTAAAGAGAACTGGTGCAAGCCTGTAGTGCTTGAGACTAATGATCGCGAGGAGGTGTGGAAGAGTAAGGAGCTTCACGGACGCTTTTTCCGGGCCCTACACAGGCCCGATGTGGATTTCTTAGCGTCCGTATCCTGGCTACGATTCGGTGATCTATTTGGAGAAACCGAAGGTTTTGTGTGTGCAATTATGGACGAAGTTATTTTGACGAATAATTACCGGAGATTTATTGTGAAGGATGGCACGGTTGACATTTGTCGGGCATGTCACCGGCCGGGTGAATCAATCCGTCATATTATCTCTGGATGTTCTCGTCTTGCTAACGAAGAGTACTTGCACAGGCACAACCTTGTGGCCAGGATTATCCATCAGCAACTTGCTCTGAATTACAACCTCGTGGAATCAGAAGTTCCATACTACAGGTATGTGCCCGATCCAGTTCTTGAAAATGGCAATGTCACATTGTACTGGGATCGATCCATCATCACTGACAGGACTATTGTAGCCAATAAGCCTGATATAGTGGTGGTGGATCGATTGGAGAGGCGCGCAATGATTATTGACATAGCTGTTCCTCATGACGAGAACCTCATGAAGGCCGAGAAAGACAAGCAGATAAAGTATCTTGACTTGGCCCATGAGGTTGTCGACATGTGGAATGTGGACTCAGCGATCATTGTGCCGATAATTGTTACAGCCAATGGCTTAATTGCCAAGAGCCTCGACCAACATCTAAGGAGGCTCTCGTTAGACGGCTGGATCAAGGGCTTGATTCAGAAGGCAGTACTTCTGGACACGGCCCGCATTGTCAGGAGGTTCCTCTCTCTGGAGCCCTGACCGCCGGTAGCTTGGACCCTGTTCCCGATACCGGTGAGGTACTATTTTTTTATATTTTTAAATGTTTTTGTTTTTATATGAATATTTAAAAATGTAATTTAATATGTATATAAAATAAATGAATGTGAATAATAATTTATTTATTGGACACAAACATTTGTTACAGATAAAAAAGATTTCTCTAACTCCTGCACTAGTAAAGACTGTGTTGCAGAAGTTAGTGTCCTCCCCTTACTTGATCATTATAAAAAACGTATTATTATTAATGAGCGGCAACCTGCCGCTTGCATCCACCGGTTGCATATCGATGAAGATACAATACATAGACGGGAATCAGCATAACACGATAACGCTACACCACCGCCTCGGTGGCCTCGTGATCGCAAGCAAGACTGCTAAGCGTGAGTCCTAGGTTCGAATCCCAAGTAAAGCTAATAGTTATTGTGCTAATTATCCATACGGAATTTCTCAATACAACCCGGAGTTTTAAACTTGGCGGTGAAACACCCCCGTGCCTCAGAAAGCGCGTAAAGTCGTTGGTCCTGCGCCTGATCTCTCTCCGGTCGTGTTGGATTGAAGTTCCATTGGACTACGAGAGTGAGGGAAGGGGGAGTGCAGTTGTTTTCGCACACACTTTTGCACAATAACTATCTCATACGTACTTGGAGGAGCTCGAGGCTAAGTAAATGCCATACAAATAGATTGGTCAAAGGTTAAGCTATGCTTGCCGCGGTTGGTCTGTGGATGTGTGCCCGAGAAGCACCCGGTGTGGACGTGTGTGTGTGTGTTTCATACCGAATTCCCTCCGTGCCTCGGAAAGCACGTAAAGCGGTTGGTCCAGGCTGTCATTCGATCTTTGACAGTCGATAAGGGCAGTCAGAAGTAAGGAATTCTCATAACCAGTGTTACCGTAGTTGTAGTCAGTTATCGTGTTTCCCAGTAGCTGGGTTGTGGAGGTCCGATAGGCAGTGGCTCAATGTAAAACTGGTATTCAGCTGCATCCGGTTAGACTGGAAGCCGACCCAAACATACTTGGGAAAAGGCTTGGCAGATGATGATGTACTTGAGTGGTCTTCATTGTGATTGGCCACCGTGACGTAAATTTGGTCGGAATTATTATACACCACTGCCTAACCCACGTGCTGTATAGCTTGATGTCAGTTCACCAGCATCCAAGGAAAAGATAAAGAATAAAAGTTTATTTTCCAAATCTGGGTAATAGAAGATGATGACAAAAATTAAAACAGGTTCATCCATATGTTACTAAGTAGGCATGCAAAAGATACACGAAATGTTACTACAAGCGATTACAATTTGGGTTATTTTTGCCAAAACGAAACCATACCCTTTCTTTGACCATGATAACTATGGTCCATGTAAAGGTAGCCTAGATTTCCCAAATCTAAGGTCTATATATAGGAACGTCCTTCTGAGTACTATAACGCCTAATGCGATTGCCAACATGCATCGGCCAAACATGGCGGTTAGGGCTGAACCTCCCCTTGGGGGATACCTATGACCAGCAGTGGGCATGTAAAAATTGTCATGACAGGACTATATATAAGTTAAAGTATATTGTCACTAAAACATGAAACTGCATGTTATATTCAAACCAAGCAGTAGCACAGTCATTTGAATATGCATTGATCACCGATTTACAATTTAAATCAATATTTGCATTTACCGATATCTGGTAAACGTACACCTTGCCTTGGAATTTAAGTACCTACATGGTACTTACAACTTACAATTTATATTAGTTAATGTAGTCGCTCAAAAGTTGCATCTCGTTTCACTGGAAACCACCCCAAGATAATTTGGGAAAGGCTTGTGAATCTTGATGGCCCCAGTGACTTTTTTAATTCATATGGATGTACCTATGTACATACTTTCAAAGTTTATTTTGGACATCACTGACATCGATTAAGGAAAACATCGTGACGAAACCAGGGGTGTGATTCTGTAAGACTTCATTCTAAACTTCGAATCTGAATCCGCTGTGAGTTTCTTGATTGGCATTCTAAAAACTCGGTTGACAATTCGAATTTGCACCAGCGCCACCCTTGCGAGCGTGTCAGCGAGTTGAACTAAATTGACAGGGAGATTTTGACAGATAAAGTATGTGATGTAAGAAGTGGCATTCTGTAAGGTAATTTCCCCGTCACTTCGACGCTCACTTCGCACTCGAACCCGATTCAAAGTGTCAAATATATCAAGGTAATTTTAAACCTTATACGAAGTGAGAGTGAATAGCGATGTGAGATGCGAGTTGTTGTTTGAATTATACAGAATCGACCTACAGGACATGTAATTTTTATTAGTTTGAAATTGCAAATCTGCCTTGAAAAGCTGCCTTTGCCTTGACTTTAGGTCTTTATTGTAAAATTAATCAATCTCACCCCAATACGGTACTCTTAACTTAACAACCACCATATTGCCCATGTAGTGCCACTACCCATTACACAATGGACAACAGCCCCAACCCGTCATGGCCCCACATTCGTCACATGGACAGACAACATTAACATAACTAGTATTAGCTAATGTATCTACAAGCAGAGATAGGTCAGGCGCTATCGTTTGAATTATTGTAATTGCCAGTATCGACACGCAAACACTGTTAGTCGAATAGTGTCATGGCTTGTAGATCTATTGGGGCGTTCCACGGTTGTATTCGTCCTGAAAGTTAACTCTAACGTCTGTTTTCGTAAAACGATATGAAAGAATTGTCTTCGCTTTAAAAAACATAATTAAAAATTATACTTTTACTCTGTAGTTCCCTAAATCAAGACTTAATCTATCTAAAATTGTAATTGTCTTTAAATAATCTGCTCACATCATTACGATATTGCTCTGGGCAAAACGCGAAAACATGAAGTTTTCGTTACCAATCGAATACACGCTCTTAAAGTAAAAAAGTAAAAGTAAAATAGTTTATTGACAGTATAAAAGAACAAACCTTACAACAAATCCCAACAATCCTGTGATTTGTGTCTAATTGTACAAAAAAAGAATATAGTTAAGTATGTCGTTATAAGAACCGCTGCAGTCTGTATCAAATAACTGTACTTTTGATTAAAAGTACAGTACATTGCCGATACAACTTCGTCGTCGTCCCCTCAAAAATAAGCAAACAAACTACCTACATAGTCACATTTGTAAAAAAAAAAAAAACAATATGACGCGACGTAAAAACCGAACTTTGTAAACGCCGCAAAGGCAACACAAACAAGCCAATAAATTGCTCAAAACAAACAGAACTCGATGTAAACTCAGTCGGTTCGTTTCACCATTAAAAAATGACAAGTTGGCAACACTGTCGCGCCAATATAGTGGAACGAGCACAGATAGCAACTGTCAGGCTCACGATACTAAGCGCCGACGAAAAAATACGTGAAGAGAAATACGGGGAAAATAAACAAAATGGTGGAAAAACTATTTGTATGTGTGTACGTTTGGAAATGTATTGACGTTTCGCTTTGGAAGGGCCGAATGTGCAATGCAGTCATCTTGATTGTTTAACTAAGTACAAAATAACGTAGGATCATTTTATATCAATCAACGAAAAATATTGTCATTTAAAAACCGTATCCAAATAATATAGTAACGAAAAATTCTTATCAAGCAAAAATCACTCGTGACGTCCAAGATTGTACAACCACAGAGTAAAAAAAGCGCTAGCAAAAGGTAAGTGAAACAAAACATGTCGGAGAGTAGCCTTAAATTTTCAATGAAACTTAACATTTTCACTAAGCCATAATCAACCTTTTTTTTTATTATTAATTAATAGGCTTGCGTTTGACCGCAATTCACCTGATCATATGTGATGATGCGGCCTAAGTTGGAACACGCTTGCCTAGGATGAACCGGTTCACTCGTGCCTTGAAGACACCTAGATTATACTTATCAGGGAACAGAGAGGCGGGCAGCGAATTCCACAGTCTGGCAGTTCTAGATAAGCAATAAGCTTAAGATACCTTCTAGATAAGCAAGACAGACATAAGAACCTAAGCCTATAAATATCTAATAGTCTAAAGTATGCTATTGAATAAAGTCGAGTTCTCGAAACGTTCCCAAAGTTACCTCTGTAAGCTCCCCCAGCAAAAGTTAGGCATCAAGTTGAAATCCTCGACGCAAAACTTTGAGAATTTTTTAAACATTTTTATTTTTAAATCGCGCCGTCGGTAACTTAATGTGATAGGGATTTGGCAGGCTTTCAGTTAGAAGTTGGTTAGACTGTTAGGCTGTGACAACCACAGCTACTGATCAAATATTAATAGTACATTATTATAGGCTTACTTTTAAGGCTTTGCACACACGTGAACACTTTAGTGTCTTGTGTTTGTCACAAGCAACCGATAACCAGTAGTATTTTATTATCACTTAAAAAAATCTAATCTAATCTAAATCTAATCCGTCAGATAGATTTACAAAAAATATTGGACACGCTTTTTTTCTTTTTTCACGTAAACAAAAAATTAAGACGAAATCGAAAACTCGTGTGTCATCACTATGTCAGTACACTGTTACTGGCGAAGTGACGTCACAGGGTTTGTATCCCCAGTCATGATCTTTGATGCGTTTTAGCTTCGTCAGTTTTTATTGATTCGATAAAACAAAAAATACGTACTTATCCTTTATTTTCGATAATCTAACTGACGCACTAATTAGTTTTTTTTTTGTAAAATACCCTAATAATAGTGTCTACGTTTGCACAGCGCCTTTTTTTAGCCGTGAGACGTCGGATTGAATGCTATTTTGAATCTAAAAACATGAATGAGTAAAACCTTTATTCTAGGCGATATTTGTGGGTTAATTTCAGCACAGGTATATTTTTAAGGCTAATAAGTATCTACTTATATTGTAGTGTTATCAACACACACAAAAAAGAGAAGAAAAAAGCAGTTTCCTAACCAAAAAATAAGGATGAAGATCCCCAATCATTCAAATATCCCATAGACATTGCTGAAATCACACGAAACCTTACATTATGCTTTTTGCTTTGTGTCCACAAAGAATGACATGTTATTCCATGGCATAAAACTTAGTAAGTAAGTACCTACGTATACTACAAATTGCTATACTAATGCTATTGCAATAGCTTCGTTGACAAAATACAAATGTTTTATACAAAGTCTTCTACATATGATGCCCTCTTATTTATGCGTCTAGACATCGGCACTTGAAACACTAAAAAGTTAAACTGTACCTACCTAAGTAAAACGTTTTGGATAACTTAAATTGTTCCCAAGAATCCTATAGTAAAGCTATAGAGCATTGGGATAAAAACCCCAGTTGAATCAATAACGATAAAAAAAAAAAAATTTTTTTTTCTCTATACAGAGTAACACTTTGACGCCCACTATAATTTACAATTCTTGGTTGTACCTATTAATATATAATACGCTAGCGTCCCACCGTGGCTTCGCTCGGATAGCACTAATACATTCTAGCCCTGTAACCTTCCTAGGTAATTCTTTCTTTCTATTGGTGAAAACCGGTTCAATAATGTTTGACAAAAATCCAATGACAAAATAATGATCTTTTTCAAAATAACATTATAAACAACCGACAAACTGTTAAGTATGCAGTTTGGCAGAATTTATATAACTATGTTTTGTGTATATTTTGAATATCGATGCCCCCAAGCAATAATTCGGTAATCGAAAAATCCAAATTTTACAGGAGAAAAGATTTACTGTTTTTGCCTAATATCTTTTCAGCCAGTAGGCATATTAAAATCTTTGATGTATCAAATTAAAGCTTATTTTTTGTGGAATGTAACTGTGTTATTAACATGTAATTATTAACATGCAATAACTATCATTTTAAGAAAATAAATAATACCTGATATTATTTAGTTAAATTATTACAGTAATAGTACTTACGGAATTATTGTAGTAAATTTATCAAACAATATATTTTGTATCATTATATTATGGACTTCTACAGTGTTATTTTTTATCGTAGGTATGGCGCATAGTGTGTTATTACGATGTTGTTGTAGTAATATTAAATAATTGTAGAAACAGTATTCATACCTACCATTATTATTACAGGGGAATTCAGATTAGCAGTGTTGTTGTTATTACCCAGTATCAATTTTCTTTTTGAAGTGTTAAAATGTAATTTTTGAAAGTTTAAACGAAAAAGACACTGTTTGATTGCTTTTTTTTTGTTATACTGCCTCCCCCCATGCCTTCCATCTATCCCGATCCTGGGCTTCATCCCACCAGTTTTGGAGAAATCCATCCAGTTCGTCCCGCCATCTCCTACGTGGCCTACCGCGACCCCGTCTTACTATCTCAGGGCTCCAGTTCTGTTGCCACCTGAGCCCACAGTTTGCCCGGCATGCGGCAGACTTGTCCTGCCTAGTCCCATTTAAGTTGGGCATCTTTATGAGCCACGTCTGTTATCCCTGGTTTGGAGTGCAGTATAGTGTTTCGAACTCGATTCGTTAATTTAACACCTAGTATACTACGCTCTATTAAACCTTGAGTTTTGACTTCTGGGAATTAGTCAAAGACCGAGTCTTTACCTATGGGAATAACTTAAGTAATTACAACAACACAACACAACACAAACAAAATACCCGCAAATACTCGCTCTGTCAAACGTGATATTTTCTCTACAAAACCTAACATGGTACTCTTGGTACATGGTACACTTGATATTATTTTCATCGACTTTTGTCACTTTAACATTGTTTCTCGATTTCATCATTCATCTACTCGTCATTTTTGAGTTCGAGAAAAATTCACAAAATAAGATACGACGAGGAGAGAAGGGATCTATTCTATATTGCTATCTACCTAAAATGATTGGTTGGTTACAAGTTAACTGTAACTGTAAACAGTGTCCGTTGGTCTCATCTATGAGCATCACATTTAGTGATCACCAGTCACCTTGCCAAGTAGGTGATGGGTATGATTAACTAAATAAAGAGCTGTTATGGCTCTGAAAATATAGGCAATATAAGATATTACGATCGCTACTTTTTTTTCAAGGAAGTTTATTAACAATGTTGTTATACTTCATTTTCTGATTTTATTAGAATTTCTCATGGAAGTATATCTAGTACATATATATCGATGGAATTTCCCGATTATGATTATAGTAGCAAATTCAACCCCAGCTGCCGTGTGATGTCGATGTGATCGCCAGTTCTTTTGATAAGTGAACAACATTTAAATATCATAGGTTTTACTTATGGTGATTATTGTAATATCAACCATTGCTTTATCAATTGAGATAACCTACCCATTTGGCCAGCGTGGTGATTAGTTATTTTATAAAATACCACACTTTTTTGTAACAATTTTGAACATGCAATAATACAATTTTACATGATTCGGTAAGCATTACTTAGTTAGTTACTATTCCTATGATGTCTCTAGCTTGTCATGCTAAAGTCAAGAATAATATTTTATTAAAATCAGTTTCACAAAGAAATTAAACAAAAATAAAAGAGATAGTCACAAAAACAAATGGAACCTTCAGAACCTTATGATGAAAATTACGTTTTTGATAACTCGCTAAGGTATCACATCGCGAGGAAACATCATACTGTCTTTTGCGTGCATGTTAAACTTCAAAACACCTTTCTCGCGTTCAGTTTAAAACATAAATACATAATATCCTACTTTTTGCATGGGATCAAAAACGCTAAAATTGTAACATGGATACTTTTTTTTGTAATAAAACATGTTTATTTCAGATTGAGGTACCTACATTCAAAACTTTGTGCAAGTTAAATATTGCTGCTGTAGTATTATCTTTGCCGTCTGTCTCTATTTCTTCTTTTTTAATAATCTTACCTTTTCTTTTATCTGTACACAAAAACCCCGTGTTTGATTTTACCAAAAATCTTATGAATATTATTTACGCCAATAATCCGGTAAAAGCTACTTACCAAAACAAAATATAAAATCATTATTTGTATAGACCTACAACAGTATTTTTGCCTACATAATTTTGTTTGGAAATTTCCCAACAATAAAAATGTATGTGACAATATTTTTGTAAATATACTTTAAAAACTTCTGAAAAAAATAGCTAAGGTGTATTCCAGTCCACAGATGCCAAATTTGCCATAACAGCAAGAAGTCCATAATAGTACATTGCTGACTTATTGCTTGGGGGCGTCGATATAAACTAATTCGCAAACAGATTACTATCATTTGACAAAATACAGTTTTCGCAAATGAGTGCAAATAGTTCAAATGTTAAAATAATGTAAACTAATTTCAAATTTTCATTTTAAAAATGACAAATTTGTAATTCGTTTTTTGACAATAAACCATATTAAAATACGTAAGTTTAATTCATCGCGTCGAGGACTTTGTATGCTTTGTAGTGTATGTAAAGTTACTCCACGTTCCACGTTCTCAGTAACAGCCCGGGGTTTAGAAGATGGCGGTGTCGTGTATTCCCCTTGTCCCCGTCGGCCTTGTCCCCGTTAAAGGGGACAAAGGGAATTTAATAAAATAATTAAAAGGCCTTTGATTCTATATTTTAAATTAAAATCTATCAATTCAGTGGCTTTGTTCTGTTTATTGTTTTGTATTGCCACCGACTTCCGAAACTAAAGTCAATGTGTGTTCTGTGCTAAAGTTAATTCTGTGCTAAAGTTATTTTTCACTTTTTAGTTTTTGAAGGCGGTTGTCTTTTTTGTAAAAAGCTTTTTATTTTCCGCTTTTTAGTACCTTCTTCTCGTCCAAATCTATTAAGAAGGGGTACACTACATAAATACGAAAAACTTTATTCCGAAAGTCAGAAATACGAATTTCAAAATACCGATTTTCATAATTCCGAATAGTTCAAAATTCCTAATATGGCAACTCCGATTTATCATTCATCCTATTTTTATAATACTAAAATTTCAAAATTCCGAACGTTTATAATTACTATTCTCAAAATACCGAGTTTCAAAAGATCGAATAACAAAAAGTCCGACTTAATGAAAATTCCGAACATCAAAAATACGAATTCCGATTATTAAAATTCCGATTATCTTTATCGTTATCGTGCAATCGTTTATCGTGCAAGCAAGCATGCAGCATGCAAGCAAGCATGCAGCGTGCAAGCAAGCATGCAGCATGCAAGCAAGCAAGCATGCATCATGCAAGCGAGCATGCAAGCGAACATGCAACATGCAGCAGGCATGGTTTCTGTCACGGCTACGGCGTTGCGGGGCTCCGGCGGTACCACGCGAGCTTATCGTCGCAGATGGTATTCACGCTCACCACCGCAGCTTCGGCTTACTGGCCAGCCTCAGCCGCGGCGGCGGGCGTTAAAACCACCTGCTCCTCAGCTCGCTGGCCGCCTCGCCCCTCCGCGCCTACGCGAATTTAAATTACACTCTAGTTGTAGGGCAGACAAGACTACGTGGAGTCGGTTTCACAGCAATTCATTTCTGTCATTAACTTTTGTAGCACAACATATTGACTTTTTAAGATTATTTTTGTTATTGTCTTTCTTTTTATACCTATATATTTTTGTTGAAATAAATTCCATAGAAAAATACACCGAATAAACAATATTTTTGTTAAAAAGTAATTCTACTGTTTGATAAGTTTGATATACAAAAAAAAATGATTAAAAATTCTTTGAATTGTGTTTCTGTGAAATATGTTTCATTCAAGTAAATAGTCTTTGAAACAATAATAGTCGAAATAAAAATACAAGAACCAAATATTATATGAAACATTTTCTGGGAAACGAAATTCTATGAAATTTCTGTCTGCGAAACAAGGGGACACCATTTTGAATATATATGCGTAGCTGAATTGAATCAGAATCCAAATTTTAATAGTTTATTCGGAATATTGAAATTCGGAATTTCGTTTTTCGGACCGAGAACTCATCGAGCATTTGATTCTTCGAACGTATGAAAATCGGAAAACAAACAAATCGGATTTACGACATTCGGTAAAATAACTTTCGTGATTTTAAATAATAGAGATTATAATTTTTAGGTATTATGAAATTCGGACTTTTGAAAATCGGAATATCCAAATTCGGAATAAAATATTTCGGAATATTTGGGTGTTCCCATTAAGAAGAGTATGAAAGTTAACTACTACAAAGATTGATGAAGCTAAAACGTCAACTATGTAAAATTTTTGGGTATTTGTTGATTTTTCAAAAAGTGCTGAATCAATTTCGATAAAATTTATATGGGACCACCCCTGAAGCATACCCTATCCGTAAAAAGAAGAATTTTCAAAATCGGTTTACGTTTGCCGGAGTAATCGCATAACAAATCGCGCACATACTTAATGTAAATTTAAGACTTATACGATTTTCTCATGGATGCCATTGTCAGAACCGAACCAAATTAAAATGGGACCACACGGTAAGCACATGCTTTCAAACAAAAAAAGAATTATCAAAATCGGTTCACCCAGTCCAAAGAAATCAGGTAACAAACATAAAAAAAAAATACAGACGAATTGATAACCCTAACTCCTTTTTTGAAGTCGGTTGAAAAGAAATGAAAATTAGGTGGACAACGACACGTGAAATTTTGTCCGTTGTCTCCGTTGCAGGAATGTATGTAAGGGAGAACGGTAATTAATTTTTTTGACGTGGCGTTGTCCGCCTGACGGGCCCAAAATTACGGGGACAACACGAATACACGGGCGGTGTAACACCCGGGGGTGTTACACCGCCCGCGTCTCGGAGAGCACGTAAAGCCTGATCTCTCTCCGGTCGTGTCGGGTTGCCGTCCCACCGGACTATGAGATTGAGGGAAGATGGAGTGCACCTATGTTTCCGCACACACTTATGCACTGTAATACCTTCTGCCTACTTGGTCTCCATTGAGATTGACCGCCGTGACCGACTTTCGGTCGGAAGATTACACTTTACATGTAAGTTACTGGTACAGCTATAACGAAGGTGATATTAAAAAAAAAACGTATTTTGTGACTCGTTAATTTATATTTGGAATATAATATACACTTTTAAAAGGCTTACTTATGACACTTGTCCCATTGCGAGCGATGCGGACGAGTTTTTCGATGCCTTATAAGCCATTTGTACAGATGTTATTTCTAATAATTTAAATAATCTAGAAGACGCAACTGTGGAGAAGAAAATTCCCGAAAAAAATATAAAATACAGAGGTGGAACACCGCGGTGGTTTTAGCCGGTAAGAGTTCCGCATGCCCCTCCGCCATCCCCACGATGGAGGAAGTCCATGAAGATTTCCACCGCGCACCAAAAAAAAATAAAAAAGGCAACTGAATAGTGATGTAGACAAGATATACACTCTCGGAATGCTAAGTTGTAGGCCCCTTGATTTCTTAAACCATAGATTGACCAAAGAAACGACGGCCCCCTGCGTTAAGACCCCATCAAAATACTTTCACAGTCAACATAAAATTACAATACAGATTCACAACACCATAGATAATATTCCCGCCATTATCTGATGCCTAACATGGCGCCAAACAGTCTGTCTTTGAGTTCGCGGGTTTTGACATGGTAATAGGGTTGTGCCCGCTCCGATGCAAATTACTGAATAATCAGCTTTCGGTTTATTGAGATGCGTCTACAATGAGCCGTCTGTTGTTCTCGGTTTCGAATCGATCCGAGTATTTACAAAAGTAATTCGAATGCTGTATAATTAATTTTGACTGTTGGTGATTATTGTCGGCGAAATCGTTTTGGGAAGAAGTTGGAAATGGGTTCCGGCAATCGGAATTTCAAAAGACTACTATAAATTTATATATACTAAATATTTGTACAGGATCCGCTGTTCGCTATATATTTATTTCCGCATTATACATACAGGGCCGTTAATTGTCTACTTGATTTTATAATTTCTTAATGCATTTTTACACACCCTAAGAAACAGAAAGCAAGAATCTACCTTCAGCGGTTTAGGCTGTGCGTATGTATAGAAGAGGGTTTTCAGATGGTACCGATCTTTAGTTCTCCGAAGACCATGACCCACCGAAACATCTTGCGACGCCTGCCCTGTTACCGGTACACGTGAGGATCTTATGACTACAGATAATGTTGCAGTAGCTGAATAATGGGCCAAACAAAAAAATAACCCTGATATAAATGTATGTTGTGTATGTATCTTTTGCCCGCGACTTTCCTACACGAAGTAAGTAATACTTACTTCGTGGATTCTTAATTATTTGATAACAATATATAGCCTGTAGGATAACGTAGTTCCCTATAGAGATTACTTGCTTCATAAAAATTTACCAACTTTACAAGCTGGGGTGTGGGATAATAATGAACACCAATTTACACCAAACAAAGTTACAAACTCAGTAATCAGTCACTTACAAAAATCACTTCGATCGCAGTATTCAGTCGCAGTTTTCAGTTTCGCTTCCAAAAACTAACTAACTCTCCTTTATTTATACGAGCTCAACTGTCAATTAGGAGACACAATAGTAGCAGTAGTAGTAGTAGCGACCAATATCTGGCTTCTGGACAGACGAAGGGTATGGCTTAGGACATATACGCGAACATTCTAGCAAACACGAGACTGATCCAGAACGTTGCAACACGAAACTTAACATCTCGAACATTCCAGAACTGTAGATTTGCTATTCGATAACAGATGGCGCCAGCGTGTGATGTAGTTCTGCTATTCGATAATAGGTGGTGGTAGTGTAGGTGGTGACCTACGTAACAATATATGTATATCAGCCGTGTAGTGCCGGCCACGAATAGCACCACCCCATTTCTACCTGTGAGTGTCATAGAAGGCGACAGAGGAATACTGACCAGAGGATGGCCAGCAGTGTCCTTTTGAGTACCATAACACCTACTGCGATTGCCAACACACATCGGTTACAGCATGGCCTATGCCCAGCAGTGGATGGCTAAAGGTTGACATGCTGATGACATATATATTATATGCCATCGATATGCATAGCAGATGAAGAATAAAACCTACTAAAAATCTTTCAAAACAATACACCAAACTTCAAATAGCCACCTATACCGATTAAATATCAAGTCAAATACACTTTAACACGGTATTAGAGAGGGCCGCCGTCACTCAGCCTCCCTGATACGCGTACATCATGGAAACACATTGAACTAAGCCCATTAAACGAGCCAAATCACGAGTTATGAAGTAACCCATCGTTACCCTTGCAAGTATGCTATATTAGCGTACTGTAGTCAGCTTAGTGGCTGTTCAGAATGGGAGACCTAGCTTCTCGGCTTGTTGTAAAGATGTGGTGACATCTATGATGACATTGAAATATTGCTGCAAGCATCGTCAATATCAGTTGAAAGATACACACACGCACAAACAAACACACACACACTCACTCACACACACAATTTTAGGATACTTATAATATCTCTAAGTTTTTTTTTTGTCTGTTATTTTTTTTGTTATTGTTCTAGTGTTGTTTAATTTTAGTGTTTACTTATGATTACCTGTTTTTATTTTCTTTTTGTACGCCGCTTTTACTTTTTTTTATAATTTGTCATTCATCTACTTTTACAGTAAATCTTACATAATCAATCTAAAAGTTGTACTTACAGGTTTCTGCATTAAACCCTTTTAACTATACCACCACGTTTGGACTACACTTGACGTATCCTTTATAGCAATATCAAAGTTTTAAATAAGATATAGGTGAACAAACTCCCTACAACAACCGTCGGGCAGTAGCCCACTGGACATAACACCCGTCTGGTCGGAGGATCCTTCCTTTCCAAAGGCGGATGAGGAACTTTCTACCAATACGACATCTATAAAAAAATCTGTGGTGCTTAGCAACTGAGCTTCTCCCAGTTGTAAACGTCCCTTTGGTCCTATTGGCCTAGTTCTGTTCTGTCTCCTGCTTGGTAATGAGAGAAGTGGAAAAAATCTTATTGTTTCTTACTCCTCCGCTGTTCTTTTATGATTAGTTTCGTTGCGGGAAGCAAGACAGTTGAATCGTTTCTCTGGGACTCGCCGAGCGTCATTGCTTCGGCTCTTTCTAGTGGTCGCCACTGTTGATTCTGGCTTATAGGAGTTGCAGTGATTTGGAATAGTGTAGCGGACTTCTCCCAAATAAAATCCATGAAAAAGGTCCATAGATAGAAAAAGAGTCGTTGAGTCTCTCCGCCTATTAACATCTGCAACATTAAGGGTCCCGCAGATACCCTAAAATACGATATTTGCTAGCAAAGGATTTGACGCATTCATTAATATTGTTGACATAGCGGTTCCGGAAGCCGTGTGGTGCCGGCCGCGAATAGCACCACCCCATTTCTACCTAGAGGGATACAGACCAGAGGATGGGCAGCAGCGTCCTTGTGAGTACTATAACATCTATTGCGATCGCCAACATGCACCGGTGAAGCATGGCGATTACGGCTGAACCCCCCCTGAGGGAGACTATGCCCAGCAGTGGGCGTCTTATGGTTGATAAAGAAGAAAAGAAAGAAGCGGTTCCGCATGACGAGAACCTCGTGAAAACTGGGAAAGATAAACTAATTAAGTATCTTGACTTGGCTCGCGAGGTTGTTGACACGTGGGATGTGAATACAGCAGTCATTGTGCTGATAGTCGTTACGGCCAATGGAATAATTTCCAAGAGCCTCGATCAACATCTGAGGAGGCTCTCGTTGGGCAGCTGGATCAAGGGCTTGATTCAGAAAGCGGTACTCCTGGACACGGCGCGTATTGTTAGGAGATTCCTCTCTCAGGAGCCCTGACCACCGGTAGCTTGGACCCTGTGCCCGATACCGGTGGGCTACTAGTTTTTATATTTCTAAATGTTTTTATTTTTTTATCAATATTTAAAAATATATTATTCTACGTATGTACATCAATGAATAAATAAAAATAATAATAATAAAATCATATAAAATTTGAAACTGGTTTATGCCCGCAACAAAGTAGTTCAAGTTTGGCAGCACAATTGGCACATGGCTGTGTGGTTGGCTGCTGTGCTGCGTGTCGTGGGTTCGGTTGCCGCACGGAACAAATATTTGTATGACCTACAGATATTTGTTCCGGATCTGGCTGTTTGTGTGTGTGACGAGTTTATAAGTTTATAAATGCACCCATGATATAGGACAAATTCATAGTGTGGGATAAAGAACTTTTTTGGAAAAAAATGGTTGTCTGTAAAATCAGTGTACGGACTATAGTTTTACGTGATAACGTCATAAAGAAACATAATGGCTAACATATGTAACATAAGCAAATAATGGTTTCCGTCGAGGTGGGCAATGCTCATTGTAGACGCTTGAACGGATCGTGCCTCTCTATCGCTTGTTCCGCGCTCTCGCTTGCACGCTCAGGCTCAGGCGGGACGTGACACTTTTTCGTGCGTGCAGCCGGTGTTCATCAATTTATAAGACATTATCACTTCAAACAAAAATCCGTTCTTAACTGTCGTCGCCCGCCTATCTCTGTCGAATTCCATCTACATAGGTCAAGCAGTCTTTGTAACTTCGTGACCAATTAGTGAGTGGAATTTCCTTTTTAATATAGATATAGTATGGATACTTACGCAAAATGAGATACCACACTAACAAAACCACCTCACTGAACAAAATAGCCGAGTCAGAACACGGCCGTAACAAAACTTTCGTCGTAAAATTACGTATAACCACAGGAAGATCACTCAAACTTATAAGAGGAATTTATATTTTATGAGGAAAAATGGCGGACCCTCTGCCGCCGCCGACAGCATACCTAATAACTGGGGCCTTTACACTACTAGCCTTTTGAAAAATACAATCGTATTTGTCTAGAATATGTTAGGATAGATGCTACACTTGTTAGTAAAGTGAAATAAAGATGGCGGAGGTTACATATGAGAAGATATTTATTTGAAGACGTCATGTTTCAAATTTTTCGACAAATTTTACAGAGAAGTCAAAGTCAAAATATTTACTGGCCTTAAATGTGTCAAGACGCCCACCTCACATGCATGAGGTTTTGGTTTCGAATCCGGGTAGTGACCAATCTGACATTTTCAACTCATAATTATGTGCGGTCGAACAAGCTAATTGGTTTACAGGCAAAAATATTCATCTTTCTACCATACTCACAATATTTTATTTTAAAAATTTCCTTAACTCAAGCACGTAGGTATCCCTGGTACTTACGTACTAAAGATAAAAAAAAAATTGTTAGTGTAGTAGAAAGATGAATATTTTTGCCTGTAAACCAATTAGCTTGTTTGACTGTACTATACTTTCTCAGTTTATCTTCGACATCACTGACATCGGTGAAGGAAAACACCGTGAGGAAACAAATGGCCAAATACTCAAACGCAAAAAGCAGGCCAGAGTTCCGCGTTGCTCTATGACTCAAACGCCACTCAATTTGAAGATGCTGTTAAGTCTCTCTATCATTTTATGTCAAAGTGCATGTGACAGTACCTATGAAACTTATAATTCATCATCTTGATTCAGCATCTTAAAATTGAGTATCGTTTGAGTATTTGACCACTAGACTTATAATTAATATAAGTCTGCAACGCCAAAATGGCCAAATACTCAAACGTAAAAAGCAGCCGCACGCGTCTGGGCGCGTGCGGCCAGAATGCGCGTTGCTATAAGACTCGAACGCCACTCAATTTGAAGATGCCGTTAAGTTTCGTGCTGTTTCTATCACTTTATGTCAAAGTGCATGTGACAGTACCTATGAAACTTATAATTCATCATCTTGATTCAGCATCTTAAAATTGAGTATCGTTTGAGTATTTGACCACTAGACTTATAATGAATATAAGTCTGCAACGCCAATCCGCCTTGAGCGCACGTGGTGATTAATGCTCGTGCCTTCTCTGTATGAGAAGAGGCCTTTGCTAATTTAATGCTAGTAATATTATTATTAAATGCGGTTCCGCGAAACATGGTACATTTATTGTTTGTACAGAGACACATTTCGTCACAAATTGGCATTCAAATATAAGAAGTGGATAAGTAAGAAAATTCTTAAGATTACGATTCAGTTTTAAGAATTTAAGTATGAGACGATATTACTTGCCAATTTTCATAGCTATAGGTCAACGGGAATTAACCTATAAATTTTGATTCCCTTGAGAGTGTCAAAATATACGTTTTTTGCGGCGTAAACGGCTGCGTCTATTTTTCACGTTAACTTTGAAGGTTGATTTTTTCACAGTTTCAAGAGATTGTAGACTTGAATAAATGGTTTTAATTTTAACTCGATACGATACCTCCACTGCGTTTCTGAGATAAAGGGTCTTAACAGTCAGACGGACAGACAGACGGACAATACAAAGTGATCCTATAAGGGTCCCATTTTTTCATTTTGCGGTACGGAACCCTAAAAACGAAAGCCCCCTTAAATATTTATTTTATTCTGTTTTTAGATTTGTTGTTATAGCGGCAACGGAAATACATCATTTGTGAAAATTTCAACTGTCTAGCTATCATGGCTCATGTGATACAGCCTGGTGACAGACAGCCAGACAGACAGACGGACAGTGGAGTCTTAGTAATAGGGTCCCGTTTTTACCCTTTAGGTACGAGACCCTAAAAATCTAGAAAAACCAGATCTACCAACATCACCAAATAATTTCTTCACCCTTTTTGTATCACACAACTTTACCTATTAAGTATACGATACAGAAACAAATTACTCATTCTATGTGTGCGTAGTCTCAGTAATAGTTGAAACACGTGAAATATTCAGCACCAGCGCGTGCACGATGCATCTAATTAAAGCCTTGCTACATAGCAAGCGAGTAGGAGCGGTCAGCGGGGCGTTTGCTTGTGACTTTGTAAGCGGTTTATGGTAACGTACAAATATCCGTGCTCTCCATTTTAGGCAAAACCACACTTACGACACTCCATACAAATGAAACGATTTAATTACCTACACTACTACCAAAATAACAGACTGTACAAATACGTGCGTGTGTGTGCGTGTCTACACGTCGCGAGAACTAAAAGCAGTTTCGAAAGCAGGTTCGACGCGGGAAGAGGTGAGGAACAGTGTTACGGAAGGAGGCGGTGCGTGTCGCTACTGTACCATAGTACTAATATTTATACTGTGACAATACTATCAAAAAGCCAGTCTAATCTAAATCTAAACTAATATTATAAAGAGGAAAGATTTGTTTATTTGTTACGATTTAACTCAAAAACTGCTAGTCCGATTTCAAAAATCCTTTCACCTATAGGCTATATTGCATTATTAAAAATGAGGAGTCCTTAAAGGTATTCATAGTTTTACTATGGGACCAACTCCGAAATATTAAATAAATAATCAGCTGTTTCCTACAAAAATGTACTGCAACACGATTAATTTGAAAATCACAATGAAAAAAAATATTAATAACTCATAGAAAAAGCTGTGTGTGTACTTTCCCTGAACGATGCACTGCAAGGTAATAGTCAGATTGTATTTAATAGCTAGCTACTCATACCAATGTCGCATCTCCTACAATTTCAAATGCTGTTTTCTTCTTCCACATTCTTCCATTTTTTTCTTTTATAGAATAAAAAACCTTTACTCCTGGAAGTGAATAAAAAGTTTTCTGAATCGAATTAGGGACGTTCGATTGTAACAAACACAATAACTGATTTATTCAGAAGCTTTTATGAAAGCTGCTGAATGTGAATATGATAAACATTTTAAAATTTTAGAGTTTTACATGTATAGTGACGAGGCATCGCTTTGCGTTCTGTATAACCGAAGCCTTATAGGAGCCGAAGACTCAAATAGAAGCAACCGTGCCTGATAAAATATTTGTAATATTAAACGAAGATAATGATGCGCGCAATGCGGAATTTGTAGAAGAATTTTATTAGAAGATACTTTGATTAATTTTTAAGCTTAAGCTATTTTCCTTAATCTAGACATTTCTATTTCAAAGATATAAGAGTACGAAGGGTCGTCGTCGAGTGGCGACCACAAACCGGAAGACGCAGCGTTGGTAGACGTCCCGCCAGATGGACCGACGACATTGTCAAGGTCGCGGGTATCCGGTGGATGCAAGCGGCAGGTTGCCGCTCGTTGTGGCGTTCTATAGGGGAGGCCTATGTTCAACAGTGGATGACTTTTGGGTGTTGATGATAAAGGGTACCTATTAGGTTTTGAATTAAGGCCAAAGAAAATATGGATGGATTGTGTGAAGATTGATATTAAAGTTAGGTTAGGGAGTTAGTTATAGCATGACGGTTGACAGGTTGAAGTGGAAGTAACATGGGAAAAAGGCAGGAAGATGATGATGATGAAGATAATTGCTTGTTTGTTTGCAATTAAAGACTAAGTTTGTCTGACTTGCTGCCGTCAATGATTGCAATACGTTATTATAAAACCGTGAGGTGCCTGCCGTGAATAACACCACCCCATTTCTACCCGTGTGTCGCAGAAAGCGACAGAGGGATATTGACCATAGAATGGGCGGCAGCGTCCTTCTGAGTACCATAACACCTACTGCGATCGCATGGCGATTAAGGCTTTAGGGGAGACCTATGCCAAGCTGTGGGCGTCTAAACGATGACATGATGATTATCTTTACATAAAATGCTAATATTTATTACAATTACATAATGTTCCCTGGTAAACCATTTAAAACTTCAAACTACCTATAATAAACTACTTCTGAAACCTATTTCCATACAAACTAAGCTTGCTAACCACTTTGATAAATATAATTGCGCCTACGCCACGTAAATCAATTACGAAAAGCAATGTTAAATAGTTGACAATATTGCCTGGAACTATGTGGGGAAATTATATCGGGGCAATAGCTGAATATAACTCTGAAATAACGAGGATACTCCGGCCGAGCGTTGGAGAGGGTGACATTGCGTACAGATACGGACAGAAGGCTCACCAACTTTACTGTGTAAGGAAACCGAGACGCGAGGGTTGAAAACGTCGCCTGTGAAACTCACATTTATGCGAAAGACATAACTTTACAGGTGAAAGAAATAACTGGGCCCTACAACATTTTATTTCCACAGCTTTTTCAGTTCTGTGGCTTTTGGTGTGCAATTTGGATACGTTTTCAAATGTATATGTCTTATACATTTGATTGTCTTATGCAAAAGATTTTTTAGGTCATTACCGTCGAACGTCTTACGAAAACCATACAAATAGCTTTACGCAAAAACTTGGTTTGCAAGTGGCAGTTACAAGGTTATCAATGAAATAGATATTCATCATCATCTGCCTAGCCTTTTCCCAACTATATTGGGGTCGACTTCCAGTCTAACCGGATGCAGCTGAATACCAGTGTTTTACATGGAGCGACTGCCTATCGGACCTCCACAACCCAGTTACTGGGTAACACGATACCCCTTGGTAAGACTGGTTGTCAGACTTTCTGGCTTCTGACTACCCGTAACGACTGCCAAAGATCTACAAATAACAGCCGGGACCAACAGCTTTACGTGCTTTCCGAGGCACGGAGGGAACTCGGTATGAAAGGGATGGTCACCCATCCACAGACCGACCGCGGCTAGCGTAGCTTAACCTTTGACCGTTCGATCTGTATGGCTTTAACTTAGCCACGAGCTCCTCCAATGAAATAGATATTATAACTTAAAAATAGTTTTTTTTTTTAATAATCTGTTTTATTTTTTAGCCTAATTAAACTATAAATTAAAATCATATTTTGTTTTACCTATATATAATTGTATCGTAATGGTCCTGTGTCTTCATGCACCAACTGCACAAACTGGTTCGGGCAACTACCAATGCGACTTTTTCTATTTCATACCGTATCTACTTTCTTAGTTTACCTGTGCGTGTCGTAGAAGGCGACAGAGGGGTAATGACCAGAGGATGAGCAGCAGCGGCCTTCTGAGTATCATAACACTTACTGCGATCGCCAACATACATCGGCCAAGCATGGTGATTACGGCTAATCCCGCCTTGGGGGAGACCACCTATGCCCAGCAGTGGGCGTCTAAAGGTTGACATGATGATTTTCTTAGTTTATCTTAGACATCGGAGAAGGAAACCCCGGACTTGTAATGCAGAAATGGCATTACAAGTCCGGGTATGAGAAGAGGCCTTTGGTCTGCAGTGGGATTTAAATAGGCTAATTAATTACTAATTATGACAGACAAATTGTTCAAGTTCAAGAATGGACGAGGGGTCAAACAGGGGGACCCCCTCTCCCCTAAACTTTTCATAGCAGTCTTAGAAAATGTGTTCAGGAAATTAGATTGGAGATATAAGGGAATTAGGATAGATGGAAAATATTTATCGCACCTCAGATTCGCGGATGACATTGTCATACTGTCGGAAGATACAGTAGAGCTACAAATGATGTTTGAGAACCTTAATACACAAAGTATACTGATTGGGCTTGAGGTCAACCAAGATAAAACTAAACTAATGACTAACAAAGAACACGTTCCTATAAGTGTCAACTCAGTACCTCTACAATATGTGGAAGACTACACATACCTCGGTCACGTCATATCGTTTAAAGATTGTAGCGAAAAAGAAATAAATACAAGAATAAAAAACACATGGAATAAGTACTGTGCCATGAACGAAATTTTTAAAAGTTCGTTTTCACCTAGCCTGAAATCAAAAGCTTTGGGTACCTGCTTGATACCATGCCTCACATATGCGTGCCAAACTTGGTCCTTAACTAAAACTCAACAAAATAGAATTAGAACATGTCAAAGAGGTATGGAGCGTAGTTTCATGAATATTAAACTTAGAGACAGAGTGAAAACTACGTTGATCAAAAAATCAACGAAATCTAAGGATGTGACTAGGCAGGCATTTAAGCTTAAATGGCGATGGGCAGGCCATGTTCAGAGGCTAGATCCACAACGATGGGCCCAGATTATAACAAACTGGATCCCCAGAAAAGAAAAAAGAAAAAGAGGCAGACTATTTAAAAGGTGGAAAGACGATATAGTTAGAGTAGCTGGCAAGCTCTGGGCCAGAACAGCCAAACTAAGGGATAAATGGAAGCATTTGGAGGAGGCTTTTACCGCCTTAGGCGGTCCTTACATTGAGAACGACAGTGAAGATACTAACACATAGCACTAACATATAATGATAAGTTATTAGACTAACATACTAACATTATATTCTAATTTTTTATTTTCTTATTATGATAAAGTCCTAACGTGTTGTTAAAGTCATTGTAAGGAATTAATAAAAGCTTTTTTATTTTTATTTATTATTTTATGACAGACAAATATTTAATTATTTAAGACATATTGTTAGTAATTTATGTTTTCCCAAATAAAATAAAATCAAAATGCCACAACGAAAGACGTCAATTTTGGTAAGTCTGTTTGTAGTGCTATTTCTGCACTTATCCAGCATGTGGCTTGTTCTGACGATATTGCATATTTCCCCGCTACATTGCCTAATACCTACGTGCGTTGATATCTGCGTTAGATAATACTATTTACAGGGTTCTCGTTTAATTAGCTTTTGTTAAAGGACGGTGAGTGTTAAGTTTTTGTAATTTGTGATGTGGCTTATATTTTACCAAGTTTTCGTTGTATTTATTAATAAGTCAGTATAGTAAGTAGGTAGTTTTCGAGAAAGAATCTCAAAAGTATGTAATTATACAACGTGTAACAGAAATGAGTGGTCATGTTTTGAGAATGATATTGGTATTGGATTAAGTATGATAATGATAATAGTACATTGAGTTTTCGTGTTATTTTGCCGCATCAATCATATCGATTAAGTTAAAATCAAAACAAATGTGTAACACTAAGTCACTAAGTCAAATGGATTTCGATAAATTTTTCACGTTACACAATTTTTATACATTTGTGACCTTACGTATTCCTTATGATCCTTAACCTTTTGGCCGCCACAGTCATGTATAAATAGACGACCAACTGAAATATGACCAGTCCGCCACGGTCACGACTACATGACCGACTTCTATATGTAATTTCATAGAGTATGAAAATTAGCTTGGCGCCCGAGGGCACGCTTTTGCTTTTTGACATGGCGGTCAAAATGTTATGTGACCTTAAATTTCTGTTACACGCTGTATAATTAGAGAGTGATCCATACCTAAGCATTGAAAATTCGTCTTCGATTTCAAAATCCAAGCCATTTTTCTTCTATCATGTCTCCAAAAACATTCAATCAGCCAATTTATCTCAATCTGTGTTACTAAAAAAAGTCAATCAATAACGTTTCCATCTTCTCAGTTGAACGATGTGTTTCATCCATCGATCAGGCCGAAAGAGTAGAACTAACTTGTCAGATTGGAGCGTGATCACTCAATGCCCCCATTACATGAGACTATCAGTCAATCTGGGGATTGAGTCCATTGGCCCACGTTACGAGATTGTTAAGAAAATGTTTGACCAACGAAAAAAGTCGTGATAGGTTTTTGTTTAGGCTGAGAGAGAGAGCTGCCTTTTCTTAGTTGTGAATTGTAAATTGTAAAGACACGATTGCGCAATCATTTCAAGACTCTAAACATACACTTTTGCTTTAACCTAAAATATCCGAGTAATTTTCAATTAAATGTAAAAATATTTTTTTAATTGCTTTGAAATTTAATAAATAGTAAGTTTAATGCATAGAGTTGACAAATAAATGGCGTCACAGTTCACTATTATCGTGCAAAATCTAAAGAGTAATCGTAAAAAAAAAATTGTCAATTGATCGGTGGTGTCCACTACCCATTTTGATCCTATAATGACGTATTATAACTTCATATAAGGCTCTATACAAGTACGCCAACACGCACTGTCTGCTGACGTCTGCTGTATATGTTGTAGGTACCAACAACAACCCAACCAATAACAAGACAGAATAATACAGTTTTCTAAGCATGTAGTTTGTTTTTTGAGCTAACATTATATAGAGGTAAAGTAAAGTGGTTTGTTTCTAAGAGGTAATCGCGGAAAGACAGTAGATATAGCAGACACACTTTAGAGTCGAGACCGCGTTTGGGCAAGCGTAGTGTGGGACGCCCCACGGCACGATGGACCGACGATTTGAAGAAGGTGGCTGGTAGAGGATAGGTGCGAGCTGCCCAAGAACGGGTTGGTTGATCTCTGAGGGAGCTCTACGTTCAGCAGTCAACGGAAATAGGCTTATATGATGATGTATCCCTGAAAATACTGAACCGATTATAAAAATCTTACACTGGTAGAAAACTACACTGTTTTATAGCATACTTGATTTCCGTGCAGACCAAATCGCTGGCAAAAATTTGTAAGTTTTATTATTTGCTCTGCAAATTCGTTACTGATTCAGAGGATGAGACAATGGACACAGAGCCACACAACTCAGTGCTCAGATGAAGATAGATCGCGACGAGACGCGTGGTCACCCTGTCCGCGCGCAGTTAGTCGTAGTTCCAACAGTGATGGATGTCTTCGCTCTCATGCTAGCCTAGTACTTTGATTCGTTGTTCGATATACTTATTGTTATTGTTTATTTGTTATTGATTTCAGATCTATCAGTAATCTATGTACTGCTTTCTATCATTTATTTAGGTTTCTCGGCAGTGCACCAATTTTGTAGATATTCCATTGTGACTCCTCAGTTCTCATAATTTCTTTAATTACTTTTTAGCATGTAGGGATCTTCTACTTTGTTAATATTCTTCGATATTTTTAATTGTGAATTTTCTATTTCAAATCCATAGTTGGTAGTCAAATCAAAGTGTTGAATAGATAACTAGATAACATGATATGTGATGATTTCTCCATTTCCAACTAATTCGTCTTCATTCGTAATATTAATATAGTCCGTTACAAAGGTCGCACATGTAAAGCATTGACTTTCCAAGACCCTACAATCTGTAAACAAATTACATAGCTATTCTTTATCCATGTTTTCCGATCCACATTATTCTACATTAACATTCTTAAGGGTTAGATATTCAATTATCATTTACACATATTTGCAACGTAATCTGGTTACCAATAGAATTATTCCGAGCACGGCTCTCTTTGAGGCGTGATTTAATTTTACAGTTCGGGTCTAACAGAACTGAGTTATAACCATCGGACCGTGATAGCATACTAACATGTGAAATATGTTTTATTTACAAATGTTTTGTGGTTAAATAGCTCAGTCAATAACCGAATGTGTTTTCTCTATGACTTTTTAAATAAAAAATATCGATGAAAATTTTATGATGTGCCTTTTTTGCGGTAATTTTGCTGGCGGCCCTAAAACATGTTCACAAATAACACTGGTATCGTATTATTTCTTAGTTTAACAACACTGGCTGACTTTGCGTCGACATCAATCAACTGATTAGTAACGCTACAGCAGAGAAACCAGAATATATCAATAAAGTTCCGACAATGACATGTGAATATGAAGGTCTACGTGCTTCATTAAATGGCCCTTTTTCGGAATCTTACGTTTATCCTTAACCATCTGTTTCGCTAGTAATCCCACATCATTACGACCACGGAAACTTTACGAAAGTTTATTTTAGAGATACATCGTTAAAATTTTAATTACAATTAAAAGTTATCGAAACTTAGCTTACATTTTCATCTCTAAACCAAAACTTTTAAACCAGAATAATTTGGGCTTTAAAACAAGAATGTATGTACTTAAGTACTTATCAAAAGAATTTTTTGTTAAACATCAGACGTAATATTTCGAAACAAAATATAACATGCACAACGTCCAATACGTAAAACAGAATCGAGTAATATTCGGACACAAAAAAAATGCATAAAATATTCCAATAAATTCCATCGGTATAGATACAAAAAAATGGCCGCCAAATATGATGTGCGAAAAACTATCCGCGTCACGGTATGGTGACAAAAGGCAACATCTCATATCGGATGAGCAAATATATTCAGGGGGCCCATTTTAGAGGCAGTCCTTCGCATATGTCATAGACAGTGGCCCCCAAGAGACGAGGTAGAAGCAAAAACTGAATGTTGCAGATATGTTCGCATTATTGCTGCGAATGACCATTGAAAGAGACGATACGGGAATGGGGTGCTAAATTGTCGGACGAAGAAAAGAAAAGGGAGAAAAGACGAACAGGCGAGAAGAGGGGAATGACTGCCAGAGTTATAGTGACAAGGAATTTAACCTAAGCACAAAGTTCGTAAGGCTGAGGCGCGCCCGAAGTATCTTGAGTCTGAGATGAATCTGGCACTCAACCCTAGTACCTTTACGAACGTTTGCATACTAATCTCAGTCTCAATCTGTCGAATATACCCCTAAACAAGCAAATCTTTGCTTATAAGGTGACTCCAACAGTAACTGTGTTTATACTTATTAGTTGTTGAAATAAATATTTTTATTTTTTTTATTTATTAATTTCAGTCATAATTACCAAAAGTACCTAGTAGTAGTATGACGGGCTGGTGTCCGCAACTCCACGTCTCAGCGCGTATTTTGCGTACACCATATTGTCTTTCTTTTTCCTTTGTCATCTTTTGTTCCTAAACCACCCACTAGCTGCTTGCTGAAAGTGATATTTCTGCACTATTATTGCAATTTTATTAATGTTATAATTTTGTTTTTGCGTGCTGTGTCTATCGCATCATATTGTATACTATGCTTGTATCATATTTCTTGTATAATTAGGATAAACAGTGTAACAATTTTACTGTAGATAGGCTAATAAATAAATAAATATTGGATTATCTCTGAGATAAGATTGTGACAAGATTTTGAAGGATTTTAACTAGTACAAGTGGCCTTCTGATCTTCAACAGTGGTCATTCATGACCACTATTAACATAAATGTCTTCACTCTATCTTATAAGGCAAATGTAAAATTACAACGGGCACAAACTCACAAGTACCTACCTAATACATAATGGATAACGGTCCCAGCTAGTTTCAATAAAAGGATTTTTTGTATGCCCCTCATACACTCGCGACGATATTGTTACATTTCTACGCTAAATTTATTCCTTTTTTACACAAATCATATTTTAAATGACATATTCATGCGATGAATTCAGTATTGTGTGATATTTTGTAGATGGACTTACGAACCCTCGTAAAGCTATTCGTTGTTCATTCGTAACTATCCGTTTTCCATTTAATAAAATAATATTCTTTCTTTACAAGAAAATTGAATACACGTGTGACTTGTAAATGGTATATATGAACTATATATAGTTCAAGATCATAAAGTCGCAAAGCCTGCGTAGTTTTAACAATAGTGAAAATTGGAAATACCTAGATAAGAGCGATATGCATTTCGGAGAGTGAGCTTTGAAATTGTACAACTTATAATTCACACATCCCCATTCCATCACCGGACGAGTACCTTACCTTAAGCCTTATATTAACACGGAAACTTTCAACAAGTATGTTGCTACTAATTCTAAAACTTTCAGAAATACTTCTAAGGTAGGGAAAGCCCTATACATTAGTAACAAAATCAAATCGGCAGACGATAAAATAAAGACAGTTTGGAAAGTTATAAACAACGAAACTAACATGAAATAAGTTCGTAAGGCAGAATATACAGTATTTTATACACTATTTATATACATTATTACTACACTACTACACTATTTATTATACACTAGCTTCTGCCCACGACTTCGTACGCGGATCCTGTTGCTTATGCCAGCGACAGCGGGGTCGGCAAAATCGAAGATCTGAAACGTCTGATGTCGAATTTTCAGAGCCCGGGGACGGGAAAACAACGGGATGCGTGAGATGATTCGAGACGTTCGAAAAGTACAATTTTGAATCATACCTCCGATGGCGGAATATGTGGCGGAGTCAATCATAGGAGTATACGTAAATGAACTCCGTTCCTTACCAACCCAAGGAAGGTCGCCATGACCTACGGCTATATCTTGAGACACATCCGATTCTTCAGATGATATCGACATTCTGTTCAGAGAATGTCGAAGTCGATCAGAATTCAAACGTTCGTTGCGCTCTTCTTCTGTCTCTTCATGCCGTACTCCAGCAATTATTTTTCTCTCACTTTCTAACTGATTATGAATATTTTGTTGTGTGCGTGTTCGGGATAATCTATACTATAATATTATAAAGCTGAAATTTGTTTGTTTTCCTTAATTGAACGCGCTAATCTCAGGATCTACTGGTTCGAATTAAAAAAATCTTTTTGTATTGGATAGTCCACTTACCGAGGAAGGCTATAGGGGCAATGCGAAGTTGGGTCGGGTCGCTAGTGTATGATAATCTCGATCAGCAGTTAGTCGTGCATCACGTTCATCATTCGGTTCAAAAGACCTGTTAGTAGATGTGCGAATACGCTGAGAACTCGAAGCGTGATTCTGTATCGGTAAACGTTTCCGATTCGCGAGACAATGCATGTCGCTCACGATCAGCGGACAGTCGCGCATCACGTTCCGCAGCAGATGCGTAGATACGCTGAGAACTCAAGCGCAATTCTCTATCCGTGAACGTCTCCGACTCGCGAGACAATGTATCACGTTCACGATCAGCGGTCAGTCGCGCATCATACTCTTCACTGGTCTCTAGAGACCTGGATGTAGATGCGTAAATACGCTGAGAACGCAGGCGTGCTTCGCGATCTGAAGAGGTTTCCACGGAGCGAGTTGCAGCCTGATGTTCTCGAACAGCATCAAGTCTCTCCTGACGCTCTTCGGTAGATTCTTGAGATCTGATGATCCTCAATCTTTTAGCTCCTTTGGAACATTGGGAAAGATTTGACCTCTTTTTAGGTAAATTAAAATTCTCGATAAATTATAGCCTATATGTTGCCCAGACTTAATACCTATACAACAAAAGAAAAATCATTCAAATCCGCCCAGTAGTTCCGAAGATTAGCGTGTACAAACAAACAAACAAACAGACAAACAGACATACAGACAAATAGACAGAATTTTTTTTTTTGGATTCGTGCTCTATTACTGTTCCTAAACCCCCCTCAATTATTTTTTTTTAATATATTCAATGTACAGACACAGTTTTGTTACTGTTTTATTATATCTATATATATAAAAGAAAGTCGTGTTTGTTACAACACTTATAACTCGAGAACGGCTGGACCGATTGCCATGGTTTTTGATTTGTTGGATTTGTTTCCGTCCCGAATAGCAGAATACATCTTAAAAAAAAAAAAACTCGATAAAGAAAATGAATGATTAAGTCTTCATCATTTCAATAGATGCTGATTTGTTTATTACATGTCAATGTAGGGTAGGTGTAGGGTAGGTGTAGGGTAGGTGTAGGGTAGGTGTAGGGTAGGTGTAGGGTAGGTGTAGGGTAGGTGTAGGGTAGGTGTAGGGTAGGTGTAGGGTAGGTGTAGGGTAGGTGTAGGGTAGGTGTAGGGTAGGTGTAGGGTAGGTGTAGGGTAGGTGTAGGGTAGGTGTAGGGTAGGTGTAGGGTAGGTGTAGGGTAGGTGTAGGGTAGGTGTAGGGTAGGTGTAGGGTAGGTGTAGGGTAGGTGTAGGGTAGGTGTAGGGTAGGTGTAGGGTAGGTGTAGGGTAGGTGTAGGGTAGGTGTAGGGTAGGTGTAGGGTAGGTGTAGGGTAGGTGTAGGGTAGGTGTAGGGTAGGTGTAGGGTAGGTGTAGGGTAGGTGTAGGGTAGGTGTAGGGTAGGTGTAGGGTAGGTGTAGGGTAGGTGTAGGGTAGGTGTAGGGTAGGTGTAGGGTAGGTGTAGGGTAGGTGTAGGGTAGGTGTAGGGTAGGTGTAGGGTAGGTGTAGGGTAGGTGTAGGGTAGGTGTAGGGTAGGTGTAGGGTAGGTGTAGGGTAGGTGTAGGGTAGGTGTAGGGTAGGTGTAGGGTAGGTGTAGGGTAGGTGTAGGGTAGGTGTAGGGTAGGTGTAGGGTAGGTGTAGGGTAGGTGTAGGGTAGGTGTAGGGTAGGTGTAGGGTAGGTGTAGGGTAGGTGTAGGGTAGGTGTAGGGTAGGTGTAGGGTAGGTACATAGGCAGGTAAGTAGGTAGATAGCGACAGGACAACGTCTGTCGGGTCAGCTAGTGTATTTATAGATTATTTATTTCCCCACCCCCCCCTCCCCATGACCGTTTTAAAAGCTTTTCGGCAAATCATAATAAAATTTACTGAAGATCTGTGGGGTATGTCTATTAAAAAAAAACTATAATAGAAACAACAGCACCTTATTTGGCTTTAATTATTTAATATGTGCGTGGACCAAGGTGTTTTCCCAGATTTAATGAAACTTTAATAGATTTTTAACTTCATTACAAGAAATTAAGGTAGTAATCAATTGAAAAAAAAAATACAGTTCGGTATGACTTCTGTAGCTGGCGTCTGTACATCACGTAATAACCAGTAAGTATGGAGCTATAGTTAAAAATGTCACGGAAACAGAAATAATAAGGAAATGGGTAAGTACAGGGGTTTTATAAAATGTGGGTATGTAGGTATCTAATTTGTATTGCTGCGTACACGATATTTTATCGCAGTAGTGTATTGACAAGTTTTGGTGATCTGGTGCGCCCGCGTCGCGTGGTAGTGGCGCTCCGGCGGTCGAGCGGTGTGGTTGTGTGGTGCGGGTGAGTGCGTTGTAGTGATAGTGAGCCGGCAAAGACGCATAAAAGGAAGGACAATACATGTGGCGACGAGGACAAAAGTGAGTACAAAATAAAGAATAATAATGAACGTTATGATCGTAGATGAAGATAAAATAAAGTAGACAAATTGTCATTCTCATGGTACCCGTGTTATAACGGACCGGCTGTTTTAAATGTTAGTTACTTGGTAACCATACAAGTGCATCTCGGCTTATCAAACGATTGTAGAATATCTTATCAACATTTTGTTAGTAGGATAATTACAATAATACTTAGAGATATGCTCAAGCCCAAGCCCAAGCCCAAGCCCAAGCCCAAGCCCAAGCCCAAGCCCAAGCCCAAGCCCAAGCCCAAGCCCAAGCCCAAGCCCAAGCCCAAGCCCAAGCCCAAGCCCAAGCCCAAGCCCAAGCCCAAGCCCAAGCCAAAGCCAAAGCCAAAGCCAAAGCCAAAGCCAAAGCCAAAGCCGAAAGCCGAAAGCCGAAAGCCGAAAGCCGAAAGCCGAAAGCCGAAAGCCGAAAGCCGAAAGCCGAAAGCCGAAAGCCGAAAGCCGAAAGCCGAAAGCCGAAAGCCGAAAGCCGAAAGCCGAAAGCCGAAAGCCGAAAGCCGAAACTTGCCGAAACTTGCCGAAACTTGCCAAAACTTGCCAAAACTTGAAACTTGCCGAAACTTGCCGAAACTTGCCGAAACTTGCCGAAACACGCCGAACCACGCCGAAACACGTCTAAACTTGCCTAAACACGCCGAAGCACGCTGAAGCACGCTGAAACACGCCGAAACACTCCGAAACAAAGCCGAAAGCCGAAAGCCGATAGCCGCCGAAACACGCCGAAACACGCTGAAACACGCCGAAACTTGCCGAAACACGCCGAAACTTGCCGAAACACGCCGAAACACGCCGAAACACGCCGAAACACTCCGAAACACTCCGAAACAAAGCCGAAAGCCGAAAGCCGATAGCCGCCGAAACACGCCGAAACGTGCCGAAACACGCCGAAACTTGCCTAAACACGCCGAAACACGCCGAAACTTGCCGAAACTTGCCGAAATTTGCCTAAACACGCCGAAACACGCAGAAACACGCCGAAGCACGCCGAAACTTGCCGAAACACTCCGAAACACTCCGAAACACGAAAAAGCCGAAAGCCGAAAGCCGAAAGCCGATAGCCGCCGAAACACGCCGAAACACGCCGAAACTTGCCGAAACTTGCCTAAACACGCCGAAACACGCCGAAACTTGCCGAAACACGCCGAAACACGCAGAAACACGCCGAAACACGCCGAAACTTGCCGAAACACTCCGAAACACTCCGAAACACGAAACTTGCCGAAACACGCCGAATACAACACACAAGGTAAAGCCAAGGTTGCTTACATTTATATGCAACCTTGGCCCAATGTTCCCATAAACATATTGTAAAGGGTGCAACTTGCCAGGATAATTTTGGCTGCCTTTTCTGGTTTGTAATGCAGATGGCGATGCCCGTGCAGGCATCTAAAGGAGTTGTTTCAAAATGTATGGAGCCTGGGCCCAGTCCTTGTACACCATACTTAAAAATAGGAAAACACATTTTAAATAGTTCTTACCTGTCCAATTACTTTAAAATGGCTTTGTGAGCAGGTAAAACACAAGAAATTGCACTTGCAGTTTGTAACAATTCTGATAGTTTACGAGAAATAAAAGGCTATGCAGAATTGTACGTATTGAATTTAATAGCTCTCACACGAAAGTTAAAATGTGATGAGTATCAAAAACAATAGTAAGTATAAAAGTTAACACTGACCTAAACGCACTAAGGTTAGGCAGTATCCAGGAAATTATGATCCCCAGCCTGGCCGGCATACAGGATCAGCCGAAGAGAAGTCTGACGCGATCAGCTCGACTTAGCCTCTAAACCGACTCTTGGTTGCAGACTGGTAGACTTCAGTAAGTAGACTGGTAGACTTCAGTAACGTACGCGTATGGGTAATCAGAGTGTTACCCAAGCGACTCGGAGATCTAGACACCAGCAACGTAAGCGTATGGGTAATCAGCGTGTTCACCAAACGACTCCAAGAACTAGACTCCAGCAACGTAAGCGTATGAACAATCAGCGTGTTCAACCAAACGGCTCCAAGCACTAGACTCCAGCAACGTATGCGTATGAGCAATCCGCGTGTTTACCAAACGGTTCCGAAATCCAGACTGCAGCAACGTAAGCGTATCAATAATCAGCGTGTACAACAAACCGCTCCCAGAACTAGACTGACTCATTTGACAGGTTCCTTTTCTGACCGCTCTTCCACAATTTATAAAAAATCCAATTATGAATCTTCTTTCTAGAACGGTCAAATCGTTTTTTATATAGCAACGGCCAGGCTCAATAATTGTCGAATGCCATTTATTTTAGTAATTTTATTATAATATTAGTGCGAATCAGATCTATAATAATAATAATAATAATAATTCATTTATTTCAGGCTGCATAGGCCCATAGATAAATACCTTAACCTAAACATACACACCTATAGGAACACACGATAATACAGCGGGTGTTCAGCCGTTTACTATCTAACACAGACAAACAAGCTTACAAGATATACAACATAGAGGTTTTACGTTAGTAGCCAAAAACTTATTTTAGAAGAAATGTTGGCCGGTCGTCAATTTGACGACTGTCACTGACAGACATGTCAAAGCAAAACATTATTTATTTTTCAGGTTTGTAAATATTAATTTGATCCAATTATACAGGAATAAATTACAAAGGATGACGACAGGAACAGCATAAAAAAGCGTAAGTAGATAAACACATTCTATTCATAAGATTCCAAGTTACAAATAACAAACAAATATTATAACATGTAGACATAACGTGCGATGGATGATTTTATGCTTATGAAAAGTAAATATAGTTTTTCGAGTTGAACCGAAACACTACATTATCCCCAACGACCCGAGAAAAATTTTTGGCCTAGAACAAAAATTTTGAGAAGGTTAGATATTTCAGCATTCACAAACTTTCATACCTCATACAAACACACCGACATCTTACGAAATTAAGGTCAAATGAGATTCACATTCAATGATCATCACGCAAACCTAAAGATTCATTAACAATAGGGCTTATTTTTGGAGTTGTAATCCGCTCGCGTTTAAAACCCATTATTAAGATAAAGATTTATATCAAGGGCTAGGCCTTGATCGATTATAATAAGGGCTTATAGAAGACGAGTTATTAACCGCTCGTGAAGATACCTATGGCTTTCAGAGTGAAGCCATAGATATGGGGAAAAAGATCAAGGGGATAGCCCTTAAATAATATTAATACAGGCTTATTTAAGGCGAGTTATTAGCCGCTCGTAAAGATACACCTATGGCTTTAAGAGTACAGCCATAGATATAATAGAAGATCCATCAACCTCAATAGTTGACGGTGGCTAATTAGTCAGAAATCCATCAACATGCAGACGTTGATGGTGCTAATTAGTCAAAAACTAACAAAGAGTTAGTAAATAAGAAGGTTAGGTAACGTTGTACCTAACAGTACTTCTTAAGGTCTTTAAAAAAAGAAGATTAAAATAATCTTATTGGTTTCAGAACCCATGAATGAAGAAAATAAATATCTATAGAGGTTTTATTAGGTCAAGATTAAAAACTCTATAGTAAGAAGAAGGAAGCGATAGACATGAGTAATGAATAAAACCATTTATAAGAAAAGGTAATAAATGACAATATAAAAGTCAAAAGAAAAGAAAATAAAAATAGTCATAGAATTCCAGAGAGTGTCATGAAGTGACACTTGAAAAATATAAGTGAGGAAAAATAATATTTAAGAAGCAAGAAGCAAAAACTCAGAAAGTAACTAAGTTATAAAGATTGGAAAAATAAGATTTAAGAAGTAAGAAGCAAAAGCTGAGAGAGTGACAGAGTTATAAAGAGTGGAAAAACTCCGAGAGGCTCAGAGTAACTAGCCTCCAAAAGTTCAAAGGCGACTAGCCTCAAAAAGGTTAGAGTGACTAGCCTCTAAAGGGTCAGAGTGGCCTCAGGAGGGTCAAAGTGACTAGCCTTGAGAGGGTCAGAGTAACTAGCCTTAAGAGGTCAGGCGAGGGTAGATAATATTCAAGAGGAAGAGAGTAACAACCCTCTGAGAGGTAAATGAGAGTAAATAAGATTCAAGAGGATAAGAGAGTAACAACCCTCTGAGAGGTAAATGAGGGTAAATAAGATTCAAGAGGATAAGAGAGTAACAACCCTCTGGGAGGTAAATGAGAGTGAATAAGATTTAAGAGATTGAGAGAGTGACAACCCTCTGTGAGGTAACATGAGTGACTAAGCCTCATCAAAAGAGAGTCAAGCAAGTAATACACCTCTGAGAGGTTCAAATAGTGATACGCGCGTAAGAGTAAAACGAGTAACAAATAGTGACCGACGTCCGGAGGGATTAAACGTAATACACCTCACCAAGAGAGTTGAAGCCGAAAGTGAAATATAATATTTTAAAATCGAGCCCACGACATTGAGCCTATTCAATAAAATAAAACATTTATAAAGTAAAGTAAATGAAAGACAGTATTTGTTATTTTATTTATTGTAGTTAGCATCTGTAAAGTTTATCATCGTGTAGGTATGTACAAACAACTTCAGAATATTGTTCTGAGCTATCGTAAAGTGTCTCAGTCCCCAACTCAGTAGTGACCACTACGTGGTTTTAAAAACACACCCAAGCGAAGACTGAGTGCGGTTACCATAGGGTAAGCGCTGTGGTGTGCACGTGTGTGGGGTGCAGCGTAATGTGGTAAAGTATAGAGTAAAAGTATAGGTGAGAACGACTATAGAGTATTCTTCTAATAGCCGCGTACAGTAAACCAAACCCCAACTTGTAAGTAACCAACGAGTGATTTAAAACTCACAAGCGCAGAATGGGTGCCAATTGCCAGAAGCAAGAGGATTGTGTGTGGGGATGTAGTGTAAGTTTTTGTACAGTATGTAAGTATGTTCAGTACGACGAAGCGGGCTGAGGAGAAAATATTAGTATTTTACACACACACACACAAAAGAATCTAAGCCAAATTAAGATGTCGAAATAAAGAGTACTAATAGACTAGTAAGATTAGAATTTTGAAGAAAATGAGAGAGCTAGCTTTGATTTCACGATTGGGCGCCAAATGTAACAATTCTGATAGTTTACGAGAAATAAAAGGCTATGCAGAATTGTACGTATTGAATTTAATAGCTCTCACACGAAAGTTAAAATGTGATGAGTATCAAAAACAATAGTAAGTATAAAAGTTAACACTGACCTAAACGCACTAAGGTTAGGCAGTATCCAGGAAATTATGATCCCCAGCCTGGCCGGCATACAGGATCAGCCGAAGAGAAGTCTGACGCGATCAGCTCGACTTAGCCTCTAAACCGACTCTCGGTTGCAGACTGGTAGACTTCAGTAAGTAGACTGGTAGACTTCAGTAACGTACGCGTATGGGTAATCAGAGTGTTACCCAAGCGACTCTGAGATCTAGACACCAGCAACGTAAGCGTATGGGTAATCAGCGTGTTCACCAAACGACTCCAAGAACTAGACTCCAGCAACGTAAGCGTATGAACAATCAGCGTGTTCAACCAAACGGCTCCAAGCACTAGACTCCAGCAACGTATGCGTATGAGCAATCCGCGTGTTTACCAAACGGTTCCGAAATCCAGACTGCAGCAACGTAAGCGTATCAATAATCAGCGTGTACAACAAACCGCTCCCAGAACTAGACTGACTCATTTGACAGGTTCCTTTTCTGACCGCTCTTCCACAATTCATAAAAAATCCAATTATGAATCTTCTTTCTAGAACGGTCAAATCGTTTTTTATATAGCAACGGCCAGGCTCAATAATTGTCGAATGCCATTTATTTTAGTAATTTTATTATAATATTAGTGCGAATCAGATCTATAGGACACGATAATACAGCGGGTGTTCAGCCGTTTACTATCTAACACAGACAAACAAGCTTACAAGATATACAACATAGAGGTTTTACGTTAGTAGCCGAAAACTTATTTTAGAAGAAATGTTGGCCGGTCGTCAATTTGACGACTGTCACTGACAGACATGTCAAAGCAAAACATTATTTATTTTTTAGGTTTGTAAATATTAATTTGATCCAATTATACAGGAATAAATTACAAAGGATGACGACAGGAACAGCATAAAAAAGCGTAAGTAGATAAACACATTCTATTCATAAGATTCCAAGTTACAAATAACAAACAAATATTATAACATGTAGACATAACGTGCGATGGACATTGAGTTATATGTACTACGTACTAGAGAAGCTCTTTCAAACAAAAGGTGTCGCGCAGCTTGATGACAGCGGGACATGCGCGGTGCAAGCGGGAGGGTGTTATGTTCCCATAGATCAATGCACGCAGATGCGACATATTTTGTATTATTCTGCCTACTTGATACTATGTGTATTTACACTGGGGATAAATAAAAAAAAAAAACTGTACAACATTTTAATTTCCATGAAATAATATATGAAACAAATAATATAATAATATAATGCTGATTTTTTAAGTACACTCTTCCAGTCTTTGTGGTGTATATTTTGTCATTTTCTTTGAAATGCACGGAACATATACGTGAAACAAAGACTTGAATAATCTGTCGGTAACCACGTGACTTCGCTGCGATTCTTCTGAACAAATTTAATCCACCACCTTTGAATTCATAGAGAAAAAATATTAATAATATCTAACTATATATTTTCCCAATTATGTTGGGGTCGGCTTCCAGTCTAAACAGTAAAAATGTAATTTATATGTATGTAAAATTATTAATAATAATAAATATCAATAAAAAACATATCTGAATTTTAATACGTTTCTTATCATGATTATGTATTATATTATTATTTTATTGTCCGTAATTGTTTAGCATACACGTCAATAGTGTCAACTCTGCGCATACAAATGTTATTACTCTTTGAAATTCACTTCAACATGGCCGCCGCCGAGTTGATACTACGCCAGGGTTTACAAAATAATTAAATTATGTTTTAAAAAATAATAATAAAAAGAATATGTTGAACTTACTGGTGAAAAGTCACTCCTTGACTTTTACTTATGTTTCTCGAGTTGTTTGAACAATAGCTCAATGCACACGAAGGCATATTTTAACAAACACAAGTTAGCGCTCAAACGTGTCACGTTGCAGCAAGCGCTGGGCGCAGACTAAGTGAGTTGGAGTGCGTGCACTCTAACTCATGTTACAAACTATCGAGTTGAGGCGTCTTCTCTAGTACGTAGTACATATAACTCAATGGCGATGGATGATTTTATGCTTATGAAAAGTAAATATAGTTTTTCGAGTTGAACCGAAACACTATAAGTTGCAACACACAACAAAAAAGCAGTCATGGCTGTAAGCTGTCATTTTGATTGATTAATGACGTTTGACATTTATATTTCGGTTTTTCTGCGTCGATTTGTGAATAGCCAGTTAAACATATGAGAAAGAAACGGTGTTAAATTCAACAAACGAAAACGAGGTTGTTAATTAGAGCTCCAGAAACTAGAAACAAAACGAGACGAAAGTGACACTGACTCCTGACAGTTCTCTTTCTATGATCGATGGTCGATCTATGGTTTATAGAGTAGCTAAATCTGAGTGACGCCATGTTGAAAATCCATAAAAATACTGATTTATTCTCAATTTACTACCACAACAGTATACATTTACATGAATTATCTGTATTTTTCCCGGATTCTACGGAATTTTTTCTTTTTTTTTTGAAGTGGTGTACATAGACTGGGCCCAAAATGAAACATGTCCTTTGTTCTTTAAGCGCCCATTACACATTTCCACTACATTTCTTGCTTTTTCACTCTTATGAAATCTCTGCTTCGGTTTTTGGCTCCATAATGGGAGCCATGAGCCATGGCTGTAGTGGGTATCCCTTATTTCCTACAATAAATAAAGTTTTATAATAAATCCTACTTGGCTAAGTACCTAGGCTTAAAAGTTTACTAGTGACTTAAACACTGCCACTGAGATCTTTCCCCATGCACAAACTCATTTCTCCGGCCACCAAATCGCCGGCCGGTCCTCCAAATTGCAGCATCATGGGTAGACCCGGGGAGGGTTTAATCCTGTTTAATCCAATGATTATTGGCCATTCAGAAACCTAGTAGGTACCTTTTAAAACTAAGAAATATTAACTGTACTTACTCTGTCTTGGCCCCTTGTTTTCTTCATGGGTCATATGGAAAGGAAATCTCAAATGTAGGGGGGGAAATGTTTTTAAAATATCTTCTGCTGTTAGAGAAAGGTAACTGATGGTTGGCTGAGCCCGAGAATGTTGTCTTGTCCAACAGGTGTTTGGTAACTGCCATGAGCTATTAATAAAGATCTATTAACAGGTATGTACAAAGTAATGACTAGGTATAATCTTTCATCCATAAATACAAAAGTGAGATACCCACTCACTCTCACTGAAAAATCACAAAATCTTAGGAACGGTAGGTAATTATAAAACAAACTTTAATGTAGAAAGTAGTTCTTTATATATGCAGCATACCAGCAAGCAAGCATGCAGCGTGCAAACAAGCATGCATCATGCAAGCAAACATGCAACATCCAAGCGATCATGCAACATGCAACAGGCATGATTTCTGTCACGGCTCCGGCGTTGCGGGGCTCCGGCGGTCCCACGCGAGCTTATCGTCGCAGATGGTATTCACGCTCACCACCGCAGCTTCGGCTTACTGGCCGGCCAACGGATTTCCAGTTATCGGCGTTGAAAATTTAGGTGAACTTTGGCGCACCCCATCACTGATAAACATGCTTGACTGGATGCTGGTCTAGCTCCACAGTCATAAGGGATAATAGATTAATTGATTAGCATTTTTAACTATTTTTGGAGTTGCTGAAGATGTAGATCTACATTATCTTTGCATTGTATAAACTCAATGTGTAAGTATTCTATAATTTTTCGTAGCACATACATGCATGAAGATGTATACATGTGAGCACTACGTTCTTTAAAGCTACCATTTACGAGGTATACCTCTCATTGACTTGAATATGTCCTGGCGGTTGGGAGAGTCATGCTCACTTGAATGTCTTGCTGACGGTGGCGCATGTGTTGGATCATTAGGTTCCCTTCAAAATGGTTGAGCTAAATGGTGCCGATCCATGCATCATGTTCGTGAACGGACGCCGTCAGTTGAGACTGGTCATCTCTTAGCTGCCTCGGTTATTTTAAATTTTGGTTTGAATTGTTATTTTAGCTATATTTTTCTCTAGACCTCTTTTAACATGCCAGACTTGATACATTGTTCTCACATTGTACCCTTAGATTCCACATGAATGATGTAACCTAAAGTAAAATATTACTGATTTTAAAAGAGTGTTCATTGAGTTCCTTGCTCGTTCTTCTCCATAGAAACCTACTGTTTGAAACAAGCAACTAGCTTCAACTTTCTGACTGACTGACTCTGACAATAGGGAACATTACGCGAAACTCGGCGCAGAGGGCGCCACTAGCACATTCCGTAAATCATAACCTCGTATTCTTGTTATATTATGTTATTAATTGTAATAACCAGGTATTTTGTGAAAATATATCAAAGTTTTAATTAATCTTACTTACCTAACTGTACTTTAACCATATTATGGCGTCATAAGACCATTTGAAAGTGGATTCTAGGTTAGGCTCAGAATAAAATAATATTTGGTTGCCTTACATGATAAATGTAAACGTTATTCTTTAAATGCGACTATCTCACCTGAATACCTAACCTGAACATATTTTAGAGTGATTTTTAGCTGCTTCCCAAAGTTTCCGAACATTTTATTCTTTTGGAAATTAATAATTTCCTTCATTTCTTCATCGAAATACCCAGCACTGATACATTATTGTATAATATAATACACTTTCCAATTTTGTACTCAATTAAAGGCAGAATTTCACGCTTTGAACGACTCGTCGATAAACTGTTTACGGACTATGCTAGTGCTGCACTCTGGTGCCAGAACATGGCAGTAATATCCCCTATTCAAAAGTACCTGTAAATCAGGGGTGGGCAAACAATCGATTGCGGTCGACCGATCGATCGCAAGCGGTTTTAGGGTCGATCGCGAGCGTACTTAGCGCGACAACGGGGTCGGCAAAATCGAAGATCTGAAACGTCTGATGTCGAATTCTAAGAGCCCGGGGACGGGAAAACAACGGGATGCGCCAGACGATTCGAGACGGTCAAAAAGTTCAATTTTGAATCATACCTCTGATGGCGGAATAAACGGCGTAGTCAATCTTAGGAGATTACGTAAATGCACTCCGTTCCTTATCAACCCAAGGAAGGTCGCCATGCCCTACGGCTATATCTTGAGACACATCCGATTCTTCAGATGACATCGACATTCTGTTCAGAGAATGTCGAAGTCGATCAGAATTCAAACGTTCGTTGCGCTCTTCTTCTGTCTCTTCATGCCGTGCTCCAGCAATTCTTTCTCTCTTATTATGAATATTTTGTTATGTGCGTGTTCGGGACAATGTATGATAATCTCGATCAGCAGTTAGTCGCGCATCACGTTCATCACTCGTTTAAAAAGACCTGTTAGTAGATGTGCGAATACGCTGAGAACTCAAGCGTGATTCTGTATAGGTAAACGTTTCCGATTCGCGAGATAATGCATGACGTTCACGATCAGCGGTCAGTCGTGCATCATATTCTTCACTGGTCTCTAGAGACCTGGATGTAGATGCGTAAATACGCTGAGAACGCAGGCATGCTTCGCGATTTGAAGAGGTTTCCACGGAGCGAGTTGCAGCCTGATGTTCTCGAACAGCATCAAGTCTTTCCTGACGCTCTTCGGTAGATTCTTGGGAACTTATGATCCTCAATCTTTTCGCTCCTTTGGAACATTGGGAAAGATTTGACGTCTTTCTAGGCATGGTTATAGTTTTATTGTGAAGATACCTGATAAATTAAAATCTAAGTGACTGCTCCCCTGCGTTATCGGGTAGGCTACCGTGTCACGAAAATAAATGGAAAAGGAAATTAAACACTCAAATAACATAAGCCCAAAGGCAGATTATTCGATAAAAAAGAAAAACGGGAGTTTTGGCCAGTAGAGTCAAATTTTCATTGATATACCAGCGTCATCAAAAAAGAAATCCTAAACTGTTACCGCCTTCACCGCGTGGAGGTACTCCGAGCTTATTATAATATACAGTGAAACTAGTGATAGCTTTACAGTGAAATTTTAAAAATTACAGCTTTGATTTCCACATCATGCCTTGTGTCTGGGTGTTGTTTATCTATATATGTATGTATTTAAAATGTATTTGTGTATGTATATCAGCTGTCTGACACCCATAGTATAGGGTCTCCCTAGTTTGGGGTCAGATGGCCGTGTGTGAAATGTCCCCATATATTATTATTATTATTATCAGATGTTTCTGATCTTCGATTTTTATAAGTCAACAGGAAATGCCCATCAGACCGAACAACTTTTTCTAAGATGTCATTCCTATATGTGTCATGGTGTAGCTGGGCTCTTGGAGTTCCACATCAGGTGTTTCAGATCTTCAAATTTATTCTCTCAGCAGAAAGTGCTCATCACGTGGAACAATTTTTGCTATGGTACCACTTTTGTATCTGTTATAGTTTAGCTGGCCTGTTGCGGTTCTGCATCAGGTGTTCAAGTTTCCAAGATAAATTATAGCATATATGTTGCCTAGACTTAATACCTATACAACAAAATAAAAATCATTCAAATCCGCCCAGTAGTTCCGAAGATTAGCGTGTACAAACAAACAGACAAACAGACAAACAGACAGAATTTTTTTTTTGGATTCGTGCTCTATTACTGTTCCTAAACCCCCCTCAATATTTTTTTTTTATATATTCAATGTACAGACACAGTTTTGTTACTTTTTTATTATATGTATAGATTTAAAAAAAACTACTTACTAGATCTCGTTCAAACCAATTTTCGGTGGAAGTTTACATGGTAATGTAAGTACGTCATATATTTTTTTTTGTTTTTAAACAGAAGTTAGAAATCATTAGATTCAGATCATCATTATCAGCGAGTTTGAAAGACGTTTTTCTGAATTACGAAAATTGACGAACGTTGCTACTTTTATTATTTACCCGTTTTCTTCAGGATGTTGAAATAACTGCTTCTGAAATATCGAGTAATTCTCCGACTTGCCTTCTCTTGTAAACAAGATGATGCAGAAAATTTCAGACATAGACCTCAAAGCCAGAAATGTCCGTGATTGTAATTTCATATCATAATGTGCATTATTTAAAACACGGAAAGGAAATTCACATCCTTGCTGGTTCTTAGACAAACAATGTATGAACGCAAACGCTGATGTATGTGCCCACATTTAATGAAAATGACGTTTACGAGCTTTTCTAACTTGAAGAGTTATGTTGAAGATTTTAATGATTATTGTGTGAACTCAAATTGATTAGCTACTCCCGTGAATATTTTGTTTATTACAATACAAACTGATCCTGACCTGCAAATTGCAAAAAAGTAAGATAAAATTAATTTCACGGGTTGCCCTGGCGCATCCCACTAAGTCAAAATACCACGCAATCAGCTTACTGCTTTCTTCGTGCTTACGTTTGGCACTTGATAAATCCTCTGCCTTCCTACGAGAAATTAGCGGAAAACAGGCAGTACCTACCATTCATCGACCTCTAAATAACATGAGCTACTGGTAAGTACCTACAATAAATACCTCTATATATTTTTTTTCTGCTTGCGAGTCGATCGCTTGCCGTCCAATTTTATTTGTAGATCGCCGATGATGTAAGTCTGCCCACCCCTGTTGTAAATGGTTTAATTGAAATAAGTTATTTTGAGTTTGAGTTTGAGTAGAGATACGTCGAAGCGTCACCCCTATATGGTTGGAGGCGAGAGCACTCGCGTCACTATATCAGTGGCGCGGGGAGACGCAAGAGGGCGACGGAAGACCCCTGCCCCGGGTTATCGAGGCACGGCGGTCTGAGCTCCACCGGGCCCTGAGGGCGGAATGGGCGACGCGACTCGCGCAACCCACTGCGGGGCACGCCGTTATAGCGGCGGTAAGACCAGTCATGGAGGCGTGGATCGAGAGGCGGCATGGCGCCCTCAGCTTCCGGCTGACGCAGGTACTTTCTGGCCACGGCTGTTTTGGGAAGTACCTGTGTCGTATAGGTCGGGAGCAGACACCGGTGTGTCACCACTGTGCTGCCTGCCCGGAGGATACGGCGCAGCACACGTTGGAGGTGTGCCCAGCCTGGGCAGGGCTGCGCCGCGACCTCGTTGCGGCATTAGGCGGGAGCGATCTTTCGCTCCCGGCCGTCGTTCAATCGATGGTCGAGAGCGAGAGTGCATGGGACAGGGTTGCCTCCTTTTGTGAGGAGGTCATGTCTGCAAAGGAGGCAGCCGAGCGGGAGAGAGAAGCCGTATCCTCTCTCCCCTCCCGCAGAAGACGCACCGGGCGCCCGAGAAGGGCGCAAAACGATCTGCGACCTCCATGAGAGGTGGCCTGCGGGCGGCGGACCAGGGGCGTTCGTCGTCCGACCAGATAGGCCCGAGTTGGCGGCGCAGTGTTCCACGCGCGCCACTCGAGAGTGGGTGCGGCCGCTATGAAAATGGCCGCACGGGGAGGTGGGATTTAATGTACGACCTGCTGTGGAATTCACTGTCCGCCTCTCTATTCCCCGGTAAGTATAGTCTAGGTTTCTTCAAGGCACGAGTAGACCAGTTAATCCGAGGCAAGCGTGCTCCACCTTAGGTCGCAGTTGAGTTTCGACCAAACGCTAATCTATAAAAATAAATAAAGAAGGCCCATTGTCAGATTATGTCTTACTTACATTCTAGTGGGACAGTTGGTTTTTAAATGTTTTACAAAATATTATTAAAACTAATATTCGTAACGAATACTTCAGCCGGACGCTTTAGAGGTTTTAAAGCTGACCTTTAAAGCATCTCAAAATTGTAGGTTTGCTAAAATCACGTAGGTCTGGTAACATTGGGATCTCAGACTAATAAGCAGTGACAACATTGTCTACACTTCTACAGTCTATGCAAACAGTCAACCCGGGTTTATTAAAAAAATTGCTTAGAACTTAACCAGGCAAGACAATCTAACTATTTCTTTTTTATCCTACCTACCTCGCCTTTTGTAGATGAAGATACTAGATTCAGCCCGCGAGTTCGTTTGCGACCTTAGGTAGAAAATTTTTCAGATTTTTCCCAAAAACACAAACGGGACAACACATGGGATAATTATTGTCCCGTTTTCGTATTCTCGTGTGATGGTTTAGAAAGGACATGTTTCATATTGGTCCCAGTCTATGTACACCACTTCAAAAATAAGAGAAAAATCTGTAGAATCCGGGAAAAATACAGATAATATGCGTATGCCTATCAATAGATAAAAAAAAAAAAAAATCATTTCAATGTATACTGTTGTGGTAGTAAATTGATATTTAACAATTATTTTTATGGATTTCCAACATGACGTCACTCAGATTTAGCTACTCTATAAACTATTGATCATAGAAAGAAAACTGTCAGCTGTCAGTGTTACAACAGTGTCACTTTTGTCCGTATGTTCTGTGCTTTCGTCTCGTTTTGTTACTAGTTTTTGGAGTTCTTTTTAACAACCTTCCATTCGTTTTTTTTGTATTCAACACCGTTTCTTTCTCATCTGTTCACCTGGTTATCCACAAATCGACGCACAAAATCAGAATTATAAATGTCAAACATCATTAATCAATTTAAATGACAGCTTACCGCCATGACTGTTTTTTTGTTGTGTGTTGCCATTATAAGTGCAATTTCTTGTTTTACCTGCTCAAAAAGCCATTGAAAAGTTATTGGACAGTTGAGAACTATTTAAAATGTGTTTTCCTATTTGTAAGTATGGTGTACAAGAACTGGGCCCAGGCTCCATACATTTTGAAACAACTCCTTTGGCTTATTTCTAGTCTATGCAGAGGTAGACTCCGAGACCCTTCTATGCCTCGGAAAGCACGTTATGCCGTTAGTCCCAACTGTCATTCGTAGATCTTTGTCAGTCGTTATGGGTAGTCAGAAGCCAGAAATTCTGACAACCAGTCTTACAGGGGTTTTGTGTTATCCAGTAACAGCCAGGAGTCAAATGAACGGCCTAGGCGTCCAATTCGCTGGCTAATTATAATAATAATAATAATATGTGGGGACATTTTCACACACGGCCATCTGACCCCAAACTAGGGAGACCCTGTACTATGGGTGTCAGACAGCTGATATACATACACAAATACATTTTTTTTTGTAAATACATACATATAGATGATATAGAGATAAACAACACCCAGACACACTGCGCAGCAGTCGATCGCTCAGCTACTGCGCCAACCGTGTCGTCATAATTTAACCAGATGGCTACGATATTTCCTCTCCAAGCTAACATCTTGTATTATAAGCAGGTAAGTAGAAGACAACTACATTTAGAAAACTACCTAAACTACATTGACATTACTAGAGCATAAGTTCAGTAGAACAAGGCAGCATAGTCGACGTCGAGACAGCCTGATCTGAAATGCAAACCGCGACCCAAAGAATCTCATTAGCAGACGGGACTACGCTACCTTGGCGCGGGACTATTCTAGATATATTTATTTATTTATATTTAAGTACAAAGGCGGACTTAATACCTTAGGCATTCTCTACCAGTCAACCAAAGGAAGTAAAGAAATAAAATGGCAGCTGCATAACCAAAAAAATTTTGAAATGAACTTACAAAAATATAAATTAATAATATACATATCTAGTATATCTTAGACTATATCAATATATTCATAAATATATATAAAAAATAAAAGACAAAAGGTTTATGGGATATACTCTGCTTATTTTTGCGCAAAATATATTTGCAATTTCCGCTTAAATGCGTACCGACTGGTAGTCATCTTGATGTCTAGGGGAAGCGCATTCAGAGAAGAATAGACTGGATATGAAAGGAAGAATGAATAAAATCAAAAGTATGAGAAGGGCAAAGTAAGAGAATTTATCCTTTGATTGTTTTTGTTTTATTTCATTAAAACGAGGGGCAATTTCCGTACCTATTTTAAAAGCGATCGCGTTCTAATTTCTACCTCCTACCTGGCAAAATACCCTTTAATTTACCAAAATTTTTACATCAATTATTTGTCGTTGAAATGAAATTATGCGACTAGATATTGAAGTGTTACTGTATCTTTGCGTACTTTAAATGGTGTTATTAGCTTCAAGACAAAATGATCCATATCTATAATAATAAAGCTGAACTGTTGGTTTGTTGTACAACTACTGGTCCGATTCTGAACATTATTTCGCCAATTGGAAGCTACTTTTCCACTGAGTGGTATAGGCTATATTTTATTATGAAAAAAATTAGTGATCTGTAAGAAAAAACACGCGAACAAAGTCGCGGGAATAGTGCTATTAATATTGTAAAGAGTTAAAATTGTTTGTATAAAAGAGTTAGTTTTGTATGGAAGAACAGGTTCTATTACAAAAAAAAACTGTCACTGATAGAAAGCCTTATTGAAGCAGAGTGTCATAGGATATTATGTTTTATGGTATTAATAAGTTCCACGCGGCACTTCCTTCTTACATCTGAGGTATGAGGCCAGCACAGCAAGCTACTAATTTCTTTGATAGAGTTTCAACTTTATCCCAATAGAATCAGGTTCATATTCTGAAAATTTGACAGTTTGGTATGGCTTGATGTGGTACTGGCGTCTGTACATCATACCATTGCTGGGCAAGGACCTTACTCGATGAATTTCAGCTATTTCAGTCCAAAGCTAAACATTAGGATGTTACCAGACCAATCGATCGATCGTCGATCGACGGCATCGATCAATGGTAGAATAGATTAGTCGACGGTGATCGATAGTTTCTACCAGACCAATCGATCGATTGTTGATCGACGATCGCTGCTTGATTATTATTAGTGATGGATTATAGCCGGAGTTAATCGATCAACGCCGACCGATGCCATCGACCAGCAATCGATTGATTAGTTAGTCGAACGGTATACTTCGATCAGCCAAAGCTACCACACCAATCGATCAACGTCGATCGATGTCGACCGATGGCATCGATCGATTGGTGTAGTAACACCTTTAGCCGGACATTGTTAAAGCTAATTAATGTGATCCTTTGTTTGAACTTTTTTAAGTAAGACTTAATCAACTAAGTACATCAACAATTCGTATCAAAAGATTACTCTCAAGCGGAAATATACGATTTTTCCGAATAATCGAATTATCTTTCCAGAATACGTCGTCGTTGTCCGCGGCACACTGAAGACATCTCGTCTTTGCATTCGTACAAGCTCGCTCATTGGAAAATCACTCGCACCCTCTGAATACCGAACAACCGGGACAATATCTGTGAATCTCTGTATTAAATCTCATATAGAGCCACTGACATACTGCTCATATCGACTGGGATTGTATTTGCTATGCCGTATGAATATTAAATGCTATTCTATTCATTTATTCGCTTCTAGGTACCTACCTATCTAAACAGTTGAATCAGAATATCTTTATATTCGAATTTAGTGCGCAGTTTTGAATAGTGTTCGATATTTAAATGTTGTTCCATTGAAATTGTTACTGCTGTACCACAGATGATATAATAGGTACTTTCAAAAGTTAAAAGCTATGCTAACATGTATTTTCATTTTTTGAGTCTCAGGCAAAAATAAACCTGAACGCATACAGCGTTAGGATTTTTATTCTCCCCTAAACACATTCATACATCACATTTGAAGCACAAAAAATGTTTTCTAAAGCGTCCATCAAAATGATTTCCTCGTAACAACATTAATCGGACAAGCCATTCAAAAAACACGGACAATTTTGTTCCCTGTCCGTCCGAACCCACATCATGTGCACAATAAGCGCGCGAAGCATTGTCGCCATTTTGGAAAAAAGCGCGCCAAGTCGTATTTTGACAAATCAAATAATGAATTTATTTATTGTCGGATTCTGTAGGTAGGTACGTTTCTACAACGTTTTATTTTAATATACCATTCACCGATTTTTTTTTGTATAAAAGCCAAATTCATAGAACAATTCTAAGAGATACGGACATTTTGCTAAAGTAAGATAACCTACTGAACTACAAAGTCATGCAATGCATCTTAACTACTCACATCTTTCAGAATTTTTCAGTCGTGATTCTGAAAATTATTCTGACGCAAACAACAGTGAATGTCAAAACAGCCAAAATGAAAACAACTAGGGAGAGTGTTCGGGTTATTACTAGAAATCTCTGAAGGTGTCAACTTACGTCAACATTTGCTTCCGAACAATGCCCAACTTTTCAGTCTTGGCTGGACCAAGTCCAAGTTCATTGCTCTGCTAAGAGTATTATTGTTCTGTGGTTCATTGCTTCTTAACCTGCACAAATTCTACGTTCTGCTCATAACACTGAAAAATATAATGGCTCGAATAACAAAGTGTTTGAAACTCATAATTCATTTTACTATAATGACGCTCATCAGCTACTTTATCAAGAATCAAAAACCGGTTATATTAGTGAAAAAAGTTGAAAGATATTTACCGGACATCAAGCATATATTAATGTGGACTAAAGTTCCTGGCATTGAAGAAGATGGTCAAAGATATTTTATAAAGAATAAGTGCAAACACTTAAACTGTTACTTCACGATGAACAGAACTCTTTTTACGGATCTAAGATATTTCGATGCTATTATTTTCAATGCTCAGGATGTCAGCCGGCAAGCTACAGACTTACCAGGAGTGAGAAGCATAGTTCAGAAGTATATTTTTGCTTCAAACGATTCTTCTCATAATTACCCTGTTTGCAGTTCAGTATATGAAAATTTCTTCAACTGGACCTGGACGTATAAGTAAGCTGCTCAGTTTTTTTTATTATCTAGAGGAAGATGCAAAGACTTTTGTTTTCAACCGACTTCAAAAAAAGAAGGAGGACCACGCATAACTTTTTACAGTATAGTCCGATTTCGATGATTCTTTTTTTAATTGATAGTTCATCAAAGTTGGTCCCACAAAAATTTTATGAAAATAATCCACCCCTAAAATAATAAAGGGATGACCATTGACATATATATTACTGGTGACTGAATTTTTTTGGTGACACCGTTTCGTAATTATTTTGTATGATAAGAAGTAGGCACAAAAAATTAAAAAAAAAAACTTTTTGCAAAAAATACAACCCCCTTCAAAAAGTAACAATAACTTTTAATTCTACTAGGATACAGTTTATTTGAGTGTTTTAAAATTATCAGTTACTGCATGACCCGTATGATCTTAATATCAAAGTTCATTTTTCCTAAACCTTTGCTCCAGGCTGGACTCCTCAATACCCTATTCGTTCTTCACCGTGTATAACATGCAAAACGAGAAACTTGGCCCAAGTTTGTACTGGAACTACAACATGAAGCCAGTTACCGAACAGTTAAAAAGCTCTCTGTCGTCGAAGCAGCTAGCTGCCGCTATATACCTAGACAAATGCACCACCGCCAGCAAGAGGGAAATCTACGTGCAGAAATTAAAATTTCATTTAAAAAAATACAATCTTACTCTTGATGTCTTTGGACCCTGTGGTACAATGAGGTGTGGAAGAACTTCTTTAAAGCCGTGCTTTTACAGAATAAGGACCACCTACTACTTCTATTTAGCTCTGGAAGATTCTATAGCGCCTGATTTTATCACCAATTCGGTGTTGTTCGCGTATCAAAATAATGCTGTTCCAATTGTGTTTGGTGGAGCTGATTATAACAGGTATTTAATTTTTCCTTGGTTCCGTTAACTTTACATACTTTTCCTACTTTCATGCAGGCATTATTTATAGACTGTGAAAAACGGATTAACTCACTGTGTTGCTGAGTTCGTCCGACTAGTTTCGATGGCAGACATTCATTATTTTCCGATAGCTGGATATACCACTGAATCTGTAATCGTGACCAAAGGGCTGGCCTATTCTTGGGCCGAAAAATCAGCATTGACATACAACGTGACAATGCTGCACGCCTTCTGGTCACTTGTCCTATTAACAATGATGCAGAAGAGATTTTCGATACTCTACTATACCCTGTTCACAATAAGATTAGACATAAACACAAACCTTTTTTACAGTCCCTTCAACCGATTTTGACTTCTATTCCGTTGGATTAAGGATGACATTAGAGGCAAAAATGTGGTTACAATAACAACTGTTTACAGCAGTAGCCATTTGTCATGCTACCAACGTAATATAAGTAAAAATCGGTTGAACGGACTGTAAAAAAGGTTTGTGTAAATGTCTAATCTTATTGTGAACAGGGTATAGGTTACCCCTATATATTGTACTCTTTGGTTACCCCTCCTATTGTCAAAAATTGACATAATAATTTTATTGTTACGTAAGTTTTTCATCATCTGCCTAGCCTTTTCCCAACTATATTGGGGTCGGCTTCCAGTCTACCGAATGCAGCTGAATAACAGTGTTTTACATGGAGCGTCTGCCTATCAGACTGGGTTGTAGGGCAACCCAGTTACTGGGTAACACGATACCCCTTGGTAAGACTGGTTGTCAGACATTCTGGCTTCGGACTACCCATAACGACTGCTAAAGATCTACAAATGACAGCCGGGACCAACGGGTTTACGTGCTTTCCGAGGCACGGAGGGAACTCTGTATGAAAGGGATGATCACCCCTCCACAGGCCGACCGCGGCTAGCGTAGCTTAACCGTTGACCGATCGATCTGTACGGCTTTAACTTAGCCACGAGTATAAGTATAAGTGTTATTAGTTTTGAATCTGTAATAAACGTGGTATATTAGTAAAATAAAACTTCAAAAACAGAAAGGAAGATCAGTGAGACTTCCTTCAACAGCTAGATTTATCAAATCAAATCTCTTTATTGCAATTAAGTGTACATTGTTGATCAACAATCTATCAATGGATCTGATTCTTCATTCACTTTTAGTCGAAAATAATTCCATTACTTTAAATTTCTTTTCACAGACATCTCCCGCCAGACTCTTTCATAGAGGGCGTAAAGATAGGATCAGAGATAACAGCTAAATTGATAAACGAAGCAATTCAAAATAAAACTAAGTACTACGAATACTTCAGATGGAGGAACCACTACATCATGAAAGAGGCCCCAGTTCTAAACGCATGCGTTCTCTGTCAGTTCATGAACAATGAAGGTTGGCTCAAAACTCGTGTCAGATACATACAATTCAGAAAATGGTGGAATTCTTACTTTGAAGTCCTGTGCCGTATGTCAAAAAATTACTAGTTTTTAGGGTTCCGTACCTCAAAAGAAAAAAACGGAACCCTTACAGGATCACTTTGTTGTCCGTCTGTCTGTCAGTCTGTCTGTCAAGACCCTTTATCTTGGGAACGCGGGGAGGTATCGAGTTGAAATTAAAAACACATACTCAAATCTACGGTCCCTTGATGCTGTAAAAAAATCAACTCTCTATGTTAACGTGAAAAAAAGATACGGCCGTTTATGTCGCAGAAAACGCATTTATATTATTAAGTAGATTAAAGTATGGATTATGGATATGTACCTACAAATATGTACGGAACCCTCGGTGGGCGAGTCCGACTCGCACTTGTCCGGTTTTTTTTCTTCGCGTCGGTGATACCAGAGATTTTATGAACTTGTACAATGGTCCCAATTCTGTTGTGCACGAACTAAATTAATTTTAAGCTATTTATATCTTTTTCTCTCCAATAAAACCAGAAAGAGATATATATTAATAAGAGCTGTCAATTTAAGTTGATCTAAAATGTTCATACAATTATAGTTGTCAATAGTTGTCATTTCAGAACGTATTGATTAAAAACACTGCGAAATTCGAGGGAAAAACTAATTTGACATCTCTAACTTAGTCCTTGTCTGTCGCCGTCCTTTTCTTCAGCTGCCTGGTAGTAAGAGATGCCAAATGCCTAATTTTAATTTAGTTTGTGAACAAGGCAATCGGCACCATTATGTACTTGACGTAATAAATAAAAATTTTTTTTTGTTTGATTTATTTCATTTCTTTTTTAATTTCGATTTTTAAATTACATAAGATTGTACCAACCACCCAAAAAACCACTTAAGTGGGACTGTGCCGACCACACACACACACACAATCATGGGCTAAATCAACCACAATGTGGGTCCCGCAAAATTACCAGCGCGGCCTACCCAGGTGAAGATGGCGGTATGAGCTTGACGCTTACAGATAGAATAGGACAGACCGGATAAAGGGAGGCTTTGCTCTGGAACTAGTATCAGGGACAACACAGGCTTAAAATCTATATCATACAAATTAATAAAATTTAAGGGTCTGTTTGTAATGTCAAGTTAACGACTTTTTACAAAATGCACATGAAAGTGCACGGTGAAACGGTGCAATTTTTTTTTCTGCCTGTCAATTTGTTGGTTCGGGCTAATCTCTGAAACGGCTGCACTGATTTTGACGGGACTTTCACTGGCAGATAGCTGATATTATAAGAAGTAACTTAGGCTATTTTTATTTTAGAAGAAACAATGAGAGGTCCCCGAGAATCGGACACTTAAGGAATAACAAAAATAAAAAAAATCGTGTTACAGATTAATTGGTTTATTTCTCTTTAATAAGCTCTCTACTATATAACTAATCAACACAGATATATCAGCAGTCTCAAATGTCACTTTGAATGTACTAGATAATAAGGAATAATCAACATAGTAAAATGGACATGTTCAAAAAGGTCTCCTAATGACGGACAGCTAACTTTTCATTTCATTTTTAAACTTAAATATTGTTTTAACAAACAATTTTGTAACAATATCTATTACAGTAGAACAAATCACTAGTTAATGAAGAAAACCAATTATAATTTTAATTAACTTTGGTTATAATCAGGAACGTTTTCTACAAAATCCCAAAACCTTAATATTGTGGGTACCTACAGCCTGTTATATTTTTCATGTTTGGGGGTATTCTCACATCTCTGTTTGGGTTTACCCATGTTAAATCTGAAAGACAATAAATAAAAATAATAAAACCAAAAAAAATAACTTGCTGTAAAATGGTCCGGTGTAAGGGGACTTTGAGTGTCCGAACTTAGGGTACCCTTAGATATATATAAAAAAAATCTCATTCATCACAAAAAATCGCATGAATTATATCAGATTAGTATAATAGCAATAACAAATTAATAATATTGAATATCATCCCATACTTTAAATACTGTTAACCAACCCCAAAAAATTAGTTGAAACAAAACTTTTACTAACCTCGAAATTCGCTCCACGCTCCACGACGAATGAGTCAGCACTGGCTATTGGCACTCCACTCCTGCTCTTTACTTGGGAGAAACTTCCTAACCGCAGCACAAGCAACAAATTAGCGCGCCTCTTCGCACTGATTCAATTTTTGTCCGGCTTTAGAAGCTGTCTGGGCTTAGAGGACTTCCCCCTAAATCCCCTCTAATAACCGACAATTGCCCGGACGAAGTCGCTACCATCAAAATAAAAAAATATTTTAGAACTAAGTCCCATTTTGTGGTCCTACAATGAAGACAAGAAGGTACATTTTGGCACATCTGAATCTCTAATTGTTGTACATTCAAATCACAATATCCCAACAATAAAATCAAACAAATCGATACCTTATTGACAAATAAAATCAGACTGTTAACAATCCCATTTTTTTAATAACACCCTACAAATTATCACCAGCAATAACGACATCGAAAGCCGACCGACCAAAATCACATTCACAAACAAGGTTTAAAGAGTTTAAAATTATTTTAAGAGATTAAAACGCATGATAAAACATTGTATCCGTTGTCGACACTCCCCGGTCCAATGTTAATTTAACTTTAAATCCTGTTTTTAAGCAGATTGCTCTGGAGCCCATATTGTATTTATTGTTCTTAACACATTAAACTGGATCAGAGTTTTGTACGTTAATTGTGTTTTGGACATCTGTGTGTGTTTTAGTGGATTAAGTAGTTAGGAATTTGTGATCGGGTTTTCATTTTATTTGTAACTAACGACCCGCCCCGGCTTCGGTGCAATATAGATACCTACTAATGTAGGCCAGTGTGGAGTGATTAATAATATTATGATTAGTACATATAAACCTTCCTCTTGAATCACTATCGATTGCTGAAAACTGCATTAAAATCCGTTGCGTAGTTTAAAAGACCTAAGTGTATAGACAGCGGGAGCGACGTTATTATAAACTATGTAATAATATTGTGGCGACATCTATCGCACATGATACGTACTACAACCGAAGTTTCCTAGATCGCGCAAGCAGAGTTCTCTGCGACATTAGCATATTATACAAAATCGGGCAGTCGGGCAGTTGTGTAATTCGATTTAGCCTGTCCCTTTTTCGGTCCTCCCCCAACGATGCCCTAAACCGAGGCTCGTACCCCACAGGGGATGCCCTTAGCGTGCAGTCGCTTAGTTTGTGAGTTATTTTACCCTTTCTGGAGGCCCTAAAAATAATATTTTTTAACCTTTTGACCGCCACAGTATGTATATATGATAAACCAAAATGTGGCCTGACTTCTATTCGTAATTACATAGAGTATGTAACTTAACTTGACGCCGCGGGTACGTTTTTGCTTTTCAGACGTGCCGGTCAAATGGTTAAGGCACCACAGGAAAGTCCGGTTAAGCAGCCGACAACCTCCTAGGTTCACCTGCGAGATGCCAATCCGAAAAAAAAAATAGTAATAATCTGTCAGTAGCCCACCAGACACAACATCCGTCTGGTCAGAGGATCCTCCCTTTTCTATAGATGATGATAAACTTACACCTCTGTTCCGAACCTCTAACTAAAATATAAAAGATATGTAGTGATGAAGTGACGTGATAATTATGTCCAATTGTCCATTCAAATTCAAGTCAAAGTCAAATTATTTATTTCAAATAGACCATGAAAAGGTACTTTTGATCGTTATTTACATGGATTTTATCTACTAGTTGCCCCAATACATTGTAATGCATTCACACCCTAAGAAAAAGAACAGCAAAACATTTCCTCAAAACGATTTGTACCATAGAATAACATCAACTACATAGAAACAAACCTCTGAATAACTAACTGGAATCCGAAGCGACTTTATATTAAGTCTATAAGTCAGGAAAGTTGCTAGTTTGGTGAAGTCACGAGCCACCCGGTGCTAAGCCGCTCGCGGGAATACCACCACATTTTTAATGAACCGTCCAACTCCTCGGCACTAAGAAATTGTTTCCTGAACGCTTTCGAAGTACTTTCTGTATTTTGTTGCTGTGATTTAAAAAAATAAGAGTCTGTAGTGGATGCAATCTTGGGATTAGATGTTTATGGGTTTTGGGAGGTGGCTCTAGTGAGGCAAGAAAATATGGTGATAAGTGGGGTGTAAATAGACACAGCACATAGCCGTTCATACTGCACGAAAATAATTTCTTAGAATATAAAAAAAACAACACCAACTCGTACTACACAGTTGATCATGCATGACCAACTAGATCATAAAAAGAATACCACAGGGTATTGTCTTGTTTCCCATGAAATCATTTGTTCTATTATTGTTTTCCACAATCGTCCCCCGTGATAATATTTACATGATCCTACTGTCGAAGTTCTGGCTGGTTTAGCCATGTGCAACTTTATTTAAATAGTTTAAGGTGATAAATTCTGTTTAAAATTAAAGAATAAAGACTTGACAGCCCGCCACGAGTACATAAAGGTTAATATTAAAATATAGGCACTCAATATACGAAGTAATAAGGAAAATCTTATTACAAAAAGAAAAAATTTATTACAAAGCTTAAGACGTAATAAAACCATTTGGCAAAATAATTATTTCATACGTATACTTCTTAGATTTTTTAAACACACTTTCCTTACTGCAAACAACGTTGGTTGTAAAATACACTCAAACGTCAATCGCTCACAGTCTGTGGACCCATAACCAATCACTTTTATATGTGTAGTATCAAAGAAACCCTTCTCGCACTACTTTTACGATGTAAGGGACTGACAAGGATTTTATATAGGTACCTACTACTATTTTATTTTACCGGCTACCAGTCTGCGAAGTCGATTCTAAAACCTGAGAGCCCAGTGCTAGTTATTCTACCGATTCGAACGCGTTATCGTTGAAATAGTATGTAATGGATACAGCGCTGTCTGGTGATAGTAATAGGAAACACAATAGCTTCACACAAATTGTAGCTTTAAAATAAAATAAAATAAATCCCCAGAAAATAGGATGCATTTTTACCCGACTACGGCAAAGCCAAAGGAGGGTTATGATTTTGACAGGCTATGTATGTATGTATGTATGTTCATCTGTTCGCTCAAAGCTCCTAAACTGCTTATCAGAACTGAACAAATGAGGTATCGTTAGAAGCGTCTTGATCGTCCGCTGGTTATAGACTATATGATGTGTCACCGAATCCAATGTGGCGCCCTCAGGCGGACAAAAAAACCCAAGATATATTTTTTTTTTTTTAATCTATTTATAGGCATACGTTTGACCACTATCTCACCTGATGGGAAGCGATGATGCGGTCTAAGATGGAGCACGCTTGCCTAGAAGTAACCTAAAAAAAAATAATGAAGACAAGCATACCGTGTTTGGTATCATTGGAAAGGGGTTCACTAGTACCTTTTAAATATATAATACTTAGCTGTGACTTGTCACAAATGATTAAAAAAAAAACGACTACTGGTATTTAAACTCAAAAATGGTTTAAATAAAAAAATAAAGTTTAATAACTAAAACCCGACCACAACAAAAAGTGATCTAAAAAGTACGAAACAAGAAAATATTTCACACAGAAATCAAGACATAGGTACAAAATGGTCAAGGTAAAGCCGTTGTTGCATGCCATTATAATTCATGTTCATCGCACCCATATAGGACACAGGCATGCAACCACGGCTTTACCTTGACCATTTTGTACCTATGTCTTGATTTCTGTGTGAAATATTTTCTTGTTTCGTACTTTTTAGATCACTTTTTGTTGTGGTCGGGTTTTAGTTTTTAAACTTTATTTTTTTATTAAAATTTTAGTTACTTCGAAGTCTATAAATAGTAAGTCAATTTGGTTGGCTAATAAGTGACGACACGGCAGCATAATGCCGTACAAAATCCATTGGAGAATGGCGTTTTAATACCTCATAAAAATAAGTCAATTGAAAGGTGTTGTTTTCACCTGCATTTCCATATCCGAACCCTTCCTACTTAGTTTGTCTCCCAAAAGAGACCCCAGTGACTCCTTAAATCGATACGGAACAAAGCTCAGCTCCAGCAAGATAATAAAACGAACGCATCCACATTATTAATTCCCGCACATCCAAAACACTTAATTACTATGCTAAACGCCGCCTCGGTCTACTAAGGGTAGTTTTTGTTCCCCACAATCTACATTTCTAATCACAGTGCACACCCGAAGTGCTAATAAATTCAACTATAGAGCATATTAAAGTGGTTAAGACGTTCCGTAAGATGAAGATAATATGTTTTTGTCGTGATTTAATTGCGTGCGTAGGAACATGATTAGGAAACGTAATTTAAAATTTTAATTTCAGGATTTGAAATTCATTATAATTTTAATTAAGTTATACCTACGACAGGAAACTTTCTACATTTAATAAAGCCATTTAGAGTAGTTGAGTCTTATCAGCCCCCTAGTGTGTTAGCCTGTAAAAACACACGTCTCACATCTTATATTATAAATAACATATTTATGATGTACAGTCCAACAAAGCTTTTTTGTGAAATGGGTGGTGGCACTATCAACAAACTTAAAAGTATAAAGAAAAAAAGAAGACCTTACAATGTGTTTTACAAAGTTTATATTATAGCCTATTTTTTTGCGTCCCACTGCTGGGCAAAAGCCTCCCCTTTCTGCTTTCAAACTTCCTGATCTTGTGCGATCTCTGCTGACGTTCTGCCCCGCAAATATAGTCAGATCGTCACACCTTTTTCGCCGCGGTCGACCTTGGCGGCGATGACCTTTAGGTGTCCATGTGAGTAATCTTTGCCTATCTCTCCGGATGCATACGCGCAACGTTGCTAGTCCACTCCTACTTCAGCCTATTTTTGCTCCAACGTCTGCCACTTCAGTTTTGGAGCGCAGGGTGGTGTTTCTAACGCGATCCATTTACTTAACACCTATTTAGCTACACTCCATTGCTCATTGGTAAATCTTGAGTTTGGACTTCTGTTGCTCCGTAAGTGACCAGTTGAGTGCACCGTAGGTTAGGATGAACGGGCACGGGCAGCAGGATGCACATGTCTACGTGATATTACTCCCAAAGTAATACTTCGAAAAACTGCCATTTCATTGATAATATGGTATGTCTCTACCTATATTCTTGCAAATAAACCATTCATGCATTCAATTGCGCATAGTAAGCAGGACATACAAAGGTAATAGTTACGATGACACACCGGACTGGAGATCAAAGCCCTCAGAACAAAGAAACGTACTGTACTCCAAATCGAGTGACATCATTTTCGTTATTTAGCTCGAATCGAATTAAAATCATTCACAAGATCACACGAGACCAATGAGACGAGTCAGTTATAACACGAAGACAGACTCATAGAGGTATTTCAATTTTCTATCTGGATTGACAAGTAAGGCCTCTGGGCCTCAAGTCTGCTATTACAATAGTGTCAGAATGGTCTATCATTGATTTCATAATTGTTGATTTTGACAAGTTTGGTAATATACTAATATAATGGTCAACCACTGACACGCCATTGAAAGAAATGATATAGAATGGTAATCTCGTACAAAATGACAACTGAATGACTGACTTAGGCGGTAATCTGCTAAAATTTTGACAGTTCCTTGGATCAGTGACCTACCATTAGAACGTCATTGTGCAGTCATTGTTTTTATTAATTCGACCGATTGTCATTTTGCTAAAAGTTCGTAATCTGCTAAATTCATAATGGTTAATCATTGGTCGGTGGTGGAATGACGAAATTATAAAAATAGCAGACTTGGCCCCCTGGTAAAGCAGATGGCTATAGGCTGCGGTGATCACATAAAGTAAGATGAGCCATCGGCTTGTTTGTCTTCTAACGTCATAAAAAATCAGAACCTGAATGACAAGGATGTCAGAATTCGACAAAGATGGGCATCGTGTTAAGGAATTGGTAATTCTGACAATTTCGATCCTTCGGACGTGCATAGTCCCTATATATCAATGCAACCAGAGTAACAATGATTAAGCATAAGCATTTTGTCGTTAATTAATAATTGATGATGAACTTAAATACAACAAAAAATTAAATTAAAAATTTAAAAAAACCCCCAACGCAAAACATAAAAGCGATTATGTAAAAAGTAAAAAATAATACTTTTGTTGAGCCATCAAATGTTTGTTCGTTGAAATGGCGCTATAATGTCGCGGCGGGGTACCGCTTAAGTAAGTCAGTCCCTCAATTTCATTCACTGTATTAATTTACCAGCATTTCCGACCAATTTGCTTCGATATTATCAATTTTTTGTTGCTAATCTAGTTGTTAATCTTGTTGCAAATCTAGTTACCATCAGTTCGCTATTTTAGATATTTAGTTATTGCTTTAAACTTAGCGGTACCCCGCCGCGACATTATAGCGCCATTTCAACGAACAAACATTTGATGGCTCAACAAAAGTATTATTTTTTACTTTTTACATAATCGCTTTTATGTTTTGCGTTGGGGGTTTTTTTTAATTTTTAATTTAATTTTTATTTTAAATTTTTTAAATGTAATTTAGTTTGGTTTTGTGTGGTCAGTGTGGTCACCTATAATAATATGTTTGAAAGCAAAGTAAACATCCGGTATGCGTCTAAGATCCCTACCGCAGCAAACAAAAGAGCTGATAACTTTAAAACTGCTGAACCGATTTTGATGAAACATGTCTAAGAACCATTGCTAGAGAATCTACTTTCAAATAAAAAAAACCGCATTCAAATCGGTTCACCCGTTAAAGAGCTACAGTGCCACAGACAGACACACAGACACACAGACACACAGACACACAGACACACAGACACGTCAAACTTATAACACCCCTCTTTTTCGTCGGGGGTTAAAAATAGAGTTAAAATAGTGTGCACGGGTCCAATGTAGATCAATCTATACGTAAAACCACGTAAAACCTTTCTCTTGAATCACTCTATCTACTTCAATAAAATCCGTTGCGTAGTTTAAAAGAGCTAAGCGTACAGCCAGCGGGAGCAATTTTGTTTTATACTGCACTTCCTCATTCGTCAATGGACATGTTTGCTCTAGCTGGTCGACGCATTCGGATCGATATTCTCAAAACAATCTTTGTACTGCAAACAACATTGTAATGAAAATGCTATAGGTACAGCGACCCTTGAGATGCCGAATCCGCCCTTTCACCATTTTTGACAACCAAACACGCAAAACCAGTGTAAATATATGACGCTTTCTATATACACACTGCAATCGCAAAGCTGTGTAATTTGCCAACAAATGCACTAAAGTCTCCATTTAAACCAACATTAGAACTATAAGTAAATTCAACCGAAGTAATTCAACTGAAACGGATTGGAACGACCGGCGATCATAAGTGCCCTGTACCACACTCTATTAGTTATTAAATATTGTGGTTACAATACAAACTGTTTGCGTTTCTACTGATTTTGATTAATAAAGGAGATTGCCGTAGTTATAGCTTAGAGAAAGTGGAAGTTGGCGGGCCAGAGCTGCAAAAACCGATGGCAGATGGGGAAAGACAGTTCTGGAGTGGTACCCTAGACTTGGTCATAGAAGAGTTGGCAGATAGCCAATGAAGTGTACTGACGAACGGGTGCGCCAAAGTTCACCTAAATTTTTAACTCCGATAATAGGAAATCCGAAAATGTTCTACCTAACATTTTTCATCCTAACAATCACAACTCCTAACTACTCTGTCTCTAATGTTCATAATCCGAAGCATTCAACTTCATAATATCAGTAGCAATAAACATCTATTATACTTTTATTTGTTTTCCTATATTTTCTCAACATAACCATCTTTTACACTATTATTCAAAGTCATATCTTTTTTGTTTAGATTTCTTTTTATTCATAATAATCAGTACCATATACATTAATTTTGCGTAACTTTATTTTTAACCCCCGACGAAAAAGAGGGGTGTTATAAGTTTGACGTGTCTGTGTGTCTGTGGGTCTGTGGGTCTGTGTGTCTGTGTGTCTGTGTGTCTGTCTGTGGCACTGTAGCTCTTTAACGGGTGAACCGATTTGAATTCGGTTTTTTTTATTTGAAAGCAGATTCTCTAGCGATGGTTCTTAGACATGTTTCATCAAAATCGGTTCAGCAGTTTTAAAGTTATCAGCTCTTTTGTTAGCTGCGGTAGGGATCTTAGGGAATTACATTCTATTTTCACAACTCCCTCAATATATGGGTATCAAATGAAAGGCCTTGACTAGTAGAATAATGTATACTATATTGCAAGGGAATGAGGAATGAGTAACGAAATGAGAACTAAAAATTTGTAAATTATTTTTGTAAACTCTTATACAAAACCAAACTAAATTACGTTTAAAGAATTTAAAATAAAAATTAAATTAAAAATTTAAAAAAACCCCCAACGCAAAACATAAAAGCGATTATGTAAAAAGTCAAAAATAATACCTTTTGTTGAGCCAACAAATGTTTGTTCGTTGAAATGGCGCTAAATATCGCGGCGGGGTACCGCTAAGTTTAAAGCAATAACTAAATAGCTAAAATAGCGAACTGATGGTAACTAGATTTGCAACAAGATTAACAACTAGGTTAGCAACAAAAATTTGATAATATCGAAGCAAATTGGTCGGAAATGCTGGTAAATAAATAGACAGTGAATGAAATTAAGGGACTGACTTACTTAAGCGGTACCCCGCCGCGACATTATAGCGCCATTTCAACGAACAAACATTTGATGGCTCAACAAAAGGTATTATTTTTGACTTTTTACATAATCGCTTTTATGATTTGCGTTGGGGGTTTTTTTTAATTTTTAATTTAATTTTTATCACATAACATGTTTATCGGTGTCGCCTTGTTTCGCATACAGAAATTTCATAGAAATTCGTTTTCCAGAAAATGTTTCATATCATATTTGGTTCTTGTAATTTTATTTCGACTATTATTGTTTCAAAGACTATTTACTTCAATGAAACATATTTCACAGAAACACAATTCAATGAATTTTTATTCACATTTTTTTGTTCAACAAGCTTATCAAACAGTAGAATTATTTTTTAACGAATATTGTTTGTTCAGTGTGTTTTTCCATTGAATTTATTTGAACGAAAATATATATAAATAGACAATAACTAAAATATTGTCTTAAAAAGTGAATATGTTGTGCTACAAAAGTTAATGACAGAAACGAATCGCTGCGAAACCGACTCCACGTAATCTTGTCTGCCATACCCCTAGAGTGTAATTTAAATCCGCGTAGGCGCGGAGGGGCGAGGCGGCCCGCGAACTGAGGAGCAGGTGGTTTTAACGCCCGCCGCCGCGGCTGAGGCTGGCCGGCGAAGCCGGCCAACAAGCCGAAGCTGTGGTGGTGAGCGTTAATACCATCTGCGACGATAAGCTCGCGTGGGACCGCCGGAGCCCCGCAACGCCGGAGCCGTGACAGAAATCATGCCTGCTGCATGTTGCATGCTTGCTTGCACGCTGCATGCTTGCTTGCACGCTGCATGCTTACTTGCATGCTGCATGCTTGCTTGCACGCTGCATGCTTGCTTGCTTGCATGCTGCATGCTTGCTTGCACTCACGCGCAGTAGGTTTGAACTTAGCAATAGACACAACTCAGTACGTTATGTAAAGCATACCCCCAAATAATAATCAAATTTAAAACTATAAATATCATCTTCTACCCACATATATTTTTTATTACACTTGGTAAATGTTTCTTTCCGAGTATGAGTGAAAATATTATGGTAATTATGTTTAGGGACAGAAGCGTTATGATAAAAAACAGTAGGAGTTTAAATATATTTACATTAATGATATTATTAATAACAATTTTCGGAAACATGAGTGGTATGAACATCACCGGTAGCACTACAAATAGTATGAATAAAAACTTTAGGATGAAAAATTTTAGGAAGAGTGATCATTCGTATTACAAATCCTTAGGAAGTACAATTTCGGGTAAAGAACTTTAGGTGAGCCATTATGGACCCCTGACGAACTCACGGAATAATATTTTTTTATTATTCCGTGGACGAACTGGTCAAGATGCTGGACGAGGTTGGATAGGGAAGGCCCAGGACAGGGGTGAACGACGTGCAATGCAAGATGCCTACTCTCAGCATTGGGTGGCAAACATCTGAGAAGAAGAAGAAATGGAGATTTGTTTAGCCAAAACAAGGTAATTCATTAAAACTACGTTCAAGTATTCAATGTGCGAAATGTGTTACATCACTATCCAATAACAGTTCGATGCCCATCCAAAAGGTTACTTGTTTTTTTTTAACCCTAAACCTAATCCATACTAAACCATGGATATTATAAATGCGAAAGTACAGGGTGGCCCAGAGAGAAATGCACTTTTGATTTCGGGCATATTTCTAAACGACAAAATAGCGGGGCGCGGGAGTGGTAGCAGTGCGTAGCGCGGGCCTTGTAATTTTAGTCACCATGAGTCCTTATGCGGGCGAGCAGCGCGCGTTTTGTGTCCGCACATTTTATGAGAGTGCTCGATCATATGTGACTGTTTGACGGCTTTAACGTATTGAATTGGAATTGCGGCGCATCAGTGATTGTCCAAGCACTAATTAAATTAAGCAATGGATTGAAAGAATCGAAAGGACGTCCTGTCCTTTCGATTCGTCGCAAAAAATGCGAACCTCGCGGTCGCCAAAGAGTATCACGGACCGACGAAAACATTCAGCGAGTTTGAGAATCTGTACGCGCGAAGCGGTGACCGTCAATTCAGATTCAGAGCGCTATACTGCCATGCTGAGAAGTTTTTTGATTCCAAAGCTGCAAGAATCGCGAGGCTATAACAGGAGCCCTTGGTTCCAGCAAAATGGGGCAACGTGTCACACATCAAATGAGAGCATCGAGGTGGTAAGAGACATATTGTTCCCACCAAAAATAATTTCACGTAGGGGTGACGTCTCCTGGCCACCAAGAAGCCCCGATCTCACTCCAGCAGACTTCTTATTATGGGGTTCCCTTAAGAACAAAGTATATTCTAATAATCCAACAACTCTGCGGCAACTGAAGCTGAACATTCGGCAAGAAATGGAATCCATATCGAGGATAACTCTAACGAAAGTTTTCCAAGATTTTGATGACAGATTGGAAAAATTCTATAACCGTTAACCCAGTAATGCCTACCGTGTCCATTTGGACACGTATTTCGAATGTTTTTAAAATTATTATTTTGACAATATTTTACTGCATGATCAAAAAATACTTTTCTTTATTGCATTGTTTATAGTCAATGGTTTCAGTGACTGCCATTTATTTCTCCCTATTTGAGAGTATTTTGGAAATATTCTCAATCGAAATAGGTTATTGTTCAAAATTAAAAAAAAATTGGATAACCAAAAGCGGTAAGTGCATTTTCATCTGAATATTTTTGTATTTTTAGTGTTTAGTTGTGTTTTGTTATGCTTATATAAATGATTTATAATATAGTTACGATAAAGTATAGGTTGCCTTTGGTATTGGTTATATTTCTGTACGTTGAATGTGATGTGTCCATATGGACACGCTAAGCACCTACCATAGCTTTTTGACATTACATTAATTCTCCTTCAGATTGTTTGATTTCGATCAGTTTTCAATTTATTGAATTACTTTAGACAGCAGGGTTTCGGAGCAACAGGGACTATTCGGGAAAACAGATAGCGCAAATATGATAAATTGACTCTAAATAATATACATTTTGAATATAAAATTGAATATAAAACGAGGCTACTACGAATCAGCGATTAGCAAAGATGATGGGGTGATAATCGTAAAATGGATGGATTATGCCATAGTCCCTATTGTCTCCAATAATCTTGGCGTTCAACCAGTATCCACCGACAAACAATTCTCCCAAAAAGATAAAACAATTCACATGTTTCCGGTTTCTTGTTCGACCATTTCTTTTTGGTGAGTACGAGTATAACAAATATATTGGCGGTGTCGACCGCATAGACGAAAATGTGATTATGTATAGAAAATACATATCAGGAGTAAGATCGACGAAAGGTACTGGAGCCTAATGACATGGATGTTAAATGCATGACTCCATAATGCATGGTAATTGAAAAAAATGGAAGGAGGGAAAATTCCGCCACTTGAGTTCAGACGAGCGATTGTCCTAGCATACCACAATAGATACGGGACAGTTTCTAAAGGCCCAGAAAGACCAAGTGCTTCTAATTCGCCGGTGGCTAATGCTTCAAGATACGACCAAATTAACCACTATGTGCAGAAGACAAAAAAAAGCGTAGATTTGGTCCATACTGTCAAAATAAATCTTCTGCTAGGACAACGGAGTAGGTACATGAAATGTGATGTGGGGTTATGTGAGCCTTGTTTTACTTTGTATCGTATGAAATAACTTTATTTTCTTCAATTGTGAGCTATTTTGAACTCTCAACTATTTATGTATAAGTTTATCTATTTGCTACTACAAATGCTTAGCGTGTCCATGTGGACACATTGTTTTTTTCTAACTTTGAATATACATATGAACCTAAACCTTGTCATTATGTTTTATTACCTTTTATTCTACATTATGATGTAAAAAAAATAGTAAAAAGGTAAAACAAAAAAATTCGGGCATTACTGGGTTAAGGATATCACTTGGACGATGTAATTTTTAAACAGTAAATTTAAAAATAAACTTCATTTCAATTTCTTTAAATTGTAATAAATAAAGTTCTATAAAATTATACAGTTTTTTTTTCCTTGAATGTTCGTAAGTGCATTTCTTTCTGGGCCACCCTGTAGATAACTGAGATCTGTCTGTCTGTTTTGTTTTCACGACGAAACGGCTTAACGATGAAATTTGCTATGAAGATAGCTTGAATCCTTTTTTTTTTTTTTGATACGGGGTGGAAAATCCTCATGGATGTCCTCCGCCCTGGGGCGGGCGGAGGGGTCTGTCAGACTCTTACTGACTAAAAACCACCCCGGTGTTCCATCTCACACCTACGTCGGGGGTCGCGGGAACTGGAGATACTTCCGCAACCCCCGGCTGGTGCCGGCCCGCTGCAGCGGGCCACTTCTCGGGTCAGGGGGGGGAGTGAGGTGTTAGACTCCCCCCCGGACGTCTTAGAGGGGCGCGCGTGGAACACTACGCGCCGCCACCTCGGGTCCTGGTGTATGTGGGGGGCGACAGACGTCCCCGAGTCTGCCGCCCCTGGACCCATTTAGGGGGGCCGGAAGAGGGCGTTATCCGCCCTTCGCCGACGCCCGGTGCGCCTGCTGCGGGCAGGGTGGGAGGTTGAGATCTCCCTCTCCCTTTCCGCAGCCTCCTTCTGCGACATGACACTTTCGCAGAAGGAAACCACCGCGTCCCAGGACTCTGCGCTGTCGACCATCGACTCGACCACGGCCGACAGCGACAGGTCACTGCCTACTTCTGAGACGAGGGCACGGCGCGGCCCCTCCCAAGCGGCACATTCCGCCAGCGTATGCCGCGCCGTGTCCTCCCGGCAGTCGACGCAGTGGTGACACCGGGCGTCCGGCTCCCTGTTTATGCGACACAAGTACTTCCCGAAGCAACCATGCCCCGAGAGCACCTGCGTCACCCGAAACGACAGGGAGCCGTGCCTTCTCCCGAGCCAGCGCTCGAGCACTGGCCGGACCGCCTCGATGATGGCGAGGCCGGCGGTAGGGCGCGAAAGCCTGTCCCGCCATTCCGCCACCAGGACCTCGCGAAGCTGAGACCGACGCAGCTCCATGTGTCGCTGCATCGGTCGCTCGCCCCGCGCCCGCGCTTCCTCGCGCCACCGGTACAGTGACGCGAGTACCTTCGCCTCCAGGTCCCAGGGCGGGGATCCGGCCAGTGCACAAGCCGCCTCGTAGGAGATCGTGCGAAAGATAGCTTGAATCCTGGGGAAGGTTATTTTTAAACCGTGATCCATCTGCATCCGCAATAACCGACATTCACGTAATTATTTGTTTTTTTTAATTCGTATGATTAGTTTCGGAGATTATACCTGCCACATCTAAACTTACAAACTTCACCTCTAAAATATAAATATAAGTAGATTGATTAGTGTGGAAGTTTACAGTATTTAGGCTAAATTTTATTACAACAAAATCTTTTTATTTCTAAACATTAAAACGTTTAGTTCGTAAAACGGATAAGTATGCCATCTCATATTTATTTTAGCTAAGCAATTTCATAATACTTAATAAAAAAACTTGCAATCCAACTACTACCTAAGTATATTTCAGATAAAAATTAAAGAGCCGTACAGAGTCAAGGAGGCAATCTAACTTGTTCACAGACAGAACTAGCAACTAATTTACCTAGGCAAACGTAGTGCCTCGCCTTTAGCAAAGCGGATTGCTTTTTCACAACTGGGTATTTCATTTTAAACTTGAGAAAATTTACCTTCATTCCTTTGCTTTATCTGCAATGTTATAATAGGATTGATTTAGTTAAGTAGTTAACTTTTTGCTTTGTTTATGTCGTTTGTGTTAAATAGAAAATGAGAGCATAATAGTTTGAAGTTAAGTAAAATGTCAATTTCTTTAATTAATACTGCTTCAGCTGTACTCTGAGTGAATTCACACAGGCCGTATATTTTATTTTTTTATTTGGCTCACCTACAATTGAATACACTTTAAATATGAGATACATCCAATATGCCTATAGACTAGTGTACCAATCTCTTACAGGTAAGCACATCATGTACTACTTATTTGTCGATTGGTATTAAAAAATACAAAACAACAATTATATGGGTATTGGGCTCCTACTTAAAATTCGATGAGTTTTTATACTCGCCGAACATAAGCATGTTTTCGTATTGTATAGTTTCTCTCTCTTGTTCATGATTATATTATATATAATATCTATCTTTGTAAGCTATGATAACTGTAACTACACTATTGTATTAGGTAAGCCTGTGAGGATAGTGTATGTGTTTTAAATAAATGTATAACAGTATAAGCACACCTACGTCACTCCATACAAACGAAACGAATTAATTATCTACCAAAATAACAGACCTGTATAAATACGTGCATGTGTGTGCGTGGCGTGGGGGCAGCTGCCCCCCCCCCCCCCCCCACCTAGAGGTGCCAAAAGCTTCATATGCCTTTCACTGTATTTAAAATTCATACTTTTCCTATCCACCATATATCAACTTGCCCCCCCCCCCCCCAGGCCATCAGCTGGCGAGTCCTGGCGACGCTCTTGGTGCTGCGAGTCTCGACTTGAACTAAAAGCAGTTTCGAGAGCAGGTTCGACGTGGGTAGAGGTGAGGTATAATGTTTCGGAGGGAGTGCCGCTACTGTACGGTAGTAGGTACCTACTAATACATAAACTGTGGTATAGGTATAAGTATAATTAAATAGGAAAAAAAGGGATACGAACAACAAGTGAATTTTATCATCACACCATAATATTTTCCAAAGGGGTAGGTAGACATAGATGCACTTTTGTATGACATTCATAGTCATCTGTCTAGCCTTATACCAACCAAGTAGGTATGTTGGGTTCGGCCTCCAGTCTAACGGAATGCAGCTGAATACCAGACAATGGTGCCAATTCTGTTGTGCACGAACTAATAGTTATTTGTTATACAAGAGTGCAAAGTTGCTTTTTAACCGCGTGTTCAATTTTGATGACCGAGCAAGCGAAGGATTCTAAAATTGAATCACGAGCGCAGCGAGTGATTCAAAATTAGAATCCTGAGCGTTAGCGAGGGAATCAAAAGAGCACGAGGTGAAAAATCTTTGCACTCGAGTGCAACACGTAACTTTTCATTCCACCTCAGCGAGGAAATGACTAAATGCAAAAAAAAAACGTTTACAAAGTCTGAGTTTTTAACAAATTAAAAAAGAGTTGTATGATAATATTCGGCACCATAGAGGTAGCAGTAAATAGGTTTAATGTTTTTTTTTAATTCACAAACTTAGTGCACACGATGTTCTAAATTCAATTTACTTTATCCTCTAGAGAATAAAAACGGCTTTTCCACTCAGATATTGAAGATAAATTTACTTTATCCTCTAGAGAATAAAAACGGCTTTTCCACTCAGATATTGAAGATTAAAAATACTCTTTCCGAGATGGTGGGATGAAAATTAATTTTAACCTATTTATATCTCTTTCTCTTCAATAAAACAAGAAAGAGACCGATATTAATAAGAGCTGTCAATTTATTGTAAGGTGATCTAAATTGTTCATACAATTATAGTTGTCATTTCAGAACGTATTGATTAAAAACACTGCGAAGTTCAAGGGAAAAACTAATTTGACATCTCTAACTTAGTCTTTGTCTGTCGCCGTCCTTTTCTTAAGCTGATAGTAAGAGATACCAAATGCCTAATTTTAATTTAGTTTGTGAACAAGGGAATCGGCACTAATGAGTGTTTTTTTTTGACATTGTTATCTTATCTTATATAAATTCATTTGATTACGTACGGAAGTTATAAATTGATACAGTACACCCTCTTTCCACCAGACAGATTTTCATTCAAGGTCAGCTTAGCTTACCTACTAATTGGCAATCAGTACAAAACCAGTGTAGCGGTAGCGCGACCTCCGCGCGCCGCCATCCTGAAAGCATACACATGCGCCCTTCCACCACGGAGCGCGAACGCAGACTAAAGCGCCCCTTAGAAGCGCGGGATATTTATGGTTTGACCCGCGGAGTGAATCGCGACCGCGATCGATCTAAATACTTCGGAATCCTGCCCTCTGAGGGGCGCTTTAGCATTTAGGTTTAAGTTTGTAAAATAAAATGAGCCTTATTATATTACAAACTTAAACCTATGCGTAGTGATATACCTAAGTGCTAAAATATGTACAACCAATCAGAGCGCAGGATTCCGAAGTATTTAGATCGATCGCGGTCGCGATTCACTCCGCGGGTCAAACCAAGGTAGGGACAAACTGAGCCCACGTATGCAACGTATGCGACGCATTATGACATCTAAACTCATAAAATTGTATGAAAACAGTATGAAAACAGATGACTTAGAAACACACTTGTCATACGCAACGCTGTGACACGTGTCCCACGCAACGTAAGATCTGTCGATCCAGATCGGCGTGGGCAGGTGGAGGGGATAATCATACGCTATCCCACGCGTAAGACCAGTGTGTTTCTAGAGCTTACGGTCGCAGCGCATCAGACACGAATTGGACGTAGCGGCAAGCTGGTTGTACGCTTAAAATGGGAGACGAACAACTCATTGATTTGGTTAGGCGTTACGAAGCCATTTATAATATTAAATCTACAGAATATCGCGATTCTACGTTACGCAATGCAGCATGGGAAGAGATAGCAAAACTGCATGGCAAGCCTGGTAAGTACTTACCTACCTGTTTATTAATATATTTTTTATATGCCGTGGCCTCTGACATCCCCTCTGAGAAACAATATTGCACAGTATATCCTTTCATTAATTAAAAAGTTTCTAGAACAAAAACTTAAATTTTGATATGTAGGTAAATGGTAGGTAACAAACTTTTCACTATACGAAAATGACTATATCTTTGGAACTTCTGAACGGATTTACAAAATTCAAACGGAATAATTGGTTTGAGACCAAGTCCAAACTTTTGAGACTAATCTTCAAGAAATACACCTATAAACAAAAAATCACATTTTCAAGTTACGTAATTATTTAAGTACTTACTTAGGTACATGAAATTGAATTGAGTCGCGGGCAACCGATGGATGCAAGTAGCAGTTTGTCGTTCGGCGTGGCGGTCTAAGGGGGAGGCCTTTGTCCAGCAGTGGACGTCTTCCGGCTGATAATGATGAAATAGAAAAATTCTCTTAAAACCTTACAAAACTATTCTAATAATAGACTTTTATCGTTCAAATATGACAAATAAAAAATACAAATAAAAGACAACTTTCATTTAGTAAATGCTATTTATTATTTTCAAGTAGGTATCTAGCAACTAATCATTTTCGTTTTGTGTACTTTGCATTCCTCTTCTCACCATATTTAATTGCCATGGCACCGAACCTTCGCGTGAAACAAAATATTGTTTGAATTTTTCTCTAATGCTGTATGCATATTGCGTGTGGTTCCTTCTAAGGCCATCCAATGTAATTAATGATCGTTGTGTTGTAGGTTCTGTAGATATTTCATCTTGTAACTCAAAAGTTGTGCCCAAATAGTTATGAAGGCAGCATGCTGCTAGAACTATTTTATCCACCATTTCTGGTTGTACCTGAATAGGCCCTTGAAATACCCGCCATCTTGCTCTTAATATCCCAAATGCGTTTTCTACAATTCTTCGGGCGCGAGACAGTCGATAATTGAAAATTTTATTGGATTCATTATTAAGCAAAGCATTTTTGTTGTAAGGTCTTAGTAAATAATGTTTAAGCGGAAATGCTTCATCACCGACTATAACATACGGTAATGGTTCTGATCCTGGCATGAGAGGTTGATCTTCTGGTATGTTTAATTTCTTCTGATCTAATAGTTTACCTAGTGTCGATTTTTCAAAAATACCTCCGTCACTATTTCTTCCATAGGAGCCCACGTCTACCACTATAAATTTGTAATGGGCATCAACCAAAGCCAGGAGAACAATGGAATTTTGACCTTTGTAGTTCCAATAATCTGAGCCACCATTAATTGGACACTTTATGTTTACGTGTTTTCCATCTAGAGCGCCAATACAATTTGGAAAATTCCAAAAGCGTTTGAAATCATTTGCTACTTTTTTCCACATAACTTCTGTTGGTTGCGGCAACACAATAGGACCAAGATGTTTCCAAATCGCTTCACAAACCTCCTTCACTATTGTACGTATAGTAGAAAATCCCATGCGATAACTAAATCCGATACTCCGAAATGAATTACCCGAAGCCAGGAATCTGTAACATAAATATAATAAAAGTTCTAAAAAATAGAACTACAGGGTTTTATTTTTATTGTTGCAGTTGACGAGTGTAAAGAAAATTGGAATAAGTTGCGTAATTGCTATAATAATGCTATGAAACGGCGTCAAAAGAAAAGTGGCCAAGCGGGGAAAATAATTGCGCCTTGGCGGTTTGAAGAACAAATGTCATTTTTGAAGCCATATTTGGAGGGCCGTCATACGACAGGAAACCTAGATACTAGTGTGTCTAATGAAAATTCTCCTCTTCCATCCCCGGAAAGTCCATACGCTGAAAGCCAACCATCCCCTGAAAGCATTTCATCCCGCACCAATGCTCCTACATCGAATGCTTCATATAAAAAAAGAAAGGCAAATTGTGGTAACGATAATTACTTAGCTGATATGATGGAAATGATGAAAAGCTCTCAAGAAAATAGAAATAAAAAACAGGAACTGGATGATCTAGATACATTCTTTTTAAGTATGAGCAAAACTATGAAAAAACTTCCAAGACTGGATCAAATTAGAATTAAAATGGATTTGCTTAAAGCTATAAGTGAAGCAGAGATCAAACAACTGGAGTCACAAAAAAATATTTTGAATACACCAATTACTATTAGGAATGACAAAAGAATCCTAAACCACCGTAATGTAAATTCTACTTCTGGTAGTTTGGTACAACACCGCACATCATATTCTTCCCCAACTTATATAGTTGAACTACCCAATACTCAATTTTCATCAGAAGCGGCTAATGATGTGGAATATTCTTCCCCACCTTATTCAGTTGAACTGCCCCATACCATCAGAAGCGGCTAATGATAATGAAGAAACGAGAGAGGTCGACAATATTCGCTATTATTACGAAAATATCAATAAGTAATAAAAACATTATTATCTATTATTTTTTGTATTTTTCTTTAAAGTACCTAGCATAGTTATCTCTGAAATTGAAAAACAGATAATACATACCGTAGACAAACTGCTAGTCGTTCTCTGGTACTAATTGGCTTCCGAAGACGCGTATGTTCTTTTTTTATGTCACATTCAATGATACTATGAATCTCCTCAAACTGTGCTTTAGACATGCGAAAGTACATAATGAATCGGTCTTCATCACATAACAATTTCTTTAATAATGTATGGTATTCACCAGCATTTTCTCTTTCTTTATTTATTTCATGAACCCAATATCTTCTCTTCTTAACTTTTTTTTTTGTTTTTCTGGCGCGGAAATATACATTTAAAAATAACAAACGTAATAAATCGTCCTCAAATTCACTCTCAGAATCAGAAAACATTGTACACCTGAAGAAATTACAACAGCGTCTGATTTCAATATGCGTTGCATACGCGGGACAAGTGTGCACACCAACTCTCCGACGTTGCGTCGCATGCGTTGCATACGTGGGCTCAGTTTGTCCCTACCTTAAATATCCCGCGCTTCTAAGGGGCGCTTTAGTCCCTTTAGTCTGCGTTCCACAGAACACTCTGCGTTCGCGCTCCGTGGCGGAAGGGCGCATGTGTAATAATGTGTATGCTTTCAGGATGGCGGCGCGCGGAGGTCGCGCTACCGCTACACCAGAATAGGAGCGTCTGCAGAGAAACTTATGGAAAAATATGCTCTAAGAAAAAACCACTGCCACTATTTTCCCACTATTAGACCAACTAGGTTCACTTGAAGAATTTCGTTAAGATGGCATGAATGAACATGTACTTATTTCAATAGATAGACCGTACCTACTTATTTCCTTATTTTTACTTGACCGTACCTAAGTTCTAATCTTACCTACTTATGGAAATAAGTAGGTTAGATTTAGAACTTAGGTTCACGTTAACCCGCTGGCACAGCTGCTCTAACCTAGTGGGGAATAAATGCCATTCTTGAAGCTATAGTGTAAACTTGTAATTTTCTATTAGGTATCTTGCTACGAGTAATTTTTTAAATCTCTCTTTTCAATCTGCAGTCTGAATTCAAAAGCTTTAGATTTTTAAAAACAGATTTATTTAGAAGAATTAAGAAAGTGGATAGGTAGGTCCTTCCTACTTAAAAATTTAACAAAAATACAAAAAAAATCTGGAAAAAAAGCAATAAAAGCTTTTGCGGCCATTACTAATTTGGAAACTTTAAAATAAATCTCGAAATCTTTACTAAGCTTTAATCTTTAATCGCGTTTGTTTTATGGGAGCCCCCTTAAATATTTATTTTATTCTGTTTTTAGTATTTGTTGTTATAGCGGCAACAGAAATACATCATCTGTGAAAATTTCAACTGTCTAGCTATCGCGGCTCTTGAGATACAGCCTGGTGACAGACAGATGGACGGACAGACAGCGAAGTCTTAGTAATAGGGTCCCGTTTGTACCCTTTGGGTACGGAACCCTAAAAAGCAGGGTAGGATAGGTACTCCTAAGTGCCAAAACCGTAAGGGGAAAAAAAGGAACAGAACTTCCTGAAGCTGAGTTATAAGGTGAATGAAAAAACAGTTATTCGCATTTGACCTACCTAAGTACTTGTACTTATGTATAATGGGTAGCTTTAAATACACTTTGTTATGCAAAACAAGTAAAAAATTATTGACTACAAGCTACAAGTAAAAATAGCTAGTAAAAATGGTTAACTACAATTAAGTAGTATTTTTTTAAGTAGGTAGGTACTTAACGTTTTACATCGGAGTAGGTTTTTTATTATTTATCCTATTATACAGGACATCAATGTAACATTTCATTTAAATTCAAATAAGTTTTAATTAGTGTCTATTATAAGTGTAATGGCGGCACCACACTTCGTTATGCGTTATTTGCTAAGCGGCTACACTGTATTCGCCAAATATTTGTTATGTGAGCGTACAACAAACACGCCATCCACACTTCGTGCTTGTGTGCCAAACATATGTGGTGAGTTTGGCTTTTGAAAAAACAAAATGAATGTGTTGACTGTGGCTGCTACTTTTACAGATTAGAGTATATGTCCGACACGACCACCGTAAGCGAGCGAACACGAGTAAATGAGTGAACGAAGTGTGGGCAGTCGACACGCATATTCGGCTTATTCGTGTCCTTTGAAGTGTGTCTAAAAACCGACAGGTGGACGGATAGGCGTATTTGCTATTCGCGCTTATGCGTTATGCGGGCGAATAAAGCAAATATAGACGAATAAACCCTCCACACTTCGTCGTATGCGGGCGAATAAGGCGCATAACGCATAGCGCATAGCGAAGTGTGGTGCCGCCATAACGTTATTACGTGCGAGAGCGAGACTGCGAGTAACGAAACGTCACCAACAACTATTTTGACAACCGACCAAATTGACAAGTAAATGAAAACATCTGTTGAATTTCGACAAAAATAAACGAAAACATCCTAAAAAGTCGAACAAATTATTCACAATTACAATAAAAAACCTGATGCGAAGTTTCCATTTCAAATATTCGCGCAGAAAATCGATAATTCTATCGTCGCTTTGTTATAAAAGTTAGGTTATGTGTTGTTATGACTCAAAGTGATTGTGTTCAATGATTTGACCGTTTTCATGCTGCGCCTTTGAGTAGGTAGCCTTTTATGGGTTAAACAGATTACTGGTTTTATCTCAATTCAGTCAGTTTGTGTTAAGTTTTCACAATGAGCGATCGCGAGGGACCTAGTAGTTCGGGATCTCAAGCATCCAGCAAAGGTGACAAGAATACACGTTCTTCATCACAACCAATGCCTGCTTCAAGGTTTGTGTCCTTTTGGATTATTTTTTGTATTTAGAACAATACATGGATGTTTTGTTTTTTAGTATTTAAGTAATTCTTGTAAGAATAAGAAGAAGAATCAAACTTAAAACGTAAATTTTAATTAAGTATAAAAAAGTATTTAAAGCCGCAATGGCCAAATTAAATAAATACTTACATACAGCTTAGCCCGCAATAAGTATGTACTTATCTAATGTAAACAATAAACCTGTATTGTATTATTGTTACAAAAAATCGATTAAATTCTATGAGTCACCCTAAATGACAGGTCACAAATAATAATAGAGATTACCTTGTTTCCTATTATATTTTTAATCATCACTGTTTGTTTACTAAACCCAATGTTTTGCAAGTTATGATTAATTATTTGTATACTTAACTAATTACTGCTTTACAATACATAGGATAAAAAACTTAAATCTGACAAGGGACAAATTATTAAAAATATTTTCTTTGTTTGATATTTTTTTTTGAATAATAATGCAAAATATTGATGATGATTCTAGAACCCTCTATAATTCTTAGTCATAAATCTCAATAATTTCAAGATTAGTATTCAATCTGTTAGTCTTAAATCAAGATAAAAACAAAGCATTGTTCTACAAAATAGTCCTTGATGTATTTGTCCTAATTATTCATTGTTCTCTAGTCTACATTATTATTTAAAAATCAATATTTTTTATTAGGATTTTGGGTAAGCTTTTGCACTATAGGCTAGAGGAAAATAAATATTAATAAAATTATCTTTAACCTTTATTCTTTTCTTTTTATTTACGTAAGTAAAATAACAAAGAAAAGAAAGGATGTTAAGAAAATTTTTGAAAAAGTTTTTTCCATGCTAAGATGGCATACTACTAAACAAACAACAGTTACATTATTTTCTTTGGCTTATTATATGCAAATCATTGCCCAAAATGCCCAATGAGATTTGAACAAAAGGTAGGGTGAATTGTAAGCTCTATGGAGTATTTAGTCAATTCTTCTTTCCCACAGTTACTATGCCAGTGACCCTATACAGTTTAGAGTGAGGGGTTCAACCATCACTGGTGCCTCTCCTCCCAAGTTTGTGACCCTGGAGGATATAATGAAGGCAGCCCATGGCATGCAGAACATGGCCTTAGCTCATGAGATTGCTGTCGACCAGGACTTCAAGTTGGAACCTTTTGAACCACCAGATAATAGGTATGCCGCCTTCTTCCTAATTTGTTGCGGGTTCGATTTCCACCCAGGGTAAATATTTGTGTGATGAGCACTTGTGTTTGCTTTGTGTGGGTGTTGTTTATCTATATACTAGCTGACCCGACAGACATTGTCCTGTCCCTATCTTCCTACTTACCTGCCTATTTACCTACACCTATCCTACACCTACCCTGCACCTACTCTGCACCTACCCTACACCTACTCAACACCTACAAAAAAAAATGAAAAAAAAATGAAAAAAAATTTCCTCCTGGTTCTAAGTTACCTCCTCACCAATTTTCAGCCAAATCGGTTCAGCCGTTCTTGAGTTATAAATAGTGTAACACTAACACGACTTTCTTTCATATATATAGATGCATATATTTAAATGTATTTGTGTATGTATATCAGCTGTCTGACACCCATAGTACAGGGTCTCCCTAGTTTGGGGTCAGATAGCCATTTTTGAAATGTCCCCACGAATTATTATTATTTGACTGAAAGCTACTCAATTTTAAGATGCCGTTAAGTGTCGTACTGCCACAGTCACTTTGACATAAAGTGAGTGAGACAGCATGAGACTGAATCATCATCATCTTAAAATTGAGTAGCGTTTGAGTATTTGGCCATTAGTGTCGTGTTTACATGTCTGCTAAGCGTAGAGTCGTGGGTTCGATCCCAGCTTGAGCAGACAGTTATTGGGTATACAAAACCCACTGGGCCATTACAAAATTTCTCAGTAGCAGCGTGGAGTTTGAAAGTTGGTGGTGTGTCACCCCCATGCTTTGGAAAGCACGACAGTCATTATGGGTAGTTTGAAACCAGAAAGTCTGACAACTAATCTTACCAAGGGGTCTAGCTTATGGTCTAGTTAAAGTATTACTTACTTTATTGTAAAAAAGGGGTTAAATTGTAATCTTTTATTACATACAACACTTGTCTTGTATTGGGTATTGTTTTGTTTTTTGTATAGTGATTACTTGTATTGTATTCATTGTACTGAGTAGTATATTAGCTACTATTTTAAATGATGTGAAAAAAGCAGGAGATTCTAAATAGGACATATTGTACAATATCTTATATCACTTTTAAGATTTTAAACAGTAAATAAATCTTAACAAGGATATGCCATAAATGTACAACGAAATATAGCTTCCTGCATTGGTGTATTGCAATACTTGCATGTTGTTCACTTCCTAATATGAACTTATTATGAAGTCTTGCACTTAGAAGGGTTAGAAGACTACTTCCTTTTATCCTACTACATTTTCATCTTACATTATATTAAGTTTTTACTTCTTATCTATACAGGGTAGATCTTTGAGACAGGACAGTATGGGCAGGTACAGACAGCTTCATCCACTGCTTACCCCCCACGCATTAAAATTTCCTTCGATAGGGGGTAAGCAGTTGATGACGCTGTCTGTACCTTAACCGTTTTACATGAATACGTTTGTAAGAGACCATCCACAACTTTTTGAGATATTCTGAACTGCATTCACAGATTTTGGAATAAAATTACAGTCAGTGACAAAAATAATAAAAAACCAAAAAAAAAATTATGCCTTGCGACCCTATTGCCCCTATTATATATGGACATCACACACACACAGCTATCTGACCCCAAACTAGGCACGCACGACCCGTGCCTCCCCGGCAGAGACCCTGTATTACGGGTATCAGACAGCTGATAAACATACACAAATACACACATCAACATTGTCTAGGGATATTTGAAAACTTTTCATAGAAAAAAAAAATATACAAAATATTTAAGACTTGTTTATGATGCAAAGTTTGAAGGCTGGCATGCACTGTCTGTACTTTTTCTATTGCCATATACGACTTTCGTATATGTGTTAATTTGTGAAATCGCGATGAAAACGAAAATGGTTACACCCAACGTTATTTTTGAAAATAGTACAGTTAGCGAAAATGATTACCTATTTATTTTTGAAAAATTACATTTGGTCTTGTTGATTGTAGTTCGGAACTTTTTTGTAGGACATACGCCTAAAGCAGTCATCATTTTCGCTATCTGTACCATTTATTTACTACCACCTAGGCTAGGAACCCGTCACATAACATTCATAAGTAGATTCATAAAACAAAACTTGCTCATAAACTATTTTCCGTTACAGTTACCAGAAACTAGTCAAAGAGACAATGCACAAGGCGTATTTTGATATTCTAAGGGAGCAGCTCAACGCTGACCCACCTGAATACAAGCAGGCTCTTGTACTGTTAGAGGATGTCAAGCAGGTCAGTTTATAATATTCTTTGTTTAGTGTCAGTCTTTGCTGGGCGGAGAATGATTTATTTATTCAGAACTAGCGGCGCGCCCCAGCTTCGCATGGGTGCAATTTTTTTCAAATGTTCAAATATCATGATACAAATCTTGTCCTGGCAATACCAAACACAATAAAAAAAAAATAGTTGGGACTAAAATTGGTTGTCTATAAAGGCGGTTTACGGACGATAGTTTTGCGTGATAACATCTTAAAGAAACACCTAACATAAACTAACACATATAACAAAAGCAAATAATGGCTTCCGTCGAGGTGGGCGGAGCTTATTGCTTGGGTCGATCGTGCCTCTCTATCGTTTGTTCCGCGCTCTCGCATGCAGGCTCAGGCGGAACGTGACACTTTTTCGTGCTTGCAGCCGGTGTTCATCGATTAATAAGACGTTATCACGTCAACAAAAAAAACCAATTTGGTGCAGTTATTCGAATGTTATGCCCGTACCTACAGACTTCGGCGACTTCGGCGACTTTTTTATGGTTTGTATAATATAGCATAAGGATAAGAAAGCGGAAGCCTAAATTACATGGTGCAATTTAGTTGCCTGTTGATTGCAATAATTTGAAGCAATAATGAAAGAGTGAAAAAAATTTAAAAGAGTGTCCGTGGAGTTTCTTGCTCGTTCTTCTCCATAGAGACCTACCTACGTTTTGGAACGAGCAACTAGCTACAACTCTCTGACTAACTGACCGACTCCTTGACAATTCAAAAGTGCCTGTAGATGGTTTAATTGAAATAAATGCTTTGACTTTGACTTTGAAAAGTTGCACCGTCTGAACAGTGTTTAGACGATGCAAGTAATTGGTTGCTTCAATTTCATTGTATGCTACAGACGCGAAACTTGCTCTAGTAAATAAGGCTTTGCAGTGTAAGATACTAACAATAGTAGTAATAGTAATAAACTAACAATGGACTCTAACATTTGTCATTTAAAGAGCTTCCACAAATAAAAGCGATTATGTACAGACGCCAGCACATCAAGCCATTCCAAACTGTCAATTTTTCCCAATTTTATATGTACTTACCTTATTTTTAGGGTTCCGTACCACAAAAGGAAAAAACGGAACCCTTATAGGATCACTTTGTTGTCCGTCTGTCTGTCCGTCTGTCAAGAATTTTTATCTCAGGAACGCGTGGAGGTATCGAGTTGAAATTAAAACCATATACTCAAGTCTACGGTCCCTTGATGCTGTAAAAAATCAACCCTCTATATTAACTTGAAAGAAAGATACTGCCGTTTATGTCGAAAAAAACGCATTTATAATATTAAGTGGATTAAAATATGGCTATTAGGTATGGATTAGTATAGAAGTATGGATATGTACTATCGTGGACACACCCGCCTGACCACCACTAAGTTCATTTTTGCTTGCACTCAAAAGATGGAAGCGCTCTCTACCCCGCCCCGTTGACTTCGCAGGCGCCAAGGGAATTTTTTTTTTACTGAGCAGGCGGGAAAGTCCACGATAGTACATACTAATATGTACGGAACCCTCGGTGGGCGAGTCCGACTTGCACTTGTCCGGTTTTTTTTTTGCAATAAAGTTGAAAATCTATCAAAGAAATTTGACAGATTGTGGTTGCTTGATGTGTTGGCTTATATACCTACCTAGAGTTAACAAAACAAAAACAAAACATGTTCATTATAACAAAATAAAACGAATAGTATACTAGAAAAAATAAGAGAATCATAAAAATAAATTATTATTACTAATTAAATATGTTTTAATTAGTAATGCTAATGCGGTCTTTGCCAAAGAAATTATAGTAATGTATGCACATGTGCAGTTGTGCACAAGAGAGAGTTCTCCTGTGTGCTCAAAACACAGGTGCACTCTCTCGTTCCTCACTCACTTAGTCCTTCCTATATGGGATGGCAATCAGACATAACCAGGAAGAGCCAATCTAGGTGAGTCTCCATCGAACGAAATGCTGTTTAGAAAATATTATTAGTCGAGTAATATACGTCTTGTTTTTCGTCAACCAATTAGAACTGATAATGATTACACAGCCAATTGTTTTCAAAAACTATTTTTAAACAATATCTGTTATTAAAAGTAAACTTTTATATAGGCTAAGGGCTGACTTCAATCATTGAATATTTGTTATCTGAAGAATAAGCAAAACAATTTGAAGAATTGTCAAATGAATAATAAACTTTTCGTCAAACTTGAATTATTTTTCATACAAAATTAAGAGTTAATCTAAGAAGGTTGTTATTATTTTACATATTTTCCGCATAAGTATGACACGCGCGAGATAGTTGCGTGGGCACTTCCACTTGTTTTTTTCTGTTCCGGCGTCGCTATACACTTAAGGCTGCGCCGAGCAAAATCATTCAAAACGGTCGTCACTGTTAAAGTGATATAATCAATACTTTTACCATAATTGCCATAAAAAATATGTTATGAATACCACAGTGAATGTGTTAACCGATTATCGTTGGCAAAAAATAAGAATACTGTTTAATTTAATAAACAAAAATACGTAAAGTTGTACAAAAATCTTTAAAAAAATCTCATATTTAGTTGAGTTTTGTTAGTAAACTGTATTTTTTTTTCACAAACTTGAATTCATATTAATCTTTAACATTCATACTACAATTTGTAGTTTTTACATTTTCGAAATGTCGCTTAGTTATTTTATTATTAATTTTTCGCGCTGTTTTGAATCATACGCAACGTATGTATGTATGATTCAAAACAGCGCGTCAATTAAAACAAAAATTAATAACAAAATAACTAAGCGACATTTCGAAAATGTAAAAACTACAAATTGTAGTATGAATGTTAAAGATTAATATGAATTCAAGTTTGTGAAAAAAAAATACAGTTTACTAACAAAACTCAACTAAATACGGGATTTTTTTAAAGATTTTTGTACAACTTTACGTATTTTTGTTTATTAAATTAAACAGTATTCTTATTTTTTGCCAACGATAATCGGTTAACACATTCACTGTGGTATTCATAACATATTTTTTATGGCAATTATGGTAAAAGTATTGATTATATCACTTTAACAGTGACGACTGTTTTGAATGATTTTGCTCGGCGCAGCCTTAACGATTCGGCTTATTCAGTTCAGTCCTCAATATGACCTTTGATAACATTGTATCAATACCATTGTTATGTGTAACAGTGTATAGTTATCCTAACCAAGTATGTAAGCAACGCAAAATAAGCTAAGATTACTGACTGCATCACAATATTGTTATGTAACTGTTACAGTGGTCTTAATTATTAAATCCGAGCGACTGACTTTATGTAATATTTGGCAAACATCCAATGCATAACAGTTATTTTTAATTGTTACTTTTGCTACATTGAATGAACTCATTTCCTTCAGATTCTTCGAATCCACATTGCATTCGGAGATCGTATTTAATTTTAGTTGTCCAATTCATGCTAATATTATAAATTTAAGATTACTCTGTTTGTCTGTAAGCTTGGCGTGGGTTACTTTGTTATTGCGGCTTCGTCTACGATAACCGAAGTTCTTGCGGACGATGTCGCGGGCAAAAGCTAGTTACTGTAAAAGTCTTTGGTAGAGGTTTTGCTCTTGAAAATCTCTGGTTTTCGGGTATACAACTTGATTTTATTTTCTCGCTAAGACGACATGATTTAAAATTATCGTACTACCCATACGACCGTCTCCACTCTAAGGGCGCAATTACACTTGGCCGTTTGCTCGAATTCGAAATGAACGGGGTCGAGTACAGGCGTCTTCAGACAATCTAGTTCTGCTTTCGTTCCTGTGCAATGACCAGTGTAATTAATGCATCGGGTGCCCGAATTCCAGTAAAGTCTTTCGAGCACCCGAATACGGGCTCACTACAGTAACTACCAAGTGTAATTGCTCTGACATTTTGCGAACTGAATGCGCAAAATGTAAGGGGGTGTGAAACGCAGCTATACAGAAAATAAGCTCTTGTTTTAGTGTTAAAAAAGCACCATACTATGATCATACCCGAAACCAGTACTGACTAAATATCTACTCAAAAAGAAACCTTACCTCATCACATCTAAATTTCAATTTCCAGGGTCTATTCTCAATCCTCCTCCCACGCCATACCCGCATTCGTGAGATGATCGAAGAGGTTTTAGACTCTGAGTTCATCAAGCAACAAGCTGAGAACAATAGCCTGGACTTCCACAAGTATGCTAGCTTTGTCATCGACCTGATGGCGAAGTTAGCTGCGCCGGCGCGGGATGAAATTATACAGAATATTACCACTCTTACTGATACTGTAAGTTATTTTCTTGTATGTTATTTAATTTGTTTATTTGATGTTTGAAGCGACACTATATTCGGATAGGGGGTTAGCAATTGATGACGCTGTCTGTACAATCGGAGAAATTGGTTATTTAGCAGTTTAATAATCACCTTTAATTGCTCATTAGCATACTGGGAGCCCTTCTTGCCTCGGAAAGCACGCAAAGCATTTAGTCCCGGCTGTCATCCGCAGATCATTGACAGTGTAGTTAGACGCCAGAAAGTCTGACAACCAGTCTTACCAAGAGATATATCGTGTTACGCATTGTCTGGCAAAATTTGTATGGGATCAAGAAGCGCCTGCGGACTTACTTCCACGTTTCAGCCCGTATAACGAAAGTTGGTAGGGCCATGGGAAGGTTGGAGGGAGTGTCCGTATAGTATCGGCCGTAAAGAATAGCACCATCCCGTATCTTCCCGTGGGTGTCGTAAGAGGCGACTAAGGGACTCCCCAGAGAATGGGCAGCAGCGTTCTCTGTGCCTTTTTAACAACCATACTGCGATCGCCAACCCGCCTGCCAAGCGTGGCGATTATGGCAAAACCCCTCATTTCTTGGGGGAGGCCTATGTCCAGCAGTGGACGTTTTTCGGCTGAAATGATGATGATGATGATATCGTGTTACGCAATAACTGGGTTGTAAAGGTCAGACATGGTACACATTCAGGTACAATGGTACCTATTCAGCTGCATCCGGTTGGACTGGAAGCTGACCCCAATATAGTTGGGAAAAGGCTAAACAGGTGTGAATTGCTCATTAGTGAATGGATAGCTCAGCTCTTTTAGAGACAAAACGTTTTTTTTATAAATTAAGTAAAAGTGGCTCTCATTTTTTACATTCATATACTGTACTTTCTCAGATTATCTTTATTTTTGGACATTACTGAAATTGGTGAAGGAAAACATTGTGAGCAAACCTGGACTTTAAGTTGAACTTTCTTACAGTGGGGTGGACCCCCTGGGGGTCCGTAGCATGTGTATCAGGTGTCCGCAGTAGGTCAGTTAACTCACAATATATTTATGAGGAAATTGTGTAGTTAACTCTGCATTACTCGGCCAGGCCATGATCTCCAAATAAGGCTTGTTTTCTTTTCCTAAAATATCCCCCCCCCCTTGTCAAAAGGGTCCCTGGAATTGTTTAAATTGTGAAAGTCGTCCGTAATTACAAAAATTTAAGAAATCCTGCTATATATAGAAGAAGCCTTTGCCAATAATAATTAGATGACACTATTGACGCAGTTCCTGTCGAGTCATCGACTGCTGCGCTGCGTGGCGCGGGTTCGATTCCCACACGAAACAATAATTTGTGTGGCCTACAGGTTGTTATTTCGGATTTGGTTATTTGTGTATGTGAGATTATATGTTTGTAACGCACCCACGATTCAGGAATAATCCCTAGAGTGGCACAACGCTTAAAAAAAAATAGACTGATATTATTATTGCTATTTATTATAATATTATAACTAAAATTAATCAAAATCGTTTTCTTTTCAGGTGGACGTATTCCGTGCAATATTAGAAACTCTGGAGATCTTGAAGCTAGATCTCGCGAACACTTTGATAGCTATGATCAGGCCTCACGTACAACAAGAGAGCGTTCAGTACGAACGGGCCAAGTTCGACGAGCTGCTCAAGGTTACTGAAGGTTAGTAGTAATGTTCAAGGAAACACAGAGTTAGAAAACATATTATTTGAACTTGTTTTTATAATGTACTAGCTGACCCGACAGACGTTGTCCTGTCCCTATCTACCTACTTACCTGCCTATTTACCTACCCTACACCTACCCTACAAAAGTTTTCTTTTTTTTTCTCTGTCTCTCCGTAAGAACCATCCTCGTACTTCAAGGAATATTATAAAAAAAGAATTATCGAAATTGGTCCAGCCGTTCACGCGTGATGCCGTGACCAAGGGAAATAGGGATTCATTTTTATATATATAGACTAGCTGACCCGACAGACGTTGTCCTGTCCTTATCTACCTACTTACCTGCCTATTTACCTACACCTACCCTACAAAAGTTTTTTTTTTTTCTCTCCGTAAGAACCATCTTCGTACTTCAAAGAATATTATAAAAAAGAATTATCCAATTTGGTCAAGCGGTTCGCAAGTTATGCGCTTACCAACACATTTAGCGATTCATTTTTATATATGAGATTTATTATTTATTTCTTAATTAAACGCAGTAGGCAAACAGCAACTTTAACTTGTTATAAGAACAGAAGGCCAATTCTACTTATTAAAAAGACAACCGCCTTCAAAAACTAATAGGTAAAAAATAACTTAAATCTCGTTAGTTGGCGGCTTTTAGTGCCTACTTCTTATCATCTCGGTAACACCAACCAAATACCAACCTCAGCGGGGAATATTTATTGAAATTTATATGGGACCTTTGAGGTATGATACGCTATCCATTAAAAAAAAACCGGCCAAGTGCGAGTGGAACTCGCGTGGAGAGGGTTCCGTACAATGCCAAAGTCAAATGTTTTTATTCAATTGTGGTGTTTCACAATAGGTACTCTTACTGAATGTGAATTTTGAATCAAGGTACTATTATTTTCCGTAAGTGAACGTATTATATTGAGTTTACCACTTTATTTCTAATTGATAGAATTCTTATGAGTTTTCCTGTCTCTATTTACAAGCAATGAACTATATTTTGTATTTTTTTCAAATTTTTGGGCTCACTTGTTTCGGAGATCAGGGTGGGGGAATGATCAAATTTCGTCTTCTTTCATGAATAAAATCATAACTAATTATTTTAAAATAATAACAAAAATATATTTGAGATCCTCATAACGAGCCCTTTCATTATGACACAGTAAGGTTTGCAAAACTTTAAATTTCCTGATTGGTCCCCCGAAAATGACCCTTATTTATTAAAAATATTTATTTTCTTTGCACATCTGTGTTTGGGTCATAGGATTACACTACCCCACCTGATTTGGTCCAGTAGATTCGGAGCAAATTGGCTGTGACAGACGGACGGACAGACAGACGCACGAGTGATCCTATAAAGGTTCCGTTTGTTTTTTGTTCGGAACTCTAAAAATCATCGGAATCGGATAACAATGTAAAAACGGTTAAAAAGCCTTCAAAATCTAGTCGTAATTTCATCTTAACGACAATCAATGTGAAAAAATCTCAACGGTAGCCAACTGGCAAAAGACGGAACCCTTATAGATTCGTCATGTCTCTTTGTCTGTTTGTCCGTCCGTATGTCACAGCCACTTTTTTCCGAAACTATAAGAACTATATACTGTTGAAACTTGGTAAGTAGATGTATTCTGTGAACCGCATTAAGATTTTCACACAAAAATAGAAAAAAAAACAATTAATTTTGGGGGTTCCCCATACTTAGCACTGAAACCAATACGTACTGAACCCATACGTGTGGGGTATCTGTGAATAGGTCTTCAAAAATGATGAATGAATGACTTCCAAAGTGGTAACATGTGTCCCCCCCCCCCCCCCCCCTGTAAATAAGAGAATGATAAAAGTAAAAAAAATATATGACGTACCATGTAAACTTGCTACGGAACCCTTCATGGGCGAGTCCGACTCGCACTTGGCCGCTCTTTTAATATGACATGAATCATACATTTTTATTCATTTAATTTTTATCAGATTAAGAATTGGGTTTAATTCTGCCAAGACTTGGACTACGCCGATGACCTATGCCTGCTGAGTCACACCCACGCCGTTATGCAAGCAAAATTGAGCGATCTACGACAGGAGGCGGTAGAAACCGGGCTTAAAATAAACATCAAGAAGACCCATTAGATGAGAACTGGTGTGAAGAATCACTCACCGTTGCTGATTGGCACAGAGGCAGTGGCACGCGTCCACAAATTCACTTACCTCGGGAGCGTCATGGCAGAACTGGGGGCAGTGAAGAGGACATTGCTTGTGCTTCACGGATCGCCAAAGCTCGAGCAACCTTTGCGCAGCTGAGACCTGTTTGGCCGTCGCGGAAACTGACCCGAAGGATTAAACTCAAGATATTCGGGTCCAATGTGAAATCGGTGCTGCATTACGGGTACGAAACGTGGAAAGTCACAAAGGACATCTCACGCCAAATCCAAGTTTTCGTCAACCGCTGTCTTCGTCGCATTCTCGGAATTTACTGGCCCGAGACCATCTCTAACGTAGACGTAACGTAACGTTAGAGCAATGCCACGAGAGCCCGATCGACCACCAGATCAAACGTCGCAAGTGGAGATGAATTGGCCACACGCTCCGAAGGGACCCCGGCCACATACCCAAACAAGCTTTGGACTGGAATCCCCAAGGAAAAAGAAAGCGTGGCCGTCCCCGTCAAGCCTGGCGTCGCACCGTGTTGGCAGAAGCGGCGAGCATCGGAATGACGTGGAGCGAGGTGAAGCGTGAAGCTCAAGATCGATCGCGCTGGAGGACATCTGTGTACGCCCTCTGCCCCATCTAGGGGACATAGGACATTAAGTCATTATTTTAAATCTTTTTTTATACATGGCGTTTTTTATGTGCACTGGAACTGTTATTTCTGAATAATAAAGTAACGTTTGTCATATTTAATTAGTTTGTTTTTTTTCTCTAGCTTACGCTCTCCCTTTTTAATAATATAATTAAATAAGGTATGTTGCCATTATACATATAGAACACTTTAAATACTCGGAACGTTAATATTATCGACCATTTTGACCATTTTTGGCCTACTTCATAAATCATGAAAACGCCTTATGTATGTAGAATAAAGTTTGCCACTATGCTCGATAGATGGCGTTGTCCATTTGACGCTATTTTCTGAATCGCGGTGTTAAGATTCTCCGCGATTGAATGACCCTCGCCCGTACACTTTCCTCAGTATCGCTTCTCGGCCTTTTGGCTAAGATCAAAGTGTAGTATCTGTTCTTTTCAGCTTAATATCTGAAAGTTCCCTCACTGAGGGACCAGTATATTAATCTGATTTTTGAAAGCTGACGGAATGTTCGGGGCTCGCTCCACTTCCGTCACGGGTCGGCCCGGCATTGCAGTGCCGCCGGGATCGGCCCACATAATGACATAATTAAATTACTAATGGTGAGACGTACTAGGTAAATAAAATGCGTACTGAGTATTAGTGGTGAGACGTACTAGGTAAAATGCGTACTGAGTATTAGAAGTACGCGTACGCCTAAATACTTGTTCCAAAAACCTGCTCCACGAGTATTTACGCGTCTCTAGTCCATTGACGTTTCCTTACGTGTAAACGCCGCGAGTATTTAGAAGTATGTACGCGTTTATTTAAAGTTTAGGAATGAAAGTTAAATCGTCGGGCTAGCCAATAGCCATTACCTACTCTGGTAATAACAGCAATTGTTTACTTACTAATTATATTAAATAACAAATATTATGTTGGGCAACTAGAATCAATTTTTACTCAATTTTGATGTTCAAAAGTGCCA